>JAKZAP010000015.1:18291788-19491788 GCA_023053575.1 Branchinecta lynchi
TGTCAACAATTATAGAACAATTTCCATTGTCTCTGCAGTTTCTTCTTTTGAGGTTACAAACGTTTTATCAGCTACACCTACCCATATAAAATAAGAAAATACTACTGTCGGCACTGTCGCTGATGCAATGCAGAAAACTGGTTGGCATATTTGCCGCCCCTGATAGATAAGCAAGCGCTGAAACAAGTTGATAATCCCAATTTCATTACCTTGCTGCTAGCTTTTCCAACCCATCAAATGGAAAAGAAGGAAGTTTAAATTTGAGAAGTGTATGTTAATTCAAGATTAAATTGGTGCAGAAAAATTGCTCAAATATATAGCTCTTAACTGGTATCAATTTTGTTATTTTATTCTTTTGACTGTTCTATAAGGACAACAAACAAAACTGAGGTCTGGAAAGGTTTCTAGAGATGCTAAAAAATAAGCATACCTCTACTGCTGCTACTTTACAGTTGAGTTTGAGTAGGTTGTAGTTGAGTAGGTTGCAGCTCGAGTCGGAACCTACATATTTGGCTTTAATGTATGAAAACAATTGGCTGCATTATTTGCCTTTTCTCCATAGGTCTGTTAACCTACCTATTTGCCACAATTGACAGTTTTTTCGTCTTTCCGGTCTTTTCAACTGAGCTCTAAAAAACGGCTTATAAGAACAAATGGCATCTTCCCATGGCCGGCACCTATCTCTCCAATGAGAATTTTGAATTTCGCGCCATGCCAAGAGCGTAGGTCGGCTGGATGGAGCTCCCACCTCAGTCCACAGGTCGGTTAACCGACCAGCAAATGGAATAAAAAATAGCTTATAAAAACTTAGGTTGATTAACCGAAGGAAGAAAATGACTAATAGTGGAAAATCTTTTGAGCCAATTAACTGGATGACTGCAATAAATGTGGCTATTGTTTCTGGTAGACTTACCTGCAGTTTTGCGAAGTAGTTGCAAGTAGATGTCATTCAATGTAAACAATTAAAGAGATCACCAATGGAAAAAGAAGCATAGGATTATCAACGTCAGCAAAAATTTAGAAAAAGGAAAAAAAATGTCTATGCCAAATGTTAACTGAAATAGTCGGCTGCTACCTGATGTCATCTTTGTTCTACCTCTTTCCATTTGACTTGAAACAAACAAATTAGTGAAATATTCAGATTGTAGAAAGTTACTAATTATTAAATAAGCATACAACAGGAGAGGTATCCAACCTCGAATTTACACAACCTCGAACTTGGCCTAAAAAGGTTGGGAGGAAATTTCAGTCCAGTCCTATAAAAGTCCTAACTGTCAAGAAGGAAACACTGAGTTCTGAGTAATGCAAGACCAGTGCAGGAGATGTTTAGGACTGCACAGAAATTTCCTTGTAAGGTTTTTAAGCCAAGTTTGAGTTGATAAGAATTCGAGGTTGGATACCCCTCCTGTCATAAACAAGTACATAGACCTAACCAGTACATTTTATACTTACATATAAGAACGTCATTCATCCTGCATGCAGCAGAAATATCTTCATATCTATCACAAGAAGATCCATGACAGATGCTGTAAACACTCCACAGAATATTTAATTCTTGAACTCTTCCTTCAGCCTTGACCAGTGTTGCCAGATCGTGATCCAGGATTGACGCAGCTGTCTTTGAAAAATGCGCCAAAGTTTCTTTTTAGCCATAAATCCCAAGAAATCTCCCACGCCAGCAAAAAAAATCAGCAAGTCGGTCGAAAAAATCAGCCAGTTTGGCGTAAAATCCGCCAGTTTGGCAACACTGACCTTTCACTAGCGCATTTGAATTTATCATGAGTGCTGCGACCCGGCTTTCTTGAAAACCTCACATCGAATCTCTAAAATCCTTGATCACCTCGTTCTATACTCTCCAGGTGTGCATGACGAAGTCCAAAACACGACAGTGATCCTCAGGAAGAAGGAGTAAGCGTGTCCGTAACGACTAAAAATCAATGACTCAAATCCAATGTCAAACAATCACGGCGATCTTTGGGAGCAGCTGCCTTTCTTCCGCCAGGTACTCGGAGAGGCCGGAGATTTTGTATCGGCAAGGAGAGATAGTCATCAAGAGTATTAAGAGAAAAATCCTAAAACTCATGTTCTAAAACAGAAATTCTTCTGGGACAAACGAGAAGAAAAAAAATTCTTTGATAATTCGGATCATTTTTGGTTACAGAATGTACGAAAAGGCCTACACACAAATGTTGAACAAATAAAACACCAGAGGCGTATTCTAGCCATTCCCGGAGGACTCCTCGGGGAATCGAAGGGAACGGTGAGAATACTCTTGATTATATCTCTCCCTGCCGATGCAGAATCTCCGGCGTACCTGCGGAAGAAAGGAAGAAACGGTGTCAAAGCTGCGCTGAGTCATGATTTGAGTAGTTGAGTTTAAGTCGTTACGGACACGTTTACTATTTCTTCCTGAGAATCACAGGCGTGTTTTGGACTTAGTCATATAGAGTATAGAGGGAGTTACTCCACGCGGACTCGGTGTACAGAAACAGCGAGAACATAGGGGGAATGCTTCCAAAATAGATTCTGTTCAATTTGTTTATTCTGATTGTTTTTAATTAATTTTATATTGTACCAAAACCAGCAAAAATTGATTCCCCTCCAAATCTGAAAGGGAGTCCTTTTTGATGATGGTGATGATGACTCCTCATTTGGAGTCCTCGGGGAACGGCGAGAATACGCCTAAGGTCAGCATTGACTAAAAAAGTTGCGGCATTTCCCTCCTTTGTAGTTTCCTTAATCTATGCTTTTAAATTATATATGATACAAAGCGGACCTTGAACATGAAACCAAAGCTAAATTATTCCGGTAACAAACCTTTCGAATGTTCATGTGAACTCGGAGCCTTGCAGAAGAAAGTCAAAGATAATTCGGAAATTCAGATTTCGACAAATAATGCCGGATCATTTCTGCATTCTGTATTACACATGATCTTTATAGCTTTTTTGCGATAAACATCGTATCAAGGTTCTGGAAGTCCAACTTGACTCCAGATTTTTTGAGAAATTTCTGTGCAAACTCGCATTTTCACCCCGTTCAATATCGTCAATTAAATATAGTAAAATTTTCCCGAGACAATGCAAATGCTCTCTTGGAATCCATTGGATTTCTTGTTTGTAGCAGTGCACAGTAATTTAACTATCACAGCCGTGCGTCAGTGATATCATAACGGTACTAGGCCGTGCCGCTCAAATTCTCAAGTTCAACTAACCTACGATTACCTATTATTATATTTGTCTAAGAAAAAGACAGCTCATCATGGGGTTTGTCACTCTTTTATCGGAAGACAACAGTGTAATTCTGAACTGTCACCACTTTCTAACAAGATCTCACGTTGGCAAATTTACTGTCACAATATTTTCTTAGTGTTTTACTCATGTTGACCCGATGTAGATATATAAATTATGCAACACTGTCTTACTGTTAAAAAATTAGGTACTAAACAAGATTCGACTCCTCTTTCTGTAATTAATTTACAGCGATGTTTTCTTAGTTTTTGTTCATACCCGAACACTTTCATAAGAGAAGTACTGAAGGCGAGAGATTTTAATAAAAATGTTGTTCGGCAGACAGTTGCTTCGGATGATTTTCCTCAGACAGTTTTGAAAATGTTGATCAGGGTATTTTCTTCACGAAAATGTCGGAATGTTTGAACAGTGTATATTTTTCCGTTACACTTTATAATCCAACTAATCCTATTTGACGGTGCAAAACGGATAAGTCAGCTACATTTTTATGTAGAAATGGAGCTGACTTATGAAATGTAGCTGACTTATTCAAAATGTAGCTGATTATCCGTTTTGCACCGTCAAATAAGATTCACAGTCAGCTTGGGCTGAAGGAGCATTTACCAACTAATACTGAAATCCAGGCTTTCTTGTCGTGAAACCAGACTTTCTGCATGTATTCCCTAGATTTACAGACGAGGAAGCGCAAAAATCCAGGACTGTCTGGAATTTCAAGTAGGTCAAGTTCCTGGAAAATATGACTGTTACCCTGGAATTCCAGAAGAGGTGGCGTAGAAATCCAGGTTTGTCTGGAATTTCAACCAACTGCCCGGAATTCCAGGCTCTTACCAAATGTAAATTCGGGCCTGTCTGGAATTTCAACAAAGTGTCTGGAATTCCAGGAAAGAAACATCATTACCTGGATTTCCAGAGGAAACTTGTCCGGAAATCCAGTTAAGTTTTTTAATCCCGGGCTACAGCCCGGAAATCCGGGCAAAATGCCTGGATCTCCAGGCAAAATGCCCGGAATCCAGGCTTTGTCTGGATTCCAGGCCGTTTTTTTTCCCTACGGTGTATTGAATGTCAAAATCATACGCTTGGAGCTCCATCTGAAAACGCGCCCATTTACCCGTAGCGTCATTCTTATTCATCATCCATGTTAAAGGTCCATGGTCGGAGAAGATGGTGAACTTCTTGCCAAGCAAATAAGGTCTAAATGTCCGAATATGGTAAACAACAGCGATCGCTTCCCCTCGGTTGCTGAATGCTTTCGTTCTGGAGTATTCAAGGTTCTGGACGAGAAACGAAGGATCCTCTCTTGCCTATCCTGAACTTGAGCAAGCACTCCACCAATAGCAACGTCTAAAGCGTCTACTTTCAGGATCATAGGGTTAGCTCCAGGACTTAAATCAGGAAGTCCTAAAATTGGCTTCTGAAGAAGGTTCGATCGCATTTTTTCGAAAGCTTCTCGTTGTTCTAGCCCAAAATCAAAATTTGTTCCTTTTTTGTTAAGGCGGGTAAGGCACCCGTAGGGAAAAAAACGGCCTGGAATCCAGACAAAGCCTGGATTCCGGGCATTTTGCCTGGAGATCCAGGCATTTTGCCCGGATTTCCGGGCTTTAGCCCGGGATTAAAAAACTTAACTGGATTTCCGGACAAGTTTTCTCTAGAAATCCAGGTAATGATTGTTCCTTCCTGGAATTCGAGACACTTTGTTGAAATTCCAGACAGGCCCGAATTTACATTTGGTAAGAGTCTGGAATTCCGGGCAGTTGGTTGAAATTCCAGACAAATCTGGATTTCTACGCCGCCTTATCTGGAATTCCAGGGTAACAGTCATATTTTCCAGGAACTTGACCTACTTGAAATTCCAGACAGTCCTGGATTTTTGCGCTTCCTCGTCTGTAAATCTAGGGAATACATGCAGAAAGTCTGGTTTGACGACAAGAAAGCCTGGATTTCAGTATTAGTTGGTAGATGCTCCTTCAGCGCAAGCTGACTGTGAATCTTATTTGAACGTGCAAAACGGATAAATCACCCGTAGGGAAAAAAACGGCCTGGAATCCAGACAAAGCCTGGATTCCGGGCATTTTGCCTGGAGATCCAGGCATTTTGCCCGGATTTCCGGGCTGTAGCCCGGGATTAAAAAACTTAACTGGATTTCCGGACAAGTTTTCTCTGGAAATCCAGGTAAGGATGTTTCTTTCCTGGAATTCCAGACACTTTGTTGAAATTCCAGACAGGCCCGAATTTACATTTGGTAAGAGCCTGGAATTCCGGGCAGTTGGTTGAAATTCCAGACAAACCTGGATTTCCACGCCACCTTTTCTGGAATTCCAGGGTAACAGTCATATTTTCCAGGAACTTGACCAACTTGAAATTCCAGACTTTCCTGGACTTTTGCTCTTCCTCGTCTGTAAATCTAGGGAATACATGCAGAAAGTCTGGTTTGACGACAAGAAAGCCTGGATTTCAGTATTAGTTGGTAGATGCTCCTTCAGCCCAAGCTGACTGTGAATCTTATTTGACGGTGCAAAACGGATAAATCAGCTACATTTTGAATAAGTCAGCTACATTTCATAAGTCAGCTCCATTTCTACATCAAAAATGTAGCTGACTAATCCGTTTTGCACCGTCAAATAGGATTAGTTGGATTATAAGGTGTAGCAGAAAAATATACACTGTTAAAAGATTCCGATCGTGAAGAAAATACCCTGATCAACATTTTCAAAAATGTCTGAGGAAAATCATCCGAAGAAACTGTCTGCCGAACAACATTTTTATTAAAATCTCTCGCTTTCAGTACTTCTCTTATGAAAGTGTTCGGGTCTGAACAAAAAACTTTGAAAATAAGAAAACATCGCGGTAAATTAATTACAGAAAGAGGAGTCGAATCTTGTTTACTACCTAAATTTTTAACAGTAAGACAGTGTTGCATAATTTATATATCTACATCGGGTCAACATAAGTAAAACACTAAGAAAATATTGTGACAGTAAATTTGCCAACGTGAGATCTTGTTAGAAAGTGGTGACAGTTCAGAATTACACTGTTGTCTTCCGATGAAAGTGTGATAAACCCCATGATGAGCTGTCTTTTTCTTAGACAAATAAAGTAATAGGTAATCGTAGGGTAGTTGAAAATGAGAATTTGAGCGGCACGGCCTAGTTATGATATCACTGACGCACGGCTTTGATAGTTAAATTATTGTGCACTGCTACAAACTAGAAATCCAATGGATTCCAAGAGAGCATTTGCATTGTCTCGGGAAAATTTTACTATATTTAATTGACGATATTGAACTGCGTGAAAATGCGAGTTTGCACAGAAATTTCTCAAAAAATCTGGAGTCAAGTTGGACTTCCGGAACCTTGATACGATGTTTTTCGCAAAAAAGCTATAAAGATCATGTGTAATATAGAGTGCAGAAATGATCCGGCATTATTTGTCGAAATCTGAATTTCCGAATTATCTTTGACTTGCTTCTGCAAGGCTCCGAGTTCACATGAACATTCGAAAGGTTTATTACCGGAATAATTTAGCTTTGGTTTCATGTTCGAGGTCCGCTTTGAATCATATATAATTTAGAAGCATAGATTAAGGAAACTACAAAGGAGGGAAATGCCGCAACTTTTTTAGTCAATGCTGACCTTAGGTGTACTCTCGCCGTTCCCTGAGGACTCCAAATGAGGAGTCATCATCACCATCATAAAAAAGGACTCCCTTTTAGATTTGGAGGGGAATCAATTTTTGATGGTTATGGTACAATATAAAATTAATTAAAAACAATCAGAATAAACAAATTGAACAGAATCTATTTTGGAAGCATTCCCCGTATTCTCGCTGTTTCTGTACACCGAGTCCGCGTGGAGTGACTCCTTCTATACTCTATATGACAAAGTCCAAAACACGCCTGTGATTCTCAGGAAGAAATAGTAAACGTGTTCGTAACGACTTAAACTCAACGACTCAAATCATGACTCAGCGCAGCTTTGACACCGTTTCTTCCTTTCTTCCGCAGGTACGCCGGAGATTCTTCATCGGCAGGGAGAGATATAATCAAGAGTATTCTCACCGTTCCCTTCGATTCCCCGAGGAGTCCTCCGGGAACGGCTAGAATACGCCTCTGGTGTTTTATTTGTTCAACATTTGTGTGTAGGCCTATTCGTACATTCTGTAACCAAAAATGATACGAATTATCAAAGAAAACAAATTTTCTCGTTTGTCCCAAAAGAATTTCCGTTTTAGAACATGGGTTTTAGGATTTTTCTGTTAATACTCTTGATGACTATCTCTCCTTGCCGATACAAAATCTCCGGCCTCTCCGGGTACCTGGCGGAAGAAAGGCAGCTGCTCCCAAAGATCGCCGTGATTGTTTGACATAGGCTTTGAGTAATTGATTTTGGGTCGTTACGGACACGCTTACTCCTTGTTCCTGAGGATCACTGTCGTGTTTTGGACTTCGTCATGCAGACTTGCAGAGTATAGAACGAGGTTATCAAGGATTTTAGAGATTCGATGTGATGTTTTCAAGAAAGCCGGGTCGCAACATTCATGATAAATTCAAATGCGCTAGTCAAACGGTCAGTGTTGCCACATTGGCGAATTTTAAGCCAAACTGGCAGATTTTTTCGACCGACTTGCTGATTTTTTTTTGCTGGCGTGGGAGATTTCTTGGGATTTATGGTGAAAAAGAAACTTTGGCGCATTTTTCAAAGACAGCTGCGTCAATCCTGGATCACGATCTGGCAACACTGGTCAAGGCTGAAGGAAGAGTTCAAGAATTAAATATTCTGTGGAGTGAATTTACATCATCTGTCATGGATCTTCTTGTGATCTATATGAAGATATTGCTCCTGCATGCAGGATGAATGACGTTCTTATACGTAAGTATAAAATGTACTGGTTAGGTCTATGTACTTGTTTATGACAGGAGGGGTATCCAACCTCGAATTCATATCAACTCAAACTTGGCTTGAAAACCTTACAAGGAAATTTCTGTGCAGTCCTAAACATGTCCTGCACTGGTCTTGCATTACTCAGAACTCAGGGTTTCCTTCTTGACAGTTAGGGCTTTTATAGGACTGGACTGAAATTTCCTCCCAACCTTTTTAGGCCAAGTTCGAGGTTGTGTAAATTCGAGGTTGGATACCTCTCCTGTTGTATGCTTACTTAATAATTAGTAACTTTCTACAATCTGAATATTTCACGAATTTGTTTGTTTCAAGTCAAATGGAAAGAAGTATAACAAAGATGATATCAGCTAGCAGCCGACTGTTTCAGTTTACATTTGGCATAGACATTTTTTTCCTTGTTCTAGATTTTTGCTGACGTTAATAATCCTATGCTTCTTTTTCCATTGGTGATCTCTTTAATTGTTTACATTGAATGACATCCACTTGCAACTACTTCTCAAAACTGCAGGTAACAAGTCTACCAGAAACAATAGCCACATTTTTTGCAGTCATCCAGTTAATCGGCCTAAAAGATTTCCCACTATTAGTCATTTTCTTCCTTCGGTTAATCAACCTAAGTTTTTATAAGCTATTTTTTATTCCATTTGCTGGTCGGTTAACCGACCTGTGGACTGAGGTGGGAGCTCCATCCAGCCGACCTACGCTCTTGGCATGGCGCGAAATTCAAAATTCGCATCGGAGAGATAGGTGCTGGCCATGGGAAGATGCCATTTGTTCTTATAAGCTGTTTTTTAGAGCTCAGTTGAAAAGACCGGAAAGACGAAAAAACTGTCAATTGTGGCAAATAGGTAGGTTAACAGACCTATGGAGAAAAGGCAAATAATGCAGCCAATTGTTTTCATACATTAAAGCCAAATATGTAGGTTCCGACTCAAGCTGCAACCTACTCAACTACAACCTACTCAAACTCAATTGTAAACTAGCAGCAGTAGAGGTATGCCTATTTTTTAGCATCTCTAGAAACCTTTCCAGACCTCTGTTTTGTTTGTTGTCCTTATAGAACAGTCAAAAGAATAAAATAACAAAATTGATACCAGTTAAGAGCTATATATTTAAGCAATTTTTCTGCACCAATTTAATGTTGGATTAACATAAACTTCTCAAATTTGAACTTCCTTCTTTTCCATTTGATGGGTTGGAAAAGCTAGCAGCAAGGTAATGAAATTGGGATAATCAACTTGTTTCAGCGCTTGCTTATCTATCAGGGATGGCAAATATGCCAACCAGTTTTCTGCATTGCATCAGCGACAGTAGGATTTTCTTATTTTATATGGGTAGGTGTGGCTGATAGAACGTTTGTAACCTCAAAAGAATAAACTGCAGAGACAATGGATATTGTTCTATAATTGTTGACATACAGGAAATCACTATATGAATTAAACATTTTCAGCAAATATTTTGCAGTTCAAGTTGCCTTGCATGGTATTTAATTTTTCAGTGGTAATAAGATTAAATAAGCATAGGTTTTATGTGCTAACGAGTTCTGAATTGGTGGTGTTCGAGCTTGTCTTTGTATTGTCAGCTGAGCTCAAATGGTCAATATTTTATTTGGTCATAGTACCATACTCAGCGTTTAGCATAATGTATTCGAGATCAAACATACCCAGGAGTTATCATAGGTTGTCCAAAAATCAGGGGTTTGTGGTAGGCTAAGTCAGGGGCGTCACGACTGGGGGGGGGGGGGGGGGGGGGGGGACGCCCCCAGTCAACTGACCAAACAGTCAGTTTTTCTGAAAACCAGTTGATTTTTTTTTTCAAAACTGTTGTTTTTTTGTTGAAAACAGTCAGTAAAAATTACCATCCGGTCAGTAAATGCCTCGTCCCCCAAACCAAACATTTTGGCTAGTAACGCCTTTGGACTAAGTGACACTGAGTAAAATCTGCAAAACTTGACACAAGAAACAGAAGGAAATTAAGAGAAAACATTCCAAAATAAGGCTGAGCGTAGGCTACTATATAGGGTAAACTAGAAATAGAACAAAAGGTTTTAGAACGAGTCTTGCAGAGAAGTCGCCTGCCTGGTATGTGTCTTAGTGTTTCTTTGATGAATAAATAAGCATGCCTCTATCATGGATGTGATTCAAAACCTGCAGACTCATATTCTGGATAACTACTTATGCGTGGTCACACAGTCTACAGACAAGTTGGTTACTGCAAGTAGGCTTTAGCCTACTATTACAGTATTAATACGAAGTATAGGTTAAAAGATTAAGTTTAGGCTGGAATGAATTGGAGTGTATTTAAGCCTTTAGACCAAATGCTCCAATCTGCTGAACTGAATTCAGAGTCTGTGAAGCCTCTAGAGAAGAGGAGGGTCAGAAAAAAGATCAATCCTAGAGATTTTAGTAAATCTGTAATGGTTTTTGTTCAGCAAAATGATGGTTATTTTAGGTACGGTAAACAGTTCTAGAATATAGGGTCTTGTTATGCAGATTTGGGTTTCACCATTCTAACACGAATGAGAAATTATATTTGTCTCTGCTTTCTGATAAACTCTCCCATTGTAGAGATCCTTAACCAACTGCTATAGCACCCTCTTAACGTTGGGGGAGGAGGGGGGGGGGCTACCTAATTTCCTTGAAATTTCATATTTTGCCAGTGTGTTGAATTTTGGGTAAAATTTATTTTAGTTTAGTTTTAGTTTTTTTTTACATTAATATTTGACTTCTAATTTGCCACATGCCAGCAGAACTGTCAGTAGCACCATACGCGAGAGTACCAATTTTAGCAATGCATAAGCCAAAAGTCGCACATATGAAATAGTGAATACATTTTTAGTCGAGTGTTCCTCGAACAATCCACGATTGCGAGCGCCAAAACGGATTTCGGTTTTCACTGTTTTTTTAGAGCTCATAACTGGTGAACACCCACACCTACCCGGTTCAGGGGCAAATGGGCCCAGATTGCTCAGTGAATAATGTTCATAACTTGACCAGAGCTGGACGTACGACGATGTAGTTCCTCGTATTTGTAGATCCTGTGGCTGGGAATTACTTTCAAAGTTTCACCTCCCCCACCCATCCCGTTCATGGGCAACTTTGCCCAGATTGACCAAGAGTAAAGTTCATGACCAGTGACAGGAACCAACAGGTATCAAGTTTACACTTGGTAGGCTTTTGAGCATCGGGGTCTAATTTTGCTTTTTGGGGACCCCCAAACCCCACCCCCACTTGGTTCATAGGCAGTTGCGCCCATTGTTTAACTTTTAATGTTTTTAACTTGACAATAACTGGCGATAGGGCGATGAAATTTCTTGTGCTTTTAGATCTTAGGGTTGGGAATATACATGTGGAGTTCAACCACCCTCAACGCTCATGGGAAAGTTGTCCCAAATTGCGCATCAGATACTTGTGGAAATATAAGCCTAGACACACATTTTTGATGGGTCACGCCCCCCCCCCCCCTCCCGTTAATGGGCAGCTGGGCCTAGATTTCCCATGAGTCAAGTTCGTCTATGGAAGGTCTCAAGTTCAACTCTTGTGTACTTGGCGAAATATATGTAGCCTATAGATGTGGATTTTAGTCTAACAGTAACAAATACCACTGCGCGACGTGCTTCAATCCTTCATGAAAAGTTGGAAACTGAACGGCTTTGTCATCTGATCTAGGAATTGCCGTCCTTCATGCAGTTGTAACGAAGGGGGTATTAGGCTGCTACGGTTTGGTATTGCACTTATTATAACCATGCTAATGGAAAAGAGGCTTAAAGGCTCAGACTGGCTAGAAATACAATCAGTATTGAAATTGAAAGAAAGATTTTCAGGATCTCGAATTCTGCATACCGTTGTTTCGATTAAAAGCCTTTAAAGTGGGATGGTTTCAAATTTGGCTGTTAAAATACTTGTTTAATTATTGGGGATATGAAATGTCTTGGTTCTAACGCTGTTTGTAAACATTTTACTGTCACACTCTACGTTTGAGCACTTGCTCACTAGTCACCGCTTGGGAACAAGGAATCTTTGGTCGATCACTGAAATATGGGTGTTTTATTTAGGTAACCCAGCTCAATACGAAGGCAGCTTTGGTGTAAGGGATCCAGCGTTTTGCAGATACTTCCATGCAGCACGTGAAGAGAACACAATTTCAGGCTTTATGATCGACTGAGATTCAAGACCAAAGGCTTTATCACCATTGTTTGGTATCTATCATTTTACCTTGTAAATAAATCTATTCAAGATGCAACGTTTTCTGCTGACTGCCTTTTTATTGTTGTTTGTTTGATCTAAATCATTAAATCAACATTAATTATCACATGTGTACAAGGATTCATTCGTGCTTGGTTGAATACGAAGAAAGTAGTTTCTCAGAAAAATAATAGTTTTCTTAGATATGAAACCAAGGAATGTGGAAATTTATGCCACGGAAGTAAATTGTTTGTTGTGACTTTCGAAAGTCGTAAGCTGAGAAAACGACGGGGAACAAATTAGTTATGTTTATATTATTTTTATCAGAGCGAAATCCTAGATATATATCCTTCCAGTCAAAGCAAGGTATCAACATATCAGTTATGTTTCTGGACAGTTGTGGAACAAATGAAGTCTGGAATCCAGAACAGACGAGCCGTCTGGAATCCAGAATATACTGGTAGTCTGGAATCCCGGAACTGGAAATTTGGAACCTGGAATCCAGACGAAGCCTGGAATTCAGCACGGAGTCCTAATCTGGAAATTTGGAACCTGGAATCCGGACAAAGCCTGGAATCCAGTCAAGAATTCTAGTCTGGAAATTTGGAACCTGGAATCCGGACAAAGCCTGGAATCCAGCCCAGAATTCTAGTCTGGAAATTTGGAACCTGGAATCCAGACGAAGCCTGGAATCCAGCCCAGAATTCTAGTCTGGAAATTTGGAACCTGGAATCCGGAAGAAGCCTGGAATTCAGTCCGGAATTCTAGTCTGGAAATTTGGAACCTGGAATCCAGACAAAGCCTGGAATTCAGCCCGGAATCCTAGTCTGGAAATTTGGAACCTGGAATCCGGGATGAAGTCTGGAATTCCAGAATCAGCCTGGAATCCAGGTTCCAAATTTCCAGATGCCTGGATTCCAGGCCGATCTTTTCCCTACGGGCAGCTCCATTTTGAATAAGTCAGCTACATTTCATAAGTCAGCTCCTTTCTACATCAAAAATGTAGCTGACTTATCAGTTTTGCACTGTCAAATAGGATTAGTTGGTTTATAAAGTGTAGTGAAAAATATACACTGTTCAAAGATTCCGATTTTCGTGAAGAAAATACCCTGATCAACATTCTCAAAAATGTCATCCGAAGAAACTGTCTGCCGAACAACACTTTTATTAAAATCTCTCGCTTTCAGTACTTCTCTTATGAAAGTGTTCGGGTCTGAACAAAAACTTTGAAAATAAGAAAACATCGTGGTAAATTAATTACAGAAAGAGGAGTCGAATCTTGTTTAGTACCTAATTTTTTAACAGTAAGACAGTGTTGCATAATCTATCTAATTACATCGAGTCAACATGAATAAAACACAAGAAAATACTGTGACAGTAAATTTGCCAATGTGAGATCTTGTTAGAAAGTGGTGACAGTTCAGAATCAGACTGTTGTCTTCCGATGAAAGTGTGACAAACCCCATGATGAGCTGGCTTTTTCTTAGACAAATAAAATAATAGGTAATCGTAGGGTAGGTGAAAATGAGAATTTGAGCGGCACGGCCTAGTTATGATATCACTGACGCACTGTTGTGATAGTCAAATTACTGTGCATTGCTACAAACAAGAAATCCAATGGATTCCAGAGAGCATTTGCATTGTCTCGGGAAAATTTTACTATATTTAATTGACGATATTGAACGGGGTGAAGATGCGAGTTTGCACAGAAATTTCTCAAAAAATCTGGAGTCAAGTTGGACTTTCGGAACCTTGCTACGATGTTTATCGCGAAAAAGCTATAAAAATCATGTGTAATGTAGAATGCAGAAATGATCCGGCATTATTTGTCGAATTCTGAATTTCCGAATTATCTTTGACTTTCTTCTGCAAGGCTCCGACTTCACATGAACATTCGAAAGGTTTGTTACCGGAATAATTTAGCTTTGGTTTCATGTCCAAGGTCCGCTTTGAATCATATATAATTTAGAAGCATAGATTAAGGAAACTACAAAGGAAGGAAATGCCGCAACTTTTTTAGTCAATGCTGACCTTAGGCGTATTCTCGCCGTTCCCGAGGACTCTAAATGAGCAGTCCTCGCTTTTGTTTGTCCCGGGGAATGACTCCCCGTATTCTCGCGAGTCCCCACGGACGGGGAATCTTCCGATTATCATCACCATCATTAAAACTGACTCCCTTTCAGATTTGGAGGGGAATCAGTTTTTCCTGGTTTTGGTACAATATAAAATTAATTAAAAGCAATCAGAATAAACAAATTGAACAGAATCTATTTTGGAAGCATTCCGTATTCTCGCTGTTTCTGTACACCGAGTCCGCGTGGAGTGACTCCCTCTATACTCTATATGACTAAGTCCAAAACACGCCTGTGATTCTCAGGAAGAAATAGTAAACGTGTCCGTAACGACTTAAACTCAACGACTCAAATCCTGACTTAGCAAAGCTTTGACACCGTTTCTTCCGCAGGTACGCCGGAGATTCTGCATCGGCAGGGAGAAATAGTTATCAAGAGTCTTCTCACCGTTCCCTTCAATTCCCCGAGGAGTCCTCCGGGAACGGCGAGAATACGCCTCTAGTGTTTCATTTGTTCGACATTTTGTGTGTAGGCCTATTCGTACATTCTGTAACCAAAAATGATACGAATTAGCAAAGAAAAACACATTTTCTCGTTTGTCCCAAAAGAATTTCCGTTTTAGAACATATGTTTTAGGATTTTTCTGTTAATACTTTTGATGACTATTTCTCCTTGCCGATACTAAATCTCCGGCCTCTCCGGGTACCTGGCGGATGAAAGGCAGCTGCTCCCAAAGATCACCGTGATTGTTTGACAGAGGATTTTAGTCGTTACGGACACGCTTACTCCTTCTTCCTGAGGATCATTGGCGTGTTTTGGACTTCGTCATGCCGAGTATAGAACGAGGTTATCAAGGATTTTAGAGATCCGATTTGAGGTTTTCAAGAAAGCCGGGTCGCAACACTCATGATAAATTCAAATGCGCTAGTCAAAAGGTCAGTGTTGCCATATTGGCGGATTTTACGCCAAACTGGCAGATTTTGTCGACCGACTTGCTGATTTTTTTTTGCTGGCTTGGGAGATTTCTTGGAATTTGTGGTTAAAAAGAAACTTTGGCGTATTTTTCAAAGACAGCTGCGTCAATCCTGCATCACGATCTGGCAACAGTGATCAAGGCTGAAGGAAGAGTTCAAGACTTCAAGAATGAAATGTTCTGTTGAGTGTTTACATCATCTTTCATGGATCTTCTTGTGATAGATATGAAGATATTGCTGCTGCATGCAGGCTGAATGACGTTCTTATATGTAAGTATAAAATCTACTGGTTTGGTTAGGTCTATATTTATGACAGGAGGGGTATCCAACCACGAATTCATATCAACTCAAACTTGGCTTGAAAGCCTTACGCGGAGATTTCTGTTCAGTCCTACAGGGTTTCCTTCTTGACAGTTAGGACTTTTATAGGACTGGACTGAAATTTCCTTCCAACCTTTTTAGGCCAAGTTCGAGGTTGTGTAAATTCGAGGTTGGATACCTCTCCTGTTGTATGCTCTACAATCTGAATATTTCACTAATTTGTTTGTTTCAAGTCAAATGGAAAGAGATATAACAAAGATGATATCAGCTAGCGGCAGACTGTTTCAGTTTCCACTTGGCATAGACTTTTTTTTCCCTTTTTCTAGATTTTTGCTGATGTTGATAATCCTATACTTCTTTTTACATTGGTGATCTCTTTAATTGTTTACATTGAACGACATCTACTTGCAACTACTTCGCACAACTGCAGGTAACAAGCCTACCAGAAACAATTGCCGCATTTTTTGCAGTCATCCAGTTAATTGGTCTAAAAGATTTCCTACTATAAGTCGTTTTCTTCCTTCGGTTAATCAACCTAAGTTTTTATAAGCTATTCTTTTATTCCATTTGCTGGTGGGTTAACCGACCTGTGGACTGAGGTGGGAGCTCCATCCAGCCGACCTACGCTCTTGGCATGGCGCGAAATTCAAAAGTCTAATTGGAGAGATAGGTGCCGGTGATGGGAAGATGCCAGTTGTGCTTATAAGCCGTTTTTTAGAGCTCGGCTGAACCGGCCGGCAAGACGAAAAAACTGTCAATTGTGGCAAATAGGTTGGTTAACAGACCTATGGAAAAAAAGCAAAAGATGCAGCCAATTCTTTTCATACATTAAGCCAAAGATGTAGGTTCCGGCTCGAGCTTTCAACCTACTCAACTACAACCTACTCAAACTCAACTGTACAGTAGCAGGAGTAGAGGTATGCTTATATTTTAGCATCTCTAGAAACCTTTCAAGACCTCTGTTTTGTTTGTTGTCCTTAGAGAACAGTAAAAGAATAAAATTGATACCAGTTAAGAGCTATATATTTGAGCAATTTTTCGGCATCAATTTAATGTTGGATTACATAAACTTCTCAAATTTAAACTTCCTTCTTTTCCATTTGATGGGTTGGAAAAGCTAGCAGCAAGGTTATGAAATTGGGATAATCAACTTGTTTCAGCGCTTGCTTATCTATCAGGGACCGGCAAATATGCCACCAGTTTTCTGCATTGCATCAGTGACAGTAGTATTTTCTTATATTATATGGGTAGGTGTGGCTGATATAACGTTTGTAACCTCAAAAGAAGAAACTGCAGAGACAATGGAAATTGTTCTATAATTGTTGACATACAGGAAATCACTATATGAATTAAACATTTTCAGCAAATATTTTGCAGTCCAAGTTGCCTGGCATAGGATTTAATTTTTCAGTGGTAATAACATTAAATAAGCATAGGTTTTATGTGCTAACGAGTTCTGAATTGGTGGTGTTCGAGCTTGTCTTTGTATTGTCAGCTGAGCTCAAATGGTCAATATTTTATTTAGTCATAGTACCGTACTCAGCGTTTAGCATAGGGTTTCTGGCATTAGCGCCACGACTGGGGGGGGGGGCGCCCCCATTCAACTGACCAAACAGTCAGTTTTTCTGAAAACCAGTTGATTTTTTTTTAAACTGTCGTTTTTTGTTGAAAACAGTCGGTAAAAGTTACCAGCCAGTCGGTAAATGCCTCGTCCCCCACACCAAACATTTTGGCTAGTAACGCCTTTGGACTAAGTGACACTGAGTAGTATCTGCAAAACTTGACACAAGAAACAGAAGGAAATTAAGAGAAAACATTCCAAAATAAGGCTGAGCGTAGGCTACTACATTGGGTAAACTAGAAATAGAACAAAAGGTTTTAGAACGATTCTTGCAGAGAAGTAGCCTGCCTGGTATGTGTCTTAAGTGTTTCTTTGATGAATAAATAAGCATGCCTCTACTTATTTCTGGATGTGATTCAACTACTCTACTTATTTCTGGATGTGATTCAACTACTTAAGCATGGTCACACGGTCGACAGACATCAAAAGTTGGTTACTGCAAGTAGGCTATAGCCTACTATATCAGTATTAATACGAAGTATAGGTTAAAAGATTAACTTTAGGCTGGAATGAATTAGAGTGTATTTAAGCCTTTAGACCAAAGGCTCCAATCTGCTGAACTGAATTCAGAGTCTGTGAAGCCACTAGAGAAGAGGAGGGTCAGAAAAAAGGAACAATCGAGATTTTTAGTAAATCTGTAATAGTTTTTGTTCAGCAAAATGATGGTTATTTTAGGTACGGTAAACAGTTCTAGAATATAGGGTCTTGTTATTCAGATTTGGGTTTCACCATTCTAACACGAATGAGAAATTATATTTGTCTCTACTTTCCTGATAAACTCTCTCATTGTAGAGATCCTTTCCCTGCTATAGCACCCTCTTAAGGTTGAGGGAGGAGGGGGGGGGGGGCTGCCCAATTTCCTTGAAATTTCATATTTTGCCAGTGTGTTGAATTTTGGGTAAAATTTATTGTAGTTTCAAGAAAATCTGAATATTTTTTTACATTAATATTTGACTTCTAATTTGCCACATGCCAGCAAATCTGTCAGTAGCACCATACGCGAGAGTACCAATATTAACAATGCATAAGCCAAAAGTCGCACATATGAAATAGTGAAGACATTTTTAGTCGATTGTTCCTCGAACAATCCACTATTGCGAGCGCCGAAACAGATTTCGGTTTTCACTGTTTTCTTATAGCTCATAAGAAAACAGTGCTCATTTTTATAACTTGTGAACCAGTGCAGTTAGGCTATCAAGAACAAACTTGATAAACTTGTTGGTATTGGGGTCCAGTTGTGCCTTTTGATGGTCCCACCCCCACATATACCCGGTTCAGGGGCAAATGCGCCCAGATTGCTCAGTGAACAATGTTCATAACTTGACTAGAGTTGGACATACGACGATGCAATTCCTCGTACTTGTAGATCCTGTGGCTGGGAAATTACTTTCAAAGTTTCACCTCCCCCACCCATCCCGTTCATGGGCAACTTTGCCCAGATTGACCAAGAGTAAATTTCATAACCAGTGACAGGAACCAACAGGTATCAAGTTTACACTTGGTAGGCTTGTGAGCATCGGGGTCTCATTTTGCTTTCTGGGGACCCCCAAACCCCTCCCCCACTTGGTTCATAGGCAGTTGCGCCCATTGTTTAACTTTTAATGTTTTTAACTTGACAATAACTGGAGATAGGGCGATGAAATTCCTTGTGCTTTTAGATCTTAGGGTTGGGAATGTACATATGGAGTTGAACCACCCTCAACGCTCATGGGCAAGTTGTCCCAAATTGCGCATGAGATACTTGTGGAAATATAGGCCTAGACACACATTTTGATGGGTCCCGACCCCCTCCCACCCTCCCGTTAATGGGCAGCCTGCCTAGATTTCCCATGAGTTAAGTTCGTCTATGGAGTCAAGTTCAACTCTTGTGTACTTGGCGAGATATATGTATAGATGTGGATTTTAGTATAACAGCAACACATATCACTGCGCGACGTGCTTCAATCCTTCATGAAAAGTTGGAAACTGAACGGCTTTGTCATATGATCTAGGAATTGCCGTCCTTCATGCAGTTGTAATGAAGGGGGTATTAGGCTGCTATGGTTTGGTAAATTGCACTTGTTATAACCATGCTAATGGAAAAGAGGCTTAAAGGCTCAGACTGGCTAGAAAGACAATCAGTATTGAAATTGAAAGAAAGATTTTCAGGATCTCGAATTCTGCATACCGTTTGTTTCGATTAAAAGCTTTTAAAGTGGGATGGTTTCAAATTTGTTTGTTAAAATACTTGTTTGATTATTGGGGATATGAAATGTCTTGGTTCTAACGCTGTTTGTCAACATTTTACTTTCACACTCCATGTTTGAGCACTTGCTCACTAGTCACCACTTGGGAAAAAGGAATCTTTGGTCGATCACTGAAATATGGGTGTTTTATTTAGGTAACCCAGCTCAGTGCGAAGACAGCTTTGGTGTAAGGGATCCAGCGTTTTGCAGATACTTCCATGAAGCATGTGAAGAGAACACAATTTCAGGCTTTATGACCGACTGAGATTCAAGACCCCGATTGAGGCATTATCACCATTGTTTGGTATCTGTCGTTTTACCTTGTAAATAAATCTATTCAAGATGCAACGTTTTCTGCTGACTGCCTTTTTATTGTTGTTTGTTTGAACAGTAATTAACATTAATTATCACATGGGTATAAGGATTCATTCGTGCTTGGTTGAATACGAAGAAAGTGGTTTCTCAGAAAAAAAAAAGGTTTTCATAGAAATTAGAAAGAGTTGAAACCAAGGAATGCGGAAATGTATGCCACGGAAGTAAATCGTTTGTTGTGACTTTCAAAAGTCGTACGATGAGAAACTTCGGGGAACAAATTAGTTATGTTAATATTATTTTGATCAGAGCGAAATCCAAGATATATATCCTTCCAGTCAAAGCAAGGTATCAAGACAGTCTGGAACAAATGAAGTCTGGAATCCAGAACAGACGAGCCGTCTGGGATCCAGAAGAGACTAGCCGTCTGGAATCCCAAATATACAAGTAGTCTGGAATCACGGAACTGTTAATTTGGAACCTGGAATCCAGACGAAGCCTGGAATTCAGCCCGGAGTCCTAATCTGGAAATTTGGAACCTGGAATCCGGACAAAGCCTGGAATCCAGTCCAGAATTCTAGTCTGGAAATTTGGAACCCGGAATCCGGACGAAGCCTGGAATCCAGCCCAGAATTCTAGTCTGGAAATTTGGAACCTGGAATCCGGACAAAGCCTGGAATCCAGCCTAGAATCCTAGTCTGGAAATTTGGAACCTGGAATCCGGACGAAGCCTGGAATTCAGTCCGGAATTCTAGTCTGGAAATTTGGAACCTGGAATCCAGACAAAGCCTGGAATTCAGCCCGGAGTCCTAGTCTGAAAATTTGGAACCTGGAATCCATAATCAGCCTGGAATCCAGGTTCCAAATTTCCAGATGCCTGGATTCCAGGCCGATTTTTTCCCTACGGGTATTCTGCTATTCCGGAAAAATTTCTGATGAATTTGCGGAAATAGGAAAACAATCCAAGTATGGAACGAAGGTCATGTAGGTTCTTCGGGTAAGCTAACTCTTCAATAGCAGTTATCTTACTTGGGTCCGGTTTTATCGATTTCCTGGATATTTCGTGTCCCAAGAAAGTCAGTTCTTCCTTGAAAAAAGGAACAATTTTTACCCTTTAGCTTCTGATTAGCCCTTCTAAGTGCCTCGAAAACCTTTTACGATGCAGCAAAATGTTCCTCGTCTGTCTTGTTTGCAGCCAAGATGTCATCTAGACAGACTGAGATACCAGCCAGTATCCTATTCATCAGCCTAGAGTAATGCGCAGGTGCGTTGGACAGACCAAAAGGCATCTTCTTGAACTGGTAGACCGGTGTGCCTGGCGCTGCAAAGGCTGTGATCGGTCTCGAGTCTTCGTCGATAGTACATCATCGCCAGTATCCAGAGATGACATCCATACTGCTGTAGAGACTGCATCCATGAAGTCTATCCAGCAGCTGGTATATATGTATCAGTGGATAAGAGTCTTTCCTGGTAAGACTATTGACCTTCCGTAGGTCAATGACTGCCCGCTTTGATCCATCTTTCTTCGGTACGATCAGCAATGGGCTCAGCCATGGTGAACTTGATTCTTCGATTACTCCGCACTTCAGCATCTTGTCAATTTCAGCGTGTACAGATGCCTCCGGGTGAGCAGGAATTCTGTATGGTCTCATACGGCTTGGAGGATTGTTGCCAACGTCAATAGTGAATGGTTACAGGTCACATTCACCTAGGTCGAACTCATTTTTGGCGAAAACATCGTTGTTGTTAACCAGGAAATCTTCGATGACCTTTTTCCTTCTTGAGTTCTTCTGTACATGGTCCAGCTTGAACTGCGAAAAGAAAAGCTTCGCGCTCTCTTTCTGTCATTGGTCGGCACTTCCTGCAATTTTCTGACGTCAGAGTTAAGCTGTTGACCGTCTCACAGTCTCTCTGTTCAAATTTCGTCCCAGTAGCAACACTCATCCGTGGAACTTTAACGACTGCGTCTGATGAATTCTCTACATATATCGAAACCAGCGCTTCCTCAAGTATCGCAACTTGATCTAAGATTACCAACTGAGGAAACTTTTGAACAAACTGATCCACTGCAACAACCAAAACATATCTGAAATCCCACACTCGACGTGGAGCCAACAGACAAACATATAGGGGAGTTTACATGTTATGGTGGTGGAGTGCCTAGCTTAATTGATAACGGGCTGGTAAGCATTCCTCTTTGACCTTTTTGCATGGATTTTAGTGTTGAAAATTTAATTGGTTCAGACCATGTCCCGATTACATTGCGAATGAGAGTAAAGAGCGAAGTATTGAGGAGAGATGTACCGGAGTATCTTGGTGGAATGAAAGAAAGAATTGATAAGAGGAAGGATTCGGTGAGGATAAATCGACCAGTAAAAATGAGTAAATGTGCAGAGGAGTACTCTCTCCTTAAGACTGCCCCTATACATACGATTACATTGGTCTTAGTGATTTTAGTGATTTTAGAAAGTGATCTTACTCAACAAAAAATGGTTGAATGTGAGAAAATGTTGTCGGAGGGGTTACAGGATGAATCAGTGTTGGAAGTATCAGATTATGTATATGAAAGTAGCAGAAAGTGTATTGATAAAGGTAGGCCTAGAAAGAATAAAGATTTCTTTGATGCGGAGTGCAAGGTAAAGAGGAGTATGGTAGTGCATGCGTTCAACGGTGAACGAAGCGAAAGGGGTGAGTTTGCTGGAAAAGCTGGTAGAATATCGGAATATGCGTAGTGAATACAAGAAGTTAATAAAGATAAAGAAGAGGAGGTGTTGTGAGGAAAATAATAAAAATATAGTGAAGGCTTTTAACGAGAAGGATTGAAAGGAGTTTTGGAGTGAAATAAAGTCTTCAATGGGGAAAAATGAGTATTCGAATGTACCACGAGCAGAGTCATGGCCAAAATTCCTTGAGGAAAAAGAAAATAGTCTTGATAAAGGGGGGGATTGGGTGTTAGATGATATTAAAAAAGAATTAGAAGATGTTGTGAGAGTCCCTTTAAGAGAAGATGATTATAGGCTATTAGAACCAGTGAACGATCAGGAGGTTTTCGACCGGCTTCAAAAGATGAGAGGTGCGTCGGCTCCGGGCCTAGACGGGATTCCTTCGAAGGTTTGGAAGTTAGGTAAGGTTAGTTTATTACCAATCCTGGCGACGATGTTATCTTTTATCATAAAAAATACGAAGTGGCCCAAGGAATGGAATATATCTGTGGCAGTACCAATATTTAAGAAAGGAGATAAGTCATTGAAGGAGAATTATAGGTGCATCCATTTGAGTAATGTGATTAGTAAGTTGTTTTGTAAGGTTTTGGATTTTAGACTAATCAGGTGGATTGATAAAACTGAAATACTGACGCGCCTCCAAGCAGGATTCAGGAAGGGTTATAGCACTCTAGCTAATACTTTTAGCTAGGAAATATACTCGGGTAAGAAAAAGTAAGTTGTATGTAGCATTCTTGGACCTAAAAGGAGCGTTTGATACGGTTAATAGAAAACTGCTGATCCAGTCATTGATGGATTTAGGGTTGCCTCATGGGCCTTTCGTTTTGGTGATTGTACAGATTTATTCAGTAGTGAGGTTTGTGGTGAAGGTGGCGAGAAGGTTCTCAACCCGTAGGGAAAAAATCGGCCTGGAATCCAGGCATCTGGAAATTTGGAACCTGGATTCCAGGCTGATTCCGGAATTCCAGACTTCATCCCGGATTCCAGGTTCCAAATTTCCAGACTAGGATTCCGGGCTGAATTCCAGGCTTTGTCTGGATTCCAGGTTCCAAATTTCCAGACTAGAATTCCGGACTGAATGCTTCGTCCGGATTCCAGGTTCCAAATTTCCAGACTAGAATTCTGGGCGGATTCCAGGCTTCGTCTGGATTCCAGGTTCCAAATTTCCAGACTAGAATTCTGGGCTGGATTCCAGGCTTTGACCGGATTCCAGGTTCCAAATTTCCAGATTAGGACTCCGTGCTGAATTCCAGGCTTCGTCTGGATTCCAGGTTCCAAATTTCCAGTTCCGGGATTCCAGACTACCTGTATATTCTGGATTCCAGACGGCTAGTCTGTTCTGGATTCCAGACGGCTCGTCTGTTCTGGATTCCAGACTTCATTTGTTCCACAACTGTCCAGAAACATAACTGATATGTTGATACCTTGCTTTGACTGGAAGGATATATATCTAGCATTTCGCTGTGATAAAAATAATATAAACATAACTAATTTGTTCCCCGACGTTTTCTCATCGTACTACTTTTGAAAGTCACAACAAACAATTTACTTCCGTGGCATACATTTCCGCATTCCTTGGTTTCAACTCTTTCTAATTTCTAAGAAAACCATTATTTTTCTGAGAAACTACTTTCTTCGTATTCAACCAAGCACGAATGAATCCTTGTACACATGTGATAATTAATGTTAATTTAATGATTTATATCAAACAAACAACAATAAAAAGGCAGTCAGCAGAAAACGTTGTATCTTGAATAGATTGACAAACAATGGTGATAAAGCCTTTGGTCTTGAATCTCAGTCGGTCATAAAGCCTGAAATTGTGCTCTCTTCACGTGCTGCATGGAAGTATCTGCAAAACGGGATCCCTTACACCAAAGCTGCATTCGCGTTGAGCTGGTACGTTACCTAAATAAAACACCCATATTTCAGTGATCGACCAAAGATTCCTTGTTCCCAAGCGGTGACTAGTGAGCAAGTGCTCAAACGTGGAGTGTGAAAGTAAAATGTTTACAAACAGCGTTAGAACCAAGACATTTCATATCCCCAATAATCAAACAAGTATTTTAACAGCCAAATTTGAAACCATCCCACTTTAAAAGCTTTTAATCGAAACAAACGGTATGCAGAATTCGAGATCCTGAAAATCTTTCTTTCAATTTCAATACTGATTGTATTTCTAGCCAGTCTGAGCCTTTAAGCCTCTTTTCCATTAGCATGGTTATAGTAAGTGCAATTTACCAAACCGTAGCAGCCTAATACCCCCTTCGGTACAACTGCATGAAGGACGGCAATTCCTAGATCATATGACAAAGCCGTTCAGTTTCCAACTTTTCATGAAGGATTGAAGCACGTCGCGCAGTGGTATTTGTTACTGTTAGACTAAAATCCACATCTATAGGCTACATATATTTCGCCAAGTACACAAGAGTTGAACTTGAGGCCTTCCATAGACGAACTTGACTCATGGGAAATCTAGGCCCAGCTGCCCATTAACGGGAGGGGGGGGGGGGGGTCGTGACCCATCAAATTGTGTGTCTAGGCCTATATTTCCACAAGTATCTCATGCGCAATTTGGGACAACTTGCCCATGAGCGTTGAGGGTGGTTCAACTCCACATGTATATTCCCAACCCTAAGATCTAAAAGCACAAGAAATTTCATCGCCCTATCTCCAGTTATTGTCAAGTTAAAAACATTAAAAGTTAAACAATGGGCGCAACTGCCTATGAACTAAGTGGGGGTGGGGTTTGCGGGTCCCCAAAAAGCAAAATTAGACCCCGATGCTCAAAAGCCTACCAAGTGTAAACTTGATACCTGTTGGTTCCTGTCACTGGTCATGAACTTTACTCTTGGTCAATATGGGCAAAGTTGCCCATGAACGGGATGGGTGGGGGAGGTGAAACTTTGAAAGTAATTCCCAGCCACAGGATCTACAAATACGAGGAATTGCATCATCGTATGTCCAGCTCTGGTCAAGTTATGAACATTATTCACTGAGCAATCTGGGCCCATTTGCCCCTGAACCGGGTAGGTGTGGGGGGTGGGACCATCAAAAGGCACAACTGGAGCCGAACACCAACAAGTTTATCAAGTTTGTTCTTGATAGCCTAACTGCACTGGTTCACCAGTTATGAGCTCTAAAAAAACAGTGAAAACCGAAATCTGTTTCGGTGCTCGCAATAGTGGATTGTTCGAGGAACACTCGACTAAAAATGGATTCACTATTTCATATGTGCGACTTTTGGCTTATGCATTGTTAAAACTGGTACTCTCGCGTATGGTGCTACTGACAGATTTGCTGGCATGTGGCAAATTAGAAGTCAAATTTTAATGTAAGAAAATATTCAGATTTTCTTGAAACTACAATAAATTTTACCCAAAATTCAACACACTGGCAAAATATGAAATTTCAAGGAAATTGGGCAGCCCCCCCCCCCCCCTCCTCCCTCAACGTTAAGAGGGTGCTATAGCAGTTGGTTAAGGATCTCTACAATGGGAGAGTTTATCAGAAAGCAGAGACAAATATAATTTCTCACTCGTGTTAGAATGGTGAAACCCAAATCTGCATAACAAGACCCTATATTCTAGAACTGTTTACCGTACCTAAAATAACCATCACTTTGCTGAACACAAACTATTACAGATTTACTGAAATCTCTAGGATTGATCCTTTTTTCTGACCCTCCTCTTCTCTAGAGGCTTCACAGACTCTGAATTCAGTTCAGCAGATTGGAGCCTTTGGTCTAAAGGCTTAAATACACTCCAATTCATTCCAGCCTAAATTCTTTTAACCTATACTTTGTATTAATACTGATATAGTAGGCTAAAGCCTACTTGCAGTAACCAACTTGTCTGTCGACTGTGTGACCACGCTTAAGTAGTTATCCAGAATATGAGTCTGCAGGTTTTGAATCACATCCAGAAATAAGTAGAGGCATGCTTATTTATTTATCAAAGAAACACTAAGACACATACCAGGCAGGCGACTTCTCTGCAAGACTCGTTCTAAAACCTTTTGTTCTATTTCTAGTTTACCCTATATAGTAGCCTACGCTCAGCCTTATTTTGGAATGTTTTCTCTTAATTTCCTTCTGTTTCTTGTGTCAAGTTTTGCAGATTTTACTCAGTGTCACTTAGTCCAAAGGCGTTACTAGCGAAAATGTTTGGTTTGGGGGACGAGGCATTTACCGACCGGCTGGTAATTTTTACTGACTGTTTTCAACAAAAAAACAACAGTTTTGAAAAAAAATCAACTGGTTTTCAGAAAAACTGACTGTTTAGTCAGTTGACTGGGGGCGTCCCCCCCCCCAGCCGTGACGCCCCTGACTTAGTCTACCACAAACCCCTGATTTTTGGACAACCTATGATAACTCCTGGGATTGTTTAGATCTCGAATACATTATGCCTAATGCCAGAAACCCTATGCTAAACGCTTATTACGGTACTATGACCAAATAAAATATTGACCATTTGAGCTCAGCTGACAATACAAAGACAAGCTCGAACACCACCAATTCAGAACTCGTTAGCACATAAAACCTATGCTTATTTAATGTTATTACCACTGAAAAATTAAATCCCATGCCAGGCAACTTGAACTGCAAAATATTTGCTGAAAATGTTTAATTCATATAGTGATTTCCTGTATGTCAACAATTATAGAACAATTTCCATTGTCTCTGCAGTTTCTTCTTTTGAGGTTACAAACGTTTTATCAGCTACACCTACCCATATAAAATAAGAAAATACTACTGTCGCTGATGCAATGCAGAAAATGGGTTGGCAGATTTGCAAGAAAATACTACTGTCGCTGATGCAATGCAGAAAATGGGTTGGCAGATTTGCCGTCCCTGATAGATAAGCAAGCGCTGAAACAAGTTGATTATCCCAATTTCATTACCTTGCTGCTAGCTTTTCCAACCCATCAAATGGAAAAGAAGGAAGTTTAAATTTGAGAAGTTTATGTTAATTCAACATTAAAATTGGTGCAGAAAAATTGCTCAAATATATAGCTCTTAACTGGTATCAATTTTGTTATTTTATTCTTTTGACTGTTCTATAAGGACAACAAACAAAACTGAGGTCTGGAAAGGTTTCTAGAGATGCTAAAAAATAAGCATACCTCTACTGCTGCTACTTTACAGTTGAGTTTGAGTAGGTTGTAGTTGAGTAGGTTGCAGCTCGAGTCGGAACCTACATATTTGGCTTTAATGTATGAAAACAATTGGCTGCATTATTTGCCTTTTCTCCATAGGTCTGTTAACCTACCTATTTGCCACAATTGAAAGTTTTTTCGTCTTACCTGTCTTTTCAACTGAGCTCTAAAAAAGGGCTTATAAGAACAAATGGCATCTTCCCATGGCCGGCACCTATCTCTCCAATGAGAATTTTGAATTTCATGCCATGCCAAGAGCGTAGGTCGGCTGGATGGAGCTCCCACCTCAGTCCACAGGTCGGTTAACCGACCAGCAAATGGAATAAAAATAGCTTATAAAAACTTAGGTTGCTTAACCGAAGGAAGAAATGACTAATAGTGGGAAATCTTTTAGGCTGATTAACTGGATGACTGCAAAAAATGTGGCTATTGTTTCTGGTAGACTTGTTACCTGCAGTTTTGCGAAGTAGTTGCAAGTAGATGTCATTCAATGTAAACAATTAAAGAGATAACCAATGGAAAAAGAAGCATAGTATTATCAACGTCAGCAAAAATCTAGAAAAAGGAAAAAAAATGTCTATGCCAAATGTAAACTGAAACAGTCGGCAACTAGCTGATATAATCTTTGTTATACCTCTTTCCATTTGACTTGAAACAAACAAATTAGTGAAATATTCAGATTGTAGAAAGTTACTAAATATTAAATAAGCATACAACAGGAGAGGTATCCAACCTCGAATTTACACAACCTCGAACTTGGCCTAAAAAGGTTGGGAGGAAATTTCAGTCCAGTCCTATAAAAGTCCTAACTGTCAAGACGGAAACCCTGAGTTCTGAGTAATGCAAGACCAGTGCAGGACATGTTTAGGACTGCACAGAAATTTCCTTGTAAGTTTTTCAAGCCCAGTTTGAGTTGATATGAATTCGAGGTTGGATACCCCTCCTGTCATAAACAAGTACATAGACCTAACCAGTACATTTTATACTTACATATAAGAACGTCATTCATCCTGCATGCAGCAGCAATATCTTCACATCTATCACAAGAAGATCCATGACAGATGCTGTAAACACTCCACAGAATATTTAATTCTTGAACTCTTCCTTCAGCCTTGGCCAGTGTTGCCAGATCGTGATCCAGGATTGACGCAGCTGTCTTTGAAAAAAGCGCCAAAGTTTCTTTTTAACCATGAATCCCAAGAAATCTCCCACGCCAGCAAAAAAAATCAGCAAGTCGGTCGAAAAAATCTGCCGGTTTGGCGTAAAATCCGCCAATGTGGCAACACCGACCTTTTGACTAGCGCATTTGAATTTATCATGAGTGTTGCGACCCGTCTTTCTTGAAAACCTCACATCGAATCTCTAAAATCCTTCATAACCTCGTTCTATACTCTGCAAGTCTGCATGACGAAGTCCAAAACACGACAGTGATCCTCAGGAAGAAGGAGTAAGAGTGTCCGTAACGACTAAAAATCAATGACTCAAATCCTATGTCAAACAATCACGGCGATCTTTGGGAGCAGCTGCCTTTCTTCCGCCAGGTACCCGGAGAGGCCGGAGATTTTGTATCGGCAAGGAGAGATAGTCATCAAGAGTATTAACAGAAAAATCATAAAACCCATGTTCTAAAACGGAAATTCTTTTGGGACAAACGAGAATTTTTTTTTTTCTTTGATAATTCGTATCATTTTTGGTTACAGAATGTACGAATAGGCCTACACACAAATGTTGAACAAATAAAACACCAGAGGCGTATTCTAGCCGTTCCTGGAGGACTCCTCGGGGAATCGAAGGGAACGGTGAGAATACTCTTGATTATATCTCTCCCTGCCGATGCAGAATCTCCGGCGTACCTGCGGAAGAAAGGAAGAAACGGTGTCAAAGCTGCGCTGAGTCATGATTTGAGTAGTTGAGTTTAAGTCGTTACGGACACGTTTACTATTTCTTCCTGAGAATCACAGGCTTGTTTTGGACTTAGTCATATAGAGTATAGAGGGAGTCACTCCACGCGGACTCGCTGTACAGAAACAGCGAGAATATACGGGGAATGCTTCCAAAATAGATTCTGTTCATCTGATTGTTTTTAATTAATTTTATTTTGTACCAAAACCAGCAAAAATTGATTCCCCTCCAAATCTGAAAGGGTGTCCTTTTTGATGATGGTGATGATGACTCCTCATTTGGAGTCCTCGGGGAACGGCGAGAATACGCCTAAGGTCAGCATTGACTATAAAAGTTGCGGCATTTCCCTCCTTTGTAGTTTCCTTAATCTATGCTTCTAAATTATATATGATTCAAAGCGGACCTTGAACATGAAACCAAACCTAAATTATTCCGGTAACAAACCTTTCGAATGTTCATGTGAACTCGGAGCCTTGCGGAAGAAAGTCAAAGATAATTCGGAAATTCAGATTTCGACAAATAATGCCGGATCATTTCTGCTTTCCGTATTACATATGATCTTTATAGCTTTTTTGCGATAAACATCGTATCAAGGTTCCGCAAGTCCAACTTGACTCCAGATTTTTTGAGAAATTTCTGTGCAAACTCGCATTTTCACCCCGTTCAATATCGTCAATTAAATATAGTAAAATTTTCCTGAGACAATGCAAATGCTCTCTTGGAATCCATTGGATTTCTTGTTTGTAGCAGTGCACAGTAATCTAACTATCACAGCCGTGCGTCAGTGATATCATAACTAGGCCGTGCCGATCAAATTCTCAAGTTCAACTACCCTACGATTACCTATTATTTTATTTGTCTAAGAAAAAGACAGCTCATCATGGGGTTTGTCACTCTTTTATCGGAAGACAACAGTGTAATTCTGAACTGTCACCACTTTCTAACATGATCTCACGTTGGCAAATTTACTGTCACAATATTTTCTTAGTGTTTTACTCACGTTGACCGGATGTAGATATATAAATTATGCAACACTGTCTTACTGTTAAAAAATTAGGTACTAAACAAGGTTCGACTCCTCTTTCTGTAATTAATTTACCGCGATGTTTTCTTATTTTCAAAGTTTTTGTTCAGACCCGAACACTTTCATAAGAGAAGTACTGAAAGCGAGAGATTTTAATAAGAAATGTTGTTCGGCAGACAGTTTCTTCGAATGATTTTCCTCAGACATTTTTGAAAATGTTGATCAGGGTATTTTCTTCACGAAAATGTCGGAATCTTTGAACAGTGTATATTTTTCCGTTACACTTTATAATCCAACTAATCTTATTTGACGGTGCAAAACGGATAAGTCAGCTACATTTTTGATGTAGAAATGGAGCTGACTTATGAAATGTAGCTGACTTATTCAAAATGTAGCTGATTATCCGTTTTGCACCGTCAAATAAGATTCACAGTCAGCTTGGGCTGCAGGAGCATCTACCAACTAATACTGAAATCCAGGCTTTCTTGTCGTCAAACCAGACTTTCTGCATGTATCCCCTAGATTTACAGACGAGAAAGAGCAAAAATCCAGGACAGTCTGGAATTTCAAGTAGGTCAAGTTCCTGGAAAATATGACTGTTACCCTGGAATTCCAGAAGAGGTGGCGTAGAAATCCAGGTTTGTCTGGAATTTCAACCAACTGCCCGGAATTCCAGGCTCTTACCAAATGTAAATTCGGGCCTGTCTGGAATTTCAACAAAGTGTCTGGAATTCCAGGAAAGAAACATCATTACCTGGATTTCCAGAGAAAACTTGTCCGGAAATCCAGTTAAGTTTTTTAATCCAGGGATACAGCCCGGAAATCCGGGCAAAATGCCTGGATCTCCAGGCAAAATGCCCGGAATCCAGGCTTTGTCTGGATTCCAGGCCGTTTTTTTCCCTACGGGTGACGATGCAGAATCTCCGGAGTACCTGCGGAAGAAAGGAAGAAACGGTGTCAAAGCTGCGCTGAGTCATGATTTGTGTCGTTGAGTTTAAGTCGTTACGGACACGTTTACTATTTCTTCTTTGAGAATCACAGGCGTGTTTTGGACTTAGTCATATAGAGTATAGAAGGAGTCACTCCACGCGGACTCGCTGTACAGAAACAGCGAGAATACGGGGAATGCTTCCAAAATAGATTCTGTTCAATTTGTTTATTCTGATTGTTTTTAATTAATTTTATATTGTACCAAAACCATCAAAAATTGATTCCCCTTCAAATCTGAAAGGGAGTCCTTTTTTATGATGGTGATGATGACTCCTCATTTGGAGTCCTCAGGGAACGGCGAGAGTACGCCTAAGGTCAGCATTGACTAAAAAAGTTGCGGCATTTCCCTCCTTTGTAGCTTCTAAATTATATATGATTCAAAGCGGACCTCGAACATGAAACCAAAGCTAAATTATTCCGGTAATAAACCTTTCGAATGTTCATGTGAACTCGGAGCCTTGCAGAAGCAAGTCAAAGATAATTCGGAAATTCAGATTTCGACAAATAATGCCGGATCATTTCTGCATTCTATATTACACACGATCTTTATAGCTTTTTTGCGATAAACATCGTATCAAGGTTCCGGAAGTCCAACTTGACTCCAGATTTTTTGAGAAATTTCTGTGCAAACTCGCATTTTCACCCCGTTCAATATCGTCAATTAAATATAGTAAAATTTTCCCGAGACAATGCAAATGCTCTCTTGGAATCCATTGGATTTCTTGTTTGTAGCAGTGCACAACAATTTAACTATCACAGCCGTGCGTCAGTGATATCATAACTAGGCCGTGCCGCTCAAATTCTCATTTTCAACTACCCTACGATTACCTATTACTTTATTTGTCTAAGAAAAAGACAGCTCATCATGGGGTTTATCACACTTTCATCGGAAGACAACAGTGTAATTCTGAACTGTCACCACTTTCTAACAAGATCTCACGTTGGCAAATTTACTGTCACAATATTTTCTTAGTGTTTTACTCATGTTGACCCGATGTAGATATATAAATTATGCAACACTGTCTTACTGTTAAAAAATTAGGTAGTAAACAAGATTCGACTCCTCTTTCTGTAATTAATTTACCGCGATGTTTTCTTATTTTCAAAGTTTTTGTTCAGACCCGAACACTTTCATAAGAGAAGTACTGAAAGCGAGAGATTTTAATAAAAATGTTGTTCGGCAGACAGTTTCTTCGGATGATTTTCCTCGGACATTTTTGAAAATGTTGATCAGGGTATTTTCTTCACGAAAATGTCGGAATCTTTGAACAGTGTATATTTTTCCGCTACACCTTATAATCCAACTAATCCTATTTGACGGTGCAAAACGGATAAGTCAGCTACATTTTTTATGTAGAAATGGAGCTGACTTATGAAATGTAGCTGACTTATTCAAAATGTAGCTGATTTATCCGTTTTGCACCCTCAAATAAGATTCACAGTCAGCTTGGGCTGAAGGAGCATCAACCAACTAATACTGAAATCCAGGCTTTCTTGTCGTCAAACCAGACTTTCTGCATGTATTCCCTAGATTTACAGACGAGAAAGAGCAAAAATCCAGGACAGTCTGGAATTTCAAGTAGGTCAAGTTCCTGGAAAATATGACTGTTACCCTGGAATTCCAGAAGAGGTGGCGTGGAAATCCAGGTTTGTCTGGAATTTCAACCAACTGCCCGGAATTCCAGGCTCTTACCAAATGTAAATTCGGGCCTGTCTGGAATTTCAACAAAGTGTCTGGAATTCCAGGAAAGAAACATCCTTACCTGGATTTCCAGAGAAAACTTGTCCGGAAATCCAGTTAAGTTTCTTAATCCCGGGTTACAGCCCGGAAATCCGGGCAAAATGCCTGGATCTCCAGGTAAAATGCCCGGAATCCAGGCTTTGTCTGGATTCCAGGCCGTTTTTTTCCCTACGGGAAAGGAGGTAATTTCAAAAATAGGAGTAAAGCAGGGATGTACATTGTCACCAAAATTATTTTCTATTTTTTTGAATGATATTGAAGAATTTATGAACCAGAATGGTGCACCAATGTTATCACTAGATATAATCAGTCTTTGTCTGTTGTTATTTGCTGATGATGTAGTGTTGATGGCTGATTCAAGAGAGCATTTGCAAACATTACTGGATCTTATGGAACGGTATATTGGCAAAAAAGAATTATTGATTAATTCTAGTAAAACCTTTTGTTTGGTGTTCCGACGAAAGTGGACCCGGGGGATAGATTCTTGGATGGTGGTTCTCCTTTAAAAGTGGTGGACTAGTTTGTTTACCTGGGAGTTAAGTTTTCTTCAAATTGCCGATTTACAAAGCATGTGGAGATGGGCGTGTCAAGAGGTAGTCGTAGTGCGGGGCTAGTGATGGGTAGTAGTCTCCGTGATATTAAAAATCTTAAGTTACATAAACAGGTATTTCAAACAAAAATTGTACCTACAATGCATTATGCTTCAGAAGTTTGGGGGTATGTAAAGGCACCAAAAATGGAGGTAATCCAAAATAAATATTTTAAGCGTTGGTTGGGAGTTAAAGAGTCGTTTAGTAACATTGTTGTGAACGGAGATCTTGGTTTGTATTCATTAAGAAATAGACGGTTAATTAGAATGGTCCGATTTTGGGAGAATATATTAACACTGCCAAGAGTACGCCCTCTGAAGGGAGCTTATATGGAGGCCCTCCAGGACGTATCAAGAAAATCTTGGCCAATACAAGTTAAAGGGGACCTGCAGAATTAGACCTAAGATTCGTCAGAGACCCACAATGGGTCAAGGGAATCCATTGCCGAAGTCCCGTGCTGGTGCATCAATTATTACCGGAGAAAACGGCGAAAAAAAGAGTCTTGGTTGGCAACCCTGCTAGGTCCACTTGGCAGTCTTGCGGGAACGATTTTGGCGACAAATTTGAAGTTCGACAACGTGTGATGTTTGCTGATAATTAGAAGTCGTATTGGTATTCTCACTACCAAGGTAATCAAACAACCGGACTGGGTGAATCCCCAGATCAGCTGACTTTACCTTGACTTCTGTCACCCTCCTCATTGTTCTGGCACCTTTTTTACAAGGTTGTTAGAGACTCTGTGTTTATATTTATTTCACTGTAGTCACTCTCAACCTTGTGGTTAAGGCCCAACATTCAGCGCATCATACCTACGCATTGCCTATCCTATTCATCGGCGTTGTTTGCCCCCAGCACCCACGGGGTAGCTGCCAGTGGAAACACTGGAAATTATGGTAAGCAGTTTTGGTCTCTCACCTACACTGTAAAAAGTTTCTGTGAATGAGGATCCAGTATTTGTTACTGGGAATAATCTTATCTCTATTGTGATAAAATCAATCCGAATTAGGGATGATCTTATCTCAATAAAGGCAAGATTGATCCTAGTATCAAATACTGCAGTTTCTTTTTACAGTGTACTCTCTCGAACTTTGATCTTTTTAAGCAGCTGATGACCTGAACTGACACCTCTGCTCTCTAAAATGAAGCCCCTGATCACATTAAGAATGAAAAAATTGATTCCTGAAAAGCCTGGAAGGAAAACCAAATGATAACCCTTGAAAACACAATATAAAACACCAAAAGGAGAAAACTCTCTTTTCAAAAAAAACACTCCCGATGCTACATAGCTTACCTGAAGGAACCTCCCATAGCTACAAAGACCAGGAATGTTTTTTTTTCCCTCGAGAAACAAATCACCGTTCATTCCCGTTGATTCTCACCAAAAGTTAGTGTTTTAAATAAATTCCAAATCTTTCAGCTTAAAATATCAACCCACTAAATGAAATACATTCTCCCCGCGTGAACCACACAGATGCCGAAACTAAGGACCAGAATGTAACTTAATTTTTTTGATTCCCAAACTACTCCCAAACTTACCATCCGTTTCAGTTCCTCTGGTCTAAGCCCCTCTTTACAAAAACAGTTCCCGACCAGAATGTAACTTAATTTTCTTATTTCCCAATCCACTCCCAAACTTACCATCCATTTACTCTGGACTAAGCCCCACTTTGGAAAAATAGTCCCCCCCCCCGTGCCTTTTTGGCTAAGATGTACCACTTCAAAGAAGATGAATTCAGTTCTCTACAGTTGAATCTCATCATCTTTTACCATCTGGAGCAAATCATACTGACCAGTAACCCTCTGAGAATGGGACCAAGTCTATCTAGCTGTGTAGCAGAGATTTAATAGTCTCTTTCTTGATCATTAGGAACTTTTAGTCCTCTGTAGCTACTAGTACACTGTAGTCATCAAACATTCTGTTGTGCTTTGAACCTACCACATGGTGCCCATAGGAATGTTTTGGCACCTTTGTTATAGGTTTGGGTGTAGAATTGGGGTTTTATTACGTTGCTGGTCTCTCTAAACACTGTGGACGATCAACATTTGAGAGAGCATACCTCAACATTTACAGACCATAGCGACCTAATACTTATAAGAGGAAAATCATTGCAAATAGTAATTCTCTAAGAATACAATCAGTAACGACAACAATGGACCCTAGCGTGATGCCCTAAAAACTAGGCGACAGTTTGTGAATGAAGAGCCCTTGGTAGTATTAGCATTGTGGCTCCTTGCCTCACACTACAGGGTTTAGTTGAGCTTCGACAAACATCAAGAGCTCATAAACTGTATGAGTCGACAAATTACATTTACTCAGAGAAGTAGGCTATCTGATTATGTTACACTGCTTTAGTAACACAGCAGCATACAATAAAGACCAGACTGACTGCTTACAAAGACATAAGATGGGTTGGAATATACTTTAATTTATGCTATAGCATACAATGAAGCATTGGAAGGAAAACTGTATTATTCTTTACTTAATCAGTTTTGAACATTCTCAACCACTAAACACTAAATGTTGTTCATTCCGGTGCATACTTGACTGATGATGACCCAATCAGCTCTTTCATTGTAACTGGCGTCCAAGGGAATATGAGACACACTTCTAAGTCTGACGAAGGTCAGGCGTTCATTATCCTGCAATTAAAAACTTCAATTAGAACGTAATTAATGTCTGAATATAGTTGATTGATGATGTTGTATCCCTATAGCAAACCCATACTCTATTTCAACTTCACATCTCATTAAGCTTTCTTTTCTCATTAAGCTGTGGATCATTGACGCACGAAAGATATGACCGTTTTATTGACGCTTAGCACACTTTGTATCTGAACTCAGTCACATCCATATTTTCATCACAACAAAAACTTTTCGAGAAAAAAAAATGCATTTTTCACTGTCTAAATATTTCACATTTCCAAACATGGTTAAGCCAAGTGCAAGTCACAAACCTGGGATGTGAGCACTCAACTCATAACATCTACTTTACTTTTTTAGGCTACTTGTACTTCTGCATGAAACATTTCTTATATGGGACAATTTTGTCACACTCAGCATCCCACCAGCTAAAGCTTCATATGAATCCATCCTCTGTTCCCATCCAATACTCTGTAGCTAGGTTTGTTATGTGTTTAGTGTAAAGTTTTGCTACATGCATTGTCTTTTTTCTTGCTGTTGTTTTTTTTTTTATTTTTTTTTTTTGATCCAAAACGTAAGTGGAGGGATACCTATGACATCGCAAAAGTTGTCAGTCTGTCCGTCCGTCCGTCTGTAAGCACGATAACTCTCGAAGGGAATGATATATTTTGTTGACACTTGGTGTGAGGTTGGGTCGTCGGACCAGTCGAATTCGTAGACGGGCTTTGTAGCCCTACATTTAGGGGTGGGGGAGGGGGTTCAAATTAAGGGGCAAACAAAATATTTTGAAACAGCTAATGCGATGGTCGATTATAGGGTAAGAAGACAAGCTGAGAACGATGGTGAAAACCATTTTGTCATCGGAAGAGTAGTTCGCCCGGAATCCGGCCTAAACCGGAAAGTTTGTTAAAAGTAAAAGTTTTATTTGAAGTTGATTAGATGTTCGATTTAAGGGTAGGAAGACATGCTGAAGACGATGGTGAAAACCATTTTCTCGACGGACAAGTAGTTCGCCCGGAACCCGGCCGAACCCGGAAAGTTTGTTAAAATTAAAAGTTTTATTTGTAGTTGGTTAGATGTTCGATTTAGGGCAAGAAGACATGCTGAACACTTATGTGAAACCAATTTTCTACCCGGACATGTAGTTCGCCTGGAATCCGGCGAAGATGCTACCTGTATGGTTCATTCAAGTTGGTTAAAAGTAAAAGTTTAATTTGAAGTTGATTAAATGTGTGATTTATAGGTAAATAGACATGCCGAACACGATGGTGAAAATTATTTTCTCGCCGGACAACTAGTTCGCCCGGAATCCAGCCAAACCAGGAAAATTTGTTAATAGCAAAAGTTCGATTAGATGACAGATTAGGTAAGAAGAGAGGCTGAGTTGGTATATGACAATGGTTTTTTACCCGGACATATAATTATTCCGGAATCCGGTTGTAACCGGATTTCTTTTCAAGTCAAACTTTTATTCAAAGTTTATTAGATGTTCTTCATAGGGATAAGGAGATAAGCTGGTTTTGTTTCTGTATTTTTTTTTTGCTGGACTAGTAGTTCGCTCGGAATCGGAAGGAAGTCTCGGTCAGTATCGTCAAAATAGATATGGCTTATAGAGGTGTATCTGAACTTGGTTTGTCCAAAACTGGATCTGGCGAAGACAAGACTCGATTGTCTGAATCTAATATTAGATTTTTGGGATCTCATCGACACCTTTGGTCTTGTTTTTGTACTCGGGTCACTAGGGCTACATGCCCTTCATTGTTTTTCTTGACGGGTAATAAATATATTGATTGATTTTTCTAATCCATGGCCAAGGCAAGAAAAGATGTAGGTATTGAACATTTCCATCCTAAATAGCAAAGACTTTCGAATAAGAAAGGTCAGAAAAGTGAAAGAAGGCATTCAAACAGTTTCTAAAGACGACTCATTTTTAACACATATACCCAAAAAATATAACTCGATCCAAAATAGCAACTGCTTCTGAGCAAGAACGGAAATAAAAATTAAAGAAGGCATTATAGATTTTAAGCGAACCTTGACACGTCAAAACGGATCATATAAATCCACATGTTGTTCTAATCCATGGCAAGGCAAGAAAAGATTTCAGTATAGAAAATAAATAGCAGCTAGCTTCGAAAAAGGAAGGTAATACAAATTTAAGAAGGCAGTACAAATTTGTATGCGGATGAAGCGAACCTGGCCACATCAAAGCGACAAATATAAATCCATATTATGTTTTAATGAATGGCCAAGGCAAGAAAAGATTTCAATATTGACTATTTCCATCTTAAATAGTAACTACTTTCGAACAAGAAAGGTCATAAAAATGAAAGAAGACACTCATGTAAGGAGGACGAACTTTCTAACTGCTATCCGTAACAAATTAAATACTTTCATCCAAAATAGCAACTACCTCTGAGCAAGAAAGGTAATAAAAATTAAAGAAGGACTGAAAGTTGTGTGCGGATCAGAGCAAAATAACGCTAGGGAGTAGCGCCAAGACCTATGCTTTCTATGCTTTATAAAATGGTCCATACTCGTAACGCCACCAACTACACTAACGACATTTAAAGCGAGACAAACTTGCGGGTTAAGAAATTTCAAGTAAATAGATGTTCCTTCAGCCCAAGCTGACTGTGAATCATATTTGACGGTGCAAAACGGATAAGTCAGCTACATTTTCTAGTAAGCAAAGGTGCGGTCTCCACACACCGAGGAAAAAGTTGACATAATTTTTTTGCAATGTAATGAGAACGAATTTTGTAACTGATGACCGTAAGAAATTAAATACTCTCATCCAAATAGCAACTGCCTCTGAACAAGAAAGGTAGTAAAAATGAAACAAGAGACTGAAAATTTGTAAGTAAGTAACACTAGGGAGCAGCGCCAAGACCTATGCTTTCCATGCTTTGCAAATGGTCCATACTTGTAGCGCCGCCTACTATGCTTGCAGCACTTGAAGTGAGACAAACTTGCGGGTTAAGGAATTTCTAGTAAAGCAAAGGTGCGGTCTGCACACACCGAGGAAACAACTGAGGCTACATCATTTTTTTGCAATATTCAGAATATGAAGTTATCGGAGCCAGCGTTAGCGAAAACTGAATAAGTTTCACTAGGGACATTCTCTACGGTTAGGGGTGGTGGTATCGCTGCTATTCGAGTATCTTTCAATTTTGTCAAGTATTGCTGCTAATCCCTAGTGTTATTTTCGCAAACGGGCCATAGTCTTTAGCGCCGCCCACTACACTTGCGGCATTTAAAGCGAGACAAACTTGCGGGTTAAGAAATTTATGCAAAGGTGGGATCTGCAAACACCAAGGAAACAATGGAAGCTGTATCATTTTTGAAATGTTACAACAAGTTTTAGTAGGGACGTTCTCTACCACTAAGGCTGCTAGTATCGCTGTATTTGAATGTGTGTCAATTTGGTCAAGTTTTGGTGGTACTTCCTAGTGTTATTTTGCTCTGGTGTGGATGAAAAAAAATTTAAACATCAAAACAAGTCAAATCTCTAGCTTATGCTTCTCACAAACAGATCCACTGTTCTGGTCAAGGATCAGGGCAGGAAAGATTTCAGGTACTGAATATTCCATCTTAAGTAGCAACTAGTAACGAGCAAGAAAGGCAATACGAATAAAAGCCATTCAAATGTTTGCAGGGAGGACGCATTTGTAAACTGATATCCAAAATGTTGAACATATTCCCATCCTAAACTGCAACTACTTTCAAGCAAGAAAGATAATACAAAATTAAACTCTTATCATTAACTACAGGCAAAATATTTACAGCCACCAGTTCCTTGGATGCAGTAAGGTTTCTATTGATGTCATGGGTCCTTTGAATAGAAAACCATTGAAGCCCTTGTAAGTTACGTTTTGAGTTAAAAACTTACCTAATGTGATTGTCTTCCAAGCCATGCTGATTCCTGTAACTGTTCTGATGACAGAGCCTCTACCGATGCAGAAAGTTCCATAGGTACATACGTCTGTGTCCTTTGCTTTACGGATGGTACTGACTTTGGGTTGATCTCGGCTGACCGTATTCTAAATTTCAGAAGGCTTGACTGCATTTCAATCTAAAAGAGAAACCATTATCTATGATTGAATTTGCACGTCAATTATTTAGTTATCAGAATTACCCCAAAAGTTAATTGTGACCTCACCAAGAAGTATGACAAGATAGTTTCTTAGAAGTCCCTGACCACATTTCTTAGATGCTACCTGAATGGTTCATTCAGTAAGAAAATGCTATGGCCTAGAATACCATGACCAGTTCCTTTGGTCGGACCGTGGTATCTGAATATCTGATACCACAATAACTGGCCAGATACCACAATAACTGCAAAAACGACTTTAGACTGTGGTATCAGATATCATGGTATCTGCAAAAATGCAACTATTGTATAACACTTCAGGAATAAGTATATGGTATCTGGGCCTTTAAAACCCGGTTCCATCACAAAGTCTGGAGTCAGAGCTTTTAATAAGCTGGGTCTTCAACCGACTCTGTTTGCTGGTTAGTTAACCTGCCGAGGACTGAGGTGGGAGCTCATTCCGACAGACCTAAGTTCTTGGCGGGGCGCGAAAATCAGAATCATCATTGGAGAGATGTTGCTGGCAACAGGAAGATGCCAGATACCTTTTTTTCTTATTATTTTGTAGAACTCATTCAAACTGACCAATGAGATCAATAAACACTCAATAGCGACAAATAGGTCGGTTGACCGACTTACAGAGAAAAGTAATAAAAATGCAGCTAGCGTAAATTTCAAGTTTCTAAGTTGAAAGATGCCACTTTTAAGGTAATTCAAAGATTTTTGTTGGACAACTAGTCCTGTGACCCTACTTCTCCCAGTGACCCCTGAAGTATTTCCTGGGGAAAAATTTTGGCAGACCTTGATCGCTCACATTTTCAGGACAAAAATTACCTGCAAAAACCGTTTGGCTTATCAGATCTCGCGAGAATCCTCTGCTCCATGGGATGAAACTGAAACTTCCTTCACAGCAGCGTCACAGAGAAGTAATCATGGTCACTCAAGTTGCATGACGCTGAGAGACACTCATAGGTTGTTGAATTGAACGAAGCACTTGGACAAGGGATGTCCTGACTGTCCTGGGCCTGATCTATTACAGCAGGAGTTACACCAAGAGTTGACACATGCCTATCTGGAGGAGCAACTGACTCTGAATTTGAAACTGGATGCATGAGAACCTGATGAATTGAGCATGGTTGGCACTGCATGCTCAGTAAGTCTTTTAATACTGTCCTCCTGTATAATCCTGACAGGAACTCAGAAAATCAGGTTCAAAGGAATGTTCACACAAAAATCTGAAGCCTCCAATTGTTCGGAGACAGAAATCTGGTGTTTGCTCTTGACAAAATTTTCCCAAGCACTGTACTTAGAAAATTTATTCTCCTCACTACTTGGCCAAGAAAAGAAAATTATTCCAACAGTGGGCTTACAACCAGGGTAGCAACACATCTGGTCTTGGACATTTCCATTGCACTCAGTTCAGCTGTCTTTTTTTGTGTGTTGTTTAATGGAGCTTCCAGAATTACTTCTCTATGCTCCCTATTCTCACTACTTGGCCAAGAAAAGAAAGCTATTCCAACAGTGGGCGTACAACCAGGGTAGCAACACACTCTGGTCTTGGACATTTCCTTTTCACCCAGTTCTGCTGTCTTTTTTTGTTTGTTTGTTGTTTGTGTTTTGTTTGGAATTCCGTCACAATTTAGTCAACACCTCCAGAATTTCTTCTATGGGTCACTTTTGTAAACAACGTTGATGTTGTGTTACGAGTTTTGGCGTCGGTGCCATTCCCGCAAGACTACAGCATCAACATGACGGAACGAATGATGGGTCTCATACAAGGAGCCAATGGAATTAGACTTTATGAGGTATCTCTGCTTGGAGTTGACCCACTAGAATGCTTCTTACGTCAAAAAATTAAAAAAAATCAGGTATCGAACTCGGTCAACCGGAACCCTTATTTTTTAATTCTGGAGTTCACCTTTAAATACTATCTCCTCAAAGAGATAAGAACCTAGTATCCATCGCGCAAAAAAACAAGCAATTTCTTTTTGAACACGTTTAACAGCCGTAAATCTTTCTAAAATAACAAATAAATCTTTCTAAAATAACAAATAAATCTTTCTAAAATAATAAATAAATCTGTCTAGAATAACAAATTCATCTTTCAGAAAAACTTCTTGTGTCATAAATAGCCGTTTACTTTCCAAAACTAACAAAAGTCAATTAGGGCATCTATGTGGAATCGATTTGAGGCTAAATAAGTCGACAATGTATTGGGGAATCCCTCAAATGTCTTCGTGGAGTTGGTTTTTGGGAACGTAAGTAGAGGGATACCTATGACATCACAAAAGTTGTCCGTCCGTCCGTCTGTAAGCACAATAACTCTCGAAGGGAATAAGATATTTTGATGAAACTTGGTTTGAGGATTATTTGGGTCAAAGGTAAGGTCGAGTTCGTAGATGGGCTCTGTAGCCCTATATTTTGGGGTTGGGGAGGGGGTTTAGTTTAAGGAACACACAAAGTATTTTTAAACAGCAAATGTGATAGTCGATTATGGGGTAAGAAAACATGCTGAGCACGATGGTGAAAATCATTTTCTCGCCGGACAAGTAGTTCGTCCGGATTCCTTCAAAAACCGGAAAGTTTGTTAAAAGTAAAAGTTTCATTTCAAGTGGATTAAATGTTTGATTTAGGAGTAAGAAGACATGCTGAACACGATGGTGAAAACCATTTTCTCGCCGGAATAGTAGTTCACCTGGAATCCGGCCGAAACCGAAAAATGTGTCAAAAGCAAAAGTTTTATCTGAAGTTGATTAGATATGAGATCTAGGGGTAAGAAGAGACGCTGAGTCTGTATGTGACAATCATTATTTTCCCGGACATATAATAAGTCCGGAATCCGGTTGTACCCGCATTTATTTTTTATTCAAAGTTTTATTTAATGTTGATTAGATGTTCTTTATAGGATTAGGAGATACGCTGGTTTTTTTGTCAGACTATAGTTCGCTCGGAATTCGGGCGAAACCGCAAATTTGGCAGAAGTACAGCAGGAAGTTTCGGTCAGTATCGTCAAAATAGATATGGCCTATAGAGGTATAGATTGATAGATAGATGGAATATCTGAACTCGGTTTTCTTTGATGATTAGCCTGGCGAAGACTGGATCTGGCGAAGACAAGACCCAATTGTCTGGATCAAATATTAGATTTTTGGGATCCCATCGACACCTTTGGTCTTGTTGTATTCGAGATACGATAAAAAGTCTTCAAGATTTTTTTGAAGTGTTCGAGAAACCACAAAAAGTATCCGAGAAAAGATATAAAGTATTCGAGAATATATTTGTATTTGAGAATTTTCATTTTTTAAATTCTAGTATTTTGTCCTTTTCGACTACATTTCTGTCCCTCTCAAGTTCTTATTTCAGTTTAAATGTCAAAGACATTATAGAAATTCCGAATCCTTTGTTTTTTCCTCGAAGACTCTTAACGGTTTCTCAAAGACCTAAGACAAATCTCGAAACCCTTATTCCACTCCTCCCTCTGGCTTGGTGCTTTCTGTCCTTCATCGTACCAAGATCGTACCTTGGCCAATACGCTATCCTCTAATTCGCCCAGCTTCACAACGATTGTCAGGATCACAAGGCCGCCAGAAAATCATCCCAGCTTTGTCTCCAGCTTAGTCTGAAGTACGAATGGGCAAAAGCGGACGAGGTCAAATTCTATTTACCGAGTCAGACTCTATATACATTTACCAAATCCTCTTTACATAAAATCGAATAACATAAAATTATATAACATAAAAAACATCAATATACTGGCTGATAAGAGATTTATTTATCAAATTTTTTACTAATTTTCGTTTCCATTGTCTGTAAATGTAGAATATGCCCGGTAAACAAATTTTAACAAATCTGTAAGTGACAAATTTCTCTAAGTAAATAGAAATCGATCACGTTGCAAATAAAATCCAGTGCCGTAAATAGAACTTGAATTTCTCGATACCGATATGCACGGAAGCCGCTATGCAATCCTTTCAAGAAATCTGACTGATATCGAAGCCAGTTAGTTCCTGGCTAAATTTACAGGATACAGGTCCAGCATTTTGGCATAGACTATCCTTGAATCATGGGTTTTTGGTAAACAGCGACAGGCCGGAGTCCCACGGACTCGCATCTCTCTTCTTTGAATAAGTGAATCACGCATCTACGAAAAATTTTCGTCACATCTACCCTGAAAATTTTTCAAATAATTTCAAAATCAAAACATTGAAAATGCATCCATAGGCCATAGTGAAAGCCAATGACTTACTACTAATGAAGGTACGTTGCAAGAGGTTGCAACATCAATATGAAAGGGGCTTTTCTGCTAAACAAGGCCCTGGTCTGACATAGCAGATAGTCAGGCTGCTCTTTGTGTCTCAGCTATCATCGAGTGACCTACCTTACCTTAAATTGCACTTCGGAGCAATCTAAGATATAATCCTGATGTGATGCTCGTACGGGTGGTGGTTCTGGTAATTGGTTCATCTAGTTCTCAGTACTCGATTCCAGCGCATACCAGTACATCTAACAGGGTTTTGTTTCCCATTCAGTGTCACAGACCGTTTGAAGGCTTCTGCGGTCTTGGATGTAACAGACTCTTCTGACAGATCGTTCCAAAGTGAGATGACTCGGTTAGGGAAGAAATGATTCCGGTTTCATGTTTTCGAGAGTGGCCTTTCCAGGCATCTTGAGTGCTCACGGGTTCTCCTTGATTCATCATGTGTGAAGAGTAAAGGAAAAGTCCCGTTGCTCAATAGCTTAAATGCCTGGATTACGTCTCCTCGTTTTCTTCGGTAGACTAGTGTCGGGAGTTTCAGCCGGTTTAGCCGTTCCTCGTATGAAAGGTGATTAACTGTGCTGATGATCTTAGCAGGGGCGGATCCCAGCCTTCCGTTCTAGGGGGGGGGGGGGGCGATTCTTACCGACAAGAGTGGGGGTAGTGTCTTTTTTGTCGGACACAAGGCTGATTTTTTTCACGTTTTAAGTGTCTCTGTCGGTCTCTTATTTAACGAAAATGTGGTTTTCATATATTACAATGCTTAGGAAAACTGTTCTTGATCAACTGACAACTGTTTATAAGAAAAATTCAAGCTTCCTAGCTCGAAACTCAGTGTGGCTCGGGCTTGATACAGCTGAGCTTCTTGACAAAGAAAGGTTCAGGGCGTGGTTAAAGCAGGGACAACGAGACACGTTTTTAGATTTTTTTTTCTGAATTTCAACTACAGCACCACAGTTATTTGATACCGTCATTACACACCCATCCGTCCCGATTCCAACACAGTCAAGTAGATTCAAACCCATTTCTCCCAAAAAAGGCTTAGAACTAGCTGGCAAATCACTTTTTCGTTGACAGTCGGCTCTTTGTCTGCAGCAGAGCTTTCAAAGGGGGCATGATAAACGTCAACAAAACCTATGAAGTCCTCGCATCTATGGTTATCGAAGGCACAGCAAAGAGCTAAACAAAGTTGCGATGAATGTGACACATCTGTTGTCTCATCGAAAATGATGCTGTAATACCTTGCTGACTTTACTCTCTCTAGAATGACACCTACAACTTCTTTTGCACAAAACTCAATAAACTGGTTTTGAGTTGTTTTGCTGATATCGGTAGCATTTTTTCCCGATGTTTTCAGTTGTTCCTTTAATTTACTGTCGCCATTCAACACGATAACGTAGTAGTTCTCGGCAGTTTCCTTCGTTGGAAAGCGCCATGTCATCCAAGTTTAAGCTGCCATCGTCCAGATGGGCCCTCAGTGGAATATTCTGCCTTTCTAGAAATATGGTTGATTCCAGAATCAGCATAAGCCTCTTTCTGTTTTCTGTTACATGCTTCATTCGCTGTTCGTTGACGCGGTTATTTACAGACTCGTGCGGAGAATGGTAGGCTCTTAGAAACGACTTTCCAGTTTCTACTGCGTAAAGATGGTACTACTAAGTATCATGTACTTTCAGGTCTCCATCTTTTCCCAGTAACTTAGCAAATTTTGTGACAGGCTTTGTGACCAGCTTTTGTAGGGCTACCTGTCTGTTTGATCCCCCGCTAGCCCCAGTTACAAAAGAGTGCAATATTTGCAAAAAAAAGCTTTTCTGGGCAGCAGAATATTCAAGCCAGTGGAAACTCTTCAAATGAGAATCGCTCAAGTACCTTTTTTTGTTTTTCCCACGCTTTAAATGGACAGAATGCGGCATTTGGTATCCAATCGGCAGTTTCCACGGCCTCTCCAGAAGCTCGCACTTTATCACCGATGTGGATCCCAATATCGTTTTCCGGAAACAGGGAAGGGGCGGGGGTGATGTTGGATGATCACTCTGAACGCTTAGGGGGTTAACAGCAGATTGAAAAGTGTCAGGAATTTTGATGGAATTTGCCCATGGGAATCCGCACCGGGTGAACTGTTGCTATGCTATGAGGTAAGAAATACTCGAGGCTAGCTTGACAGAGGAAAAGCTATGGAATGAACTTAATGTAAAAAGGTTTTAGAGTCTAGTTGCAGTAGTTAGAACATGCGTTAATGCACACTTCCGTAAGTGCAGTAAACAAAAACAAAAAAATTACAACCCGTCTAGGGGGGCGATCGCCCCCCTCGCCCCCCCCTGTATCCGCCCCTGGATCTTAGTCGCTCTTCTTTGTAATTTTTCTAGGATTTCCTTATCCTTCTTGAAGAAGGATCACTCATCTAACTGTTGTAGATGAGCATCCCAGTCTCCTTCTTGCAGATTCGTCTAGGGTGAAGCCACTGCTGATGTAGCTTTTAATCTCCTCGATTCCTAAATCATCTCTCTTATTCCCTGGCATTCTGCTGCTTTGAAAACTGTTGCTTAATACACTTGATGACTATTGAAACGGTGTCACAGCTGCGCTGACTCGGGATTTGAGTCAATGAGTTTGAGTCGTTACGGACACATTTACTTCTTCTTCCTGAGAATCACTGGCGTGTTTTGGACTTAGTATTCACCTTTGGCTATCTTCATCGTTCAGTTAAAAGTCAGCACTTCAACAGATCAAGGTAGTGTAGCGGATACAAAACGAACTTGTATCAATAAAGCAAACTATAAAGACCTGTGTATCGACTTTCGAGCGTAGTGGTTTCGACAAAATTAAATTCTATTTACAAAGCAAAATTTATTTGCAACGTGAAATTCTATTTACAGCGTTCAATTTCTATTGACTTAGAAAAATTTTCCATTTACAGATTTTATTTTTATCGGAGTTGGTGATAGGATGAAAGTATTAATTTGCCAATTCGTAGGTTTGTTGCGTTCATTTTTAAGCAAAACTCCTGAGATAAGAATAACGATGGACCCCTGGAAATCCCGATTTATACGGTTTAGTTAAAAAGTATTTTTTTTGCACTTGGCTATGATGACGAGCACTTAAAGGGTGCTAAAAACTCATCTGCAACTAAACCCTTGAGGCAAAATTGATCCTGAGACCTTTAGGATTATAAATATATATGGTTTGGTCAAAAGTATTTTTTTTTTCTTTTCGGTTAAAATGCGCACTTTCAGGGTACTAGAAAGTCATTTGTAAGAAAATGCTCCAGGCAAAAATTATCATGGGCTCATAGGGATCATGGAGAATTAGATTTTGAATAACAGTATTTTTTGTACTTTGCTATGAAGATGGGTACTCTAAGAGATGGTGGGATTGGGGAAATTGACAATTTCTAAGCCCATCTTTTCAAGTCTCTAATATTCATGCCAAGTTCATCGTCCTAACACATTTGGAAGTATTTTTAATCGTGACCCCCCAGAATTCCCGACCACCCTCCAACTCCCCCGAGTGCCCGAATGCGGTCCGGTTCTGTCATTAGTGTATCTAGTGCTTACGTTTGATCTACAAAACCAAGTGTCATCCTGATCAGTACACTGTAAGTCTGTCACAAAATGTCAGCCCCACCCCCCCACCCCCCCACAATGATCGGGTCCTGTCCGCAATTGAAATGGGACAGCTGAGAATTGAGTTCTTTCCAAGAATCAAGTTTCATGAAGATCCGATCACCCGCTCAAAAGTTGAGCCATTCTCAAGATTCCGGATTTCCCCTCCCTCCAGTCCCACAAGATGTTCAAATCGGAAAAAAGACTATTCTCAACTTATAATTGTCGAGTCCCTGACACGCATGCCAAGTTCCATCGTTCTAGCACATATGTCAGCAACGCGTGTAATCATCTTAAATCGGGAGCAATGGAACCCTCTCTCGAACTCCTCCAACCGGTGCTCGGATCCGGTCAGGTCTGGTCAACTATCTATCTGGGGCTTGCGCTTGTTCTTCCCACCCCGATACGTCCACTCTGAACATGTCACATGATTTCCGTCCTCTCCCCCCTCCTCCAACTCATCCCAAAGTCACCGGATCTATTTCGAACTTAAAGTGTGACATCTGAGAAGGGACGTCTTTCCAAATATCAAGTTTGGTTAAGATACAATACCCCGTCCAAAACTGAAAAATATGTCAATCTCGGATTCCCTTTCCCTCCACCCCCGCCACGGTGTTCGAATAGGGGAAGTGATTATTCCCTAGTTAGTTTGGTCTTGCGACTCCAGGACCCTGATGTAGAGGAACGAATAAGAATTCATTACTCATAACACACAATAAACGAATAAAAATATACACATCAATAGATCAATAAATTAACAGGAAGGGTTGCCAAAATATCATGTACCATCCGTCTTCACAGCCATGTCTAGCCTGGAAAGAAATTTCAAGTTATTGCACAAACATATTAAATTAAAAAACGGACTGGGAGCAAATTATGGTTTAGCACTGCCGTATCTTAGACTAAAAAAAAAAAAATTACGTCAGCAAAATGACTGATTACTTTTCAAACCTTGCTCCCGGAAGTCCAAGTTATGTTGAATGCAAACTAAACACGACATAAAGAGCAAATTGGCCATATCCCTGTTCAGCCCTTCCAAGCGGACTAGTTTCTGTTAATCCCCATATGCCTCAACGTCGGCACTTGGATAAGACATGGTAAAATAGATCCACAGGTTATTCAGTGGAAAACCTGTCATCTGTGTCCCACGAAATGGAGGTTTTGCGTATGTTTCGGCAGTAGAAAGTGACCCACTACCCTATGGATTCAACTTTTTACTGTCTGTACAAGTTTTGGTTATTCGGCAATGGGGCCTAACATATACTAGTCCACTTGGATTGGTGAACTGTAATAAGGCCAATTTGGCAGAGAGAGGGCTCGAAGCTTAATGTCTGATATTTACATCTACAATATTCAAAACATGAACATAAAAGTTTAAATTACCACAATCCATCCAGGCTCAAGATCCAAGCGAGCAAACTGAATTGGGTTTTACCATGAAAAACCCTACATTTTTCTTTAATTTTCTTATTTTTAGGATTCTTTATTTTTCTTTAGATGCTTTCTATAACTATTGATTTAATATTGCTTTAAGACTATTTTTATCAGCTTCATTTTAAATTTTCAGGTTTAATTTCTTTACGATACTTATGCCATACTCTCAACACTGTATTTCTCAATGATAAACTTGATATATCCGAAATTAATAAAGGATAAAGCAGTGCAAGTGTTCCACACCCTTAATATTTTGTTTCTAAATGAAAATCTTAATTTTTCGGAAATTATTAACGGCTTCAGAACAGCAACTACCGGCTCCCCGGTCCGTTCACAGTCAGTACAGGCAGGGGCATACACTCAAGGATATGTGTTACGGTCATTGAAAAAGAAAGAAAAAAAGTGATTTCTTCTGAAAAATAATTATTATTATCAGTTTTACTACCCACGATAATGTACAGGTACAAAAGTAATGGAATACATACGATTGCATTTTCCACCAGACAGTGTTGCTGGTGCGGTACAGGAACAGAGTCCGGTAGCAGCATTGCAAGTACCGGCTCCCGCGTTTGTTCCACTGCAGCTTGGGCCATCAACGCACAGAGCGGCTATAAAAGAAAAGGTGTGCATCAAGGGCACTGAGAAAATAGGATAAAAATGAGTTCTTCTGCAAATAAGTAGTTATTATCAATTGTAGTGTCGATCACAATGCTCAAGTACACACGATATGGAGTACCTACCATTGCATTTTCCGGCAGATAACGTTGAGGCTATACACGTACAGAGTCCGCTAGCAGCATTGCAAGTACCGGTTCCCCCGTTTGTTCCACTGCAGCTTGGGCCATCAACGCACGGAATGGCTTAAAAGAAAAGGTGTGTATCAAGGGCACTGAGAAAATAGGATAAAAATGAGTTCTTCTGCAAATAAGTAGTTATTATCAATTGTAGTGTCGATCACAATGCTCAAGTACACACGATATGGAGTACCTACCATTGCATTTTCCGGCAGATAACGTTGAGGCTATACACGTACAGAGTCCGCTAGCAGCATTGCAAGTACCGGTTCCCCCGTTTGTTCCACTGCAGCTTGGGCCATCAACGCACGGAATGGCTTAAAAGAAAAGGTGTGTATCAAGGGCACTGAGAAAATAGGATAAAAATGAGTTCTTCTGCAAATAAGTAGTTATTATCAATTGTAGTGTCGATCACAATGCTCAAGTACACACGATATGGAGTACCTACCATTGCATTTTCCGGCAGATAACGTTGAGGCTATACACGTACAGAGTCCGCTAGCAGCATTGCAAGTACCGGTTCCCCCGTTTGTTCCACTGCAGCTTGGGCCATCAACGCACGGAATGGCTTAAAAGAAAAGGTGTGTATCAAGGGCACTGAGAAAATAGGATAAAAATGAGTTCTTCTGCAAATAAGTAGTTATTATCAATTGTAGTGTCGATCACAATGCTCAAGTACACACGATATGGAGTACCTACCATTGCATTTTCCGGCAGATAACGTTGAGGCTATACACGTACAGAGTCCGCTAGCAGCATTGCAAGTACCGGTTCCCCCGTTTGTTCCACTGCAGCTTGGGCCATCAACGCACGGAATGGCTTAAAAGAAAAGGTGTGTATCAAGGGCACTGAGAAAATAGGATAAAAATGAGTTCTTCTGCAAATAATTAGTTATTATCAATTGTAGTGTCGATCACAATGCTCAAGTACACACGATATGGAGTACCTACCATTGCATTTTCCGGCAGATAACGTTGAGGCTATACACGTACAGAGTCCGCTAGCAGCATTGCAAGTACCGGTTCCCCCGTTTGTTCCACTGCAGCTTGGGTTATCAACGCACGGAATGGCTTAAAAGAAAAGGTGTGTATCAAGGGCACTGAGAAAATAGGATAAAAATGAGTTCTTCTGCAAATAAGTAGTTATTATCAATTGTAGTGTCGATCACAATTCTCAAGTACACACGATATGGAGTACCTACCATTGCATTTTCCGGCAGATAACGTTGAGGCTATACACGTACAGAGTCCGCTAGCAGCATTGCAAGTACCGGTTCCCCCGTTTGTTCCACTGCAGCTTGGGCCATCAACGCACGGAATGGCTTAAAAGAAAAGGTGTGTATCAAGGGCACTGAGAAAATAGGATAAAAATGAGTTCTTCTGCAAATAAGTAGTTATTATCAATTGTAGTGTCGATCACAATGCTCAAGTACACACGATATGGAGTACCTACCATTGCATTTTCCGGCAGATAACGTTGAGGCTATACACGTACAGAGTCCGCTAGCAGCATTGCAAGTACCGGTTCCCCCGTTTGTTCCACTGCAGCTTGGGCCATCAACGCACGGAATGGCTTAAAAGAAAAGGTGTGTATTAAGGGCACTGAGAAAATAGGATAAAAATGAGTTCTTCTGCAAATAAGTAGTTATTATCAATTGTAGTGTCGATCACAATGCTCAAGTACACACGATATGGAGTACCTACCATTGCATTTTCCGGCAGATAACGTTGAGGCTATACACGTACAGAGTCCGCTCGCAGCATTGCAAGTACCGGTTCCCCCGTTTGTTCCACTGCAGCTTGGGCCATCAACGCACGGAATGGCTTAAAAGAAAAGGTGTGTATCAAGGGCACTGAGAAAATAGGATAAAAATGAGTTCTTCCGCAAATAAGTAGTTATTATCAATTGTAGTGTCGATCACAATGCTCAAGTACACACGATATGGAGTACCTACCATTGCATTTTCCGGCAGATAACGTTGAGGCTATACACGTACAGAGTCCGCTAGCAGCATTGCAAGTACCGGTTCCCCCGTTTGTTCCACTGCAGCTTGGGCCATCAACGCACGGAATGGCTTAAAAGAAAAGGTGTGTATCAAGGGCACTGAGAAAATAGGATAAAAATGAGTTCTTCTGCAAATAAGTAGTTATTATCAATTGTAGTGTCGATCACAATGCTCAAGTACACACGATATGGAGTACCTACCATTGCATTTTCCGCCAGATAACGATGAGGCTGCACACGTACAGAGTCCAGCATTGCAAGTACCGGTTCCCCCGTTTGTTCCACTGCAGCTTGGGCCATCAACGCACGGAGGGGCTTAAAAGAAAGGGTCTGTATCAAGGTCACTGAGAAAATAGGATAAAAAGTAGGTGGAGTACCTACCATTGCACTTACAAACAATCACTTCCCCAATCCGACTTTCCCCGGATCGTGGAGTCCGGAAACTAGGAAGAAGGGTAGCAAAAGGGGAGCAATGGGCAATGTGAAGAAGGGATATCGGTCCAACGTCCTCTTTGGTTAATGTCTCGCCCACTAGCATATACCGCCGTTCCAGCTTGTGTTCAGAGCCCAATGCATGAACAGGTGCAGTTTAAGGATTAAAGTAAGAGTGACAAGTGGTGAAAACAAATGCTAAACTAAACTTTTATCTGATTGTGTTCTGCCTTTTCCCAAGAAAGTAAGCTACTTCTGTCTCTATTTTGTACTCTGGGCTAAATGAGGTCAAAGTAACCTAATTATATTTTGATACTGTTCCAGATCCCAAAACCAGATTAACTTGGAAACAATCACTTCCCCGATCCGGTCATCGTTCGGGGAGTGGAGGGATGGGAAATCCGAAAACTAGTAACGTACATAACTTCGGAACGGGTAATTGGACATGCATGAATCTTGACATTTGTCAAGAACAAGTGCTATCGATGCCAAGTTTCAAATCTGGACCAGATGTGATAACTGGGGGGCGGGTGGGGCTGGTGGCTGGATCCCAAAAGCTAGGATAACGCAGCCTGGCAGGCCATTTCACATGGCCTCTGTGCTTTTAGTGGAATAAATCTTATCTTATCGTATGAGGGAAATGACCAGATTAACTTGTAAATAATCACTTCCCCGATCCAGCCATCGCGAGGGGAGTGGAGGGATAGGGAATCTGGAAAATAGAAAAATGCTTCACTTTGCAGCGGGCAATCGGACATGCATGAAAGTTGACAAGTGTGAAGAACAAGTGTCTCAGATTTTTAATTTCAAATATGGATGAATCCGAAAATTGGGGGTGGGTGGTAGATGACCAGAAATCTTGTGAAACGCATATGCTCGAAGGATCGGGATGGAACTTGAAGGGAAGAACAAGCATTAACCCTAGACACTATATTGACACAACCGGACCGGATCGTGCTGCAGTCGAGGGTATCGGAGGGGGTTTCCTGGATTTCTGGTGATCACAAGTTAAGGTACTTACAGATGTACCAGGAACATGAAACTTGTCAGACATATTAGGTACTCTCCCAGGTGGACTTGAAAATACTTACTTTCCCGAAACAAGGATCTTGGGAAGAGTGTAGGGATGGGAAATCTAGGATCGAGCGACATGCATAACTTTGGAACGGGTGATCGGACGTAAGTGTAACTTGAAAAGTGTCAATCTCGTTAAATGCTTAAGAGTCGAGAGATCGGGATGGGATTTGGAGCAAAGAACAAGCATAAGCCGTAGAGACAATATTGACGAAACATGACTGGATCATGTCACATTAGGGGGAGTTGGAGATAGTTTTCCACAATTCTGGTGTTCACGAGTTGGGGGGTACTCCATGACCACGAAACTTGGCAGGTATGTTAGGGACTCTATCAGATTGGCTTAAAAATAATCCCTCCCCCGGTCCTATCATCGTTGTGGGATAACGTGTCAGGGGAAAATTACTAGACCAAGCCAATTTTCTGCGAGAGAGATTCAGCCTTGACAACTACATACCGTATCTGACAAAGAGACTAACTGTTCTTACAAGTGCCATCAGCTCTTGGTATTGATATTTGTAGGCCTACTGTATGTTTCTTAAGTTATTCTTCTGTTGTCTTTGGTCTTTTCGTTTCTCTATTAGCTTTCTCAACTTTCTTTTGTTGTAATTTTTGTGGGTCACTAATATACTTACTTACTAGTAAGATCATTGAGAAAGTAGGAAAAACAGCGATTTATCTTGCAAATGAATATTAATATCAATTTTAATACCCGTGATTATGTATAAGTACACAAAAAATGAGGTACCAAGGATTGCATTTTCCGGCAGTCAATGTTGTTGGTGCAGTACAGACACAGGCTCCAGCAGTTCTAGCACCGGCTCCCCCATTTGGCCCATCATATCTTATGTTCTTAGTGCAGGGACGGACTTAAAGGAAAGGGTATGCATCAAGGTCATTGAGAAAGTAGGAAAGATTTGATTTGTTCTGCAAATAATTGTTATTATCAATTGTGCTAACCATTATACTGTACACTTACACAGAAAATGGATTACCTACCATTGCATTTTCCAGCAGTCAATGTTGCTGGTGGAGTACAGACACAGGCTCCAGCAGTGCAAGTACCGGCTCCCCCATTTGTTCCACCACAGCTTAGGTTGTTAGTGCACGCAGGGACTTAAAAGAAAGGGTATAATCAAGATCATTGATAAAGTAGAAAAAATTGGGATTTCTTCTGCGAAGAGTTACTAGTTGCGTTTTTGCTGATACCACGGTAACTGAATCTGCAATTAGTCGTTTTTGCAGTTATCGTGGTATCTGATATACGTTGCTCTGCAAAAACGACTATTGCCGAAATTGCAGTTTTTCGAAGTCATCCCAAAAGAAAAAAAAAGATCAGTTTTATCACCAAGTGCTAAACTTCTTTCTCACCAATCTGAAAAAATTTGATGATAGTGAGATGACTTGTCAGATACCACGACTAGTTACGAAGGTCGGACCGTAGTATCTGGATATCTGATACCACGATAACTGCAAAACTACTTTAGACCGCGGTATCAGATAACATAGTATCAGCAAAAACGCAACTATTATTGTCAATTCTACTATTCATCATAATACACAAGTAGAACAAAAATGGAGTCAATGTTGGCTGATGCAGTACAGACATAGGCTCCAACAGTACATGTACCGGTTCCCCTGTTTGTTCCACCACAGCTTGGGTTGTCATTATCTGCAGGGACTTGGTATAGTATGCAGACATGGTATATAACATGGTCATTGAAAACGTAGGAAAAAAATGATTTCTTCTGCAAACAATTATTAGGGACTTCAAAGAAAGGGTACGTATCAAGGAAAAAAAGCGATTTCTTCTACAAATAATTATTATTATCAATTGTTTAAGCCATCATAATGTACAGGTTCGCAGAAAATTGTGAGCCTGCCTATGCCTTTTTCGGCTGTGAGTGTTGCTGGTACAGACACATGCTCCACTACAAAAAAATAAAGTACCTACCATTGCATTTTCCGCCAACCAATGTTGCTGGTGCTGTACAGACACAGGCTCCAGCAGTGCAAACACCGACTCCCCCGTTTGTTCCAGAACAGCTTGCGGCATTAATGCACGCCGGGGCTTAAAAAAAAGGGTATGTATCAAGTTCACAGATAAAAATCCATTAACACAATCCAAATAATGCAGTGTATTCAGTTAAATGACATAAAAAAAGTTGGCTTTTCCAGTAAACGTTAAAGCTTGACGTTACGCTTTCATACGTCATAGTCGTGCGTATGGCTCAATGCGCCTTCGCTTTATGTCCATACGGTGGATACTGAGAAATATACGTTTCCTCAACGTCTCATAGTACAACACTACTGGACAATTTACGATAATTGCGAAAAGCCTAGGTTGGACAAACTCATTTGTTTACTAAGAGCCTGTTCCGCCCTACTTACCGTAGTTACTACGCATGACGTAATGTATTTTGGCTTTTTGGCGTCAAGGCTTGAACATATTTTCTAAAAAAGAGATTTCTTCTGCAACTCTTATGATTATCAATTGTACTATCCATCAAAATTCGAATATAAAGGGAATATAACTGAAATATAACTGAAAATAAAGGGTATGGATCAAGTCTATGATAAATGATCCACTAAATTGCCAGGTTTTCAAGATTCCCCAAGTTGTTTCAGTAGATTGCTGGGTATTCCAGTAACGATATCCTTTCCGTCTTTCTGTGGTACTGCACTTATTGACATTAAGCTTAAGTTATAAATAGTGTAAGCAAAGATTTTATCAGACCGGGGCAAAGTACAGAAGAACAGCTTTAGCAAAACTTTAATCTTCTTGTTCCGACCCGGCTGTGCTTTTCTCGGTCGGTCAGTTTGACATCTTTGATATTGGGATCTATCCAGAATAAGGATAGATTATTTTCGTTACGATGAGTTTCTTCTGTATCTGCCCCGGTCCCAGAATAATTCTAAGATCATTAAATCTTACGGAGCTACTGACATTTTGTCAAAGCTGCAAGAATCGCAGACTTATTTCCGTCAGATATCTAGTCTACGTCTGTTGCCAGATCATCGACTGGTTAGGCTTCTTTGATCGATAGTTGTAGGCCTATTTTGTAGGTTTCGTAAGTTATTCTCCTGCTGTTTTCGTTCTTTTCTTTTTTCTATTATCTTTACTTCACTTTCTTTTGTTGTAAAACATTGTCTGGGTTACAAATATACTTATTTGCTAACAAGGTCACTGAGAAAGTAGAAAGATTTCTGTAATAAATAATTATTATCGTCAGCTGGTACTACCCATCATAATGAACAAGTACAAAAAATGGAGAGAGAACCATTGCATTTTCCGGAAGCCAGTGTTGCTGGTGCAGTACAGACACAGGCTCCAGTAGTGCAAGTACCGGATCTCCAATTTGTTCCTACAGCTTGGGTTATCAGTGCACGCAGGGACGAAAAAGAAAAGGTATAACCTGTCAAGATCATTCAGAAAGTTGGAAAAAAAGGCTTTTCTTCTGCAAATAATTATTTTTGTCTATTTTACGAGGATGGATTTTACAATAAATGGAGTACCTACCATTGCATTTTCCGGCAGTCAATGTTGCTGGTGCAGTACAGGCACAGGCTCCAGAAGTACAAGTACCAGCTCCCCCGTTTGTTCCACCACAGCTTGGGTTGTCCGTGCACGCAGGGGCTTAAAAGAAAGGGTATAGATCAAGATTTTTGAGAAAATAGTAAAAACTAGACCTACGTTGCCTGAGCAACGTGAAGTGTTGCGGGGATTTTGGTTGTGGTTTTGGTTTTGTTTTTTCGCTGTCGGTTAATTCTGAAGTTGTCAAATTATCGAAGCTTTTAAAACAGGATGTTCTAGAAAGAATAATCACATGATCAAAAGCTATTCTTTAGCGTTGTAAAAACAACAACAAAAGAACATCGGAAGAAGGGACTAAATTGGTTTTGCAGTCAGTTGAACTTTATCATTTTCGATCGTAGAAATCGTGAAAGTTGAAAACTTGGAACAATATCTTCTATAAGCTATTTGAAATTATAAAGCTATCCGTAACTTTTCAGGATTAAAATTCCATAGACGACACTATTAATTATTATGAAACAACCTCATAGTTTTACATTATCGTGTGTACCCTTTGCGTAAACAGTTGACCCTAGGTTAAAGCGATAGACCCTCGACACAAACTTTCTTACCGTCAGATTTATGGAAATCAAATACAATGTGCACCAATTTGGAAAAAATTCTAGCCCCTTGTGAACCAATTCTTACTCACATGTCCCTCCCCCGTGATAGACATCAAGTTCACCGAAAACAAATAATTTATTTATTTATTTATTTATTTAACTTCGACTACGGCTTCTAGAGCCATTACACATACAACACATAAAAACAACAACAAAATACATTTACCTTTTATTTAAGATTGCGGACCTTCTACGCAACACATGTAAAGTTCGCGGTTCCAGACTAACCACACAGGCAACGTCAGTCTCATATGGGGACTCGAAAGAACCACAAGCATGGGGTTTCGAGAGCGAAGAATTCGGGTCTGGAGAGAAAAGATAGCCCGACGCCGAAGTTCCCCGAAAGAAGGAAGGCCCTCACCCACAAACATGCCAGACGCACTACAGTTCCATGCAAGTCCGTGTAGCCACCGGAAAGAGTTGTTATATAAAACCCGAAATGTATCTAGACACTTAACTCTCGTGTTACACACCAGTGACAAACAGTACAGCGGAGTACAGTAAGCTCTGAAAAGAAAGGTCTTAACAGAAGCCTCGCATCTACCAAACCTCCGAATTAATATATTGGCCCTCACAGACAGTGATCTGGAGAGCGCAGCAATGTGAGGCTCATCAGACATAGAAGGAATAAAAGTAAAGCCCAAATACTTGAAAGTTTGCACAAAAGCTAGTACCTCACCAGACAAAATAACATCGGGGATGTAACGTAGTTGAAGACTTTTCGGGATAAACGCCATACAAACCGTCTTTTTCGTGTTGAAAAGAATATCATTTGCTTTCGCGAATTCATCACACACTTGAAGAAGCTTATTGAGCGCGAATACTGTGGGGGCTAGTATGGCTAGGTCATCAGCGTAGCTTAAGTTGTTGAAACACACACCTTGTACGAAACAACCCACTCCAAGGCTAGCCAACCGCTCATTCAACTCATCAACATATAAATTATACAATAATGGAGAAAGAACCCCACCTTGCCTAACACCATTAAGGACAGGAAAAGGATGGCTAAGAACACCGCTCCATCTAACTTGAAACCTTTGGGTATCAAACCATGCACCAAGGGTGCCAATAAAACGTGAGTCAATACCCCGCGAGACCATCTTTTTCAGAAGCTTCTCATGGTTAACCCTGTCAAAAGCAGCCTTAGCATCCAGAAAGCAAACAAACACAGGGGTTGCAAACAGCCAAAAATACTGGATAACTGCTTTAAGGACAAAAACACAAAATTCAGTCGACGATTTCTCTTTAAACCCAAATTGGAAGTACGATGAATCCAGTTGCTGCTGCAGTGCCGCATGCATACATCGCTCAAAAACCTTTGATACCGTAGCAGCTAAAGCGATGGGTCGATAGTTACTGAGTGACGTCATGTCCCCAGAACTAGACTTCGGCACAGGGACAAGACATACCTCAACAAGAGCCTGCGGTACAAAATGATGGTTAAGAAAACCATTAAAGAGCAGCGACAGGATACAGGTCAAGGATGCTCCTCCAAACTTTAGATGGTTTGCCGTAATTCCGTCTAAACCTCCAGACTTACTACCAGAAAGCCCAGATATCGCACGACTCACGGACTCAAGCGAGATCAGCTGCTCTCCAGGAGTCTGAAGGGACTGGGAAAATGCCTCCACTCTAACACTACCAACATCAGATTTAACAGAAGAAAATATATCACAAAAATGACCACGCCACAGTTCAGCAATAGCAACTGGCCCAATAGCACAACCCACTCGGTTCGTTGCTTTTGGCGCATTTTGGGACTTCGAAACAAGTCTCCAAAACAACCTAAATTTTGACGATCCGAGTTTTTCGGCAAGCGCAGTCGACTTCAGCATGTCCGTATTTTTCTTACACCACCGAAGCGCATTCCGGTATTTACTATTTAACGATTTTCTAAGTGTATCAAATTGATCCCCAGGAATTCTACCATTCCCGACCCACGATATAAAAGCTCTCTTGGCAGCTCCATAAAGGGGCCGCACAAACCGATTCCATCCCGGAATGACGCCGTAATCCTGAACTCGACTACGCGCAGGAGGGATCAGTGGAAGGCTTTCACACGCAGCCAGTATTAGTATCGACAGAACAATCAAATACAACTTTTCAAGACTACTACGATGGACAGGGTTATTACATGCAAGGGATTTACAAGAGAAGATGGAAGGGATATCCAAACCACAAATTCTCCGCTCTACATAAGCTGTATACGACGCAAGCTGCGCCTTTCCAGCCGCATCCCAATCCACACGGGGTACAGCCTTCAGTGTAGAAAGTGGCAACGTAACCGCAGCAGGGATGGTAGACATCCGGCAAGACATATCAAAACTAATCGGGAAGTGGTCAGACCCGAAAATATCATATCTCACACTCATATTACTCAACAATAGATGAAAAGAATTAGAACTTAACACGTGATCCAACCAAGACGTATTACCAGACGGGCCCATGTAAGTGAAAGTCGAACTTTCAAGAAGCGCTTGGTCAGAAATCATTATATCATTCACAGCCGTATATTCCACCAGTTCATTACTAAAGAGCGTCTCTTTAGATAAATTCGCGTTGAAATCACCAAGGAAGCACACGTTTCCGAAATCAAATGTTAACGCAAGGAGCTTACCTAAATACAAAGAAAACTCAGGAAGGCTCACTTCAGAGCATACAGGCATATACACATTAACAAATAAATATTTAATACCACCAAGATCCAAACACACTGGCTGTAACCTGTCATCTGCCGGTATAGGGAACGACACGGACGAACTTAACCCCTTCCGACACAAACAGGCCAGCCCTCCTTTAGGCCTGCCACGTAACAACCCATCTGCAGCACGTGTGGCGCACATTCCAAAAGCAATAAACTCAGGATGTATGGAGCTTAAGTACGGTTGATCAAAATCAAACAGCATCGTTTCTTGTAGGAAAATAATGTCATTATCATCACATAGGGCTCTCACTGCCATCACGTTACGCTTAATTGAATGGCAATTAAATGACGCAACACGAATATTAGCCATTACGTACTAGGGCAAATACCACTCCCAGTTGCTATGAGCTCAGGATGGGGGTTACTAGTTGGCTTTGTCGGCTCGTAGTAATTACGCACATATATGCCCGCAGGCCAAAATTCTGGATCCATTAACGTCGGGCGCATAGTCGCCGGCGTAGTAATCTTGAATGATGCACTGTTTGTGCTTTTTGTATCAACCTTTTCACATGTTACACGGCACTTCAGTCGGTTAGCTAACTCTTTAGCGAGAATGGTAGGGTCAGTGCTTGGCACAAATCGACTAGCAAATAATCGACAAACTTTAGTTTGAAGCACAGATTTACAGCTAGAGCTGCTTTTAACATTAGACCCTATCGTTACCTTAGGGTTGACATACCTGGGGGGAGCACGAACCTTACTGCCGTTAGACCAGGTTCCACTCGGATTTCTTGCTCCAGCTCCAACTCCCTTCTTTACCACCGCAGAGTAGGATTTGCCAGTCCCCGCCGACATATTACCATTTCCTAACACCTCGGCTACGCTCTCGTCGAGATTTGGTGGTGTCAGAGTGACGTCATTCACTTGAGAGCAATGCCCTAGTTTGCTCAGGATTTGGCACGGAACGATCTCGCGCTGTAAAAGATTTTTATCGCCAGTAACAGGAAAACAGTTGGCGCAAGCAAAGGCTGCTGGTGCGGATTTTTCTTCGACAGCAGATTTCAGTAGGATTACTTCGGCTCGCAGAGATCTCAGTTCCTTCTCAAGGATAGAGTACGAGGCAACAATCGCTGCAAGATCAAAGTTCGCAATCGATTGCGATGGCAGCTTGTTTAAGTTACCAGCCGCAAAAACCGGCAGTTTCGATCTGTCGCACTGCTGCAGGATTAAGTACAGGTCATTAAGCGCTAAATTCTTAGACCTCCTCGTAGGGTTAGTTAAATCAGCAAATTTTGCACGCTCCTCAGTAGAAATGAGCCTGCAGAGCACACTCCGACTAGCAGTAACATCATCCAACGAATACATGCCATCACATAGGCTAAGTGCAATATCCTTCGGTAGGCAATCCATACGATTCGTCAGAAAACATAGCAGTTCATCAATGACAGGACCAGCCATTCCAAACGGCTCCAAAGTATAAATCGTAAGGGGACTTACAGATAAAGGCCTTGAATTCGTAAATACCAAGGCCTCCTTTCAGACAGCGCGTAGTTGCAGGTAATCCAGACAGAAGTAAATCCAGCTTTGAATTCACCACCATTCACCATGAATGCACAGTGAGAACTCGTATAGTCCGTCGCTTGCAAAATTTTTGCGACTACACTGAATGAGTGCTGACACGGAACTGAAATAATGGATACATCATCTAGCAAAAGTTGCAAACCCCTCATCGCTGAGGATGATCGTAGCATAAAAACCGATTATTACTTACATGTCCCTTGTATATCTTACCATTGTGAACCATATTGTTCTTACCATCGAATACACCGGAAACAAATAACAGGTACACCAACTAGCAAAATCTGCAAACCCCTCATTGCCGAAGATGATTATGAGCTAAGAGTCGAATGTTGCTTACAAGTCCCTTACATGTCTCACAATAGGTCTCGCCTATCTTTGGTTTCAGTGTGTATCTTTCTCCGTAAGTTGTCAACCGCTTTAAATTTTCAAAATGATGTGTCTCATGAAGGAATCTGTGTACCAAAATACGGATGACATATTCTTTGATCAGCTGACCAGCGGCTATCGATTGCCATCGACAAAAAAAATTCTACCTGTCTTAGTTCAAAAGTTGACTTTTTTGCCTTAGACCAACTTTCTAACGTTACCACTTAGAAAGGAGCAAAAGATAAGCTCTAGTTTCTTTAGCAATGAACTTTTTAAAGTTTAAGAGGCAGATCTGATACCATTTCTCTACCGCAAACCAAAGTGCAAAAAAACGAATGATAAACTCAGCTGAAATCGCAAACTAACACCGGAAACAAATAACAGGTAATCCAACGAGCAAAAGCTGACCTCATTGCCGAAGATGATTATGAGGTAACAGTCGACTGTTACTTACAAGTTTCACAACTGGTATCGCTTATTTTTGGTTTCAGTGTGTACCTTACTACTGAAGTTGTCAACCCCTTGAAACTTTCCAACTTGTGTCTCTCATGAAGGAATTTTTGAACCAAAAAATGGATGACTGTCAACTGCTATCGGATGTAGTCGAACACAATTGTACCTGTCTTGAAAAGTTGATTTTTTTGCCGCAGACCAACTTTCTAACGTCACTACTTAGAAAGGAGCAAAGGATAAGCTCTAGTTTCTTTAGCAATGAGACAACTTTTAAAGTTTAAGAGGCACATCTGATACCATTTCTCTACCGCAATCCCAAGTGCAAAACAACAAATGATCAATTCAGTTGAAACCACGCACAGACATGGATAGAAACAATAGATGGCAGCACTTTCGGATCCATGGGAAAAAGCAACTTTTGTGTTTCTGTAGATTTTTCTATTTATCACTCGAAGAAGATATGTTGGCTGCGGGGCCGGGTAACTTCCGCATATATTTAGCACTTATAAATTTTAATCCATCTTCAATTTGAAACTGATGCCTGCCTGCTTGCGTGCTATAACGGATCTTTCCACTCGAAAGCAGAAACATGGTCTGATGAAACGAAAGGTTGGCAGATAGTCCTCTCTGACATGGGCTATATAACTCCACTTCACCTCGCACACCGTAGGCTCTGGCTCGAGGACAAGCAAACACTCTCCGTAAAAACTGCACAGGTTAGACCCTTACCAGTTACCAGGAATAAAAAGAAGTCGGCGGCATAGGAAAAACAAACCGAAGAAACCGACGTGTTAAAAAAAAAACGAAGTGTTGCTCTCGCATCACAATTGGGATTTCTTCCGCAAAGAGTTAGTGTTGTCAATTTTACTACTCATCATAATACACAAGTAGAACAAAACTGGAGTCAATTTTGCTAGTGCAGTACAGAAACAGGCTCCAGCAGTACCAGTACCGGCTCCCCCGTTTGTTCCACCACAGCTTGGGTTGCCTGTGCACGGAGGGTATGTAACAAGGTCACTGAGAAAGTAGGAAAAAGTGATTTTTTCTGCAAACGATTATAATAAACACACCCATCATAATTTACTAGTACAGAAGAAGTGGAGTACCTACCATTGCATTTTCCGACAGTCAATGTTGCTGGTGCAGTACAGGTACAGACTTCAGCAGTGCAAGTACCGGCTCCCCCGTTTGTTCCACCACAGCTTGGGTTGTCAGTGCACGCGGGGACTTAAAAGAAAGAGTATGGAACAAGGTCCTCGAGAAAGTAGGAAAAAAAGGGATTTATCCTGAAAATAATGTTTATTATCAATTTTACTACCCATTATAATGTACAATTACACAACGGAGTACTTTCCATTGCATTTCTCGGCAACCAACGGTACTGGTGCACTGCACTCAGGACTTTGAAGACTTTTAAAACACATTTCGAAACATACTTTGTTCCAAAAACAATCAAGATTGTTTAAACAATCAAGAGAAGTCGGAGAAAGTCCAATATTTGCAAGTTTCTTTCAGTATCTACAAGTTCAAAATTGTCACCGTGCTTGAAAAATCCAGTCTCAAATTTGGAATCCCATGCCTCAATTTGAAGTTCTGCATTCTATTTTTGGCGATGGTGAGACATATCCGTCTTCCTCGGGTAGAGTGGAATCTCACTATCATGAATAGTGTCTTTTTTTTCATGTTCATCTTTATATTTTCATGGAACTAAGTTCATATTATCATGAACTATGGCCATTTTGTAAATTTTCACGAGATATATACGAGATATATCCTCTCTCATTAGGCACTATGAAAATGACTTTGTACAACAGATGGCATGTGTGGTACCAGCGACAACTAGGTATGCTTAGATAGGGCTTGCTCATTCTAATAGGTATAGCTGCAGTAAACACTGGGTTGACTAGCTATGACAGTCAACTTACCTTACTTAGTCGATGTCGAAATAACTTCCTAGACAGTCAAATACAAATATCTTTATCACTGCCCTCGGTAGTTATCCTTGATAACCTACCTCGCCTTCAGTTGGGAGAGGTTATTTTCATCTACCGTCTCAGTCTTATTTTCCGATATGAACCTGAGATTGGAGGAGAGGTTTTCCTTAAATATAAATAAACAAACTAACAAAGTTTATTTTACACACTTACCGACACAGAGGTTATTTTTTAAGGTGTATCCTCCTTTACAAGTACAAGTTCCATCGGCATTGCAAGTCCCAGCACCGGCAACCCCGCAAGTCAAATCTCCATTCGTACATTTGCTGTTCGAACCGGCAGCTACGAAGATATTGACTGAAGCTGAAAATCAAAAAAAATATTTTGGAACCGTTTTAGGCTTTGAAATGTTTTTATTACCGAATCGCAAGTCGCCTTTTTAAACAAGGGGTTTTTGTGACAAAAACTGTCGAATGGGAAGTTTTAACAGAAAATTTTAGATTGAGACTAATGGACAGAAAAGTGAGTGGACTGTGGCACTTGCCTCTAATTCTTAAAATGCCAGATAAGACAACACAAACTCCCTTGTACATCTTGACGTGTCTAACAGTTCGTTCAAGCTGAATCGAAAACTGTTTGTTTGGAAATCGGGAAATTCATACTATCCAGAAACAAGATAACTTACAGACAAGGACGGCCGAAGCCTCGAACTTGAAGTCAGCTGGAAGACCAGGAAGAGTAAAAATTGATCCAGAAGGTACCAACTTTGCCACGATGTTAGAAGCGATCTTGGAGCGAGATGGGTAGTCTCCACCTTCCAATTGATCGAAAATAATGATCACATTCCCTCCTGATATCTGTCTTGCCGCCCTTACGGTTGCCTCTCTGCATTCAGCAACTTTCATCTTTGCAGCGTCACCCTGAAGAGGAAAATTGATTTAGATTCTGGAGTGGTGATCAACATTTAATAGGTTTGCCCTTAACTCGCACGCTTTTTCTAGATAGAAAATTATCCATCCATTTTAGCTCCTAGGGCCTACGTGTTGCTTTAAAATGAAATCGCTCCTGCTGAATGAACATCGAAAGGAAGGAAATCTTTCAATAGTGTGGCGGGTGAATAAAAAAGAAAAAACAAACAAGAGCTGAAAGCGTATGTTGCACGGATGTATTTCATCTAAGGTTAGCGCTGTTAAGATGGAATGGTAAATCCAAACCTCTTCGAATGTCCTCATAGTTGCCGGGTAATGTCCAGATCCATAACATGCTAATCCAAGTAGCCTAATATCGATCCTAGATCATTTTCCTTTACCATTCATCAAGTTTCAAACGAGTCGGAAAATATCTAGATAATTTACACTTCTTCATCCGAGTTCTCCACCGCGATCGCAGACGTTTCGCACACAAATGCTCTTACCAACCCTCAAGTGTAACTCGAATTTGAGAACTTCTAGTAGTTTACGAGACCTCCACCTCCCCCCGACACAAAAGATCCGGATCAAAAATGGCACATGTAGGTCCCATGATCTTTTTATCGTCCAAGTTTCATCCCAATCCCTCAATTCATTTGGTCCTGGACTCCATCCCTCCCATATGTTGTTCAACCGTACAGACGGAACATTGAGCAAAACTGCACGGACAAAGCACAAAGTATCATCTGTACCGAATCGCCCGTTCACTATTTTGACCTATAAAGGTCAATTTACACAACTAAAGTAAGCCACAAGCCACCCTAACACGGATGTCCGGATCCGGGAAAGGTAACTTTCATAAATAATTGAGTTGCGTCCTTTACATGGGTGCCAAGTTTCATCGTGCTACTAACGTATCTATTTTATCCCGTTCGTAGCCAATTGTGGTAATTCACCAGACTTTCTTTTAGTTCCTCGGGTTTCAAGCCGAGTTCTCAAACAGCGTATGCGATTTGAGTGTTACAGTTAATTAAAAATACTTTCATGTGAAAATAAGATATTTTTAAAACATTTGCCTTGTTTTTTATTAGGAAGTCTAACTTCATCGAAAAAGCAAAGGTGTAGAGAGTTATATTAAAATTTAACAGTAAAGTGAACAGAATTTGAAAGTAAAAATGGAAAGAGAAGCACATTTGAATCAATAAGAGGGAGAGGAGGAAAAAAGAAAGTGGTTGTAATGCCTTGAACCCAGGCTTCACCTTCCGAACTACCCCAGGTCTGTATCCCTGCCGGGATACAGCCGAGATACCCCGAGCTCGTTTCCCTGCCGGCCCCCAGTGATTGAAATATATTGTTAGGAAGTGTCTTAGAAGTTTTAAAACTTGAACCTAAGCCTTTCCAGACAATTCATCTCTTCCGGATCCATCTTTTTTCCTCATCCATTTGCCTCTATGAGAGCTTCCAGATTTTAGGATCTGGAGGTCCAAATGAGCCTACCTTCCACAAGTTTGTGGTTTGTCTTTATTTTCAAAATCCAACTCGAAGAAGACAGGTATTTGGAGCGTGTTCCCCCCTACTGACCGTAGTAACTACGTATGACGTTCTGGCTTCTTGGTGTCAATATTGAAACAAATTTTTCTATTTGAGGCAAAACATTGTTTCACGAGTCAATCGGGCTAATCACGTAACAGATCGGTGTTACCACGCTTGCTACGCTCCCGAGCGTGTTAGGCAAATAGTTACTATTAGGAAGTATTCCGAGCAGGATGAAACCTTAAGCAGAGTAATTTTTCAGCTGGTTGGAATGAAAATATTAACTAATATTTATTAATTTCAGAAGGTTGATACACGCTCCTGTAGTCCCAATAAAAATTCGGAAGGTCAAGTCTGATTTTTCTCCGAAAGAAGCCGATATGCGAAAGTACAATTACAAAACAAAATGGTTAGATAGATATATAGATGTTTAATAGAACCCTTGGGCCAGGAACAAAAAACGAATCAAAATATCTTGCAAAAACACGAAAGCACAGTGCAAGCCGGTTTTCCCACTGTAGAAATCACGAAAAGCGACCTAGTGTACGACATGTTTATTTTTGTTCTTACGAAGGTGTTATACCAAAGACTTCAATCGCCCCAAGGAGGAATATGTGTTAATATGTCTAATACCGACGAATATGTCTAGAGGAAGGTCCTTGCCAAACCGTGCAAGCTTCTAACACCATGATAATAACAAGAGCAAAGTTTTCGATTGGAACCAAAAATTGAATATTTTATCCAGAAAATCAGACGCTATTAATTTAAAAATTTAGAAACACTTCAAGTCTTATAGTGGGGGGTTGAAACATTTTCTAAACTTCAAAAATAATTATTTTTGATTTTCAAAAGACAGTAGAGAATCTAGTAGAATAGTAGCCCTTTATGTTCAATCGATCCTTGTTATTTATGTTCAATCGGTCTGTGGTGCCGAAATAATAATTCAAAGTTGTCATTTCTTGAATGTTACGGGATGCTATGTAACAGTTAGTTTAGTTAGTTAGTTTTACGATAGTCCTATTGCTAGGCTCGTTTCAGATGATGGGAAGCGCTGCTACTGCATCGGCTCTGCTTTCGCATTTAGCTTGTGGTCTGCCCTATCTTGCTTCCATTCGTAAGAGTGTTTGTTAGTGCCACTAGATGCTGCGTGCTTCCGGCGAGACGTTGCCGATTGAAACTTCCTGCCTAACTTCTGCCAATTTTCCAGTTTCCGCGTAATTCCGCAACTACTTGTCCGCCGAAAAAAAAGGCCAAAAATGAATTCAGCGTATCTCCTTACCCCTAAGCAACTACAAATACAATCTTTGATTTGAAAAAAAATTCCGGTTTTAGCCGGATTCCGGGCGAACTACTTGCACCGGTAGAAAACGATTTCCATATAAGTGCTCAGAATGTCTTCTTACCCCTATATCGAACATATAACCAGCTTAACTAAAACTTTTACTTTTAACAAATTTTGTTTTGGCCGGATTCCGGGCGAAGTGTTTTCATATACACGTTCAGCATGTCTCCTGACCCCATAATCGACTTTTGTATTAGCTGTTTAAACAGCCACCTCTAAATGTAGGGCTACAGAGCCTATCTACAAACTCTACCTTTCCCTTGACCCAAAGAATCCTCACACCAAGTTTCGTCAAAATATCTCATTCCGTTCGAAAGTTATCGTGCTTACAAACGGTCGGACAGACAGACGGATAGACCGAAAAGTTTTGCGATGTCATAGGTATCCTCCACTTACGTTTTGGGATCCCATAAATTATACCAGGTCCACAAAGACAACTATGTCTGATACCTTTAAACAAAAAGCATCTGTTACAATCAAATTCATTGGCGAACTGACTATTTTGACGTATAAACCGCCTATTTTCCAACAGAACTATCCAGCCAAGGCGAAAAATGCAATGGCACATACTATATCTTGTTGTATTTTAACATTAAATGGGCAAAAATTAATAACAATAATTATTTGCAAGAGAAATCACTTTTCATATATGCGTTCAGCATGTCTCCTGACCCCTTAATCGACTTTTGTATTAGCTGTTTAAAAATATTTGTTTATCCCTCAAATTTAGCCCTCCAACCTCACCCAGCCACCTCTAAATGTAGGGCTACAGAGCCTATCTACGAACTCTACCTTTCCCTTGACCCAAAGAATCCTCACACCAAGTTTCGTCAAAATATCTCATTCCGTTCGAAAGTTATCGTGCTTACAAACGGTCGGACAGACAGACGGATAGACCGAAAAGTTTTGCGATGTCATAGGTATCCTCCACTTACGTTTTGGGATCCCAAAAATTATACCAGGTCCACAAAGACAACTATGTCTGATACCTTTTAACAAAAAGCATCTCTTACAATCAAATTCATTGGCGAACTGACTATTTTGACGTATAAACCGCCTATTTTCCAACAGAACTATCCAGCCAAGGCGAAAAATGCAATGGCACATACTATATCTTGTTGTATTTTAACATTAAATGGGCAAAAATGAATAACAATAATTATTTGCAAGAGAAATCACTTTTTATATACGTGTTCAGCATTTCTCCTGACCCCTTAATCGACTTTTGTATTAGCTGTTTAAAAATATTTGTTTATCCCTAAATTTTAGCCCTCCAACCTCACCCAGCCACCCCTAAATGTAGGGCTACAGAGCCTATCTACGAACTCGACCTTTCCCTTGACCCGAAAAATCCTCACACCAAGTTTTGTCAAAATATCTCATTCCGTTCGAAAGTTATCGTGCTTACAAACGGTCGGACAGACAGACGGATAGACCGAAAACTTTTGCGATGTCATAGGTATCACTCCACTTACGTTTCGGGATCCCAAAAATTATACCAGGTCCACAAAGACAACTATGTCTAATACCTTTTAACAAAAAGCATCTCTTACAATCAAATTCATTGGCGAACTGACTATTTTGACGTATAAACCGCCTATTTCCCAACAGTTTATCCAGCCAAGGCGAAAAAAGCAATGGCACGTACTCCATTTTGTTGTATTTTTACATTAAAATTTGCAAAAATGAATAACAATCATTAGTTGCAAGAGAAATCACTTTTTGGGATCCCAAAACGTAAGGGAAGGGATACCTATGACATCGCAAAAGTAGTCCTTCTGTCCGTCCGTCTGTAAGCAAGACAACACTTCTAATGAAACTTGGTCGGAGACCATTTGGGTCAAGTTCGAAGATGGGCTCTGTAGCTCTATATTTGAGGGTGGGAGGGGTTGCAAATTAAGGGGCCAAATAATATTTTTGAAATGCTATTGAGATAGTTGATTTTGGGGTAAGGAAACATGCTGTACCCGAATATGAAAGTTATTTTCCCACCGGACAAGTTAGTTCGGCAGAATCAAGCCAAAACCAGACACAAAATGTGTCGACCGATTTTCGGCTGTACCAGTCCCTCCCCTTTCTTCACACTAGTATAGCTCTGCGCGTGTATGATGACATAATCTGTGAGTGTTGAAGAGAGCTAGTGTACTCGAAGGCCGAAGGGGTTGGTATATGTTGTTGAAGCTTATTAGGGGTTGATATATGTTGTTCAAGCTTAGTATGAGGATTCATTGGCAAAGTACAGGTCAAGTTTAAGGTGGGTACTTCAGTCCTATATTTAGAGACAAAGGAGGGTTTTGAATTTACGGTAAAAACATATATGTTTTATGAGCTAATAAGATATTCATTGAAGGGGTAAGTCACCTGAATCTACATCTGAACTTAGTTTTCTTGCTGGAAAAATGATTCATCACGAATGCGGCCAAAACTGGAAATTTGATTGAAGCTCACGCTGAATCCCTATATGACAATCATTTTTTACCTTGACATATAGTTCGCCCGAAAACTGTCTGAAACTGGTATATTTGTTATAAGTTACATATTTCTTTAAAGTTTATTAGATGTTCGATATAGGGGTAAGGAGATATACTGAATTGGTTTTTTATCTTTATTTTTTCGCTGGAGAAGGAGTTCTGTAATTTGGCCGAAACCGGAAAATTGGCAGAAGTAAGGCAGGAAGTTTCGATGTGCTTCGACAAAATATATATGACTTTTAGGGGTAAATACACATGCTGGAGCCATATTTGAACTTGGTTTTCTCAGATGATTAGCTATTTGGCCTTACTCTGTTTCTGAATTTTAATAGTAAAGAAGTTTGGCGAAGACTGGATCTGGCGAAGACTGGATCTGGCGAAGGCAAGACCCAATTGTCTGGATCAAATATTGAATTTTTGGGATTCCATCGAGACCTTTGGTCTTGTTTTCCTACTTCATCAGTGACCTTGATACACCACCCTGTATTGTTAAGTCCTGCGTGCAGTGACAATCCAAGCTGGCCCAAGTCACGATTATTTTTTGAGTAAAAGAAACTTTTCTAACCAAATTTACGAGAAGATTTGCATGCCGGCACATTCTAAAACCCATCCTCCTCCTGAAATTTCAAAGTGAAATTCCTAGTCGCGATCAAATTATTCCTACTTTCGCATCAAAGCACTACTCGACTTCAGAATAGAACTTAACCTATAAACTTCAGAGTTACGTTACATTTCAGGCAAGAAAATTTGAGAAAATAAAACTAACATATGGATTCGGAATTTATTCTTAGCCTCATATTAATATTTTGATCAAACTCGGAATATTATTCACTTTTACCAAACTTCTTTTTTTTTGGCCGGATTTTCGCCAAATTACGTTTCTGAGGAGAAAAAAACGTGGATTTAGTATTTACTTTTACCTTTATTCCGACACTTTAATCGACTTAAAGTTTTAATTTTATTTTAAAAAAAATACTAAACTATTCGACTTCAGAATAGAAGTTAAACCAACCAACTTCCAGGTTAGGTTTACAGGTGAGAAAGTTTGAGAAAATTAAATGAATAGATGGATTCAGAATGTATTCTTACCCTTATATGATCAAACCCAGAATATTTTTTCACTTTTACCAAATTTCTGTTTTTGGCCAGATTTTGCCCAAATTAAGTTTTTGGCGAGGAAAAATTTCAAGTTTGGATTTAGTACGTAATTTTACCTTTATACCGACAGAGTAATTAACTTCGAGTTTTTATTTTATTATACGGGTCTTGCCTCTTTCCTGGCCAACTAATTTTCCGGTGAGAAAAGTTCAAATCTGGATTCAGGATGTCTTCTTACCCCTACATCCACTGTCACGTTAGCTTAAACAATTATGTGGTCTTCCTTTGATCCTGAAAGTTTAACTGAAAGGGCTGGGATAGAACAATGTACCTACCCGTCACTTATTCACTGAACGTGAATTGAAGACCCGATGAAAATCCGCAGCTTCGATGCTCCACTATTCGCCCAAAATCAGTTTTCATGTAGTGAAATTTCCTTGTCGGATTTGTGGTACATTTATGCATTTGTAACTGTGTTTTAGGCTTTATAGAAATGAATACGACAAATTAATGTTCACTCAGTAAGCTCAGTAAGTTACCCTATATATCCTATACATCCCCTATATATCTTACGGTTGTGTGTTATGGGCTAGCAATTTTATTAGTAATTTTAAGCGTGTACAGATTTTACAGAATAAGGCAGTCCGTTTGATAGGTGGCTACGTTAAAGAGACTAATAATACAGTAGCATGTTTTAGGAAGTTAAAGGTGATGGATGTGGGCCAATTTCGTGACTACCAGGCAGCCATTTTTACTTACCAGTGTTTGCATGAAGTGTGTCCGTCTGTGTTTTTAGATTTTTATAGACATAACAATGATGTGCATGATTACTTTACAAGGAATGCTACTAACCTGGTGACGGAGTATAGGAGTGGTAGACGAACTGGCTTTTTAATTAAACATTTGGGCCAGGCGGTATGGAATTCACTCCCAGATAGTGTTAAGGCGGCTGAACACCAACAATTGTTTAAAAAAAGAGTAAAAAAGTTTTTGTTGGAGGGGTGAGGAGTCACTATTCAGAGAATGAAGGTATAAGTTATCATTTTTTTTTTTTGTATTACCTTTATTTATTTATTTTTCCTTTTCTTCTCTTTTTTCTTCTTCTTTTTTCTTTTGTGTGGTATAAGGAAAAAATAACTAATTTGTGTTTAAATGAAATTAAGTTATTGTTTAAGTTAAGTTAAACTAGTTTGTGGTAGCCGCCCAGTGCCAGTGCATTTATGTCTTCTCATGGGCGGTTACCTATCATGATGGGTTATTATGTAATTTAGCAATAAAATAATCTAATCTAATCTAATCTAATACCATCAGCAACCTGCCCACTGGCCAAAGAAAAGCCGCGTTTGTATTGAGATTCAAATTTTCCGCGTCATAACAGAGTTTTTCGTTTTGATGACAGCCGTCGATATTCTTTGATAGTGCAAAACGCATTCGTCACCTGAATTTTATTGGAGCTATATTTCGGCCCTTCTTGGTAAGGGTCCTCTTCGGTCTCAAAACCACTCAATTTGGAAAAACGAACTTGTGGGAATAAATTGACTTTTCAGTTAAACTTTAAATACAGTACTAAAAGGTCTATGAACTTTGACATTTTCAAACATTTTCCGAGCCGACTAGTTGTTGAGACTCAAAGAGAACCCTTTATCCAGACAGTTCGATTATAAAGATTTCCGATCTTCTCCATCCCCGTTTCCTATAATATTTTTAAAGATATATCTAACATCATCACCATATCAGTTTGAAACTGAAAGGATATTCTTGTCCAACTGTTCTTCATTTATACGAAAGCAATATTAGTTAATCAGACTAATTTCCCAGATTCCGATTGACATCAGACTCTGGTCGTACCATTCAGTTCCAGTCTATATTACATTCCAGTAGTGTCCAAGATGGGGTAACTAAACAAAACAAGGAATTGTTTGGAATAGAATTGAGGCTATATCCGTTGAAAACATATTCGAGAATCCCTGAAATGTATTTGAGAATTTCTTCAATGTCGTTGAGGAATGGAAAATCGGCGAAAGGTATTCGAAGTTTTCTAGGTTTTAGAAAAACTACAAAAAGTATTCGAGAAAAGACAAAAAGTATTCGAGAATTTCCTAATGTCATTGATGTTTTAATTGAAATACGGAAATCGAAAATGACACAAACGTATGACACACAAATTCGACGATTAAAAGAAAAGAAAATTCTCGAATTTTTTTTTGTCATTCTCGATTTATGTCATTCTTGAATACTTGATTTCATTTTGAATGTCAAATACTTTTAAAACAATATCGAATACTTTGACCTTTACTCGAATCCTTTTTTTAGTTTCTCGAAGACTTAAAAAGAATCTCGAAGACTTCTTATCCATTCTCGAATACAAACATCGATTCCTCGAAGAAATTTATGGGATTCTCGAATGTATATTTGACGTTTTTAGGCTCAAATCCATTCCATAGACTTGTGATCAAGAGATATCACCGTACCTTTCCAGTTCCTCTGGATTTTGTGTGCTCTGTTAATCAAGCGACAGAAAAAGGTTAATAGATCTTTTCAACCAATCTGTAGAAACTATAATCCACCGGATCAACAAAATATAAGCAGCGCCAAATACCTATTTCTGAAATACTAATGCCAACTGTAAAGCTGGCAGAAAAATAAAACAAAGTATTCTTATCCAGATTCTTATCTTATTCGACCCTTTAACCGAAATGTTCTGTTTTTACTGGATCTATGCGAACTAACCTATTCTCCAACCCATACAGATAGGGCCATGGAACTCAACATGACTTGAACTCTGAACTAAAGCATCTTTACGCTAATTCTTAATAAGGTATATGAAACCGTTCAAAGTTATGATGCTAACAGACGGACCGACAAACTGTCCGAAGTCAAAAATATCCAGTCTATCTCTAAAGTGGCGAGAAAATCACCACACTGATTGCAGACAATATCGTCAACTGGACCACGGGAAAAAAAATTTCCATTGGGAATAGCCAGATTACGTTGGTTGCAAGAGAGTCTTCAGCAACAAAGTTTTGGGTTTTCTCGACGTTCCAACCGCAGTTCATACGCAAAGTTCCACAAGGCAATTTGAATTAAACAGACGTTATAGCATGAAAATATGTTAGACGATCAAAAAAGTGACAAGCTAAAGAAAAATAACTATAAAAGATATGCTAAGATATGCCTTCCAATTGAACTTGCTTTCTTACGTGGCCGTACACTCTTTTCGATGGTTGCATGGGTTCAAGTGGAACTGCAGTGCGCCGTATATTTTCGTTGGTTAAGGCTTTCCATCTATTGTAATTTTCCCCCAGTTTTGAGCAGTCTATGTTAAAGGTTAACTTCCGACATCCAGGTTGAAATCGGAAAACAACATCGAGACGACTATTGAAAATATCTACCGAGCCGGAGGCGAGGTTACTATTTAAAAACGGCGTGCAAGGTTATTATTCCGATATGAACCGAGATGACGGTATGTGAACTATTCTAACTTTGTCAAACTGAATATTTTTATAGGTAGGATTTATTCTTCTTTTGTTGTAAGTTTTTGCTACTGGTTTAGGGAAGTCTATTTCAGTGAATTAGCAACCTAACCCTACTGTAGACCTGCTAAAATGACTTCTGTCGGGACCTGAACAATTGTGTTTCTGTCAATGCAGCCCTCTACCATTTTTGGTGATTCAGATGCCATCTAGTGATCGTGGAATTAAAATCAGTCAAAACCTGCGTTCCACTGGTAGCGAAATTCTGCGATTTGTCAGAGATGTTAGCTTCTATGACAAAGCAAGCCGGAATCTGTGACTGGACGATAGAACCTGGCAGGTATATGAGGGATCCGACAAGATTAACTTGGAAATAGTCACTGACTGGATCCGACCATCGTGGGGGGAGGGTGATTCCGGAATTTAGTGGCATGCATAAGTTTTGAAAGTGTGATCTTATTTTGATGTAACTTGATATTCGAGAAGACCTAGTGTGTCAGATGGGAAGTCCGGACCGGATCCGATGAGTGCGGGGGAAGGATGGAGGGGGGGGGGACGTGGAAATCTTTTGACACGCTTAGAGAGGAGTGACGGGGATGAAACTTCGTGAAAGAATAAGCACAAGCCCTAGGTATATCACTGACAGAACTGGGCCGGTTTTGTTTATAGTTGGGAGATTAGTTGGGGGAATTCTGATGATTTCGGGATTACGGTACTTCCAGTTGGGATAGGACGATGAACCTTGGCAGATTTAACAAGAAACTCCCAGATTCAGTTAGAAATAGTCTGTCCGCGATCCAACCCTCGTGGGGGTAGTGGAGGGAGGCGGAATCCAGAATCTTGAGGTGTGTCTAACTTTCGAATGGGTGATCGGGTCTGAATGAAACTATATATCTGGAAAGACCTAGTGTTTCGGACGTCCGATTTAAAGTCCAGCCCGAATCCGATGAATGTGGGTGGGGAGATGGAGGAGTAACCGGAAATCTTGTCACACGCTTATCGGACCGGATACTGGCACTGTGATGGAAATTTCTAGGGGTTTTCCGGAATTGCAGTGATCAAGAGTTACGGTACTTCCAGGTGGGCTAGCAAAATGAAACCTTTCAGGCATCGCATGGAGCCGATCAGACCAACTTCGAAATAGTCAGTTCCCCGATCCGGTCATGGTGGAGGAGTGGAGGGAGGGGGAATTCAAAATCTTGAGGTGTCTCTAACTTTTGAACGGGTGATCTTGATGAAACTAGACATTTGGAAAGATCTCGTGAAAGATGTCTAGCTTGTATCTGATGAATTAGGGTGCGAGTTGAGCGATCGAAATGTCACTTAGAATACTTAGGAACTAGAAAGGTCCGATAATATATTTTGATCATATGTCTATGGAATGGATTTGTGCCTAAAGACGTCAAATATATATTCGAGAATCCCATAAATGTCTTCGAGGAAATGGTGTTTGTATTCGAGAATCGATAAGAAGTCTTCGAGATTCTTTTTAAGTATTCGAGAACAGGCACAAGCCCTAGGTACACCGTTGAAAAAACTGGGCCGGATTTGGGCACAGTTGGGGAGTCGGACGTTTTTATTTTGGTATTCCGGTGATTAGGAATTGAGGTACTTCCAGTTGGGCTACGACGGTGAAATTTGTCAGGTTGATGAAGGACCCGCTCGGATTCACTTGGAAATGGTCAGTTCCCCGATCCGAACATCTTCAGGGAGTGGAAAGAGGGTGAATCTAAAATATTGAGGTGTGTCTCAGTTTCGAAAGGGTGGTCAGATCTAAATAAACTTTCTATTTGGAAATATCTCGTATTTAATATGTCCCGTCTTGAATTGGGACTGAATTCGACTAGTTTAGGTGATTAAGGGGGCACTGAAAGTCCTGTTACACGCTTAGAGTGGAGGAATTGAGATGAGACTTTGGGAGAATGACAAATAAAAGTCTTTGATATATTATTTATAGATCAAGAATGGGTCCCGGGAACTCAGGTGGGGGGGTGGGGGTCTGGAATTCTGATGATCTGGAGTAAAGGTACTTCCAGGTGGGCTAGAACGATGAAACTTGGCGTTTGTATCAGGGGCCCGACCAGTCTAACTTTAAAATAGTCAGTTCCCCGGTCTGATCAACTTACAATGCACATTACAACCGCAGAGAAAGAACACTGTTTTGAACACACGATACATTTTGTGATCCCCAATGGCCCAAGAGCGCTTCTGCCTCAAGAACTTTGGTTACAAATGAATTTTAGCACCCTTAAAGTGTGCAACCTAGCCCCAAACTGAAGGAAACAATTTTTACCAAAAGATAGATTTAAAAGATCTCAAGGCCCATTATAATTTGTGTGTGTGGGGGTGGGGGGGGGGGGAGGTTACAAGGGTTTAGCGTACAAACAAGTTCATTATAGTTCTTATCTTAGCCAAAATCACAGAAAAAAGGTTTTGGGCCAACGATATATTTTCATGGTTCCAAAGGGCCCATAATCATTTCTGACTTTGGTTTTATCCTTACAAATGAATTTCTAGCGCTCTGGAAGTGCGTAATCAAACCACAAAGTGAAAGAAGTAATTTTGATGAAAAGATACATTTTCACTATCTGAAAGACCACATGATCTTTTGTTCCTCAATCGATTTGCTGACAAAGAAATCCTTAGAGCTCTATAGGTGCGCATCATCACCGGAAAGTTAAAAGAGAAACTTTTGACCAAGCGATAAATTTTGCGATTACCAAGAGCTCATGTCTTTCGTGCCTCAAGGGATCTGCTTAAAAAAATTGCAATAAACCGACGTAATGTAAAGTTCCCACTTTCAACTTCTGATAAAACTTGCAAGTGCCATATGAGCTTCTAGCTTTCTTTTTTATATAATGTCATTTAAATTTTATATTTATAATGTCTTTACGGTGATAATATCTAAAGTATTTTTTTTTTAATGAAAGAAACTTTTTTTTTTAGGTCAGACTTAACGTTTCAGTACTTGAGCGAAAGTGCTCGATGATTATCTTCGAAAGTTGATACAGCTTTGTCTGAACCTCTGTGGAGAAGGATACGATTTCGAATCAACCTCCACAAAATAAATTGTCATAGTATAACTTCCTGTTGAACATAGGAAGGTATGCATCGCACACTTGTTCGAGAGAAGTTACTAAATGTTAAGTTCCGACAGGGAGGTTTCTGCCTTTTGGAAAGTAGAGGAAAATAAGTTGAAGTAGATTGAAAGGAATATTGTTGCAGTTTAATTTTCAGTGAGAATATGATTGTAACAAAGTATGACCCGGATTGGTTAGCGAGGAAAGCAAGAAATTCTTTGAGTTTATTAATATTTTTCGATAGCATAAAGTTTTTCAAATTTTCTTCTGAATTATTTCTTAAGTGTTGGTTTCTCTTCATGAGAGTGCTGCGGAGGTTGATAGTGGTTCGTATCATTTTGCTGAGGGTGCTATGATATCGTATCAACTCTCCACGAAAGTGATTGTCATGATACGACCACCTGTGGGACATAGGAAGATACACATTACATGCCTTTTTGATAAAATTACCGGTGTAATTGCTGTTAGTTTTTTTGTTGTTGTGTATATGGTCCTTGTGCAAATACACTTTCTTATGAGTAAAATACTTACTAAGACTGCGCAGTATTGAGCCAGGGTCATAGAAGCTGGACGAGGTGGGAATGCGGCTAAAAGACAAATTTTCTTTCAGGTAAAATCACTCTAAGATTTCTGACAACGACTTTACAGTCAGGTTCGCTCGCTAGAAGTGCTGAAGATATTTTCCAGATGCTAGGCTTACTATAATCAATCGTGAAATCCACTTCATTTCACTATAGTCACAATCATGGGGTTTCCAACCCTGTATTTCTCATTTTTGACACGAAAATAAATTATGGAATAAATAAGAAGTGAAAACTGTAAATTGCGTTAAGACTGAAAGATTTGCCATGAATATTCATCCAAACGTGTCTTATATTACGATTTCTCGGATGAATTTGCGAGCTGAATCAGTAAAGGGAACCTCGGTACAGTTTCCCGTAAAACAAGTAGACAGGGGTGGTGGGAACCTCGATCTGCAATCGGGTCATTTAACTTGGTTCAACGCTTATTGCCGTCCGAACCGAAGCTGTTGTCCAGACACGAAATTCAAGTCATTTTACAAGTAGGGGAAAAGCACAGGTAGTACTAGTACTTTTTCCAAGTTTTGTTGAATTGTACAACAGCCAGTAAACATAGTCATTATTTTTGTTGAATTTGTTAGTTTTAGTTTTTGACCCTTTTAGAATGTTTTATTTTGTTTTATATATATTTTTAAGTGAAATTACTTTTGACGTAATGATTAAAAATTTACTTTGATTGAATCTGAAATTTTTTTTTTTACCATTTCTTTAAAGTGATCTTTATTTGTTTTAGAAGTTTTTGGCAAAATGTTCGCCGAATGAGCCTATCGTGAAAATTTTGGTAGTTAAGTTTTGTATCGACTGATGAATTTGTTACGAATTATGTTGTAATTATTATTGAACTGACAAATTGATTCGAGTGTTTAGTTATGTTTGGACGTAGAAGTCAAATTCGGCGTTCACGCTGTGAAAGTTACTTTTTAGAATTAAAAATCTACTACTACTACTACTACTACTAGTACAAGTTACAGGACTGGTCATATTGAACAGAGCTGTTTATATTTTCCAGAATATTCTGACACCAGCCATTTAGTGGTACGGGTCGAGCTACCTACTTTCCCTGCTCATTTGGCTGTTTAGTGTGTTAGATACAATTCACTGAGCTCATTGGATTTACATTTTCTTTTTGAAAATATGGCAGACTTTTACGGATAAAAAAAAATCAAGTTCGATTCTTTGTTCCGGCAATTTCTTGGCGGCGCCAAAGTTCTTACACTTACTTAATTGAGCCACCAGCAGCGTGTTCTAAAAAGTTTTTCCCTTCGAACAATAGTAACTATTTCTTATTGTTTTCGTTCCAAAGTTACAACGCTGGCCGTTCAAACCTTCTCGAAATCGTAATAGTAATAGTAAGTTACTGAAAGAAGAAAACATGCGTACTACCCTTGACGCCAAGAAGTCAGGGTCCGTGCCGTTTTGCTTAGTAACTACGGTAAGTAGGGTGGAACACGCCCTAGCTTCTTCCTCGCACGTTCTAGGTTCTCTTCTTTACTACTGACATTTCAATATGGATAATATAAAATGCTGGGTCAAGGAATTTCTTCTGAATGAAATCATTGAAAGTTCAATCAGTTTGAATGTGGCAACCTAAAACGACCGAAAAAGACGGTGAGTTTAGGATTTGTAGGAAACAAGATATTGTAAGTTACCTTCAATTTTACAAGATGGAGTTGGTATGGTTGATCCGGAAGCAACGCAGCTGACAACCAAGGTTTGGGTCCCAGCTATTTTTGTGGTAACCGTTGTATATTGTGTGTCGGTGGTGATTTTCAGGATGCTTCTCCCTTCGGATCCAGCTTGTCTTTGTGATTCATCAAAACTTGACTCAATAGATGGGGAAGGGACTTGTTTCACAAAATCCCACATGACTGGTCCCAGTGGGACATACTGTTGAGATCTGAAAGATAAAGCAAGCTCGAATAAAACAGTTTAGTTTTACCATGCAGCCCTAGGATTTCCACAATATATTCACCACCCATTTTCACCCTTCACAAAACATAACTTTGTCTGGTCGAACAACCAAACTCAATCCCTTTCTATATACCCTTGCCCCATGAGCAGAATGTTCTCTACTCGGTATCTGATGATTCCAATGAGAATCCGATGGTCAAAAGTGAATAGAAAGAAAAGACTGAAAGATAAAAAGAAAAGATAGAAGAAATAAAGATTAATTAAATTTGTATTTCCAAAAGCAAAACCAAGGCAAAATGAAATTAGTTTTAGTCATACGAGGAAAAATGATGAACAGTAAAACAAAGAAGAAAAAGGAACTAGCTGATGGAACTAGGAACTAGGAACTAGGAACTAGAAATAGGAACTAGCTGATGAAGAAAAGTTCAAATAAATATACAGAAGCAATAAACTTGCAAGTATCCTCTTAGCAGATACTTTTCATCGAGAATAACCATAAGAACAGATTAACTATTAAAATTGTGGCTATAGCTGGATTTTGAAAGACTCTATTCGTGGCGAGAAAACTGCTGGAAAACATTTTATTTGTCTATATTTTAAGCCCTGTTTTTGTCTTCAATAGTCACAAAATTATTGGACAGTTGAGAAGACAATATCAGATATTTTTTCAGTATGTACAACACCAATCGACCTTAGAATTAATCTGCACTTTAACCTAATTTCCAGTTGTTAGCGTTTCCAGGAGGAATAAACTATATGATAAGGCAAGAAGCTAAATTTTCGAAATGGATTCACTATGTGCCTTTATCCCTATTTCGAATCGCAAATCGAACTATGATTTTTTTTTTTTTTTACATCTACGATTTCCGATTTTAGCAAGATTCTGGAAGCTCATTAAGATCTGAAAGGTCATGTGGCACTTTCAAGAGTAGTTATCATGTGTAAATATGTGATGTTATTAGCAAGATGCACAGCAAACAAATCTCCTTACCTGGAAAGAGCTGGTGATGGAAACTGCATATACGCGCCGTTGTCGATTTGGTCATAAGGTTGGAAGGAAATGATCTCCTTCTTCTTCCTGCAAGCCTTGACATCTACGATTTCAAAACACGTCGCCCTCACACTCGTTGTTACGGTTGAAGTCACCACCTTCTTTACCGTAAACAGTGGGTTATTGAAAAAGAATCTCTCCTGGGCTTCGGCCCAGCAGAAGAGCAAACAAACAAACGCCAAGTAGTTCATTGTAGAAAAAAAGTCACACTGATCCCCTACATCTCCCTACCTGCCTTTTATAAGAGCAAGTTTCGGAAAACCAGTACGGCTACTTCAAGTTTCTGACTGCTCAAAGATCCACGTCGACAACCTATAAACCTGTTCTAAAACTGACCTCACGGGTATTGATGATTATTTAGTTACCATTATAAAAAGCCGATCGGTAATTAGAAGATTCGGGCAGTATCCGGCTATTGAGGCCTGGTGTAGAAATGACGGACGTTTCGAAAGGGAAGAAGATTTGTACACACAAATTTCATGAGCCTTAGATCAGCTCCAGAAACAACCTGGTAAAACTTGGGGGGAGGACGAAATGCACTACGAGTAGAAACCCTAGAAACTTCCATTTTTCGGTACCTATATCGGGATTCTATATCCGTGGACAAATGTTGGTAGGTGTCAGGATCAAATCTGGTCAAATATGGTCAAATCTTGGAACCGCTTCAGCAGGGATCTTCCGTTCCCGGATCCGAGACTCCGTTCAGTGTTGGGACAGCTAGAATCGAGAAAACTGAAGAAGTGTGTCTCTTTGCGTGCAGCCCGAATCCCGTGCAACCCCGTCTGTCTTTTTCAGACTTTACCGGTAGGATTAAGAAGGAAATATTTGGGTAAGGTTAGAGTGCTTCGTGGTCCTTACTGTCCGATGTGTGGTAAAATGAATGAATGTAGTTTCCATTTTATGGGTGAGTGTCAGGAGTTAAAAGACCTGATGAAGGAAATATTTGGGGAAATGATTTGGGGTAGGAAAGGTCTAAACAAATTTTGAAAAGTAGATGTTTTATAGATTAGAAACTTGAGAAGATTCCTAAAGGTAGCCGTGATTCACAGGAAAAGTTTTTTGTAAATAGTGGTTGAGGTTATGGTTTCGTTTTGATGTTGTTTTGTTGTTTCCATGGCCCTTTTGCTTTTACGGAAACAAATCTTATCTATCTTATCAGTTGACCTTTTAGCCTACTGCGTGGTAGCTAACCAGTAAAGATCAAACCCCAACCTTTAAAGTTCATAAACACACAACAACACCCGCAACCTTCTCAAAAGTTAAACCAAAGTCTAGATACCAGGAGCTTTGAAAAGCGACAAGAGGATGTTGGTGAACAAACCACTAATCGAAAGGATTGGATTGTTTCTTCTTACGGAAACGGGACCCGAAAGCTCAAATTATTCCATCAATGAAGAAAGCTAATCTGATATTTAATATTCTAATATACTAGTCGTCATATCCGAAGGGCCATCAGACGCTTTAAACAGTCTCTTCGAAATCCCATTCCTCTTTGGTTATCCCTGAATTATCCCACAAGCTTCAAAATGGGCAGTAGTTTCTACTGTAAGATAGTCACGTTAGCGGTGCTAGTCTCATTCTCTTGTTTTCGATAAAATATAGCCTAGAGCTACCTCGGTTGTATCGCCACCTATTTTGGGATGGCACTTTCAAGAGTTAAAACCAAGATCACGGGTATTCAAGTCAAATATTTTATAAAATAGTATTTTTAAAAGATTTTTGTGTGATATAATATTAGGGTGTTGGGAAAGGGATCGACTAAAAAGAGGCACGGCACGGTGCCTGAGGCACGCTTACAAAAGAGAGACACGCGTAGCCTACTAAAAGAGGCAGGGCATACTAAAAGAAGAAATGCCTGCACCAGGAGGCGTGCACCGTCTGTGCCCTTTTTTAGGACTCGATTTCTGGCTTGCCTCTTTTTAGTACTCAAGCTTGTTTGCAATAATGAAGAAAATTCTACAACGTGTATTTTTTTGGCTCTTGAGTTATCCGTAAGGAATCCCGCCAGGGGTCGGCAACTAACACATTTTAACCTTTCTTCATCCATAAACAATTGAAAAGTCGCGTCGGGGTTCGGCAACTAACATAATACCTACTCATCATGACTTTCTCCGAAACATACAAGTTAAACTCAATAGGAACAAAATATGTCAAGCATCGATCCTTTGTAAACCAATCTACAACGTTCTTTGGTTGCACCAGGAGGCGTGCACCGTCTGTGCCTTTTTTAGGACTCTATGTCTGGCATGCCTCTATTTAGTACTCAAGCTTTTTTTGCGTTAGGAGGATTCTCTAACGTGTCTATTTTTGGATCCTTTTCTGGCGTGCCTCTTTTTAGTACTCGAGCTTCTTCGCGTTAATAAGAGAGATTCTACAACTTACCTTCTTTTAGGACCCGGAGTTTTCGGTAAACAACGTAGTGTCCCGTCAGGGGTTAGTAACTCGTATACTCGTAATTAACCGTTGTTTATTCAAACAATGTTTACAACGGATACGTCAGCTATGATTTTTCATCAGCGATATTTCGGACCTTCTTGGCAGCCTGACGAGGACCCTTGCCAAGAAGGGCCGAAATATCGCTGATGAAAAATCATAGCTGACGTATCCGTTGTAAACATTGTTTGAATAAATGTTTCAAAGTCAGCTTGGGCTCAAAGAATATTTATTAACCGTTTTTCCATCATAGCCATTGTCACCGCGACACGAGTAAACGAGTTGTACATACTAAATAAAAGCCCGGCATACCAGAACCAGTGACTCCTTCAGGGGCCGGCAGCTAACACCTTTACAGACACGTCCCCCGCCAAAAAGAATAGATCCGTAAAAGACTAAGTATAATGAATCAGTTGTATTATTTTTGTAATGAAAATTCAGTGAAAAATAACCGTTTTTTACGAATTCCGGCCGAATATCATTCCGTCGGAAAAAAAGGAAGACACGGATCCACCGTTTTTTTCTATCCCTATTTAGACACTGTAAACAAAGACTTTTCATTATGACTATTTTAAACGAGTAAAGCAAAAGACTTTTTCACAAGTTACCGGTCTCTATTACTTGACCTGCAAGATGCGAGAGGTTTAAGCTAGAAATTTACCGTAGCTGCATTTTTGTAGATATCATGGTATCTGATACCACGGTCTAAAGTTGTTTTTGTTATTGTGGCATCTGATACCACGGTCAAAATGTGTTTTGTAGTAATCGTGGTATTTGGCCAGTTATCGTGGTATCCGGTAATCAGATACCACGGTCCGACCGTGGTAATTGATCTTGGTATCAGAAAAAGTCATCTTACTTTAATAATTGTTTGTCAAATTGGTGGGAAAGAAGTTTGGGAACTTAGTGATGTAACTGAATATCAGTTTTTCTTTTGCCAATGGTTGTTTTTGCAGAGCAACCGTATATCAGATACCACGATAACTACAAAAACGACCAATGACAGATCCATTTACCGTGGTAGCAAATACCAGGATATATGCAAAAACGCAAAAATTTACGAAAAAGTACTGTATAAAAAAATATACGAGTACATGAATTCACTTGGATTTTTGTCAGACTCGCAGTTTGGTTTTAGAAAAGGTCTTTCTACAGTGCATGCCGTTCATCACCTTTTAGATTGTGTTAAATAATTTGATTTCTCTAACAATTTTTATTGATTTGAAGAAGGCGTTTGACACTGTGGATTTTGAAATTTTACTGAAAAGGCTGTGAAATCTTGGAATTAAGGATACGGCATTAAGTTGGTTTCACCAATTGTGGTGTTCCCAATGGGTCAGTCCTTGGCCCGTTACTATTCTTGGTATATGTGGATACTCTTAGATTTTATCTAAACGATTCAGTTTTAACATCTTTCGCCGATGATACAGCTATCACAATGTTCGCTCGGACTCGATGAAAAATTTGTAGCCTGCGTAGTAGTATGGTAGTAGTACGAAAACGTTGCATGTAATACTATGTAATAGCAAAGAATATTATCACTTAATGTGCCTCAGACTGGTCCAATCTTATGTAGTAGTATCCAGTAGCATTCTGTCTTGCCATAGTAGCATCCGGTCTTGCTAATAGTAGCATATAGTACTATGCAGTAACACGGTAGCCTTGAAGTAGAAGCATGCAGTAGCATCGTTAATACTGCATGCTACTTTTTCGTACTTCTTCATAGTACTATTTTGAGATAAATTTTTTCATCGGGGACTTCGAAAGAGCTTGTGCAAAAAGCAAACCACGTCCTGAGTCGCCTTCATGTTTTTACAGCTTTAATTGCAGTAAATCCCAGAAAAACGATCTTTATGGTGTTTAGTCGAACTGGTTTGCCCGAACTTCTTTATAATGTGCTATATAATGTCGTCAACATAACACAGGTGTTTGTTTGAAAACATCTCTGATTTTATATTGATTTAATTTGTCTTGGAAGAAGCATCGTGAAATAGTATCGGCAAAAACAGCTAGAGGATTCGGAGTGATGAGGAGGCTGGAAAAAGCATTCCCGATAACAGTTGTCAAACTGTTATACAGTGCTATTGTGCATCCTTGCATCGCGTATGGTTGTTCTGTTTAGGCAAGTAATTTCTTTGACAATTACAAAAGAACCCAAAGAATACAAAACAAAGCGCTGCGTCTCATAGGAGAATTTCAAAATTCTCAGAATACTGCGGAGTGTTTTAGAAAGAATGGGATTTTGAACGTAGGTGAGCTTCGTGATTACCAGCTAGCTAGTGTAAATATGGTAAGCCCTGAGTACTTTTATGATTTTTTTAACACTAACTCGTTTTATCACCCTTATTTTACCTGACATTCAGAGGATTTAGCTCACGAGAGAAGAAACACAACAAGAGCAGGATTTGCTCTTAGGAACATATGTGTGAGCGTCTGGAATGACCTTCCAGAATCGGTCAGAGAGGCTCTAAGTCTGGCATCATTCAAGAGAATGGTTAAATCCCATTATTTGAAAAGGAAAGAAGTGTGATAAGAGGAAAGGGTATTTATTGATTAAATGAATGATATAGCGGATTCATGGTGGTTAGAATTACGGCCACAATCAGGATTTTTTTTGTCTTAAAAGTGGCCGTTAATGGTACATTGTTTGCTTAATTTATGTGTTTTTGATGAAATTAAAAAAATGTCTATGTCTATGTCTATGTGGTGTCTCCTTACCCGTATATTAGCTGAAATACATCTGACACTCTTTTCTTTTCAGACCTAGCTCCTGAACACAGGGTCACAGGGCCCATCTACAAACTTGACCAGCACTCTGAGTAACTTTCAAGAGTTCTTGTGTCAACAGGCGACTGGACAGAATTCAAGAAGTTCCATGTATCTCCCCATTAACATTTTGTGATCCCAACAAGGAGAAGGTGATGCAGATGATGTAAAACAATCTGAAAATTCCGACCATCAGCCTTAGAGTTTCCCCAGTCGAAGGCGTTCTTAATAAACAGCAAACCACACATACTTCTTAATTCTACTGAATACTGTTGTTGCACTTGTATTCTATTGCTGAAATGTACCACGTTCATGAAGGAACATTACTGTGTTTGCTTACATATTTTATGACACTTTTATTTTTCTACTCTTTTTATGTCCAGAAAATCTGATAACTTTTTGAGAGAGACTCCATTGCTAATACAAGCTGTGGGATTGCATTGCTTCCGTACGAGGGTCACACTACTCTACTGTCTAACCAAAAGAGTATATAACCGCTGGAGCTATTCTTGAAGTGTTGGAATTACAGATCTTGTTTATTTTTTTTAGGTACGCAAAAAAAAAAAACATTACAGACCTAACCAATATTACGAACATGTGTGCAACCAGTAAACAATCCCGGTAGACATATTGTAATCAAACATCATAATTAACGAATTGATTATTAGAATACTAATAATTACCTTGGACTGGCTAAAATTTATTCTGAAAGTCATCAGTGGTTGATAACCAGGTTGCGATTTGACTTTCAGCCTGAAAAAAAGCAAGGATGGTATTACTCTGTGATTGGTTACGTGTCTGATATCCTAACATGCAGACTCTAACAATTCATTAGCCTAATCTGCTTATTCAAAAAACAGTCATTCATTACTACCCTATATCGATCATAAGGACCTTTTGCTTGGCCTCTTTGGCTAATGTTCAGGCTGGTGGAAAGTGTTTGGATGGGACTGGGGGGGGGGGGGGGGGGCTTTTCACCTGATCGTTCTGATCTAATATGTCTGAGAAGACGAAATAGCCCAACTGGGTCCTTGCCTAAGAGGAATTGTCTTCGTTTTTGGGACTTTGGTTCGCAGAGCATGTGATGGCACCGCCCATAGGCAAACAGAAATCCTAAATTTTTCTCATAGTGCCTCCGACATTGGAGCATTGCTCCGGGCATTGGCAGTTGGGCAAAGTTCGACAGTAGCCCAATAAAATCTGTTTCAGCCAATCGTTGCTTCTCTAAATTCCGCACTCTGTTTCTTGCTTATAGTTCAGTCATACAGAAAGGTTAAAAAAATAGGAAAGTTTTGTTAACATAATTTCTTAGAGTTTTAAGACTTTCCCCTTTCCTATTTGTTGTTTAGAAATATCTAACAAAGAGGCAAAGACACTCGGATAAGAGAAAGATTATGATTTGAATGTTATCCACAGTGGAAGTAAATAGTCTAATAGAGTTTATGTGCAGCATTAGCAAGTGGCCGAAGGGTTTGATTTTCAAACAGATAGGTGTTACTGCAGCCAAAAAAAGAAATGCAGACAGTAGCGCGAATTTGATGGCTTTCCGTGAATTACAGCCAATTTTTCTTCACTATTTTTCAGTTTGTTCTATCTAAAATAGCACAATTTAAGGGGGCTAGGAATCCGTTTTATAAGAAAATTCACTGCTACACACATGATCCAGGGCCCTTCGTTGACGAAAGTATATCATTCGCTCAAAAGTATTATTTTTTCGAATTTTGCGGCTAAGATCCGCACTTTAGGGGTTCGAACTTAACTTGGAAGCAAAATATACTTTGGGCACAGATGATCATGGGCCCTTGGGAATCCTAAAAAAATTAATTTCTTCGAATTGGCGGTAACATTGGTGCTTTAAAGATTTTACAGACAGTGAACTGATAGACAAAAATGCTCCTTTGCCGGGATTTGAACCCAGGACCCTCGGCTTACAAAGCAGGCACTCTTACCATTGTGGGAAGTCCTTTTCCCACAGGTTCGTTTTCGAACTTGAGCGGCTTTGAGCCTGAAGAGGACCCTTGCCAAGAAGGGCCGAAATATAGCTCTAGTAAAAGTTCAGCTGACTTATCCGTTTTTCACCATAACATATCACTTTAAGGGGGCTAAATATTTAGATACTTGAGGTACAAATATGTGCCCTTGGGGGGGGGGGGGGATGAACGTATTCTTGAGATCAGAAACACGTCATTTTGTGAGCTGTCAAGTTTCCTTTGGGTACGACCAACCGTTCAAAAGTTATGCAATGAGGACATCTGTAAGTACCTTAACTCGCAATCACTTGATTTCCGGAAAATACCTTCCAAGACCCCCACAGTACGCCGATCCGGTCCATTCCTCTCCAAATGTATTTAACTTGTCCTTGTTCATTTCACCAAGCTTCATCCCGGCCCCTCACCTTAAGCCTGTTCCGAGGTTTCCGATCTCCCTCCAATCATTTGCGACACAAGCTCTTTCCAACTATCAAGTTTCGTTTATGTCCGATGCCCCGTTTGAAATGTATGCTATCCCGGACCCCCCCCCCCCCCGGATCTCCCCCTCCACCGATGGTCGGATCGGGGAAACGACATTTGTGAAGTCAATCTGGTCGGGTCCCTCACAAGTCTGCCAAGTTTCATCGTCCTAGCACATCTGGAATTACCTTTACCCGTTATAACCGGAAATCCAATACCCAGGAATCTACCCTGGCGAAGTGCCCGGATCCGATCCGGTTATGACAGCGATGTATCAATGATATGTGCTTGTTCTTCCCACAAAGTTTCATCCCGATCCCTCCACTCTAAGGTCGTCACGATATTTCCGGTACCCTCCCTAAATTCCCCCAAAAGATGTCGCATCCGGTCCGGACGTAAAGTGGGACATTTGAGGCATTTGTTCTTTCCACATATCAAGTTTCATTTAGATCTTTAGTTTGGTCCAGTTCCTGATATGCCTGCCAAGTTTCATCATCCTAGCACGTCTGGAAGTACCTTAAACCGTGATAACCGGAATCCCGGGATCCAGCCCCCCCCCCCCCCCCCACAGTCCCCGTATCCAATCTGGGTACGTCAACGATGTATTAAGGATATGTGCTTGTTTTTCCCACCAAGTTTCATCCCGATCCTTTGACTTGTCGAAAACCGCAAGTTCGTGTTTCCAACTTGAACGGCTTTGAGCCTGAAGAGGACCCTTGCCAAGAAAGGCCGAAATATTACTTTCATAAAGAGCTGACGTACCATTTCCGTTTTGCACTGTCAAAAAAAATTAAGGAATGAAAATGGAAAATTGAAAATATAAAAGTAAAACAAAAATAAATAATAATAATCAATAAACAATTCAAGTTATATTTTATAGTCAGTTTTTCTTTCAATTTAAGTAGATTTTTCTATGTGCTGTTCTTCCATTGTTTTTACTTTCTAGTTGATGACGGTGAATTTTAATCAGAACCAAGAATCGTGAACGGTAACGATAACCGTTCCAAAATTTCCTGACCGAAGATCGGAACCGATTGCCGAACCAAATTCTGGTCGTCGCAAAAACACCGGTTCATCACAACCGAGGGTCGCGAAAACACTGGTTACTCTGAACCGAAGTACATTGGTTGGCGCCGAAACAGGCCCTAACATAAGCTAGGATGATGAGCTTGGCAGGCGTATACCAGCTTGAAATTTTCGCCAACCGCGCAGCCACCCAATAGGCAACCAACAGATGGGGTGTTGAGCGGTAAGGGCGGCAGTGCAAACGTGCAAGAGAAAAATAGAGAATCGCCCATCAGATCAGTGCCCCCAACATGAGAATGATCCTTAAGCTGGGTTGACAAAATGACAGTTTCAATGAAAACAAGAGCTACGAGCTCATATGGCACTTGTTACGAGTAGGCACGGCTCGGTTATGTCAATGATATATCTAGTGTTTGCTAGGTGTCTTCCCAACAAGTTTCATCTCTATCCCTCCACTCACAGCGTTTCCCAAGATTTCCGGTTGCCCCCTCCAGCTCCCCCCAAAAGTCACCGGATCCGGTCCGGATTTTAAGTGGGTCGTCTGAGGCATGAGGTCGTTCCAAATATCAAGTTTCATCGAGATCCGGTCACCCGTTAAAAAGTTATAAATACCTCAAGATTCGGATTCCCCTCCCTCCACTCCCCCGACAGTGCCCGAATCGGCTCGGTCATGTCAATGATGTATCTAGTGTTTACTAGGTGTCTTCCCACCAAGTTTCATCTCGATCCCTCCACTCATAGCGTTTCCCAAGATTTCCGGTTGCCCCCTCCAGCTCCCCCCAAAAGTCACCGGATCCGGTCCGGATTTTAAGTGGGTCGTCTGAGGCATGAGGTCGTTCCAAATATCAAGTTTCATCGAGATCCGATCACCCGTTCAAAAGTTATGAATACCTCAAGATTCCGGATTCCCCCTCCCTCCACTCCCCCTCCCCACAGTACCCGAATCGGCTCGGTTATGTCAATGATGTATCTAGTGTTTGCTAGGTGTCTTCCCACCAAGTTTCAACTCGATCCCTCCACTCATAGCGTTTCCCAAGATTTCCGGTTGCTCCCTCCAGCTACCCCCAAAAGTCACCGGATCCGGTCCGGATTTTAAGTACGTCGTCTGAGGCATGAGGTCTTTCCAAATATCAAGTTCCATCGAGATCCGATCACCCGTTCAAAAGTTATAAATACCTCAAGGTTCCGGATTCCCCCTCCCTCCACTCCCCCCCCACAGTGCCCGAATCGGCTCGGTTATGTCAATGATGTATCTACTGTTTGCTAGGTGTCTTCCCACCAAGTTTCATCTCGATCCCTCCACTCATAGCGTTTCCCAAGATTTCCGGTTGCCCCCTCCAGCTCCCCCCCAAAAGTCACCGGATCCGGTCCGGATTTTAAGTGGGTCGTCTGAGGCATGAGGTCGTTCCAAATGTCAAGTTTCATCGAGATCCGATCACCCGTTCAAAAGTTAAAAATACCTCAAGATTCCGGATTCCCCCTCCCTCCACTCCCCCCACGGTGCTCGGATCGGGGAAGTGACTACTTCCAACTTAATCATTTGGGGTTCCTGATACGCTTGCCAAGTTTTATCGTCCTAGCTTATCTGGAAGTGCCCGAACTAGCAAAACCTGGACAGACCGACAGACCGACGGACGGACAGAAATTGCGATCGCTATATGGCACTTGGCCGAAGGGCAAGTGCCATAAAAACAGGAAGATCTATGTCCTACTAAAATCTGGTGATAGCTACCACAAACGCCTGAATTTGGGAAAGCCTATGTCACATGCTGGGCATATCTGACGTTCGGTATAGCCTATGTCTATCGCCGGATAGACTATGCCAAATACTGGGTACTTGAACCACCCAAAATATTGATGATTTGAGTGAAGCTCAGAAATCAACCAATCAGAATTCATCTATAGTGGGGTAGGTCAAGATTAGCGTACAAAAAGCTATCCAGCGCTTGGTGTAGGGTATCCAGCGCTACGGGTAGGCTATGCCAAAGTCAGCTCATCCGACTTTTCGAGAGTTTTAATCTGGGCTGTGATTGAGTTGGTGTTTTTTTTTATTTTCGCTTGGGTATTTTAAGCTCGTCTGCCATTACCGGCCAACCCGGACATAGCTCATCCAGCTTTCTGCACTGGAACTGCTATTGTGTCAACCCAGTTTAATGATGACTCTCATATCTAACGATTGTCATTTAATGGGAGTTTCTCCATTTTTGTCTTTCGCGTTTCAAGCATTGCTACACTTACCGCCCAATGGCAATTCCCCATGTGCTGGTATTTAGTACGACGACTGTATTTGTATGTGAAGAAGCACTCTCAACCTGGTGTTATGGCGAGAGGCGCAGTAGGTTGGACATAGATGGTAAATTTCCCTAAATACAGTTATCGGAGTCAGGACAGGCTAGGGTGTCTGGTGGCCTACTACACTTGCCTACTTCATGGGTTGCTTGTGAGTTCCCCCGTTCGATTCACACTAAGGTTTGCTACAATAGGCTATAAAATACCCATCATACACTAGGCCTTGCAGGCCAGCCCACTCTAAGGAGCTTTAAACAAGACTCATAACAATGACCTAAGGTCCGTAAATAAACAAAATGTTTTATTGTCTGGTATGAGCTGTACTTAGAAAATAAAACAACCTTTAAGTAAAATGGTTGTTCCCGGTCGAGGCCCAGAAAAGAAGTGTGTAAGAAGATATCATCCCTGGCGGATGAGTCATGAACATAGTCAGTGAACAATAATAGAGTAAGGATATAAGATTAAAGGTACTGAACGGAAAGGGACTAGCGAGGCAGCACAAGTGAGCAAAGCGGGGTGCAGGTGTCACCACCGTAACATACTCTTGTATTTCGACGGCTAGCACGAGTGGAGTTCATAGCAAGTATAGGCCAGGCGCTACTGCGTAATCATTGCTGCACATTTGCTGAATTAGATAGGGCGGCAAAATCTCGATTTGTTGTATGTGCTATAAATTCAGAAAACAGCCTTGTAGCTATTGCAGCTAACCCACTGCTTAATTGCCTGCCTACTTGGCAGAAGCTACTTCTATTACGATAAATGTAGTTTACCGGTGTTTTAGGGTGTCCTTTTTTATTTTTTTTATTTAGTGTTGTTATGCGTTGTATGGCCTCGTGCTGACTAATAAAATTTATTGATTGATTGATCAGACATTATCGGACGGCCGGTGGTGGGCGAAAACTTTGTGCTGGTAGGTGTACCAGGGAACGGACCAGATGGATTTGGTTGTTACTTCCCTTATCTCGTTACCGGTAATCATGGGAGGAGTGGAGTGGAGGAATGGTGAATCTGAAATGTTATGTCACGAAGAATCTTCTAACGGTGGTCAGATCCGAAGGAAACTTGATAATTGACGAGAGGAATTTTCTCGAATATTCGACCAGAGGAAAATTTATATTCTGAAACAGTTGTCAACGAATGGAATAATTAAATGGAATGGAATTATAAAGAATGGAATGAGTATTCAATGTGGCAATGAATCTCAGATTATAAGGCCAACGTTTCTGTTGAAGAGGGCTAACCTATCAGAGTTGCTAAAGGTAGCAAATGTCACACCTATATCCACTATTCAGCTAACTAAAAAATACAGCAGTTTGTGACCTAAGTGAAGCTGGTCACCTTCTACTACAAAACGTTTACAGCCAGTTATTTAAATACTCTGGGTGTACCGAGCATAATTGTATTTTTAACAAAAATTATATTTACAGGAACAGGTTCATGTTACAAACAGGGAACATACGATTGCAAGCTACCAGTGTGAATTGGGATGTCCATTGCCTTGCTAGCAGTCGTTGGTACCAGAACCACGGTACTGGCACCAGAGATGCTACTCTTCAGCATAGTAAAGTCGAAAGATTAATCGGTGAAAAGAGCCATGGAAGCCAGTGTGAATCTCTCTGATAACTGAGGATCTCGGAACACAAAGCTGAAACGATCGCAAACGATAAGAATAAATTCACAGTGATTAAAATATAGAACTCAGCAAAAGGCTCCATGGCCGGACCATGATAAACAACCAACGTTACATAAATGATGATAATACAGCAGAGGACTGATTCAACAGAAGAATAACATGATATTGTGTTCTTCTTCTTGGGCGGTTGCATCGAAGCACTTGGGAAGAGCTTCACTGCGGTTTAACCTGGGTCTCAGGGCGTGATTGTACTGGAGAACTTCGATGAAGAGCTACAGCGCAGTTCACCCCTGGGTATTTAAATGAAGAATTATTTTATTTATATTAACGCAACTCGTGGTGATGTTCCAGTTTTTGAGACTGCTCACCTTAAAATGAACCTTAGGATCAAGAAATGTCCTAAATCTACTACCAAATATAAAACTAAATAATAAATAAAATAAAGTGCTAAATATCAGGCTTATCAGTATGACTGTTCCAGACTTTAGTGACTGGAATGTGTGTTGCTAGTTTCAGTGTGAAGACTTGGTAGGGAAATCAAATATGATACAAATAAGGGAGTGAACTCGGGACATGGAAGTCGTTGACTTTGACTTGGCATTATTTCATATGGTATGCATATTTGGAAGCAGTAAAAATCTTAAGACATTACAATGTTTATAGCTATCTTTTCAGCAAAAACTGACTGGGCTGGGAATTATAGTTACGAAACGACCTCAAAGGGACGTCAGCTAGGATACTTTCATTGCGAGTTTTTTTTTTATATTTTAGTGTAATAATACTTTGGTATTATTTTTTTAAGCTCATTCTTCTAAATATCCTTGAAACGTGCATCGAATTATACCAAACCATAAGAGAAGCCGTTGAGCTTAAGAGAAAATTAAGAAAAACTGTTCAGGTATAAACAAGAGATACTCACTACCAGCAACATGGAACGGTATCAGTGAAAGAAATTGCATTCTAAAGTCATTGGTTATCTCTGCTATGACATACCAAACTTAAACAAAAACTTTTTCCTTAACCTCAACCAATGTTTTCCCAAATATAGTAAATGTACATTGATGATGACGGAGATTCACTGATGTTGAGAGAGCCCTTATGCTCTGTCGATCATTTTTCCTAGCCTATTTTTGCAACCGATTAAATTGTGATGACAAACGCTGAATATCCATGCTCTGTGCTCATGCTGTGTCGATTCCTCATGTTCTTTCGATTTCATTGTAGTCTCTACTGTCTGAAGATACTTAACCTATTTCTTAAACATACTGTAATTCACTTATTAAGTTTCATTCCAATCCGATCACCCGTTCGAAATTTACAGACTACTCAATTTCCCAGATCCCCCCGCCCTCTATCCCCTCCCCCCCGAGATGGTCAGATTGGAAGACTGATTATGAACTGCCCTCAATTTTCAAGTTCCCACCACCCTCCACTCCCCCGCATATGTTTGGATCGGGAAACTGATTATTTGCAGGTTAGTTTGGTCGGGTCTCTGATATGCCTGCCAAGTTTCACTGTCCTAGCACATCTGGACGTACCCTAACTCGAAAAAGTGCGACAAAAAACTCTGAGCGACTGACAGACCGACGGAATTGTGGTCGGTATATGGCACTTGAGCCAGAGGTTGAAAGTTCCATAGAAACCCTTTCTTGTCTGGCACACTACTTTGTCGAGACAGGAGGCATTTTATATTTGGAAATAACTTTTTGTATCCTGAATATTTTGTGTACTACGTTCGCCTTGATTCCATCAAGAAAATTTACATTTCTTCAAAACTTCGAAGGTTGTAAATTTCCAAATATTCTAAAGGGTGGCCAATGAAATTTTTAATGGTAACCAACCCAAGTAACACCATGTGATTTAGAATTTTTTCCTAATCGCATTAGAAGTTCATATGTAATTGCAGGGAGGTTTCTTAAAATAAAACTGCGAGTTAACAGTTATCTTTCCGAGTGTAAAATTTTATAAATTCATTCTGTCACTTGTATGGCAAAACTTCAGCTTATATTAATTAATATCATTTCAACAGTTTTATAATAGATTTTCTGCTACATTGTAACTAGTTCGAACTGAGAAAAAAAATCCACAGACTATACCGCTTGTAAACAAAGAAAATCTTTCAGTTATTACGGAATTATTTATTCTTACGGAAGTGCTTGCTTCGCTGCAATTACGAGTTATTTGTTGTTCCATCATTGGCTGAATTTGTGCTGAATTGGCCGATTTCACCAAAAATCTTACCGACAACGAAGATGATTACCATGACCTGACCTGCGACGAAGAACCAAATTCAGCAGCACTATGACAATTTACTTCTTAAATACCTACCAAGGAAGATATTTCAACCCTCTGTTCTTCCTGTGACTTGTTCTTCCATCGAAATTGCTTTCCGAAAATTAAGAAAAAACTGGTTCCACAGATTCTGATGGCCTTAGTGCGGATTTTTTTCAAAACTGAGTGTCCAGCTTTAACACAACACCTCGAACTTCTGTTTCAAACTTGTTTATGCCAGGGTTTGGTTCCGAATAGTTTCCTCTCGGTTACTGTAACATCGGTGATTAAGCGACGGAAAGACACAGACCTTTGCAAAAGCTATCGACCAATTACAGTTTCTTGTACCATAAGCAAAATCCTGGAATACGTCCTTCTTCCAGAATTAATTGAAAAATGTCGTTTTGGTTCAATGCAGCTTAGATTCCGTTCGAGCGCCAGTTCTGCGCACGCTCATCACATATTAACGAAAATGATGAAGCAGTCTACCCGCGAGAAGTCTGCTATTCATATACGTTCTATAGATATAGCTGGTGCTTTTGACAATATAACGTATTCTCAGGCCCTCTTCTCTCTGATTACTTCTGGCGAGACTCTGTCTGTTGTCAGTCTGTTAAAATTTTGGTATGGTCATTCCTCAGTAAGGTTTAAATGGTAAGGTAGCTTGTCAGAGATTATTCCTGTCCGAACTGGTGTTCGCCAAGTCTTATCTCCCTACATTTTTAAATCGGCCATATCTTCTTGTCTCTATTCTCTACACCCTGCTTACTTTTATAAAGACCATGCCTTCAGCCACATAGTTTACGCGGATGACTTGCTCTTAGTAAGCCGTACCCGATCCACACTCACCAAAAAAGTTAACCTCTCAAAATGTGAGTACCTGCCTTTCAATCCTTCGTCAAATCGTTTGAATGCTAAAGCTTCTATCTCTCTTGGATCGTTCGTCGTCAGATCAACAGAATCTCTACGATGGCTTGGCATAACATTCAAATCATCGTTGTCAAAATTCTGCTCTTCGGTTGTTCAAGAAGTTTCTAGATCAATCCGTACCACCTATGGGCGCATTGTTCCCAACCGGGGGCGCTATAGTCTTAAAGCTTCGGGAAAATTGTACAGCACCTTCTGCGCTCCGTCTATACCATTTTGTTCTGGTGTCACTCATGTTCTGCAAAAGAAGGAGATAAAAAAGAAGAGATCATGTTATTTTAAATATGCAAAGCACCTGCTCCACTTGTCGAAATTATGCCATAACCATACTTTGACGGAGAAGTTCAAAATTCAAGATGCAAGTGTTACCCTTTTTGATGTTTCTTCGTCGCTATCAAAAATCATTGACAACAGAATCCAACCAGCGCACGACCTTCTACACTGCTTCCTGGCCGACGGTTGAAGTTAAGTGTCTTTTTGTGTATGTTTATGTGTTTTATTTATTTTCTTCATTTACTCCGCTTTCTGAAAACGGAGGGTTATAAATAAATTACTTACTTACTTACTTTAGACATTTGTACTGGATCTGGACACTTAGGGGGATCTCAGGGAACCGATCAAACTGACTTGAAAATGAAATTTCGTCGATCTGATAATCGTAGGGGAGTGGAGGGAGGTGAATCCGGAATACTGAATCAAATGTAACTTTGGAACAACAACTATTGGTGTGGGGGGGGGAGGGGAATAATTGGCTGACTTCGAAAGGAGAGATCGGGATAGAATTTTTTGGGAAGAACAAACAGATGGTCTCAGTAAATCATTTATTGAACAGGATTGGTTCCTGGCACTGTGGGAGTACTTTGGGGGGGGGGGGACCGGAAATCTTGAGAAGCGGTTAGAATGGAGGGATAGGAGTGAAACTTGCTGGGAAGAAGAAACATCTACTCCATGTAAATCTTTTACACAATCGGAATGAATCCGGACACTTGGGGGTTGGGGGGGGAGGGGTTTCCCGGAATTCCTGTTTTGGGGGATTTTCACGACGAAACTTGGCAGGCACATCAGGACCCGGTCAAACTGACTTGGAAATACAAAAAAATCCTCGATATGATAATCTTATGGGGGGGGTGGAGGTAGGGGAATCCGGAATATTGAGTCATGCGTAACTTTGGAACGGGTGATCGGAGTCGAGTGGAATTTAATAACTGAACAGAGGACATTTCTCTCTGGTGATCTTATTCATTTCTGGACCGAATCCGACAACTATTTGGGGGGGGGGGGTCGGAAAATACTTGACCCGCTTAGACTGGTGAGATCCGGATTGAACTTTGTCGGAATAACAAACAAATGTTCTGGATTCATCATTTACAGAACCGGATTAGCTCCGGGTATTGTGGGTGGAATTGGAGGGAGGGAGGTCTGGTATTCCAGTGATTGCGAGTTAAGGTGCTTCCAGATGTGCTAGGACGAAGAAAAATTCGCTGGAATATTAGAGAGTCAACAAGATTTCCTTAGAAATCGCTACTTCCCAAATCCGATTATTCTTTAAAGTACCAATCTTGACCGCAAAGTAAGAAAAATGCTTTTAAGCAATATATGCATTTTCATGATGCCCATCAGTCCATTATCATTTTTGCCTCAAGGGTTTTGCTTACAAATTAAGTTTAACCCATTTAAGTGCCAACTGAGCTTACAGCTCTTGTTTTCTGAAGTATTTGTTCTTCAGCCGTTTGGGCGTAATTTTTGAATAAAACACTACTACGGTATCATTTATGCTTATGTGAAGCGGATAATTAGTGACAAGGTAGTAAAAGGTTAAAGAAGTATGACGAATATGAAATCTCTAAATCTCGATTGTCTGGGTCAAAACTCAAATAATTATCGAATTTTGAGATTCCATTGAAACTTTGTCTTGTTCATACTAAAAAATTTGGTAGGCCAATAGGGCTGTCTTGTGCTCTGACACATTATTTTGATTCCGACACAAGTTTCGATAGAGCCGGCTAGCGCAAACAAGAAAAAAACTCATATCGTGGGGCAAGCAAGCATTGGTATTTTGATGATTGAAAGATCAAATCTAGTACGATATATGCTGGAACTTTCACATGAGATGTACGGCGGCAAGAGGTGGGACGAAGAAGAAGAAGTAGGTGGAACGCAAAAGAAATAATGAGAGACGGTTTTATAATTTAAGTTCAGTACACAGGTTCTATTACAAATTTTTGTCATTCATGGCATTAGGAATCTCCTATACGAAGAACAGTATTCAAACTTGTTAAGACCAGAAAGAGTTGACGGTAAAGTAATTACAGCTCGAGATGCCTGCTAGTTCAAGTTTAATTGATACGGGATACTGGAAGTGACAGATTATAGAGAGAGATCGGTATATTTAGAAACTATCGTAGCATAACTAAATTCAGTTTCTTACAAATTGTAAATAACGAAGGTATAAATAACACACACACTACGGTTCAGCATTGAACACCAAAGTAAAAAAAAGGCACTAACGAGTTCCCGTAACGATTAGTGCGGAAGTTAGGAGGTAGAAGCTGATTTTGCAATCGAGTTCGATTATTGGGAGGGGCTGTCTCCGGTAGCAGTGACCGGTGGCTCTTATTGGCTAGGATGGATTTGCCAAAGCCGGACTTGAAGCGGTGCTAAATTCAGCTTCACAAGGGTTTGTCCTTAGGGCATGTTGCGGTTCCGGATTATGATCCTTGTTGCCCTTTTCTTGTAATAGGTACGCTATGCGGATTGCAGATAACCTCTTCTGACTTCGATTATCCTCTTACTGTTCAAATTCTGTTATCGCTTTAGTGGTTTAATTGATGCAGGAAAATGAGGATAATACACTATACTGGTATCCACGAAGTAAGCAAAACGCAACGGGTTACACCTCCCTGAGCACTGGCTCCACCTCCGGTTGATTTGAGATAGACCCGACACTGTGTGAAGGTAGCGGTTTAAAAGTCATACCAGTTTACCTTATTTTATGTTGGAGTGTAGACGTTTTGTGTTTGTAAAGTTGATGACAAATGAAGATTATAACATTGGATTGGATTATAAAGGAATAAGGTTCGGATATTCGGAGGAAGAGGTTTGATCAGGACAATCCTGATGCGAGAATACGTCTTCTCTACTTCATTTAATTAGCCTGCCCCTGAGTAGGTAAGGGAGAAATCACGTTTTGACTTTGGATTTTGGCTATATGTTTTCTATTTATTTCTCCACTGCTGTTAGTAATAACGACTGTAAATTTTAGAGTTTCTCGTCCAGCGCAATATATATTTGGCAAAACGATAAAGTTTTGACCGGATTTGTTTTTTGTCTGATTTGGTGAAAAGTCTCCAGGAGGATCCAGTATACTGGATGTGAGGTAGGACGACCGAGTTGTAGATAGCCGCAAGGATGGGAAGTTGAAAAAGTAGCTTGTTCGATACCACAGATCCGTATGCACCTGCAATTCTTTTATGTATATGCTGAATAAGCAAGTGCACGTGTTTCTTTGATGGATTTTTCAATAGGTAACTCCAAGTAAATTAGGGAATCCAGTGGCTTCACATGAACACTTCCCAGCCGAATGGAAGGACCGTTAACTATGACCCCGACGGGACTCTTAAATTGTCTATGGGTGAAGATGGTGAAAATATGTTAGTTGCCGACCGAAAATGTGTTTGCCCACCCCTGACGGGATTGCTTACCAATAAAAGGAGCCTAAAAGAAGTTAAGTTATACAGTCTCCTTTATTAATGTAAACAAGCTCGAGTACTTAAAACAGGCACGCCAGAAAACGGGTCCTAAAAAAGGCTTGTTACCGAATCCAGAGAAGGCATAGCGAAGAGCAAGAAACGTCACGACAAAACAAGTTGTTGATTGGCTTACAAAGGATCGATTCTTGACGTTTGATTATGTCATGAAGAGTAGTATGTTAGTTGCCGACCCCCGACGAGACTCTTAAATTGTTTATGGGTGAAGAACGGTGAAAATGTGTTTGCCGACCCCTGACGGGGTTGTTTATCGATAAAGGAGCCTAAAAGAAGTTAAGTTGTACAGTCTCCTTTATTAATGTAAACAAGCTCGAGTACTAAAAAGAGGCTCGCCAGAAAACGGGTCCTAAAAAGGGCTTGTCACCGAATCCAGAGCAGGTATAGCGAAGAGCAAGAAACGTCACGACAAAGAACGTTGTTGATTGGTTTGCAGAAGATTGATGCTTGACGTTTCTTGTTCTTCACAAGGTTAACTGGTGTGTTTCGGACTAAGTCATGAAGAGTATTGTGTTAGTTGTCGACCCCCGACGGGACTCTTAAATTGTTTATGGGTGAAGAAAGGTGTAAATGTGTTAGTTGCCGACCCCTGACGGCTTGACGACAAAAGGCAAGATGTAGAATCTTTTTTTTTTTTTTTTTTCCGTAGCATCTTTTGTAATTTAACTTATTTTTATATTACTTAAAAGCTAAGAAATCATGTTTCGTACTTTTTGTGGCTACTCCTCCATCCCTCAGTGACGTTACTTTTAATATATTTTTACCCAATTTTAACTATTCACGTCACCTAACTTTTTAAATTAACCCATATTTTATTTACGATTTTTCGCCCCTAATATTTGGAAATTAATTCTCTCATTTGGATCTTTTAAAAAATTTATTTAACTACATTTTCTTTAAACAACTAAATATAAACTATTCAAAAAATAAACACTTAAATAAAAAAATAAAGATCCTCAACACCTTCACACACCAAGTCATCAACCCCAGCTATTTACTGGCACAAACACAAGGACAAAAGACAACACAATAAACCACAAAATTTATTTCAATATATATACAAAATTTAACCTTCCGTTCCCGCTACTGAAATATATATTCAAACTGTTCAAACTTAAATACTTTACTGGAAACGGTAAAAAAAAATAAAAAACAAAACGCCCACGACTGCAAGGGGCTGCTCCCATCATTAACACATTCAACTAAAAACATCACTAATAAATAAAAAATCATTTAACTAACATATTTAAAAATACACTGATCACTCAATAAATCATTTAAATAACATATTTTCTTTATTAATGCAAACAAGCTCCAGTACTAAAAAAAGGCACGTCAGAAAATGGGTCCTAAAATAAGGCTCTTTATAGAATACCCACTATTAAAGAGGCACGCCAGAAATCGAGTCCTAGAAAGGCACAGACGGTGCACACCTCCTGGTACAGGCGTGCCTTCTTTTACTATGCCCTTCCTCTTCTTAGTAATGCCCTTCCTCTTGTTAGTACGCGTGCTCCTTTTTAGTAGGCGTGCCTTCTGCACCATACCATGCCGTCCTGTGCCTCTTTTTAGTCGATTCCGTAGAGAAAGGGGTCCCCAGGTGGTGGTTGTACCGTTTTTTTACGGTGGTTCTGATTGGGGGGGAGGGGTGTATGTCCCGGATGGTATTTCGCCCTGTGGTTACCGCCTAGATCTGAATATACAGGTCCGGCTCTATGGTGGCTTTGGAAAACGGGATTGGCATGACAAATACAGCATCTTGCTTATAAAACTATACCCGAAAATCTACAACAAAATAAGAATATTTAATTCTCCTTTTGAGAATTTCGAAGGTTAAGTAAGAAAAAGTATGACCTTTCTCACTCTTGTTGCTTCTTTCATTTTTTTCTAGTTTTTCCCACAAGTTCGTGTTTCCAACTTGAGCGGTTTTGAGCCCGAAAAAGACCCTTGCCAAGAAGGGCCGAAATATAGCTCCAATAAGATTTGGCTGAATTATCAGTTTTCCAACATCAAATTCTTTCATTTTGTTTTCTCTAGAGTGATTTTAGGATTCCGAAACTAAAGAGACAGTACTCTTCGCCTGTCTATCATTCAGTCTAGCCTATCCACTGAGAGCAGGAGAGGTGTCGTGCTAGAATATATTTTATTCAAGATTTTGTTAGGGTCGTGTAAGTCGAAATCTGAGATGGGCAGCGTAGCACAACATCCGGAGCACAACAGTCTAATAAAAAGAGCAGAATTTTCTGAGAAAAGCCTCTTATTAATTTGTTAATCCTTTCAAAGAAGCGAAGAAGAAAAACATTTTCATAATGCGCTGAAAAATATAATCCGCTAAAACTAAAAAAAGAAATGAAAACTAAGCCAACGTACAAAGAAATCGCAAAATAAAGTATGTTTGAAAAAGCCTATTACCGTAACAGAACAGTTGAACAGTCGAAAGAGTGGTACGATAACAAGAAAATTAGCGTTAAATCATCTACAATGATTTTAATCTTGTCTTTCAAATCACACCTCATTAACGAACTGTGCGGCCATTGTAATAGCCCTTTCTCCTATCTCAAGTAGAATTTCTTTTCTCCAAAGACAAGGAGCTGTCAGTTATGTAACCTATGGATGTCAAAGCAGAAATACGCAAACCAAAGAAAACTTCAGCGTATCCCTCGATTTGATATTTCGATTGGTTTGGTAAAAGATATTCCATACCATATGCAGGCCCGTATCCAGGAATTTATTTTGGGGTCGGGGGTTGACTGCGGGTCGGACAGAAAAGTACAAAAGACATAAATCAGAGGGAAAAGCCTATAAAAGCTATTATTTGTGTATGTTTCGTGGGGGGCAACCCCCTCCCCCCCCCCCGGGATACGGCCTTAAGTATGATAATTCGAAGTAGTCCATTCACAGAATGCTAGAAAGTATGTAACAGTTACCCTGACACCGATACTTTATTAACGAAAAGTTTAGTATAAGACATGCCTAAAAAGACAATGATGAACTAAAAAGGAATATCGATTCAAGAAAAAGAAGGATTTATTGACGAGAAATTACGTGGTTAGCTTTCTTGATACTTCTGCTATAATACTTGATGGGCAAGACGGTTCCCTCAGTCTCATTTCTAGCCAAGATTATTGCATCTGGTCTGTCCAATAAAAGTCCAGTCGTTCAATGTCAAAATGTTATTAAGGTACTTTTGTAGTTACCTGTAGGTACTTTTAGGTCTTCTATTAATGTTGGAAATGACCAGCATCTTTGATGTTAAATCAACTGACCGATAGAATTTTTTTTGTTTTCTTTGTTTGCTTGAAGGGTTCAAAAAGAAGAAGTTTTTCTTAGATATCCAATATCAAATCAAAGCCATTATATACTACAGTTACTCCAATGCAAAGATTTCAAGGTGTACCTGGTGAAATTATAAAAATAAATAAAGATTTGGGAGTCAGAGCCCCAGTGACGAGTGATCTGAAAAAAAAAAAAAAAAAGATGTCGAAACTCCAAATATATTTTGAAATAAAAATATTCAACTACAATATTTACTTCACAATCTATGGTACAAATTCTAATTTAAATATATAATTTTCTTTCGATCCCTATACCCTATTTATATTTTTTTTTTCTAAGCAATAAGTATTTATTTTTATGGGTCATTTCCAACTAATCAAAAAACAAATCTATTTTCCAGTTTATGTTTGTTTTCTTTTATACTTTACTACCGATGTTATTTCATACTTTAATAATGGCAGCAAAAAAGACTTTACGATCAGGTCCAATCACTAACTAAAACCCTTGAGGCAAAATGATAATAGGCTCATCGGAATCATCAAAAGGTAGCCTAAAGTTTATCACGAAAAGGTATAGTTTGCCCAAAAGCATTGTTTGTGAAGAATTGACTTATAAGCAAAACCCTTGACACAAAAGTAATCGTGGGCCCTCGGTGATCATGAAATCTGTCGTTTGGTGAAAAGCTTTTTTTCCTTTATTTGCGGTTAAAATATGCACCTGAAGGAAACTAGAAATTAATTTCTAAGAAAAAACCAAAAGGTAAAAATTATCATTGGCTCATGAGGATCATGAAAATATACATTTTGCTTAAAATAATTTTTTGGAATTTGCAGTTAGAATTTTTCATCGTCTTAGGACATCTGGAAGCACCTTAACGAGCGAACTCCGGAATTTCCAACACCCTCCCCTCCAACTCCCCCACAGTGTCCGTTCTGGTTCTGTCACTGACATCTAGGGCTTGTGCTTGTTCTTCCCAACAAGTTTCATTCTGATTGCTTGACACAAAGCGAGTCAATAGATTTCCAGTTCCCCCCTCCGACCCCCTTCACCACATTCATCGGATCCGGTCCGGACTTCAAATGGGACATCTGAGCTACAAGATCGGTCCCAATACCAAGTCTCATAAAGATCCTACACCCGTTGTACATACCTCAAGATTACGGATTCCTCCCTCCCTCCACTCCCCCAAGGTGGTCAGATCAGGGAGTTGACTATTTTCAAGTTAGTTTGGTCGCGTCCCTGATATGCCTATCAAGTTTCTTTGTCCTAGCACTTCTGAAAGTACCGTAACTGAGAACAGTGGACCGAAAGACAGACAGACCGAAAAGTGATCGGTACATGGCACTTGAGTGAAGTTACAAGTGCCATATTAACTAACACGGCAGTCGATTTCCGAGCAAAAAACCTCGAAGCTTACTCTAAAAAAAATAATATTTAGTTTAAGAAAAAAATGGTCGTAAGTTCTAGTCGCTCAAACAATTGCGAGGAGCTTAGATGAATATGAGCTTTAGATGAATAACTAAAATGTACAACTCGAAGTGACATCTAATGCAAAAAAAGTATTTAGCTTGGCTTAGTTAGTAAAACGTTTCTAATCAACATCGAAATGTCGATAGCCTATTAAAAGAGGGCTCGAAATATGTATAATTGTTTATCTGGTTCTGATTAAATCTGCTTAAACAGTTTCTAAGAAACATAAATGAGTTAGAAAAAGAGAAGACTCGGAGACAAAACAGTTGGTTAGCAATATCGGTGAGCAGCGTTGCGGTACACTTCTGTTTTCAGTACAAAAAGGTAGTTGTTCAAGCATTCTGTAGTTCTTGACATTCCCTCCCCTCCGCCCTGGAACGTGAGAGGTGCCTTGGCCCCAAAATACAAGCTTTGATGCACGTAGCACTGATTAGTGCAGGCAGGTTTGTTTGCTTCAAACTTGTTACGGTGACGCAGAAGAGCCAAGTATAGACATACTTACTATTGCGATTTCAGGTCTTCTTAGCAGAGGTCAAAGAAACATGTCCAAAGCCTGTTTTTAATTGAAACAAGAGGTGTTCGTGGCCATGCTCCCAATTGAACACAAGCGTAGGAATGAATAATAATAAAAGTGTTTGCGAGAAAGCGTATTTGACCAAAAAATATGTAGGAAATGTCAGTACCTTTCATTTCAACCATTCGTCAAACATTTCAGATACTCTATATGACAAAGTCCAAAACACGCCAGCTATCCTTAGTAAGAACGAGAAAACGTCGCCCTAATGACTCAAACTCAACAAACTCAAACCAGTGTCAACCAATCACGGCGATCGTTGGGGACAGTTATAGTACCGCTTCCGGCTCTTCCGCTAGGTACACGGCTATTTTGTATCGGCAAGGCTGGTTAGTCATCAAGAGTCAGGGCTGTATCCAGGGAGGGGGGGGGGGGGTAGTGGTTTCCCCCCAAACATGCAAATGTCATCGTTTTATTCTAGGCTTTAACTTTTGATCTATATTTTATTGGTATTTTTTTGGTCCGACCACGCCCCCCACAACCAAATAGATTTCTGTACACGGACCTATCAGGATTATACATCAGATACCCAGATTTATCTTGGTTCGTCTATGTTCAGCTTCACTAACTCATTACGATGGCTTGGCTTGACCACCATGCACTATGTACTATGCGCACCGTCAAGAAAGGGTTGCTACAAAGTTTTTGGAAAACTATTGGTACAGAGCGTAAATTCTTTTTTATTTCGTATGGAATGGTTTTGAGTGTAAATACGTCGAAAACATATTCGAGAATCCCCGAAATGTATTCGAGAATCCCTCAAAGGTCTTCGAGGAATTGGTGTTTGTATTCGAAAATCGATAAAAAGTCTTCGATGTTTTTTAAGTCTTTGAGAAAACACAAAAGTGTTAAAACGTATTCGAGAATCTTCTAGAAGTGTTTGACTTTAAATTGAAATTGGGTACTCAAGAATGACGTAAATTTATTCGGGAATGACAAAAATATTTTCGATAATTTTTATTAGAATGTTCCTTGGATTGGAACAATCTGACTATCGCGAGTGCTGTGTCAGCTTTCTGTTTTCGGTTTCCGGTTCCCGGTTTTCACTCAAAAGAGCTCATAACTCGTGAACCAGTGCAAGTTCCAAGTTCGAACTTGGGACACTGGTGGGTACTGGGGTCTAGTTGTGCCTTTTGGGGGTCCCAGTGATCAATGTTTCTAGCTTGACCAGAACTGGACACTGCATGATGAAATTCTCTGTACATGTAAATCCTAGGGCTGAGAAATTGCTTTTAAGAGGCTTTATGGGCAACTGGGCCCATATTGCCCAGAGTGAAGTTCGTTACCCTTGACAGGAATCAACAGATATCAAGTTGAAACTTGGTAGGTTTGTGAGCATTGGGATCTGTTTTTAATTTTTCCGGGTCCCAGATTCCACCCCCACTTGGTTCAGGGGCAACTGGGCCCAAATTGCTCATTTCTTAACATTTTTAACTTGACAACGTGGTTGGGGATATGCATTTTAAGTTGAACCCCCCCCCCCCCGCAGTGCCCCCACCCTCCTCGTTCATGGGCAAGTGGGCCCAAATTGCCCATGAACAACGAACAACGAACAACGCATTTTGATGGGTCCCGACCACCTATCCCGTTCATGGGCAGATGGGCCCAGATTTCCCATGAGTTAAGTTCGTCTGTGACAGGTCTCAAGTTTAACTTTTGTAGATTTGGGGAATTATATCTATGGATGAGGATTTTGGTTTAACAGCAATAAATAGAAAATGCGACGTACTTCTTGAATTAACAGTTGGAAACTTGACTCTTCTGTTATATGATCGATGATATGCCGTGCTTAAGGAATTGTGAAAAAGGGGAATAGGCTGCTAAGATTTGGTTTATTGCACTTGTTATTACCTTGCTAATGGAAAAGAGGTTTAAAGGGTCAGACTGGCTGTCAGACCACTAGTAGCAGAATATGTTGACACTCAAGCTATTCGTGAAAGATCTTCAACATTTCTTTGGATGTCACTGGTTTGTTTTTATTTAAAGCGGGGTAATTACAAATTGGTCTATTTCAAATACTTATTTAGTTATCAATCAATCAATTTTATTTCAGTTACGCCATGAACAAAAACAAATAAAACCACATACTACTCGATACAAGCAAAACAACACAAGGACGAGCCTAATGCTAAGCTAATGCATAATACTAGTAACTACTTGTAGTGACATGAACAATGGATCAGGTGGCAATCTAACAAGGCTACTCTATGATTTCTGGATGCGCAGGAAGAAGTTCGAAGCTCGTTATTGGGGATGTGAAATGTCTTGGTTCTAACTCTGTTTGTATATAAAAAGTGATAAAACATTTTACTTTTATACTCCACGTCTGAGTGCTTGCGTGCGCACTTGTTATTTTTCAAAATCAACTTCTAGTCTGGGGCCCAAGTATCAAAATGTGAAAAGTAGCTTTCCCGTCGGGGGCAGCTGATCCGACGATGGATTCTAGGTAAATCGACCACGCTGATTTCGAATCTGGGCGGGATACTGGGATCAGACATGTGCTAAAGATGTTACGCACCAACACTCAAATTCGGATGTCTTGGCGTTCCATTTCATTTTACTAAAGCGGAACGAAAACTATTATCAGCTAACCAGCTACGGTGATTCCAACTCTGACTAATAACTATCCTTCAGAAACAATGGAAAAGTTTATTTAGGTATGTTTATTTAAGGTGAAAGAGTACATTTATTAAAACCATATTTGCAAAAGTTGGTCCTGCCAACTTTCATATTTAATCACAAATGAGTTAGGCTTCGAAATCCTCTTCTTCCTCGTCTATTACAATGACATTGACACATTTCCCCCCGGATGCGCATAGTAAATCACGAGATCTCTTGGTTACAGCACATGAGCATTTTTGCTGCAAGATTTCTTGCAGGCACAAAAAACACCGACCACACTGTCTGGAAAAATATGGCCCATCAGTTGCCACTGCTTTTGCTCCACCACGTATCTCATCGGCCCATCCATAGTCCAGTGGGTTCAAAGAGACAGGTATTGGGTCGTGAGCTTGCGTCTACACGGAAAATTGCAAAAATGCACGCAGCCAGTGCAAAATAAAAATGATCTGTCGGTGGGTGACAGCCACATGGGCTCCTTTTGCGTGGCAAAGATGTATACGGAGATCATTTTTAGGCAATTCTTCAGCCGTTTCATAGTATGGCTGTCACTCTGCTTTAAAAGGACAGACAAGTTTTCTCTGATTTGTGATGTCTTGTACACACTACCATCATTTACACTTTGGTTCAATTTCCATCACATGTTCCTCAAGCATTTATCGAGATACCTGGCCTTCTCTGCAACAAGATCACGACCCCTACATCCAGAAGCAAGAAGAATATCACGCTCACTTAGTGCATAAGCATGTTCAATTACTATGTTAACGCTCCTTGACGCTTCAGAAACTCTGCGAAGTTGAGACTCTGGCCTCTCTTTACATTCTTTTTTCAGGTAAAAGAGGAAAGTGTCAGTATATGAAAAGTCAACACTTTGAGACCTTAACTGTAGGACCATGGGACTAGGAGTCGGTGTTGATGTCCAAGTTGCACAGTGTCAGAAGTCCCATCAGCTAACAAGACTGAGGACTCAGAAGTGGAAAAAAAGCTTTTTCCTGCAAGTTTCATGCAACACACAATCACAAAAATCAGGTTTTGACATTGCAGTCATGAGCTTTTTTGCAGCAAATCACTTAGCTTGTCTAACACTTTAGCCTGTGACCAAGGAGCGATGTCAGTTGTTTGGCACAAATACACATAGAAAAGTCGATCAGTTTTCTCTTTTATGGGCTGTTGGCAAACACCATCCATTTTTGGCAAACCGTAACCATCTACAATCTCTTCTTCCACTGATTAAAGATTGAGAAACCCCTTGATAAACTTTTCATGATATTTGGCCTTCTCACTGCATGCCACCAAAGATTTAGGTGCTGGCAATAGCAGCACCTGCCATTGTAGTCATCAGAGGCCTATAGTGCCTGTCTCTTACTGTCTTCAATGTATCACTGAGCTTGTCCAGGACTCAAGCCTCTGATATAGGAAGAGTATCCGTGTTTGGCACAAAATAAGAAGTCAGATTTCTCCTCTTTCTTTCGGCTATTCGCAATCCTGACCTGCTTCTTGGTCAGTTGATCCATTCAATTTCCTGTAAAGAATAAAATATGTTACAACACCATAGGTACTTAGATATTATAGTATTAACAAGCCTTGCAATTACAGAGGAATTTACAGTTGTTAAAACAAATATAATACAATAAAATTTGTTGACTTTTAGCTTGGCTAACTAGTGGCAAACAACGACCATGAAATATCTCATAAGAAAAAAAAAATAAACAATACAAACACATATTAGGGACTCAACATGGTTATCCTTTTATAATAATGGAGATTTTTGCAAGTAAACTTTATTCTGACTACCATAGTTGTGCGTAGCAGCTTCAGGGTTCTGTATTGTTCCCTGTACCCTACTAATGATCAAACCACAGGATATGAAAATATTTCTGCTGACTAGTCTGAGACTTCACTAAGCTACTGATTTACTGTAACCCGACTTTGCTACTGAGCTTCTCAGCCTTTTTAGCTGTTCAAATTAGTTAAGTTATCATAACAAAAAATGGAAATAGCCATGTGGCATGGCCGACAAGCGTCAGACATCCGTACAGTATGTACAGTAAACAGGGGCGTCACAACTGTGGGGGGGGGGGGGGAGCGACCCTTCCAAATGTAAATATTCCTTCAGCCCAAGCTGACTGCGAATCATATTTGATGGTGCAAAATGGATACGTCAGCTGAATTTTCTTGGAGCTATACTTCGGCCGTTCTTGGCAAGGGCCTCTTCAGGCTCAAAACCGCTCAAGTTGGAAAAAGGATCCCTTCCCACAAGTAACATTTTCCAACTTGAGCGGTTTTGAGCCTGAACAGGACCCTTGCCAAGAAGGGCTGAAATATAGCTCCAATAAAATTCAGCTGACGTATCCATTTGGCACGATCAAATATCCTCCAAATGTGTCCGGCCAGTCTTTAAAAAATAACTGAGTTGGCGTGAAGCACTGCAGTTTTCCGTCAAAACAGTTTTTTTTTTCATGAAAACAGTTATTTTTTTCTGAAAATCAGTTGATTTTTTGTCAAAACAGTAATTTTTTTAAATCAGTCAATTATTTTTCAAAGCTGTCATTTTTGTTCTTGAAAACAGTTCTTCTTTCTGCAACAACAGTCAGTAAATACCTTGCCCCCCCGCCCGACAAACATTTCAGCTAGTAACGCCTCTGACAGTGACAGTAACTTAGCACAGCCTCCGGCCTCCAAAATTGAGGCTTTTATAATGGACTGACTAGCAGTTCTGTAACATTCACAAAAAAAACAATACATACCACGAATAATCTTAAACTCTCGACAGTACAACTTATTTGCTGTTTAATCTGGGAGTATAAGCAAGTGGAGATTTCTACTACCTAAAAGGCCTTAACACACTCAAGAACAACCACATTGCAGGTCTGCTTGAATGATTTTTACCTGTTTATTCTTCTTAATATCCTCCAATTCTCAGGTGAAATATCTTGGAATTCTTGGTTTGTAAACACTATTGCCACTTTTTCTTGTCTGGAACATGTGACTTTTGGCCGCAAAAGATTTTTTGCTTACTTTTTATTATTACATCTGCTTGCTTTTGATTGGTCGAAAGTTGGACCGCGGATGTAACCGCACAAACCGCAACCGCAGAATAGTTAGAGTGTAAGAGGTTAGAAAAGCATGTCCGATATACCAAAAAGCTGTATCCCGGTAACTTTCGTGAGTAACAGAACGTACGCGAGGTCCTGTGATCTCTAGAGGTGTTGCCCCAGTAAGACCCTCCACTTTTAGAAGGAGAAGACTTTCGGTTCAGTGGACCCCAGACTATTCGGCAAACCATGTCTTCGAGAACACGAAAAGAGAATTACAAATTGTATCCGAGGTGACGACTTTTCTGAATCTGTTCCGGCTAATTCCGTCTTCGAAAGGGCAAAATATATAGGAGAATCACAAATGTATTCGCATTCTGATTTGTCTTAACTAATTCCGGGAACGAATGTTTCGAGAATGACTCAAATGTATTCGGTAGTGACGAAATGTATTCGAGAGTTTTATTTTGTCTGTTTATGATTTAAATACTTAACAATCTTCACAGGATCCGTTTTGAGCACTCAATGCAGGCTGGAATTTCGTTGTCTAACAATGCTCAACGAATAAATACTTCTTGAGCCCCAGCTGACTGCGAAACACATATTCAAAATATGCATAAAAACGGAGACGTCAGCCACGGTGCTTTGGCAGCAATATTTTGGCCCCTTCTTGGCAATGGTCCTCATCAGGCTGTAGAACTTCAGGGACACCATTGGGGAAGGAACGTAGTTAAATATAATCGCAGGTTCACCAAAAAGAGTAGAAATATCGCTGGCAAAGCACCAGCTGCCGTATCCGTTCTATACATTGTTTGAATATATGCTCAAGAAACCTTCTTTTCCTGATTTTGATCATCCTGTGGTTGTGGTGCAAGGGGGAATCCAAGATCTTGTGAGCCATGTACGTTGCGAACGGGTGATTGGATTCCAGTGAGATTTTATGGGTAATAGGGGGGTGACCTAGATGTCTGATGCAATTTTCCGGAACTCTTGTGCCATGCACAACTCCAAATGGATCAGGTGACTATTTTGGGAGTTACAAGAGGGGGGGGGGGTATCGGAAATCTAAAGCTCTCTCCCCAGAAGTTGTTTGTGGGAAGGACAGTCACAAATCTCACGTGTCCGTTTGCAGATTCGGACCGGAGCCGGGAATGTTGGGTGGAGTTGGAGGGAAGTTCCTGCATATCTTGTGATATGCATGACTGTCGAACGCAGGATCCGATCCGGATGGAACTTAATATTTTGGGAGAACATATATCCAAAAAGTTCCATTTCTGTCTTAGATGTTCCATCTAGATGCCCGTACCGTCTACGACCCTTTGCTGAAGTACACATTAACTACTCTTACAGAGTACCAAATGGGCTATTAGTTCTTGTTGGTTGCAAGACGTTTTTCGCATTCTCGAGGACGTACTTTCCCGGAACTGATTAAGAAAATTCGTTATCTCGAATACAGTTTGTGATTTTGAATATATTTTGCTCATTCTTGAATGCATTTTTCGTGTTCTCGAAGACACAGTTTGCCAAAATTGATTTTTAAAAATAAAAATTCTCGAATACATGTATGTCATTCTCGAGTACCTAATTTCAATTTCTATGAATGCTTTTTATCTTTTTTTCGAATACTTTTTATCTTTTTGCGAATACTTTTTATCTATTTTCGAACACATTTTGCAGTTCCTCGAAGACTTATAAAAGCTCGAAGTATTTGGCAAAAGTGTGAACATCAAATAATGTCAAATGCATGCTGTGTACTGTGTACCAGACCTAGGTCTGGGAGTCTCCGCTACATCGGCCTAGGGGCAGACAAATCTTGCATTTCAATCCAGACTCCTGTAGTTTGAAGATTGGCGTCAGACGAGAGGATCGTTGAATTCGTGGCGCCACACATTCCATGATATGAAACAAAGACCGACGGGTTAAAAATGAGTGTGATTGACAGAAGGCAAAAGTTTTAATCATGATACCCTCTCCGTTAAGTGTTATTATTCAGTTATTGCATTAGCCAATAATGATACGGTGACATTATGAATTGAGGGTTGGTTGAATTCATCAAATGGTACATTAGGGAGAAGCAACGCGTATGACTGAAAGGTTCCACCTACTTCGTTAGGGACCTGGGTATTTGGGTACACCCAATCCTAAAACAAAGGCGTAAATTGCCACCATTTCGAGTTCAGCTTTCACAGCTGACATTCTTCTCTGTAGTCGCTTAAAAGTTTAGTTTTTTTTTTCGCCAAGTCAGTATTTTCAAGTTTTATGAGGGTTGTAAGATCAAATTCATTAAGGTCAATGTAAATATTAACTTAGTTTACGGAATTTGTTAATTATGTAAAAAAGTGTCCGTGCTTTAGTGTAACTAGTGATTTTGATTTGAGTTAATATCCAGGCTTTGTAGCGAGTAGTGAAAATTAATCAGTGTTAGTCTGTCCATGTTTATATGACAGAAATGGCGACCCTGTTGGGACGTATTTCTCCGACTACGTTTACGGAGATCCTCTTGCACGGGTCATCGGTGAAGGGCAATGGTTTTGGTGGAGCTCGTTTTGGATTCCTCTCCTACTGCCCAATAGCTTGACAAATGGGCAGTTGTTGATGAAGTCACCAATATCCTGGTACATTCCTTTCCAGCAGAATGTCTTATTAAGTATACGGTAAAGTCGCTCGATACCTTGGCGTACTCCCATCGGGTTACAGTGCTAAGTAGCCAAACCTTCGTTTCGCAGATTTTTAGGAACAGCCAAGAGCTTGTCTTCAGACCGGTAGCTTAATTTTGGAGGCCGGAACAATAGCTCGTCATTGAGAAACTAGCTTTCTCCGTTAGTCTCTTCATCGGTGGTAGGCTTACGTACTATAGCTTGTCGGATTCTACTCAGTTAAGGATCTTGCTGCCGATGTTGAGCCCATCTCCTCTTCATGTCTGAATCTGCAAGATGAACTTTGAGCATGGACTCCTGTCTTGTGGGGGATAGTCAGAGAACCGGTAAAGTCCTGGATCTTTAACGAAAATCACTAGAGACTTTGATTGGTGGAAACTGACTTCTGTAGGTATGACACTCCTTTATGGTCAGTTTGAAGTTCGCACTTCCTTCCGTAGACGTACTCCTTGAAGTGATCGAAGGCATAAATCAGGCATAAACATTACTTTTTGGTCGTTGTGTAGTTCAGCTCAGCCTTGTTCTGTTGACGATTTGCGTCAGCGATTGGATGCAGAAGCTCTTGCTTTCTGATGAGGGTTGCGCCTAGATCGAAACTGTTTGCATCAACTCGAATGACGAAGTCTGTAGTCGGAGATTAATCAGGCTGAGCAAGGACTGAAACCTTGGTGAGTACTCGCTTGAGCTTTTAGAAACTTGCCTTGCACTAGAAGAAAAATTAGACGTCCTTATGAAGAAGACGGGGAAAAGGAGCTGCGATTCTGCTGAGGTTGTGCTTTTGTTTTCTCAGCTTGTCGGTAACTCTGGCCATCATGCGTTTGAAGGCTTGGCCGCTCGTCTTCAAACCTTTTTTTTTTTTTTTTTTTTTTTTTTTTTTTTTTTTTAAAGGAACAATGTCACTAAAAAGGTTGATGATCAATGATGAAATCTATGCAGGTCAAGAGGTGCGCAATAAAGACTTGCAGGGTTACCTTACCGAGTTCCGTGATCGCATGTCATCAAAGAGAGCAGTTTTGCTCACAAAGCTTGGTCTTATTGAAGAGGTAGTAAACGAATTTCAGTACGCTGTCCAGTCTCAAAATGACAGATTCAGACGAGCTAGGTCGTCACCTGAAGGTTATCTACCGGTTATTGGAGATATTTCGTCAATTCTGTTTGGCACAGCAACTAACACAAAGGTCGAAGGAATTGAGAAGCAGTTGAATGAAGTGAATAAACGACAGAAGAAAATTGCTAATTTTGTCACTTCGTTTATGTCAGTAGTCTCAGAGATTCAGGATCATTTCGCTGATGTGCAGAAAGAAACGATAATTTCGGTCAACGAAAGCTTACGGGAATTCAGATCGCAGATTATTAATATCACGATTGATCTGTCCAGCAACCTCATCATAACTACAACCAGAATACAAAATTACATCCCATGTGACGAATGCCGTGTACTTGCTTGAGTCGGGCACTAGTTCTTGATGAAAGAAACCATGACCCAAATCACAGTTGTCAAAGAACTTTGATTATTAGAAAGTTTCGAGGGTGTGCTTATTCTTGGCAAGGGTTGAATGTTGCTGAAGCGAGTACGCAAATTTAGCTGCCGGAAATCCGTGGCGATCCTTACTCCTCCGTTTTTCCTTATAAGAACAAGCATCAGTGCACCCCATTCTGATTCTTCGTATCGTATTCTTATCATTAGTGGCGTTTTACATCGCCGTTTGACTTTCAACGTTGCACTTTCGATATCGGCCGTTCGTTGCTTATAAACCGTTTTTGCTGTAGCAAGTTAGCCTTGGGGTTTTGGTTGTAAAACGATTTATAAGGGACGTTGACTCCACTCGGCTTTGAACTTTAGCCGGAAATTAGAAAAAGAGAAACATGGATTCGCACAAGCTGTGAAAAGACCTGGATTTGACATGACCAAAAGAACCCATATTAATTTGTCTGCTGGACAGCCTTATTCACCAACACACACCTAAATATTCCTTCAGCCCAAGCTGACGGCGAATCACATTTGAAAGTGCAAAACAGATATATCCGCTGAACTTTATTAGAGCTATATTTCGGTCCTTCTTGGCAAGGATCCTCTTCAGGCTCAAGCTGCTCAGAACTGGAAATCGATTTTTTTTTCACAAGTTGATTTTCCAGTTTGAGCGGCTTGAGCACATCTTAAACAAATAGAGTTCAACTTCCAAGTTATCAGTCATGGAAGTTAAAGAAGTATTTAATTGAACAAAAATGTAGGAAAAAATCCAGATAATCTCATGAAAAATTAAAGCTGTTCCTCTTTCCGTTCCATCCGACTGAGTTTATAGCTTATCACTAGAGTAAGCTACTGAGAAGCAAGTCCGTGCTTCGGACGCACTCCTGGTAAGAGTCGTCCTGTCATTTAGTATTTTCTACTGTTTTCTCCAAATCTACTTTCATTTTACAGTGAAGTTCCACTTTCGTACTTCAGAATTGACGCATACATGTGTATGTTCTTCTATATTTAAATCTCCGCAATTTTCAATGGACAGGCGACAGCGCACGGCCAACTTCATACCCTTCGCCGCTGGACGTTCGCCTGCGCTTTCGATTAAAAAGGGAGGAGACGCCGGTCACCGTTCGTCCAAAAACACCTTATAAGACTCCAGGCCGAAGAGCAGGCGATCAAAAACACCTAATAATAGCAACTGCGGACGAAAGTGAACGGCAAACGGCGATAAAAAACGCCACTATTCTTCGTCGAATTATTCCCTGCTGAAGTATGCGCTGTAGCTGCTTGTCTGCTTCGTATCGCAAAGAGGGCGGGACGTTGGTGCGGGTGTCCAGAGTATGGTCGGGCGCCTGGTACGAGCTGGATTTGTCGTCGATACATGTTTCAGGACTGCAACCACTTAGACATCGACGATGGAAACACGAACGCTTCTTCGAAAGCCTCCACCACTGACATATCGTGCAGCGAAGAGAGTGCTCCTTCATTTTCTCTCGCCAATTGGCTAACCATATGTGCTTCGTCAGTGCCAATTCCTGTTCGAGAACTACGGCAGCCTCTGTCAGCTCCGTCCACAGACCAGGCCATTTTTCCGGAGGATGACTGTTTCGAGTCATTCCATGAGCCACCAGAGGCAGAGATTTTCCTGCAACAACGGCAGCCAGATGATCGTCACCAGCCAAAGACAGATCAACAACAGCAAATGCAATCAGACGAACAAAAGCAGACACAGCCACAACCATCGATAGCCACAGAAGAACAAGGTGCAGACTATCATCCTCAAGCATGAAAATCATCGAACAATCATAGTTTTCGGGAAATCCACTTTTCTGGAGAGTATTCTGTTGCACTAAGTACAAAAATAGTTCTCACATGTGATTTAAAGTTAAATTCAAGTTTTCATAACTTCCGTTCCTTTTTCTAATTTATTAATGACATCTCGATATCCCCTGCAAGATTAGTCTGTATTGGGTATTTTTCAGCTCCTTACCAATATGTAATTTTTAAATATTTTCGCGCGTGGTAGCGCTATTTCTTGTATTAAAATAATTTGTTGTATATATTCAGTTTGTAAATAAGGTTGTCAGTATATTAAAATTTAATGAGGGTTGTAAGTTCAAGTTCAGTAAGGTTCAATGTAATTATTAACTAGTTTTGGGAATTTGTCAATTATATAAACTGTAAATAAGCGTCCGTACGTAGTTCAACTTGTGATTTTGATTTAAGTTAGTATCTAGACTTCGCGGCAAATAGTGAATTATTTACTATTAGTCTGTCCATGCTAATATCACAAAATTAACCAACTATCGCCCTCTGGGGATCTGCAAAACTTTTCCAGCTCTTAGCCTCTCCAGTATTCTTCACGGATCAAGAAATTTGACCTGAGAAGCAGGGAGTTGAAATTACTATATTCAAAAAACGTTTTCAATGGATAGGTCAAATACGATTCATAATCAGCGATGTTTCGGCCCTTCTTGGCAAGGGACCTCGTCAGGCTGTCAATCTTCTGCGTCAATGTCGGGGAAGGAAACAAACCTATAATTTTGACAGCCTGACGAGGACCCTTGCCAAGAAGGGGCGACATATCGCTGATGAAGAATCATAGCTGAAGTATTAGTTGTAAACATTGTTTGAATATATGTTTTAAAGTCAGCTTGGGCTCAAAGAATATTTGTGAGTTGAAATTCCTCGCCTGAATTTCGTCCGGGTGTATATTGTCCCGTTGGAATGGGCGGGCGAGTTATGCAAATCCTCAGCCATCAATCACTGTGGAATACGGTTTGAGAATTCGATGAATAAAATTCCTATTGGACGTCTTAAAGGCGCATTTTGATGCATTGTCTTTTATAAACTGCAATTCCGGTAACGGTGACTTAATGGGAGATGATTTTTGTTTGTGAATTGGAGGATAGGTATTCAGTTTTCTGGCGCCCATTGGTTTTGGTCGAGTTGTGCAGCAAGTTTGAGCCAGAGTTGTTGAGTATTTTGGGTGTCAATGGAGGTTCTCAGTGACCAGATTCTTTGCCATAATAGAAAGCTGAAATTAGTCTAATCCCGTTCGAAAACAAGTGAACAGACGAGGAAACGTTTTAAACCAGCAAGAATAGGATCTCCTGTTATCTAATAGATAAATTCGTTCCTACAATATGTCTTTTCGCCGAGAAAAAGAACAAAATAAACGCAAAATAAGACAGCTGACAATTTTAGACAACTGAGTCGATTTATTCCAGTGATGTTACATCATATCTGAAACTAGGAGCTTCTATTTAGATATATTTCCTGTTATCATTGCCATCTCACTAACAACAAGAGCCTTAAGCTCATATGGCACTTGCAAGGCTTGGTAAAAGGCCGAAAGTAGGAATTTGCCAAATCGTAGGCTTGTTGTGAACATCTGTAAGAAAAAACTTTCTGATAAGAATGACAACGGATCCTTGGAAATCACGACAATGTAGATATCCTTTGGGAAAAAAAAGTTTTTTTGCACTTGGCTGTGATGACGCGCACTTAAAGGGCTCAAGAAATTCACCTGCAGTCAAAACACTTGAGTAAAAAACACTGTTGGACCTTTAGGTATGATCCTTGAACCTTTAGGATCATCTTAGAACATGTATAAGCATCTTAACTCGGCATCACCGGAATTCCAGAACCCCCACTACAGCTCCTCCCCTATTGCTCGGATCCGGTCCGGTCTTGTCAACTATTTTTTAGGGCTTGTGCTTGTTCTTCCCACCAAGTCTCATCCCGATCCGTCCACTCTGAACAAGTAACACGATTTCCAGTTTCCCGCTCCGACTCCCCCCAAAATCACCGGATCAATTACGACTTGAAGTGTGACATCTCAGACAAGAGATCTTTCCAAATATCAAGTTTCATTAACATCCGATCACCTATTCAAAAGTTATAAATACGCCAATATTCCGGACTCTCCCTCCCTCCCCTCCCCTACAGTGGTGAATTTGGGGAAGTGACTATTTCCAAGTTATTTTGGTTGGGTCACTGATATGCCTGCCAACTTTCATTGTCCTAGCACATGTGTCAGCATCTGAACTCGGGATCACCGGAATTGCGGAACACTCCCTCCAACTCTCCCCACAGTGCTCGGATCCAGTCCGGTCTTGTCAACTCCGTATCTAGGGCTTTTGCTTGTTCTTCCCACCAAGTTTCATCCCGATCTGTCCTCTCTGAAAATGTCGCCCAATTTCCAGTCCTCCCCTCCAACTATCCCCAAAGTGACCGGATCCATTCTGGACTTGAAGTATGACATCTGAGACAGGAGGTCATTCGGAATATCATCACCCAGGGTGGTCGGATCAGGGAAATGATGATTTCCCAGTCAGTTTGGCGGGGTCCCTGATACGCCTACCAAGTTTCATCCTCCTAGCACATCTAGAAGTGCCCTAACTCGAGATGAGTTGACAGACTGACCGACCAAAAGGTGATCGGTATATGGCACTTGAGCTGAGCTGCAAGTGCCATAAAAATGGAACGTACGTTCTTCGCCCCTTATACGAACATAAAACGGTCGTAGAATGTAAGAAACAAGCTGTTTTAAATCCATCAAACGTACTTTATCTGAAGGCCGTTCCTGAATAGAGGCAATTTACTTAAGACGGACGTAGAATATCAAAAAATAGTTCGGTTGGCCTGCCATTTACTTTAGTAACATTTGAGCCATTCCGGCTCGTCGATATCTGGCGTAACAGTCTGAAAACGCTTGAAAGTATTATGACAAGCTTGATTTCGCTTTCCACGTTTACCTTTTCTTATTCCATTTAATGAATCTTTTTAAGCCTGCGTCTCCTATGCATGATTGGTTGTGTGAAAGCGGAGATGCATTGTGAAGGAAATCTGCATTCGAATGCAATTTTACAATGAAGAATAACGTTTTAAGTTTAGTTTTATTATTCCTTAAAATGGACGTATCTAACAAAGAAAAAAGCAATTTTCACCACGAGAATAAAGAGATAGTGGATGCTCCAGATTGATGGGCAGCTAGTACTATTTAGACTAGTCTTTGAAGAAAAAACTGTACGGTTGAAACAGATAAGATAAAAAACAAACTAAAATCACCAGAAGATGAAAATGACTGCACCAGCTAATCCAATAGTAATTTATTTAAAGCAGGCTTTGTGAAAAAACAACTATGCGATGGAAACCGATGCGACAAAAGCGACAAATCCCAAAAATTCAATATCTGATCCAGACAACTGGGTCTTGTCCCAGTCTTCGCCAGACTCCTTGAACATTTTTACAATTATAATTCAGAAACAGATTAAGGCCAAATAGCTAATCACCTGAAAAAAACAAGTTCAGATTTGGATTCAGCATGTGTGTTTACCCATATAAGTCATATCTGTTTTGACAAAAACTTCCTGCCACTTCTGCCAATTTCCCGGTTCCGGCCGAACTCCACTACTTGTCCGGCGAAAAAAGAAAACTCAAAGACGAAATCAGGGTATCTTAGTAATGAACATCTAATCAACTTCAAATAGAAATTTAGCTTATAACAAATTTTCCGATTCCAGCCGGATTCCGGTCGAACTATATGTCCGGGTAAAATACGATTGTCACACAGGGACTCAGCATCTCTTCTTACCCCTAAATCGCTTATCTAATCAACTAGAACTAAAAATTTGACTTCCAACAGTTTTCCGGTTCTGGCCAGATTCCGGACGAACTACATGTCCGGGTAAAAACTTGTTTTCACATAAGTGTTCAGCATGTCTTCTTGCCCTAAATCGAACATCTAATCAACTCCAAATAAAACTTTTAATTTTGACAAACTTTCCGGTTTGGGCCCGATTCCGGTCGAAATACTTGTCCGTCGAGAAAATAGTTTTCACCATCGTCTTCAGCATGTCTCCCTACCTCTAAATCGAACATTTAATCAACTTCAAATAATACTTTTACTTTCAACAAACTTTCCGGTTTGGGCCGGATTCCGGGCGAAATACTTGTCCATCGAGAAAATAGTTTTCACCATCGTCTTCAGCATGTCTTCCTACCCCTAAATCAAACATCTAATCAATTTCAAATAAAACTTTTACTTTCAACGAACTTTCCGGTTTGGGCCGGATTCCGGACGAAATACTTGTCCGTCGAGAAAATAACTTTCACCATCGTCTTCAGCATGTCTTCCTACCCCTAAATCGAACATCTAATCAACTTCAAATAAAACTTTTACTTTCGACAAACTTTCCGGTTTTGGCCGGATTCTGGGCGAACTACTTGTTCGATGACAAAATGGTTTTCACCATCGTGTTCAGCATGTCTTCTTACACCATAATCGACTATCACATTAGCTGTTTCAAAATATTTTGTTTGTCCCTTAATTTGAATCCCCTCCCCCACCCCTAAATGTAGAGCTACAAAGCCCATCTACGAACTTGACTGGTCCGACGACCCAACGAACTCTCACACCAAGTTTACAGACGGACGGACAGACGGACGGACGGACGGACGGACGGACGGACAGACGGACAACTTTTGCGATGTCATAGGTATCCCTCCACTTACGTTTTGGGATCCCAGAAATAGACTAACTAAATACATCGTATTACGCAAAACAATCATTAATCTGATGATCTGACAAAGTAGCTGAAGTCTTTCTTTCAAACTTTCTTGGCTTTCGTTTTTCAAAATTTCACACGAGCCTTTAACCGAACAAGGCTGCGAGACATCTTTGAGGAGGACTCTAGAAAAAAAAGAAATGGTTAGCCGTAACAAACGACACCTCATAACATGACCCTCAGCCAAGGCACTCTTCTTTGAATGAATGTATGAATTTATTACATGCAGCCTAGTAATGACTCATTTGCACAGTACATACAGAAAAAAAGATAAATGGAAGCTCAACAAGGAAAACAGAGGGCACAGAAAATCTACAACGACAGCAAAAGATGAACACACGCAAAACAAGAAATACACAACGAAACACGAAAAGAACAATAAATTTACTTTGTCTAGAGTATTAAGCGTCGACGAAGATCCATTTATAGGATCAGAGACTAGACTCCTAGCCGTTGGCGGTGACTAACATGACTGACACTCACATTAATTCATCTATGAACCTGCTTATTCTTTGGGAAAAAATTAAATACATATTTGTCTTTCAGCATTTTAAAGGGGGCATCAAAATACGTTGTGTCTGCTTAAAAGCAGATTCTTTCTGGATATCATAATAAGAACAACAACCAAACGTTTCATTAGCACAGGCTGACTGTGAATCGCTGGTTAACGTCTCTGTCTTTAGTGTGAAGAGGACCCTTGCCAAGTACCGTCGAAATATTGCACAAACAAAATGAGCTGATGTATCCATTTAACGCAGTCCAGTAACTCAATGCATGGAACGGAGAGTCAGCCAAGTTTTATCCGAAATATTTAGATGTCGATTAAGTTTTTTTTTTTAGCTTTTGCCTGAAGAGGACCCTTGCCATTAAGAGCCGTAGGATCACTTTATAAAACTCAGCTCAAATATCCGATTAACGCAGTCCTCTAGGATTATTTGACTGCATGGAACGGTGAGTCAGCTAAGTTTTATCCGAACTATATAGATGTTGATTAAGAGTTATTTTTTAGCTTTTGCCTGAAGAGCACCCTTGCCATGAAGGGCCGAAAGATCGCTTGAATATAAAACGCAGCGGATGTATCCAATTAACGCAGTCAAATGGGATTCGCAGCCAGCTTGGGCTGAAGAAATGCCAAAATCTTTAATAAATTAAATCCAAAAGCCTTATTTCCGCTTCCTTTCTGTTCTTGCTTGAAAAGTGGTTCTTTTTTAGCCTTAGAACCTTTCATTCCTAATAGTTTGGCATTTTTTTATGGAGAAAGTAGAGAAATTTGAGAACAGAAAATTTGACAAGAAAGTAATTCTGTATCAAGTAGAGGCTGAAGATGGGGCTAGGATTTTCCAATAAAGAAACCTTGTCTATTGGTTAAGATTCATGACCAGGTAAAATTTTAGGTGGCTAACATCCGTAAGGATAAAGTATTTATAAGATGATATCCAAAATGTATCATTATGCAATTATTTAATAGTCGCTGACCATTTATTATCCTAATGGATATAATTTTGAAATCTTGGCGGTGGAGACAACGGAAAAGTTTATCGGGAATCCAGCAAAGGGTTAAGGGCATTTAACAACATTAGGATTTGAATACTTTTGTAGTTGTGCATGGTTTTTATTATGGCACTTGCAGCTCCGCTCAAGTGCCATATACCGATCACCTTTCGGTCGGTCGGTCGGTCGGTCCACTCATCTCGAGTTAGGGCACTTCCAGATATGCTAGGAGAATGAATGTTGGTAGGGATATCAAGGGACCCCACCAAAGTGACTGGGAAATTATCGTTTCCCTGATCCGACCACCCTGGGGGAGTGGAGGGAGGGGCAATCCGGAATATTGACGTATGTATAACTTCTGAACGGGAAATCAGATCTTGATGAAACTTGATATTTGGAAAGACCTCCTGTCTCAGATGTCACATTTCAAGTCCGGAATGGATCCGGTCACTTTGGGGTGAGTTGGAGGGGGGTAACCGTAAATTGGGCGATATGTTCAGAGAGGACGGATCGGGATGAAACTTGGTGGGAAGGACAAGCACAATCCCTAGATATAGAGCTGACAAACCTGGACCGGATCCGAGCATTGTGGGAGGAGTCGGAGGGAGGGTTCCGGAATTCCGGTGATCCCGAGTTCAGATGCTTACACATGTGCTAGGACAATAAAACTTGGCAGGCATCTCAGGGACCCGACCAAAATAACTTGAAAATAGTCACTTCCCTCCATTTGACCACTGTGGGGGGAGTGGAGGGAGGGGGATTCCGGAACATTGACATATTTAGAACTTTTGAACGGGTAATCGGATGTTAATGAAAATTGATATTTGGAAAGATCTCGTGTCTGGGATGTCAGACTTTAAGTCCGGAATGGATCCGGTGACTTTGGGGGGAGTAGGAGCGGGGGACCGGAAATCGTTTGACTTGTTCAGAGTGGATGGATCGGGATGAAACTTGGTGGGAAGAACAAGCACAAGCTCTAAAAAATAGTTGACAAGACCGGACCGGATCCGAGCAATTGTGGGGGGAGCTGGAGTTGGGGTTCCGGAATTCCGGTGATCCCAAGTTAAGATGCTTATACATGTGCTATGATTATCCTCAATTTCCAAGGGTTTTGACTACAGGTGGGTGGGGCCTTGTTTGCCTCAAGGGTTTTGACTACAGGTGAATTTCTTGCGCCCTTAAAATGCGCATCATCACAGCCAAGTGCAAAAAGACTTTTTTTTACGAAACGATATCTACATTGTCGTGATTTCCAAGGGTCGATTGCCATTCTTATCAGAAAGATTTTGCTTACAAATGTTCTCAACAAACTTACGAATTGGCAAATTCCTACTTTCGTCCTTTTGCCAAGCCTTTCTAGTGCCATATGAGCTTCCAGCTCTTGTTGAAAAAAACTTGTATAGGCCTACTTTATTACGGCGTCTCTCACATTTCTTTTACTCAAAAAGACCTCTGAGCACAGAGCCTTTTTGTCTCACTCTCATTTTCTTGTTACCCGACAGAGCGGAGCAAAATAAGACAAGGGAATAGCGTCAAGACCTATGCTATCCTTGAAAACAAGCCATGCTCATACCGCCGCCCACTACGCCTGCGGCATTTCAAGCGAGACAAACCTGCGTGCTCAGAAATTTGCAGTAAAGCTGATGCTCTTTTGTACACTTCGAGGAAACAGGGGAGGTTTTAACTTTTTTTTGCTGTTTTCATAATATGAAGTTATTGGAGCCAGCTCTGATGAACGACTGATTAAGTTTCAGCGGGGACGTTCACTGTCGCTAGTGGTACTTGTGTCGCTGCTATTGGAGTTTGTGTCACTCAAGTCTTCGCGCTACTCCCTCGTATTATTTTGCTCTGGTCTAAAGCCCTTTGAATGAATGTATGAATTTATTACATGCAGCTTAGTAAAAAGTCAGTTCCACAATATGGAGGGAAATCCCAGAAATTACTTCCTGAATCTCCAAAAACGTGAATGGTCTAATGTTCACCTTAAAAGAACGTAACATAAGGCAACAAAAGAAGTATAATGAAGGAATTACATAAAGTGAGTTTGCCTGACGAGGAATTTTCCAGTAAATTTTTTTTTTAAAGAAACAAGAAATTCAACAATTTTACACTTACACCAATATAAACGAGGTCCGCTGCAGGTGTAAACAAATCAGCGTAACACTAAAATTGTGCGTAATATGGGACACAAATTTAGGGTTGTTTAAGTTTTACGGAATGTTATGACAAGACCTTCGCAACGCAAATTCATGGAAAAAAATATTGATAATTTCGGCCATTGAGGTATTATTCTTTTCAAAACTGAAAGAACAACTAATCAGTGGTACAAGCAAGCTTTGCTCAGAGACACCCAGATATTTTTTGTTCCTGTGGCGTGTAAGTATGTTTTCACATAGTCGCTTGGTATGTTTTTGTTCATGTAGGCTTTTGGCCAAAGTACTATAACTTCTTCTCCTTCTTGTAATGGTAGATCGTTTGCCGATTCTCGTTTACATCAATGCGATTGAGCTGCAAAAATAGGTTAACAAATAGGTTAGACATTTCGGTGACTTGAACTCTTTTGAATACTGAGGCTGTAAGTATTATCGTTATTTTGGGGTTCTACAAAGTCCAAATCTACGCCAGAAGGTTCGCCTTCAAAAATAAGACAGGATTTGCTGTGCGCCGGCCTGTGGCACAACAAGAACATGGGTACTAAGGGCGGTATCAAATTACGCAACATTACCGTAAGCCATTACATCACCAAAGTATGACAATAATTTGACAAAACTTCGAGTACATTCAGTAAGTTCGTAATTGCAGAGCCTAAAACCCCTTGCTTGTCGCTTGTCGAGATGTCAACGATATGTTGAGATTTGTAAACTCCATCCTTGAGCTCTAAAATTCATCTATGAATAAATTAGCTTTATTGGCGTATTAATGATTTCAAGATAAGAAATGGTTGACAATCCTGTATGACTCGCCCTAATGCTGACCCTTAGTAGGTGCGACTCGGCGATATTATTGTTCTAGCAGAAGCTGGAAAATGGACGGGAATTCATCCCTATTTTAAGAACTGATCGTAAACGAGGCAGTAGCCTACAATATAATGGCCAACTTTAAACAAACCCAGTTAGCAGTCATTGCGAAAGTTGTTGGGGGGAGGGATTAACATGCTACTCAATTTGTAAAAAAAAAAAATAAAGCCTGAGGAAGAAATTTTGGACTGGTATTTAAAACTGTCAATTATTCCTTGAGACCAAGCGGACTTCGAAACATGTCTTCAAAGAATGCATAAAACAGATACTTCAGCTACAATGATTGATCAGCGACATTTCGACCCTTCTTGGCAAGGTTTCTTGTTAGGCTGTCAATGTTCGGGGCCTCCCAAAACTCTGAGATTTGGCATTGCTAATTACTAAGTGGGGATTACTTTTGCACAAGGAAGGAATCTAAGAATCCCTGTGCAGCCGAACCGTGTTCGACTAATGAACAAAGGGGACATGCACTGAAGGTTTTACAAGGAAACGTTTGAAGTCATGACGGAAAACAGAGACGAGTCGGTTTTTATGCAGAACCGGCGTCTTTTAGGCGCTTGTCTCTACCAATAAGGCTTGACCCGAAATACGGAACATGACTCTTTAGTCATGCTGATATTTGGCTGTAAGATTTCACTAGCTAAGGCATTCCTGTTTAGACGGGACGAAAACGGCGGCTGATTTAGGCGAATACATGGTGATAATAAGAAAATGGCCATTAGTCGTCCAAATTTGCGCATATTTCTTATTGCGACCAATCAGGGTGACAATGGTTCGAATCTTCCTGAGATGGTTCGCTTTCAAAAATAAAAAAATATTTGCAGTGCACCTGCCTGTCGCACAGTAAGAACTTGGGCGTTAAGGGCGGTATCAAATTACTGCTTAAAATCAGCTTTAATCCCTTCTTTGTTTTTTTCCCACAAAAGTCTGAAAATATTTCGAAAAAACTTCAAGTAAATTCAGTCAGTTGGTAAATGTAGATCCTCAAAACCCTTGCTTATCGCTTGTCGAGATGTCAACGATATGTTGAGATTCGTAAACTTCATCCATGATCAGAAAAATTCCTCTCTGAATGATTAGCTTTGGTATATTAATGATTTTAAAATATGAAATTGTTTACAAGTCTGCATGCTTCGTCGGAGAAGGTTGTTACCGAGGACAAGAATGTTTATCTGAGATCTTGACTCGCCCTAACGCTGACCCTTAGTAGATGAAGATCTGCGATAGTACTACTTCAGCAGAAGCTGAAAAGCTGACTGGAATTCATCCGAATTTTAAGAACCGATCGGAAAATGAAGCAGGAAAAATGTAAATGGTCCGCTTTAATAAGCCCAGTCAGCAGTCATTGCGAAAGTTGTTGGGGGAAGGGGTTAACATGCCACATACATACGGGTTTCCCGTTGTGTAAACTTTCTTATTCAACCGGTTTTCTACAGTAACACGTAAAGGGTAATAATCAATCAATCAATTTATTTAATTCGTGATATTACAAATCATATATTCAAAATTACACTAACACAGGACTATGATTTACTAAATATACACAATCATTTCATCAATTCGGTATTTCGGGGCAATTGCACAGTCGACTTTGAAGAACTAAAAACAGCCAGAACGACATTCTGCATTTAAAGAATTGCCTTTAAATGTGGATTTTCAGAAACTTCTAGCCTTGCAACAAAACTAACTATCGCTTTCTGTCTCATAACATGAAAATATTCATTTTCATTTTCTAAAACCATTTGACTAGCAGAGTAAAAGAGATGACGGATGACGGAATGCATTGTTAAAACAAACTTTTAGTTTACGCATCGTCGTCTCAAGACAGTTCTCAAAAATCGGGAGACAGTATATTTGTGTACAATACGTCTTATGGCGGAACGGTACTTTAAAACTCATAAAGAGCAGGTATATGCTTTTCCCAAGTTAATTGACAATATCTGTTCCAAGCGTAACTAGCCAAATTGACGGTGGCGGAAAAATTCCAAGATACCCATTTTGAAGTGCTTTTTACGGACTACAAAATGTTTTGGAGCAGTTTTCAAGGCCGACACGCCGTTTGCTAGGTAGGCTAGAAATAAGAAAAAAAGTGTCTTGTCTGCCAACTGATTGTCAGCGACTTGGGTAAACTCTGTCGCTATACATTTGTTATTGTCTGGCAGCGCACTGAATAAGAAATATTTTTTGCTTTTCTCGTCCCCTGTGTTTGTGTGCTTTATCGACGCTAAAGCTACCTTCGATAGAGTTAACCAGGCTAAGCTACTGAGTTCGTTGTTAGCAAAAGGTGTGGATTCTAGAATAGTCGTAACCTGGTTTAAAAAACAGAAATTCTGTCTCAAACGTGATAGTGTTTTCAGCAGCCCATTTCATGTTATCAATGGTGTTAGACAGGGTGGAGTTTTGTCACCTATTCTATATAACCTATATGTGGATGAACTTAACAGTGCTCTTGCTAACGCAGGTGTAGGTTGCTTCATCCAGGGTGTGTGTTTTAATGATATGCTGATGACGTTGCGCTTCTGGCCCCGACAGTTTATGTGCTAAGCCGGATCCTAGCTATTTGTGATGATTTTGCCTTACAGCACGACATCATATTGAATACGAAAAAAACACTATGCATGGCATTTATCCCTCGTGGGTTCCCCCTGGTATTTCTTTCAGGGCAAATTCTCCAGTTTGTGGGTGTTAAATACCTAGGGTTCACGTTTACCCCTTTGATGAGTTGCATGTAGCTGCCCTATCGCGGTCACTATGCGCTAGAGCCAATCTGCTGATTAGGAAGTTCGGGGTTTGTGAGCCGCAAGTTAAGACTTTCTTTTTCAGGATGTACTCCACTCAGCTTTACTGTGTGGCTCTTGTTACTAGCATTAGGTTTATGCGCGAAAGCTGCTTTCGTGTCCTTTATAATAACTCTTTTCGTTGGTTGTATGGGTTCAAGTGGAACTGCAATGCGTCCTCAATGTTCGTTGGTGAAGGCCTTCCCTCACTTATAAAAATTAGGCGCTTTTTTGGTTCTGTCTCTGCAGAAGCGAATTCTTGAAACTCAGAACCCGCTGCTGGCTGTCCTGGCTAGGCCGCATAAGAGGCTGTCGCTCCCAATATAGTTGTCGTGGGGGAAGTTGCTGTTTTGCAACTTTTCCCCCGGTTTTGAGTAATGTATTATAGTGTGCTGTTGTCAATTTTGTTTTTTGTTGTTGTTTGAAGATGTATATGGTCCTTGTTGGCCGTTGATTTAGTCAAATAAATAAATAAAACAAATAAACGACAAAATGTCTGGAATGTATTTTGGAATTTTCATTTCTTGTAGTTTGAGTCCCTTCTTTTCTCCAAAAACATATTTTTCTTATTTCGTTTCCATACCATGGGCTGTTATTGCAAAGATGCATCAAGATCTGTAACCACGACAAGAAGCGAGACAGCTGCAGAAAATTCGGATAATGATCACACCATCAAAACTCGGAGAGCGTTCAGAAACTTCAAACGCCCTGAACTTGAAAACTGCCGACGGCTCGTCAACGTCCCCTATAATAATAATAATTTATTAAAGCTAACAAAGGGCCATACAGCAGTATTCATTATCGCACTTAACTAACAAAACTGAACTTCAAAATTATATACAATAAAATCACTTCTTTTTACCCTTCTAGCATTACCAAATTACCTCCGATCTAAACTTCCAGTATACACTTAAAATATTTACATACCGACCGAATTACCTGACGATTTGTCGACTTCATAATACCAGGGAATAGTATGGGCACCCCACCAAAAAAACCATCTAACTCCCTTCACCCCCGGACAATCTGTCAGCAGATGGCATACACTCTCTTCTACCTCACCACAAAATCGGCAAGCACACTCAGCCACTGGCAAAGACCTATTCTTTTGAAAAAACCTTCGTGTTACGAAGAAGTTGTCAAGTACATGTAAGTATACTTTCTTGTTTCTTTCATTCAATTAGGCTAATGAATCTCTACAAAACTTATTGTGTCAGAGCCTAGTTGTTTTTCTAGCACTTGCCCTTGGCGGAGTGCTACATAGCTATGCATGTATGCTTGCAAAGTTTCATGGTCGTAGTACATCAGGAAGTACTGAAGTCGCGAGATCGTCGGAATTGATATATCTAGGCATTGTGCTTTTTGTTCCGTCAAAGTTTCATCCCGCTCCCAAAATTTCTCTTAAAGTCACTGGGTCCGCTCCGGATTTGAATCGCCTGAGACACGAGGTCTTTCCAAATATCAAGTTTCAATAAGATCCGATCACCCTTCCTAAATTATTGCATACCTCAATTTTCCTGATCCCCCCCCCCCAGATGGTCGGATCGAGGCTTTTTCAAATGAAATAGAAAAAACGAGATTTTCGGGTTTTTTTCTTGATCGGCTAGTTACCCCTCCAAGATGATGTGCGAGGGGTAAATAAAATTTCGGATATTTCGTTGCACTTCCTGCGAACCGGCCTCAGCGAAGAAAACAAAACTAAATTATAAAATCGACCACAATAACAACAGCAAAACGATTCGGAACCAAAAAACAATAAGACGACATGTAACTAAAAACCAGAAGAACGATGCGGGCTGAACGACATGCAGCTAAAAGTAAAATAACGAAAATAATATGTGGGTGTTCAAAGTTTGTACAAATCTGTGATTATTTACAATTCTGAATTTTGTGTATATTTACAATTTACCATCTGTCTGGGAAAGCGCAGAAGCTTTCACTCAGAAAATGGCCCACTCCAAAAATCCATAATATCTTTCAACCACTTTGAATAAAACCTTCCACAGAACTTTTTCCGAATTCCTCGGGTCCTTGATACGTGTGCGAAGTTTCGTCGTCCTAGCTTACGTGTTAGTGCCCGAACTAGGAAAACCTGGACCGACAGATGGCACTTGGCCGAAGGGCAGTGCTGTAAAAACCCAAGATTCGATGGGATCCCACAAGGGAGTATTTATCGCACTCCGTCTTCCAATCAGTCGGGTCTTGTAGATTTTGCGGCCTTCGCAAAACTAATCCTCTTCTTATAGAATTTAATTTTAATCTTGTCTTTTCTGTACTTTTTGGGATCCCCAAACGTAAGTGGAGGGATACCTATGACATCGCAAAAGTTGTCCACCCGTCTGTCTGTAAGGACAATAACTGTCTAAGGGAATGAGATATTTTGATGAAACTTGGTGTGACGAGTCTTTGGGTCAAGGGAGAGGTCGAGTTCGTAGATGAGCTCTGTATCTCAACATTTCTTGGTGGGGTTTCAGATTGAGGAGCGAACTATTTTTTTCAACACCTAATGGGCCGATTTAGGGGTAAGAAGACATGCTGAACAGGAATATGAAAATCATTTTCTCGCCGGACGTGTAGTTCGCCCGGAATCTGTCCAAAACAGGAAAGTTTGTTAAAAGTAAAGTTGAACATAAAGTTGACTAGATGTTCGTGTTAGGGGTAAGAAGACAAGCAGAACATTTATATGAAAATTATTTTCTTTCTCCCGGAAATTTGTTTTGAAAGTCGATTAGATATTCGTTATTTGGAGTATCTGTGCTAAAAGCGCTGATACCGTTTTTGAACTACCTGACAAGAAATTCGTCTGGAATTTGAACCGAACATTTCGGAATGAACAAATTTCTTGAATCAGAATATTGACGGGTTTTCGACTAGCAACGGTATTCCGGTGGTGATCTGACCATAATCTGCTTAATCGAAATGATATTGGACCACGATCATCTGGGTGAAGAATTTCAGTAAATATTTACCTTTGGGATCCCATCGAAATATTCGGTCTTGTTACTTACGACTTAAAGAAAACTTTCCTTCTGCGTATTTTGGTCTTCCGGACGGGTCCCGGTGAAATACCTGTTCAGTGAGAAAATGAATTCAAGAAACGGAGTCAGCATGTCTCCCGATGCCTGCCTTCACAAACAACAGTAAAATAAAGATTATGTAATACGAACAGAGATTTTTAATTTTTATTTCGATTCGAGGCGGTTCACGAAAGAATAAATGTTATCTACTAGTCATGAGGACCATTTTTTCTAAATGCAGTGACATTCAGAAGGTTCCGGATATGGTATACTGAAATAGATTCAACGTGGCCTCCGAAGTCGCTTTGTTTTCAAGTGTTGTTCTTGTGCTGAAGAAACCTCTGTGCCAGAGATGGTCGAATCCGAATCCGGTTTCGAATCCAGGATTCGTCCTTTCGGCCGGATTCGAATCTTCTGCTTGTCAGGCTGGATTTGCATTCGGACTCGGATTCCAAACCCTCATTTTTACGAATCCGCTCAAATTCCCAGACTTCATCACCAGTTTCCGTTTTCCAAATTCTTAGACGGTGTGCTTCGGTAATCCAACTTTTTAGTCTCCACCACCAAACATCCTCATAGTCTGGGGCCCAAGTATCTAAATGTGAAAAGTAGCTTTCCCGTCGAGGGCAGCTGATCCGACAATGGATTCTAGGTAAATCGACCACGCTGTTTTCGAATCTGGGAGGGATACTGGGATCAGACATGTGCTAAAGATCTTACGCACCAACACTCTAATTCGGATGTCTTGGCGTTCATTTCATTTTTCTAAAGCGGATCGAAAACTATTATCAGCTAACCAGCTACGGTGATTCCAACTCTGACTAATAACTATCCTTCAGAAATAATGGAAAAGTTTATTTAGGTATGTTTATTTACGGTGAAAGAGTACATTTATTAAAACCATATTTGCAAAAGTTGGTCCTGTCAACTTTCACATTTAATCACAAATGAGCTAGGCTTCGAAATCCTCTTCTTCCTCGTCTATTACAATGACATTGACACATTTCCCCCCGGATGCGCATAGTAAATCACGAGATCTCTTAGTTACAGCACATGAGCATTTTTGCTGCAAGATTGCTTGCAGGCACAAAAAATACCGACCACACTGTCTGGAAAAATATGGCCCATCAGTTGCCACTGCTTTTGCTCCCCAACGTATCTCATCGGCCCATCCATAGTCCAGTGGGTTCAAAGAGACAGGTCTTGGGTCGTGAGCTTGCGTCTACACGGAAAATTGCAAAAATGCACGCAGCCAGTGAAAAAAAAAATGATTTTTCGGTTTGTGGCAGCCACATGAGCTCCTTTTTGCGTGGCAAAAGATGTATGCGGAGATCATTTTTAGGCAATTCTTCAGCCGTTTCATAGTATGGCTGTCCCTCTACTTTAAAAGGACAGAAAAGTTTTCTCGGATTTGTGATGTCTTGTACACACTACCATCATTTACACTTTGGTTCAATTTCCATCACAAGAGCCTCAAGCATTTATCGAGATACCTGGCCTTCTCTGCAACAAGATCACGACCCCTGCATCCAGAAGCAAGAAGAATATCTCGCTCAGTTAGTCCACAAGCCTGTTCAATCACTAAGTTAACGCTCCTTGACGCTTCAGAAACTCTGCGAAGCTGAGACTCTGGCCTCTCTTTACATTCTTTTTTCAGGTAAAAGAGGAAAGTGTCAGTGTATGAAAGTCAACACTTTGAGACCTTAACTGTAGGACCATGGGACTAGGAGTTGAAACTGATGTCCAAGTTGCACAGTGTCAGAAGTCCCGTCAGCTAACAAGACTGAGGACTTAGAAGTGGAAAAAAAACCTTTTTCCTACAAGTTTCATGCAACACACAATCACAAAAATCAAGTTTTGACATTGCAGTCATGAGCTTTTTTGCAGCAAATCACTTAGCTTGTCTAACACTTTATCCTGTGACAAAGGAGCGATGTCAGTTGTTTGGCACAAATACACATAGAAAAGTCGATCAATTTTCTCTTTTATGGGCTGTTGACAAACAGCATCCGTTTTTGGCAAACCGTAACCATCTACAATCTCTTCTTCCATTGATTAAAGATTGAGAAACCCCTTGATAAACATTTCATGATATTGGGCCTTCTCACTGCATGCCACCGAAGATTTAGGTGCTGCCAATGGCAGCACCTGCCACTAAAGTCATCAGAGGCCTATAGTGCCTGTCTCGTACGGTCTTCAATGTATCACTGAGCTTGTCCAGGACTCAAGCCTCTGATAAAGAAAGAATATCCGTGTTTGGCGCAAAATAAGAAGTTAGATTTCTCCTCTTTCTTTAGGCTATTCGCAATCCGGATCTGATTCTTGGTCAGTTGACCCATTCAATTTCCTGTAAAGAAAAAATATGTTACAACACCATAGGTACTTAGATATTATAGTATTAACAAACCTTGCAATTACAGAGGAATTTACAGTCGTTAGAACAAATATAATACAATAAAATTTGTTGATTTTTAGCTTGGCTAACTAGTGGAAAACAAAGACCATAAATATCTCATAGGAAAAAGAAAATAAACAATACAAACCCATATTAGGGACTCAACCTGGTTAGCCTTTTATAATAATGGAGATTTTGAAAGTAAACTTTATTCTGACTACCATAGTTGTGCGTAGCAGCTTCAGGGTTCTGTATTTTTCCCTGTACTAATGATCAAACCACAGGATATTAAAATATTTCTGCTGACTAGTCGGAGACTCACAGCATCTAGGTTATTCACTAAGCTACTGATTTACTGTAACCCGACTTCGCTACTGAGCTTCTCAGCCTTTTTAGCTCTTCAAATTAGTTAAGTTATCATAATTTAATTAAAAAATGGAAATAGCCATGTGGCATGGCCGACAAGCGTCAGACATGCGTACAGTATGTACAGTGAACAGGGGCGTCACAACTGTGTGGGGGGGGGGGGGGGGTGACCCTTCCAAATTTAAATATTCCTTCAGCCCAAGCTGACTGCGAATCATATTTGATGGTGCAAAATGGATACGTCAGCTGAATTTTCTTGGAGGTATACTTCGGCCGTTCTTGGCAAGGGTCCTCTTCAGGCTCAAAATCGCTCAAGTATGAAAAACGAACCCTTCCCACAAGTTCATTTTCCAACTTGAGCGGTTTTGAGCCTGAAGAAGACCCTTGCCAAGAAAGGCTGAACTATAGCTCCAATAAAATTCCCGGCCAGTCTGTAAAAAATAACTGAGTTGGCGTGAAGCACTGCAATTTTCCGTCAAAACAGTTTTTTTTTTCATGAAAACAGTTATTTTTCCTGAAAATCAGTTAATTTTTTGTCAAAACAGTCATTTTTTTAAATCAGTCAATTATTTTTCAAAGCTGTCACTTTTGTTCTTGAAAACAGTTCTTCTTTCTGCAACAACAGTCAGTAAATACCTTGCCCCCCCTCCCCCCCCCCCCCGACAAACATTTCAGCTATTAACGCCTCTGACAGTGACAGTAACTTAGCATAGCCTCCGGCCTCCAAAAATGAGGCTTTTATAATCGACTGACTAACAGTTCTGTAACATTTACAAAAAAAAACAATACATACCGTGAATAATCTTAAACTCTCGACAGTCCAACTTATTTGCTGTTTAATCTGGGCCTATAAGCAAGTGGAGCTTTCTACTGCCTAAAAGGCCTTAACCCACACTCAAGAACAACCACATTGCAACTCTGCTTGAATGATTTTTACCTGTTTATTCTTCTTAATAGCTGCGTTCGTTGCACTCCGGGCTGTCACTGGTGTTTAGTCACCAGTGTCCGGTTCTTTCCTTAAAACGCGTTCTTTTGGTTCACCGGTGAGTTGATGAAAACCGGCTAACTCCTCGCTGAAGCAGGGCTCACGAGCAGGTTCTGGTTAGTCCGCACTGGTGAGATAAAACCGGACACTGGTTAGTTCAAAAACGGGTTATAAGACTGGTGAGAAGTCACCGGTGGATGCAAAAACGGCTTATAAGAAAAACCGGAGACCACCGGTGAGAACTCCCGTGACAAAGAACGCAGCTAATGATCGAAGTTTTATTCGTCGTTCGCTTAGCCGGTTTCTTAATTTCCGTTTTTGAACGCCGTCGAAGTTCACCGTTTGCTTAATTAGTGTTTTTACGACTCCGGCGATCCTTGCCAGGTCGACGTTTCTTCGACGATTCAAGCAAACTTCGAACTTGCTAGCGCACGAAGTTTGACGGTCAGAGTTTGAAGGACGAAGGAACTGTGACCGGCGACCAAAAACGGTATTTAAGCAGAGACCTTTGAGGTTGAAGGTAACTTCAAGCTTCGATCAAAAACGCAACTAATATCCTCCAATTCTCAGGTGAAACATCTTGGAATTCTTGGTTTGTAAACACTATTGCCACTTCTTCTTGTCTGAAACATGTGACTTTTGGCCGCAAAAGATATTTTGCTTACTTTTTATATTTACTTGCAAGGAACCGATCGTAGAATTTTGGCTTGCTCTGTCGAAGAACTGAAAACTGTCATTAACCGCAGATTTCTGCGACAGGCGGTAACGCTGCTTCTGAAATGTTTGAATGTATGTTAACATCTGCTTGCTTTTGATTGGTCGAAAGTTCGATCGCGGATGTAACCGCACAAACCGCAACCGCAGAACAGTTCGAGTGTAAGAGGTTAGAAAAGCATGTGCGATATACTAAAAAGCTGTATCCCGGTAACTTTCGTGAGTAACAGAACGTATGGGAGGTCATTTGATCTCTAGAGGTGTTGCCCCAGTAAGACCCTCCACTTTCAGAAGGAGAAGACTTTCGGTTCAGTGGACCCCAGACTATCAGTAATTTATCACGTTCTCTGATACCTTAGATATGTGTGCTTATCGTCACCTCTGACTTTTTAAGCCATAACCTATGTACATCATTTTATATTTTGTCAAGGTCGGATTCGAATCCGGATTCGAATCCTCAGCATGAAATGGTGGATTCGGATTCGTACCTAAGGCATATTCTCGCCGTTCCCCAAGGACTCCACTTGAGGAGTCCCCGCGTTTTTGTTTGTCCCGGGGACTCACTCCCCGTATTCTCGCGAGTCCTCACGGACGGGGAATGCTCGATTATCATCCCCGTCATCAAAAAGGACTCCCTTTCAGATTGGGAGGGGAATCAATTTTTGCTGGTATTGGTGCTGATTAGTGCAATGTAAAATTAATTAAAAATAATCAGAATAAACAAAACCGAAAATAAAGTGGATCTAGACTAATTTCATCAACTGCCTATTTCTTATTCGAACAAAATCAATTTTAGAAGCATTGCCCGTGTTCTCGCTGTTTCTGTACGCGGAGTCCGCGTGGAGTGACTCCCTCTATTCTCGCCGTTCCCTTCGATTCCCCGAGGAGTCCTCGGGGAACGGCGAGAATACGCCTCTAGTCTTGGATTCGGATTCGAATCCTTTCATGATCGGATTTGCCCATCTCTGCTCTGTGCACACAGATAAGCCTCCGTCTGTAAAACGGCCAAGTCGCAAGGGCAATGCTAACAGACCTTCAGAAGCGCCAGCAGGAGGCCCTGCTTTCTCGACTAGTGATGCGTCAGGGTCGACATTGCCCATGCAGATAAGGAAGCGAAAATTATCGAATCCGTTTTTGGGATCCCGAAACGGGTGTGGAGGGATACGTATGACAACGTAAAAGTTGTCCGTCCATCTGTAAGCACGATAACTCTCGAAGGGAATGATATATTTTGATGAAACTTGGTGTGACGATGGGCTTTCGTAGACTGGCTTTGTAGCCCTACATTTAGGGATGGGAATGGGGGTTCAAATTAGGGGGCAAATAAAATATTCTGTAACAGCTAATGTGATGTTTGATTATGGGGTAAGAAGACGTGCTGAACACGACGATGAAAACTATTTTCTCACCGGACAAATATTTCGTTCGGAATCCTGCTAAAACCGGAAGGTTTGTTAAAAGGAAATATTTTATGTTGATTTGATGTTCGATTTAGGTGTTAGAAGACTTGCTGAATACTTGTGTGAAAATCATTTTCTACCCGAACAAGTAGCTCGTCCGGAACCCGGCCAAAACCGGAAATTTGTTTGAAGTAAATGCTTTATTTGTAGTTGATTCGAAATCCGATTCAGGTGTAAGAAGTGATGCTGAACCCGAATATGACCATCTTTTACCCGGAAATTTAGTTTGCCCGGAATCTGGATGAAACCAGAAAATTTGTTAGAAGTTAAATTTTTATTTAAAGTTAATTCTACGCTCGATATCGGGGAAAGCATTTCTTTCTTAGCTTTCTTTTTCACCGAACTAGTATTTCAGGAATTCAGTCGAAACTGGAAAATTGGCAGAAGTCAGGCAGGAAATTTTCGTCAAAATAGACATGACTTGTAGTGGTAAACACACATGCTGAATCCATATCTGATTTTGGTTTTCACAGATGATTAGCTATTTGGCCTTAATTTGTTTCTGAATTTCGATATTAAAAATATTCAAAGAGTCTGGCGAATACTGGACCTGGCGAAGACAAGACCCAATTGTCTAGATCAAATATTTGATTTTTGGGATTCCATCGAAACCTTTGGTCTTCTTTGCCCAGTCAGCCAGACGGCAAAAAGTTGAAACTCTGAAGGGGAATACAAACACAGAAATAGTGATCGGGGCAATCAATACCCATCCACAAGATCAGGAACATTTTAGTTCAGTGGGTCTTACCGCTCCGTCCCCAAAAACTCTCACGAGCAATGAGAGGCAGATAGACAAGAAACTCGAAGGTATGCTATACCAATACCTGTTGGAAAATGGAAAACTGGAAAGACAAAAAGCGCTTGAATCTATTGCAACTGTTTGACCAGACGGAACCATCGGAACCACGGTTATCGTAGACGGAAGCTGGTGCACTAGAAGCTATGGTAACCGTTATAGTGCGCTTTCTGGATGCGGAGTTGTCATAGGCTCTTACTCCAAGAAGTTACTCAATGTTGGTATCAGAATCAAGTTCTGCATAACTTGTAGAAAGTATCAGGGACGACAAAACAAACCAGAACATGCATGTTTCCTCAACTATTCTGGTTCAAGTACTGGCATGGAATTGGACGTTATTATGGAGGCTTTCCGCCTAGCACCTAGCATGCATCGGCATCGCTATGTAACATTTGTAAGGGGGTCTGGAGTCCGTAAGCCCTACCCTTAGAACTTACAATACAACAGGCAGGTAAACACAACCGTACAAGACATAAATTGATCATCCCATCACAATAACCAATCATTGGTTTAATAAGTTTATTTAACCCTTAGGGTCGAGCAATGTTGTAAAGCCTGTGAGTCAGGAACCATTCCGACTAAGGTCTAGGCATAAGGTGGTTTGGACATTTAAAAGCTTTCAAGGTGGCAAACAAATAAGCACAGTCATGTACGACAGTTTGCGGCTGATCCGATTCGTTCCTTAACCAATATTTTGGTTTCTGTTATTTTGATAACGGTATCTTTCCATAAGGCATTTCTAGTTATCTTTTTACTTACTTGATAAGTACATATTTGCACAGCTGATAAGTCAGCTCGACATGATATCGTTTGTATTTATACGAAATTAAATATCACAATACCATATATAAAAAAAAACAAAGCCAATTTGGGGGCAAATAAGTGGGCAGGGGAGGATGTCGGGAATTAATCTAATTTTAGTTGACGTCACTAGCTTTACAATCATCAGTTGTTGTGGGAGGTACAACGCACGAGTGCATGCCGCCGGAATTCGGTTTTCACAAGGACAGACGTCTAGACGGGAAGTCTTCAGAAATGTAATGACGCGGTCACCGAGCAAGTCGCTCAAAAACCTTGTGAAGGAAAGGGTAGCTTCTTCGATTCGAAAGAAAAGTCACGTTGCGAGGCAGAAAGCAACAAAACGGTTGGACTTCGGCATACCAAAGCCCGCAAAACAAGCACCTGACTCGGCTTATGGACCAAATCCAGCAGCTCCAGATATGGAAAATAATGCCCTTGATCTGGCTAAAGAGTGTCTTCTAGCGCGACTGCAATGTCCCCTCCCCCCTTGAAATAGCTTCTATTAAATTGAGCTAGCCACTCGAGACCAAGGAAGCTGCTCAGATGGAAGCTGGCTTCTGGCAAGAAAAGACGGATTAACTGCCTCATCCGGCAGTATTTGAAAAAGAAGAGTGAAGACTGTCGCAAACCTCGTGAGGTCTCTAAGTTATTCACAGAGAAAGATGACCAAGGCAATAGAGCATGGACACCTGTTTGAGCCTATAGCAATTTCATAGTTTGAGAAGAGCAGAGCCAGGTTTTTAGTGCATCCAGTACATGGGTTTTTGTGGGCTATCCAGGACGGTATCTTTCGCGTATCGCCTAGTGCAGAGGCAGTATTGGAAGTAAAGTGAACTGCGTCTGCGAACAACCTGACAGTCAAACAATGGATAAGTGCCAAAAAAGGGGACACCTGGCTGCAGAGAGTTGACAATAAGGTTTCCCTAAAAAGAAACCGAAACTATTTCTGGAACTGGAATACAATGACTTGGAGGAAGCTTATTTCGTTGTGTTCATTGTCCGAGACACCTTCATTCAGACGATTGCGCGTGATCGCAGGTTCTGGAAGAAGAAAGCTTCCAAAGCTTGAATATTCGTATGAGACTTGCAATGGTAATTGGCATGCATTTATTAAGGGCATTGATACGCATGTCAAGTTTCATCGTCCTAGCTTGTGTGGGGATGCCTGAACTAGCAGACTCTGAAAGGCAGATACTTCTGTTGAATAGTCTTTTTTTCGTGTTTTCACGTTTCCACTAGTTTAGCATAGAAAGGTTGTGGGCAGATGTAAAGGTCAAGTAGAGGAGGCGGAAACAAATGGAGATACAAAAAAAAAGAGTGAGGTTTGTTTTTATTTATCAAAATTAGAGTATTTGATAGTGTAAAACGGATACGTCAGCTGAATTTCCTTCGAGCTATATTGCGGACCTTTTTGGCAAGGGTCCTCTTCAGGCTCAAAGCCGAACAAGTTGCTTAGCGTTGAATATTTGTCTTGACAGGAGTTAAAAAGTTTGCTGTGATTTCGTATTGGACGAAGCTGCTCTTTTTGCTGCTAAACTAGAGTTTAGAGGTAGGCGTATAGACTGAAAAGTAAACATTTAATGTTTAGTCAAAGTATTAGGTCAGTCTGTCAAAGAAAAGTGATAGTGGAAATCAACAAATCCAGTAAGTACTATGTTCTGGGATCCCGCAGCAATTTGTAGTCTTGTTACTCGAATATTATACTTCCGGATATTTCATTGTTCTTATATATACAGTTTTACTTCACAAGTGTGCTTGTCGGAAAGTGGTGCTTTGGCTTGACAGGTGAATTATCGAACTCGTTGCTTTTGGTACTTCAATGACTGCGAAAAAGCAGCACCCGAAACGATTCAAATGTAATTTATTGTCTCTCGACCCAGTTCCCTCTGATGAACTCTGAGACGTAGATAAACATCGCACAGAGGGAGTCCTTTCATTTTGACCTGTTCAACGATCAAAAGCCATTCTAAATCTGCCATAACCAGTTTCGAGTTCCCCGTTAAATCTCTCTCTACCGCTATACTTGGAAGACCAAACCCTAATTTGAATTCAATCTCCAATGTAAAATACGGGCGTTGATGCTATAGGTTAAACCGGATTGAAGAGGACCTCCCTTTCTGAGCAATTGCTATTCAAATAAACAGTCAAAATTACACGGTAAAGTGATCAACCTGTTCACACTGGACTGGACGCGGAAACAGCGGTTGCCGGCTCATTGATTCAGAGAAGCTTTTGGGGTTTGACAAGATAATTCAGAAGCAATTAATAATATACCCAACTATAAAGAAAATGGCATTCGAGACAAAGCAGATACTACGAATGTGTCAAACAATCTGGTAATTTATTTAAAAGTTAACTTTTAAAGGCAGATAAGAAGGACCTTTCCATTTTAAAATTCAGAGATTGGTATTAATGCGATCTAGTGGTGACAGTAAGGTACAGCCATCTAGCCTTCAGATCTGCCGAAAAAAACAAGAAGATTGGCTTATTAGTTTTCAAGAAAATTGAAAGTTGATGTTTTAAGAGGCTGCTTTGGAAAAAATTGATGTCAAGTGTTTTTTGTGATATCTCTGGGCTGGAAAATAATAAGGTTTTAGGGTTTTGTTACCAGACAGTTCCGACTCTCTACTTTCTTTAGAAGTGATGACACCTCCATTCTGTGCCATCTAGCGAGTTAGGTGACAGTTTGCTTGAAGTTTACCCCTAGCAGATAATACGGACCACATGATTTGTTGGTAAGACGGACCGGGGGTTACCAGGGGAAGGGCCTGGGTAGAAACCTGAAAGACGAGGAATCTGATGAGATTGAAGTGTTGTTCTGGAAAACAATTTTTCCGTCATCCAATTTTCAAGAAACCACTGAAAAGGAACAGTCAGTTTGAAGGCCGCATTGATTAAGCTATCGAACCCCATCCCATCTGGAGGAACGGCAAAAGCCATGACTTCATACACTTCATGTTGACTTTTCTGGTTTCACCAAGTTGAGAAGAGCCACTGTGGACATTCCTGTTTTTACTTTAATCATTTATATGAAATTCGATAACTGGATCTGATTACCATAATGATAGTCCGTCTTGCCCCCTCTGGTGGACCATCTTGCCACCCCCTTCGGATAAGACGGACATTTTGACCATCCTACCAAAATCTGGTAGGTTGAAGGAGAAAAAGGTTGGGAGAAAAATTGTCCAAAAATAGCAAGGAAGCAGGGATGGCTAAGCTATACGAAGGAGTAAAGCTAGTTCCGATGTTCCAGAAACATAAAAGGGAGCAACTGAAAAACTGTTACTGGGCCCGTCTTACGTTCTCTCCCCTACGACAAACTGTATATGGTAAAAAAAAATTCTGACAGACGCAGTAGCAAATTTAAAATTAGGAATTAGGTGGTTCGCACGCGCGCAAAGACCCTGATAATGACTCGAAATTGCTGAATCTTCACACAGGTCATCCTAAAAAAAAATAACCTCACTACTTCAGTTTGTATATTCTCTTCAAAACAAAATCATCAAGTTGAATAGCCAGAAATATCGTGGATTTAAAAGGTTTCGGGATTTTCATGCATAAGAAAATAGAAATATTTATGCTCTCAATTATTGCAATAATGCATAAAACGGATACGTCAGCTACAATGCTTGATGAGTGATATGTTCGCCATTCTTGGCAAGGGGCCTCGTTAGGCTGTCAATGTTCAGGGTCTCTCAAAACCCTCAGATATGGCATTGCTGATTCCTAAGTGGTGATTATTTTGCACATGGAAGGTAACTAAGAATCCCTTCGCAGCCGAACTGTGATTATGCAGAAACGGTGTATTTTAGGTGCTTGTTTCTACCAATAAGGCTGTCACCCGCTAAATAGAACATGACTCTTTCGTCATGCTGATGTTTGGCGGAAAGGTTTCACTAGGTAAGGCATGCCTGTTCAGACGGGACAATATTTAGGCGACTACTTGGTGATAATAGATTTGTTCTCAGGGACATAGGTGTGAGCATCTGGAATGACCTTCAAGAATCGGTCAGAGAGGCTGTAAGTCTGGCATCATTCAGGAGAATGGTTAAATCCCATTATTTGAAAAGGAAAGAAGTGTGATAAGAGGCAAGAGTATTTAAAAAACAAAACAAAAAAATACCCCCCCCCCCCCTGCAAAGGGGGGGAGGGAATGATATAGCGGATTCATGGTGGTTAGAATTACGGACACAATCAGGATTTTTGTGTCTTAAAAGTGGCCGCTAATGGTAAATTGTTTGTATAATTTATGTGTTTTTGATGAAATTAAAAAAATGTCTATGTAAATAAAAAGAACGGCCATTAACTGTCAAAATTTGAGCCACTTTCTTATTGCGAGCGATCTAGGTGCCTGGTTCGAAACCTCGAATCTTCTCCAGAAGGTTCGATTTTGAAAAGATTTCCTCTCTGAATGATTAGCTTTGGCATACTAATGATTTTAAGATACGAAATTGTTTACAGTTCTGCATGCTTCTTCGGAGAAGATGTTACTGAGAACGAGAACGTGTATCTAAAATCTTGGCCCACCCTAACGCTCACCCTCATTAGATACGGATCTGCGATAGTACTACTTCAGCAGAAGCTGAAAAGTTGACTGGAATTTATCCGGATTTTAGGAACCGATCGGAAAAAAAGGCAGGAAAACTGTTAGTTGTCCGCTTTAAACAGCCCAGTCAACAGTCATTGCAAATGTTCTTGAGGGTAGGAGTAAGATGCTAAAAACACACTTCTTAACGCACAGGGGTTTCCTGTTGTGTAAACTTTCTTGTTCCATCAGTTTTCTACTAACAGGTTTAGAGCAAGAACGTAAATGCAGATGAAAATAGAAATCATAAATATTCGTGAGGATGAACTTATTGTTAGAACTCGCAGTTATTCCTTGAGCCCATGCTGACTTCGAAACATGTATTCAAATAATGTATAAAACAGAAATGTCAGCTACGAGGCTTGGTCAGTGACATTTCGGCCCTTCTTAGCAAGGGTCGTCGTTAGACTGTCAACCTGCGCGGTCTCTCAAAACTCTCAGATATACCATAGCTAATTACTATCGGCGATTCATTTTACACATGGAAGGAAACTAAGAATCCCTGCGAAGCCGAACTGTGAAGCCAAAAAACCTGAAGTAGGAGGATATCTGTGAAGATCTGCAAGGAAAAAGTTTTAGACATACAGAGACTAGTCGTTTTTGTGACGAAACGGCGTATTTGTAGGTCCTACTTTCTAACAATAAGACTGTGACCCTAAACGTGGAACAAGATTTTTTTGTTATTGCTCATGTTTTGCGGTAAGGTTTCACTAGCTAAGGCATGCCTGTTCAGACGGGACGAAAATGGTGGCTGATTTAGGCGACTACTTAGTCTATCATAATAAATAGCGGTCCATTAATTGTCAAATTTTGCATCTATTTCTTATTGCGACCAATCAAGGTGACAATGCCATTCACAGGAATGCAACTTTTGGGGACTCAAACTCAAATTTGAGGTATTAGTTAAAGAGTTAAGAAACGATTATACTTTAGTCAAACAATTGGAATCTTTCCTCTCTTCAAATCCCAAATTGTCCTTTTTTAAATTATAACAACTTTAAAGTTATAAAGCCGATTACAAATGAAAGTGTGTTGGAACATGGAAGGATGTGTCTGGTCAAGTGGATCTGAGCGATACAGAGATTGTCTAAGGAATCCGGTAGAAAACTGAACTTCGACAAGAACCGATAGTCTCGATGAAGAAGTTCAATAGATACATGTCGTCTTTTGTATCCCACCGAAACCTTTGGTTTTGTTTCTTATAGTCGGGTAGACTGCAATTCACCCAGAAATCCGTAGCTATTTGCGTTAAACCTTGAAATTTGTCTGGTCCGAATACTGGGCCACTTCAGTTTACTTTGACACATTCTACAGATGTTTCGTTTGAACTTAACATAGTTCCTACCCGTAAGATGAATATTTTTTTCTGACAGGTTTGGTTAAATCACTCCTTTTTTTCGATCTTGAACGACCAAGCACAATTAGTTACTAATTGACTTTTATTATGTTTAATTCCCAGAAACGCCACATCCAACCACGAGTGACTCGGAAATAAAAAAAAGTGCTACGAGCTCTTATGGCACTTGCTACTAGTAGTGGTGTGAGGAACGAGAAAGTAAATCTTAGCATTTTCCCGGGAATTCCGATACCCTTTCACATAGTATTCGGATCGGGTCCAAACCTTTTAATATTTCATCAAAGGCATACGCTCTCTCTACTTTCCAAGTTTCATTCAAATCAATTCACTCGTGTAACCCCTACGCGAGCAACAACATTTCCGGGACTCCCCCTTCATCCCCCCCACACTGTTGCCGAATACGACTCGGACATATAAAATTTTCTCTCTCATATCTCCTCTTCCCGTCCATAAGCTTTAACTCGAATCGGAGCATGTCTGTAAATTTCCTGTCCCCGCTTTATCCTCCTTCTTCCTTTGTTGGATCTGGTTTGGATGCCAAATGACAAATCTATGCCGCATAAACTTCGTGATGTCCAACTTTCATCCTATTCTGCCCATCCGTTTGTTTTTTTGTGCATGTCATAAAGTTACCGGACCCCCCCATGTGTCCGTACACATCCTTTCCATATCTCGGTCCTCAGTTTTTCTCGTTTAATTAGGGTCAATACAAAATTACTGGATGTTATCCAGTCAAACTTAACTTTAAGACTAATCCTTTGTAATTCAGACAGGCTACAATCTGAAAGACCTGATAGATATCAATCAGCTGCCTGTAAAATTGGTTTTAAAACAATGCGAGTTGCTGCTAGCCCTTACCCTTCGTTCGAGAAATTGGGAATCGGGTCTCCAACCTAACGAGGTTATGTTAAGAAACCTGGTTTAAACGACTCGGTTCGCCTATGACTTGACAGATTTTCGACTGAGCCTGGGTAGTGCCAAAATTACAAATATTTTGAGACGAGTTGGATTGGCGAGTTGGATTGGCCTCGGCGAGGCAAATATATTTTTGCCTTCGGACCATCCCAGGACAATAACCTCGTTACCAAGTATAAAAGTTAGTAACGAACTATCTGAATACCTTTTCCTCCCATCTTTACGTAAACAGTATCTTTTGCCCTATCTTTACGTAAACAGAACAGTCAAACCCAGAGGCATCTCGTGTTGACCCTAATTATACAAAAAAGGTTCGCTCTGGGATTGCTTCCCTTTCTTTCATGTATTTAATGACACGATCGAGTTTGCCCAACAGTCAGATTTTCAAAGTGGGGGAAGTATCGGGTTTCAGGAGTGGTTGACTGACAGATTTCACGAGTGGGGTAGTGACGGGTGTACGTAGTGACGGATGCAAGAACTGTCGGAAAAAGTGGGCGAACTGACGGGGGTGGGCAAACAGTCGGGAAAAGTGGCCTAACTGACGGATTTCTTAGGCGAAATGGCGGTTGGACGAAATGACGGGTCAACTTAGTGACGGGTTTGCGGCCCGTATGGAAATAATCGGCCTGGAATCCAGGCATCTGGAAATTTGGAACCTGGATTCCAAACTGATTCTGGAATTCTAGACTTCATCCGGATTCTAGGTTCCAAATTTCCAAACTAGAATTCCGGACTGAATTCCAGGCTTCGTATGGATTCCGGGTTCCAAATTTCCAGACTAGAACTCTGGGCTGGATTCCAGGCTTTGTCTGGATTCCAGGTTCCAAATTTCAAGACTAGAATCTTGGGCTGGATTCCAAGCTTTGTGCGGATTCCAGGTTCCATATTTCCAGATTAGGACTCCGGGCTGAATTCCTGGCTTCATCTGGAGTCCAGGTTTCGTCTGAATTCCAGGTTCCAAATTTCAAGTTCCTAGATTCCAGACTACTTGTATATTTTGGATTTCAGACGGCCACTCTCTCTGTTCTGGATTCCAGACTTCATGTGTTCCACGACTGTCCAGAAACATAACTGATATGTTGATACTTTGCTTTCATTGGAAGGATGTATGTCTAGGATTTGTTCCTAGACGTTTTCTGATCGTACGACTTTCGAAAGTCACACGAACAATTTACTTCCGTGACATACATGTCCGTTTCAACTCTTTCTATTTTCTAAGAAAACCGTTTTTTTTCTGAGAAACCACTTTCTTCGTATTCAACCAAGCACGAATGAATCCTTGTACACACATGTGAGAATTAATGTTGATTTACTGATTTAGGTAAAACAAATAAGAATAAAAAGGCAGTCTGCAGAAAACGTTGCATCTTGAATACATTTATTTACAAGGTAAACGATAAATACCAAACAATGCTGACAATACCTCAATCGGGGTCTTGAATCTCAGTCGAAAGCCTGAGGTTCTCTTCGCATGCTTCGTAGAAGTATCTGGAAAACGGTGGATCCCTTACACCAAAGCTGCCTTTTCATTGAGCTGGATTACCTAAATAAAACACCCATTTCAGTGATCGACGCAAGATTCCTTTTTCCCAAGCGGTGACTAGTGAGAAAGTACTCAAACGTGGAGTGTGAAAGTAAAATGTTTACAGCATTAATTATACAAACAGCGTTAGAACCAAGACATTTCCCATCCCCAATAACCAAACAAGTCTTAAAACAACCAAATCTGAAATCATCCCACTTTAAAAGCTTTTAATCGAAACAAACCGTATGCAGAATTCGAGATCCTGAAAATCTTAAAAGACAGTTTCAATTTGAATACTGAATGTCTTTCTTTTTATTAATAAGGTTATAACAAGTGTACCAAATCGTAGCAGCCTAATACCCCCTTCGTTACAACTGCATTAAGGACGGCATATCCTTGATCATATGACGAAACCGTCGAGTTCATTGAAGCACGTCGCGCAGTGGTATTTGTTGCTGTTACATTAAAAGCAAAATCTATACATATATCTTGCCAAGTACACAAGAGTTGAACTTGAGGCCTTCCATTGACGAACTTGTCTCATGGGAAATCTGGGCCCAGCTGCACATTAGCGGGAAGGTGGGAGGGATCGAGACCCATCAAAATGCGTGTCTAGGCCAATATTTCCACAAGTATACCAACTTAGAGTTTGATTCCAGTCATGGGTCAAAAACTTTAACTCATGCGCAATTTGGGACAAGTTGCCCATGAGCGTTGAGGGTGGCTGAACTCCACATTTTCATTCCCAACCCTAAGATCTAAAAGCACAAGGAATTTCATCGTCCTATCTCCAGTTACTGTCAAGTTAAAAACATTTAAAGTTAAAAAATGGGCCCAACTTCCTATGAACCAAGTGGGAGTGGGGTTTGAGGGATCCCAAAAATTAATCAATAATTACTGATATAGTAGGCTATAGCCTACTTGCAGTCAGGGGTGTCCCGAGGGGAGGCGCAGCGCCCTCAGCAGGCAACTTAACGAGCTTATTGGTTCCCATTCTTTATCGAATTTGGTAATTAATCCAACTTTTGTTCAGTCCGAGTCGATATCACCGCATTCGGTACGTTCCTTCATAAATTCGGTGATTTAACGTATTTATTTGGTCACATTAGTTAGGGAATTAGTTTGTTCACCGGACTTTTCTCAAGTCTGTATCTGTACTATCGCATTCGGTCAGTCCACTTCATAATTCAGTCATTAATCAGATTCATTTTGGTTCTGATTAGTGACCGAATTCAACAATTCATGTAACTTTTGTTCAGTCCGAGTCGATTTCACCGCATTCGGTACGTCCCTGTCGTAAATTCGGTGATTTAACGTATTTACTTGTTCTCATTCGCTATCGAATTCGGTTGTTCACTGGACTTTTCTCAAGTCCGTATCTGTTCATTCGGTCAATCGACATTCGGTCAATCCATTTCATAATTCGGTGAATAATCAGATTCCTTTGGTTCTAAATCGTTACCGAATTCGGTAATTCACCTGATTTGTGTTTGGTCCGCGTCTAATACCAGATTTGCTTACCACATTCGTTTTTTTAGGTGGTTCTCCCAAGAGTCTTATTCCATTCCCAAATTCGGTCGTTATACCGTTCCCGATCTGCTCCTTATTCTTTAGTTAATTTTTTGGTATAACTTATACTTCTAATGATTGCAGAACTTCAGGAATAAGCACGTCTCCTGACGTGAAAACTAGCCTATTTTTGTTTGCTGTAAATTCAGAATAATGTACTTTACATCCTATTTATCCCTCGATCGACCCTTTTTTCGCCAGGCAGCTCTGTGGTTTAATAGGTAGCCTTGGGATAGCCGAAAGGACCTTTGAACATGAGTGTTTCCAAAAAATTTTGCCTGTGGCATATTTAGCAGTCTTCACTATTTAGAAGAAGAGTACGTTATTTAGTTGGCGTTTGAGGCTTGAAATTTTTGATTTGCGCTTATTCTCAGAAAGTGGCAAGGGTCTAACCTTTGCGGTTTTTACGGAAAGTGTGGAGCCTAGACCGGATTGACGAATATGACATTACATTTTGGAAAGCTCTGTACAACTCTTGCCTAGGGCCAAAAAGGATGGTTTTTGCTTGTAATTGAGCCACACCCTACAGATAAAGTTCAACTGGAAGTCAATTTAGTCCCTACTTTCAATATTAAGTTGTTGTTTCAACGCTGAGGGATAACCATGTGATTACAGATTGTGTCATCAGGTCAGAAAAATATTCTTCATGGATTGAAGCATACCATTTTGAAAACCTCGATGAGTTGACAAATACAGTATTTAGCCGTTAGCGGAGAAACAAAACCAAAGTGTTTCTCTCGCAACACTTTAGTCGGCGAAGCCGAACAAAGGTTGCTAAACACTTCACGTTGCCCAGGCAACGTAGGTCTAGTCAATTTTATATTTTATCAACACCAGCAAATATTGATTCCACTTCGAATCTGAAAGCGAGTCCTTTTTGATGATGGTGATGATAATTGGAGTAATCCCCGTCCGGGGGGACTCGTGGGAATACGGGGAGTCAGTCCCCGGGACAACTAAAAGCGCGAGGAATCCTCAACTGGAGTCTTCGGGGAAAGGCGAGAATACGCCTCAGGTCACCATTGACTAAAAACGTTGCTTAGAGAAAGTACTTTCCCTCCTTTATAGTTTTCTTAATCTAGGCTTCTAAATTATATATGATTCAAAGCGGACCTGGAACGTGAAACCAAGGCTAAATTATTCCGGTAACAAAGCTTTCGAATGTTCATGTGCACTCGGAGCCTTGCAGAAGAAATTCAAAGATGATTCGGAGATTCAAACTTCGACAAATAATGCCGGATCAGTCTGCATTCCTTTATTTATGTTTTTTTTTTTTTTTTTTTTTTTTAACATGTGAAGCATCGTTTCACATAGTTATTACACATGATTTTTTAGCTTTTTTCTATAAGCATCGTTTCACATAGTCCCGAAACTCCAACTTGACTTCAGATATTTTTTAGAATTTTCTATGCAAACTCGCGTCTTCACCCCGTGCAAGATCGCCAATCAAATATAGCAAAAATTTCCCGAGACTAGGCAAATACTCTCTTGGGATCCAACTGATTTCTCGTTTGTAGCAGTGCACAGTAATTTAACAATCACAACCATGCGTCAATGATATCATAACTTGGCCATGCCGCTCAAATTCTCTTTTAGACCTACCCTACGATTACTTATTATTTTATTTGTCTAAAAGCCAGTTCAAGCCGCGGCATACTGTCATTTGTATAAATAAACTGAACCAACCTTTTACCCGAACAGTATTTTCTGGAAATTCTAAAGCTATGTCCAGTTGCTGGAAATTATCATCATGTGTTTGGCACACTTTCATCGGAAGACGGTCTAATTCTAAACTCTGACCACTTTCTAAGAAGATCTTACGTTCTCAAATTTACTGTCATAGTATTTTGTTACTGTTTTACTCATGTTGACCCTACGTAGATATATAAATTTGTGTTCAACACTGTCTTACTTTTGAAAATTAGGTTGAAAATTCGACTCCGCTTTATGTAATTAATTTACCGTGATTTTTTCTTAATTTCATCGTTTGCTTCAGTTTCTGTGCTCTATCGTTGGACAGAATTTTTGTTCAGACCTGAACACTTTCATAAGAGAAGTGTTCAAAGCGAGACATTTTAATACAAATGTTAATCGGCAGACAATTTCTTCGGATGATTTTCCTCTAACATTTTTGAAAATGCTGATGAGGGTATTTTCTTCACAAAAATGTCGGAATCTTTGAACAGTGTAATTTTTTCCTCTACATTCTAAAATCTTACCAACTAGTACTGAAATCCAGGCTTTCTTGTCGTCAAACCAGATTTTCTGCATGTATTCCGTACGGACGAGGAAGCGCAAAAATCCAGGACAGTCTGGAATTTCAAGCAGGTCAACTTCCTGGACCATATGACTGTTACCCTAGAATTCCAGAAGAGACGGCGTAGAAATCCAGTTTGTCTGGAATCTCGACAAAGTGTCTGGAATTACGGAATACGACCCTGGAATTCCAGGAAAGAATCATCATTTACCTGGATTCCAGAGAAAATTTTTCCGGAAATCCACTTAAGTGTTTTAATTACAGGCTGCAGCCTGGAAATCCTGGCAAAATTACTGGATCTCCAGGCAAAATGCCCAAAATCCAGGCTTTGTCTGGATTCCAGACCGTTTTTTTTCCTATGGAGGGCCAACTGTCAGATTTTCAAAGTGGGCGAAGTATCGAGTTTAAGGAGTGGACCAACTGGCGGATTTTACGAGCGGGCGCAGTGACAGGTGGGGGTAGTGACGGGTGGGGTAATGACGGGTTGGCGTAGTGACGGGTGGACCTAGTGACGGATGGACGTAGTGACTGGTGGGCGTAGTGACTGGTGGGGGTAGTGACAGTGACAAGTCTGTTGTATATGTGGGTAGTGACAGTGACAAGTTTGTCCTCTGTTTTGGACTTCTATTATTTTGCTTCATTTCCCCGCTTTTAAACCATGGCAAACGCTAACAAGAAACTCGCCGATTGTATGTACTTTCTAAAAACGACATTTCTGAGCAATTTCATCATGAAAAGAAAGTTTCTGGTAAGAGTTGTGCTTTAAAAAAAAAATATTCTTATCGTTACCCCTCTTGATTCTGACCTCCCAAGTCAGCTGTGACAGATGAAAGCTTCCTTTGTCTTTTGCAAGTTAGCTCGCATACGCGTCACTCCATTGACGGATTCTTTCGTTTCAGCGTGTCCTGCGATACCGACCTCCGGACATTTTTGCACGATGTTTTTGACCTAGAAAGAGAGGGAAACTACTAGACTTTATGAATTTACTTTTTATATAAAAGGAGATCCTATTCTTGCTGGTTTAAAATATTTCCACGTCTGTTCACTTGTTTTCGAATGATAGAACCTCCACTGACTCGACTAATACTCCATAACTCTGGCGTAAACTTGCTACACAATACCTAGCCTCCCATCCATAAACAACCATCCTCTCACACCAAGTTATCATTACCAGGATCGCCAGTTTATAAAAGACAATGCGCCTTTAAAACGTCCAAAAGGATTTTTATTCATCGACTTTCCAAAACAGTTCATCGACTTCCCAAACCAGTTCTTTGTAACGGGAGTTCTCACGGATTGCAGCCGGTTACTCTTATCTGGCTTTTCTGCATTCACCGGTGACTACTCAGTCTTATAACCCGTTTTTGAACTAATCTGTGTCCGCATTAACCTCCCCGGTGCGGACTAACCATGTAGAACCTGCTCGACTCTACCGAGAAGTTGGCACGTTTTCGTTGGCGCGCGTAAATTTAGGCCGATTCTGGACTCACTGGTGACTACTCATCGGTTAACCAAACAAGAGCTGAAAGCTCATATGGCACTTGTAAGAACAGTTAACATGTTTGTCAGATACGGTTTGCAGTTTTCAAGGCTGGATCTCTCTCCCGATATTCATTTCATCAGAAAATGGGCTTGATCTAGTAGATCTGAAATGGTTATACCACTCATTGACAACTGTATCTTCCTCCAACGATGATCGGATCGGGGGAGGGACTATATTTTCAAGCCAATCTAATAGAGTCCCTAACATGCCTGCAAAGTTTCACGGTCATAGCACATCTGGAAGTACCCTAACTCGTGATCATCGGAATTAGGGAAAACCCCCTCCAACTCCCCCCACTGTGACACGATCGGTCCTGTTTTGTCAATGATATTAATAATAATAATAATATATTTGCAAATTGAATGGCAGGCCGTTAAGCCTCTACAATGTATCTGTGGCTTATGCTTGTTCTTCCCTCCAAGTCCCATCCCGATCTCTCGACTCTAAGCGCTTCAAGAGATTTCTCCCCCCGCCTTCAGCTCCTCCCGATGTTATTAGGTCCGTTCCAGACTTGAAATTGATCATCTGAGTCACTTGTTTTTGACACTTGACAAGTTTCATGCACGTCTGATCACCTGTTCCAAAGTTATGCATGTCAATAGAATCTCCCCATGATCATCGGATCGGGAAAAGAACTATTTTCAAGTTGACCCGGAAGAGTACCTAATATGTCTGCCAAGTTTCATGGTCCTAGTACATGTGGAAGTACCCCTCGAAGTACCCTAACTCGTGATCACCGGAAATCCGGGAAAACCCCTTCCAACCCTTCTACTGTGACATCCCGATCCATCGACCCTAAGCATTTCACGACATTTCCGGTACCCCCCTCTAATCCCCCTCTCTTCGGATTTGGTCCAGATTTGAAACTGAATATCTGAGACACTTGTTCTTCACAATTGTCAAGTTTTATGCATATCCGATTATCCATTCCAGAGTTATGCATGTTTCTAGTTTCCGGATTCCCCTTCCCTCCACCACCCCCCGCGATAGCAGGATCGGGGAAGCGATTATTTCTATGTTAATCTGGTTGGTTCCCTCACATGCCTGTCAAGTTTTATTGTGCTAGCTTATTTGGAAGCGTTTCACCAGACTTCCGGTTGCCCCTCCAGCTCCCCCCCCCCCAGTGATCGGATCTGGTCCGGATTTGAAACTGAGCATCTGAAGCACTTGTTTTTGACATATGTCAAGTTTCTTGCATGTCTGATTACCCGTTCCAAAGTTATGCATGCTACTAGTTTCCGAAATTCCCATCCCTCCACTCCTCCCACAATGACCGGATGGGGAAAGTGATTATGTCCAAGTTCTTCTGGTCGGTTCCCTTATATGCCTGCCAAATTTCATTGTCCTAGCTTATGTGGAAGCGTTTCATGAGATTTCCGGTGTCCCCTCCAGCCCCCCCCCCAGTTATCGGATCTGGTCCGGATTTGAAATTGAGCTTCTGAAGCACTTGTTCTTGACATATGTCAAGTTTCAGGCATATCTGATTACCCGTTCAAAAGTTAGGCATGCTACTACTTTCCGGATTTCCCATCCCTCCACTGCCCTCAAGATGGCCGGATCGGGGAAGTGATTATTTCCAAGTTAATCTGGTCGGTTTCCCAACACGCCTGCCAAGTTTCATCGTTCTAGCTTATGTGGAAGCGTTTCACGAGGTTCTGGGTGCCCCCCCTCCAGCCCCCAGCCCCCCCCCCCCCCCCAGTTATCGGCAATTGTTCTTGACATATGTCAAGTTTCGGATCCGGAATATGATTATATCCAAGTTAATCTGGTCGGTTCGCTGATATTCCTGCCAAACGTTTCACTAGATTTGTTTGACTTGGACTGACCATCTTTAAATCATTATTGTCCTCGCATTCGTTTTCTGATACATAGTCGCATAGCTCAGTGGTAGAACACAGGACTGTTAACCCAAAGGTTCCTGGTTCGATCCCGCCGTCGGTCAGCGTTTTGTTTTACTCCCGTTTTACTTTTTGCTCCCTTTTTACTTTATAGTTTCCGAACTCCCGGATCCGGGGAAAGTTGGATTGGGGAAGTGATTATTTGTAAGTTGATCTGGTCGGGTCCCTGATATGCCTGTGAAGTTTCATCGTCCTAGCTTGTGTGGAAGTGCCCAAACTAGCAAAACCTGGACAGACCGACAGAACGACAGAACAACAGAACGACAGACAGACAGACCGACAGACCGACAGAAATTACGATCGCTATATGGCACTTGAGTATGCTCAAGTGCCATAAAAACTTGCTCCAAGAGAAGAACCAGACACCAGTGACAAAACAAAGAACACAGTCCAAGAGTGCAAAGAACGCAGCTCATTCGACAGTGATTAATGACCGATGATTTGCTTAGCTCGTCCGCTCATTCCAACGGGATATTATACATCTGAACGAAATTGGGCGAAGAATTTTAACTCCCTGTTTCTTATGCTAGATTTCTTGATCCATGAAGGATACTGGAAATGCTAGAAACTCGACACATTTTTTAGATCCCAGAGAGCGATAGTTGGATATATTTACATGCCAAATATTAAGAAAAGTATTAAAGAACAATGTACACTTCTAATGCTTTACTTTGTATTCAATGCTTCATTAATAAGCATTTCCGACTTCCTTTAGAAGGCGCTACGAAAATAGGCCGTTTTCTTGTTATCCCTTGTCTTTAACTCTTTGGCATTTCGGTGATTCAAATGTTAGGAGCTGGGATATCGTGGCAAGCAATCCAAAAACTCCCAGCAATGTTTGATAGAAAAGGATATATTTGAGATGTCACCAAAGTCAAGCCGCAGATCCAGTTTAACTGATTGTTCTAGTGTTTCATCAGAAGTTCCAGGGCTCAAAGTGACTGTTAAAAGTTTTTGTTTGTGGAATAATGTTGTGAAGCTTGATTAGCTGGCTTTATAAAGTGTATCATAATATGCAATAAGCTTATAAAAAATAACATATCTACAAAAATCATTCAAAAACAAATAACCTAATCAAATCTGAATTATACAAGCTGATTTATGCATAAAATAAAGATCTACTAAGTATTTTAAGAAACATCACTTTTATCTTTGTCCAAGCTAGTAAACTGAGCATGTACGCTTTGAAATATCACAGAGAGGAAACTTTTTAAAAAGCTGCTGATCTAGGGGGTAAGCAATTTTTCGGGCCAGTACATGCTCAATTTACTAGCTTGGACAAAGATAACAGTGATGTTTCTTATAATACTTAGTATATCTTTATTGTATGCATAAATCGGCTCGTATAATCCAGATTTGAATAGATTCTTTGTTTTTTAATGATTTTTGTAGCTATGTTATTTTTTATAAGCTTATTGAATATTCTGTTAATTTTATAAAGCAATCTAATCAAGCTTCACAACAGTATTCCACAAAGAAAAACTTTTAATAGGCACTTTAAGCCATGGAACTTCTGATGAAACACTAGAACAATCAGGTAAACTGCATCCGCGTGACATCGTGACATCGTGAAACTGGTGACACCTCAAGTATATCCTTTTCTATCAAGCATTGCTGGCAGTTTTTGAATTTCCTGCCACGATATCCCAGCTCCTAAGATTTGGATCGCCGAAATGCCAGAGAGGTAAAGACCAGGGATAACAAGAAAACGGCCGATTTTCGTAGCGCCTTCTAAAGGAAGTCGGAAATGTTACTTGTGAAGCATTTAATACAAAGTAAAGCATTAGAAGTGTCCATTGTGCTTTAATAAAAAATGATGATGAGCTCATCGGGAGCACGAAAATGTAAATAGTACTCGAAAGTATTCTTTGTACTTTAAGGAATTCACTTGTAAGGAAATCCTCGAGGCAAAATTGGACTCATAGGGATCACGACAATGCATGTTTTGGTTAATATTATTTTTTTCACTTTGCTGTTAGGATCTGGGAACTGACAATTTCTAAGCAAATCTTGTCAAGTGTCTAAATTCCAAGCCAAGTTTCACCGTTCTAGCAAAACTGGAAGTACCCTGATTTGCGATAACCGGAATTCCAGATCCCCCTGCAACTCCCCCGAGATTGCCCGAGCCCGGTCCGGTTCTGTCACTGATGTATCTAGGGCTTGTGCTTGTTCTTCCAACCATGTTCATCCCAATCGCTCCACTCTAAGCGTGTCACAAGAATTCCAGTTCTATCATCCATCTCCCCCCCCCCCCAGGCATTCATCGGATTACATCCGGACTTTAAATAGGACCTATGAGACATGAGGTCTTTCCAAATATCAAATATCATTAAGATCCGATCACTCCTTTGAAAGTCATCTATACCTCAATATTCAGGATTCTCCCTTCCTCTACTCCCCCACGATGGTTGGATCAGAGAACTGACTATTTCTAAGCCACTCTTGTCAAGTGTATAATGTTCAAGCCAATTTCCATCGTCCTAGCACGTCTGGAAGTAGCTTAACTTTCTATCACCAGAATTCTGGACCCCCCCCCCCCTCCTCTCCCTCTAGCTCCCACAGAGTGCCCGAATCCAGTCCTGTTTTGTCACTGATATATATATTTGTGCTTGTTCTTCCAACCACTTTTCATTCCGATCGCTCCATCCCGATGAAAAATGTATCTGATGAAGATGAAGATTGATCTGACTACATGCTTTTACTTCAAGGCTACCGTGTTATTGCATTCTACTGCATGCTACTATTAGCAAGACTGGATGCTCCTAAAGCAAGATAGGATGCTACTGAATAGTGCTGCTTAAGACACTTTACAATTACATATCCCCAGATGCAACTTTTCGTACAATTATCATAGAACTACGCAGACTACACATTTTTCATCGGGATTCCAATCGTTGTGCCAATTTCGTTATGATCCAATCACCCTTATGAAGTCATACATACCTCAAGATTCCGGATTCCCCCTCCCTCCGCTCCCCCTACGATGGTCGGGTCAGGAAGTGGACTATTCCCAGCTGAATCTGGTCGGGTCCTTGATTTGCCTGCAAAGTTTCATTGTCCAAGCCCACCTGGAAGTAACTTAACTCCGTATCACCAGAATTCCAGAACCCCGCTCCAACTCCCCCCACAGTGCAAGAATCCGATCTGGTTCTGTCAATGATGTACCTAGGGCTTGTGCTGGTTCCTCCCACCAATTGTCATCCTGATCGCTCCACTCTAAGTGTGTCACATGATATTCGGTTCCCCCCTCCGACCCCCCCCCCCCCCTCCCACAATCATCGGATTTGGTCCGAACTTAAAATAGGAGATCTGAGATATTACATCATGCCAACTATCAAGTTTCATTAACATCCGATCCCCCGTTCGAAAGTTATGCATGCAACTAAATTCCGGCTCCCCTCCCTCTCCCTACGATGGTCGGATCGGGAAATAATTATTTCTAAGTTAGTTTTGTCCGGTCCCTAATACGCCTGCCAAGTCTCATCGTCCAAGTGCATCTTGAAGTACCCTAACTCGCAAACATCGGACTGACCAACCGACCGACAGACCAACGGAAAAGGGATCGGTATATTTGGCACTTGGCCAGAATGTAAGTGCCATAACAACAAAAAGACGAGACGACCAAGAAACTGTTAATACGTAACGGATACTCCATCAATCTTCTTATAAATTCCGTATTGACCACTCAATATTCAATCAAAAGACTTGCTTATATTTAATTTTTTTAAATATTTGGAGAAAGTTTCAGGTCAAAACTAGACTGTAAAGTTGATCCTGAATGTCCGTAGTGAGTGACCTGAATTCCTGTTTTCCGATGCAAGGATATACAAGGTGACCCGAATCACTGCATTTGACCAAACCCAAAGAACAAGCTTAGGTGTGGGGTAAATAACTCAGTAATTTCGATACCGGTCGATTTTGTTTTCATGTGTGGCAAGTTGGTTGCATTCAAGACGGCTGCCCGCTGAATTGATTCTGAAGGCTCATTTTCTTTTGTTAATTTTGCTTGTTTCCAAGGTGTAGTTTCTGTTTTCCGATGCAAGGATATACAAGGTGACCCGAATCACTGCATTTGACCAAACCCAAAGAACAAGCTTAGGTGTGGGGTAAATGACTCAGCAAGGAAACGAAAGCAGATGGAACGATTGGTTAGGTAGACACATAATAATTCGAGGCTAGACGGGTTTGATTCTTTAATGAAATCTCTTAATAATAAATATCATCAAATTAAATATCGAACAAAAGCGAGATGGGAGGCGAGCAATATCGCAGCCTAAACTAACACACAAAATAAACCAAATAAATTAAAATAAAACGAAAACTGACAAACTACTAGATCTTTGCGCTATCTTTAAGAAATGGCAATAGCTGGGAGCAACACTTTGGTTTATTTCTTGAGTATCGGTTAAATGCTGAAGTAGTCTCCCCATCGTGGTTTTCAAAAGTTTTTATTCCAAAAACATATTTGTCGGTACTGATGACGCAATCAGTAGTCTCACAGGCCTAGCTACCCCTCAGCGATGAAAAACATTCTGTAGCGGGGAAGTTTCACCATGGGGACGTTTCGCCATGGGACGTTTTGATCGAGGACTTTTCATGGGGACGTTTTGTCACACGGACGTTTCGTCAGGGGACGTTTCGAATGGGGACGTTTCGAATGGGGACGTTTTGCCCACAACCCGACTTTAAAGAACACGATTCCGGGTTCTGAAAACGAACAGGGGTCTAACCCCGGCTAAATACGTGAGATTTTTCTTTAAGCTTGGTGTCAAAATTGGAATCTTTTCCGATTAAGATATTTTCCTTTAGTGCCGCTCGATCAATGCATTTTGTAGACCCAACAGAAGACGAAAATTTGAACAAATTAGTAAACAAATCGCAAAACACAAAAAAGGAAATGGCCTTATCTGGTTAATATTTGAATAATATCCTTGTCTTACGATACGTCAGTAATGTCAAATAACGTCGATAATAGGCCTATACAAATCTATGTCAATAAATAAAGTTCTTGTCAATACTATCTTTTTCTGCTTTTCAATTTTGATTTCAACAGGTGTGTTTAATAGCGACGTGAACAAAATTCTACTTGGAGCTGAAACGGCGAGCCGCAAAATTTTGGACTTGAGGAGTGGATTTTTCGACTGAAAGAAATGTTGATCCGGATTCTGTTTGCACCATCGTTACGTTTCATTCTGCGCATATTGACACCTATGAACAGACACTGTAGGTTCTTGAGTACAGTGTGAGCATTCGTAAACAAGACCAAAGGTTCCGATGGGATCCCAACAAATTAATCTCTGATCCAGACAAATACGTCTTGGAGAAATTCGGTTTACGCGAGACTTCAAAACATTTTTACAGTTGAAATTTAGATACAGATTAATGCCAATGGCTAGTCATTTGAGAAAACCGAGCTCAGGTATGGATGCAGCTTGTGTGTTTACCCTTCTACCTCATATCTACCTTGATGAAGTTGATCGAAACTTCCTGCCTCACTTCTGCCAAATATCCAGTTTTGGCCGGATTCCGGTGAACTACTTGTCAGGAAAAAAAAAAACTAAAGCTCAAAACGAAATTTAATTCAGATACACTTTAACTTTTAACAAATTCTTCGATTTCGGCCGCATTCTGGACGAACTACCTTTCCGGGTAGCGAACGATTGTCATATACGGATTCAGCATGTTTTCTTACACCTAAGTGTAAAGTTTAAACAGCTTCAAAAAAAAACGTTAAGCTTTTAAGAGATTTTTCAGTTTTGACAGGATTCCGGACGAACTAAATAAGTTTCAGATATGGATTCAGAGTTTCTCCTTACCCCTGATTCGACTGTGTCAATGGCTTTCCCAAACATTTGTGTTTGTCCCTTAATTTTAAACTCCACCGCTAAATGGGCTGATAGACGAATTTGCCCTGTAATTTCACTCAATGGGTCCTCATACCAAGTTCGAAGAAAATATCTCTACCTCTTTGTGAGTTACTGTGCTGACAAGCGAACAGACAGACAGACGGACAAGTTTCCAATCGTATTTTTACGATCTGAAATAGTTGTTTCATATTGAAAACAGTTGTTTACGATCGTAGTTTTACGATCGAAACTGATTATTTCCAATCCTTATGTTACGATTGAAAATAGTTGTTTCAAATCGTTATTTTACGATTGAAAACAACAGTTTCCTGATGTATTTTTACGATCGAAAACGCTTGAGTTACTAAATATGTAGCTTGTCGACAAGTGGAAGGACTTTGGCTTCTCTCCAAGTTCAACTAAGGCTTAATTTTTTGTGATTCAATTCAGTCAACGATAAAAAGGATCAATATTTGCGTTGCGGTATATAGAGGGAAATATTTTTTTCTCAAAATTATCGATTTAACTGGAGAAATATAATGCGCTTCAAAGAAAAGTGAAAATAGCAAACACACGGATGACAGCTCTCAACTTCAGATCCACGTCTTTTACAACTTTTCGAATGACACTTGAAAAAAAATTGTAACAGTTGTAAAATTGCAATTTGGGATTCAAGATTCAAGCTTTCACTCAAACTATTTTGATCGTTTACAACTAAAAAAATTAATCAAATCCCTATTACCGTTACGCTTAGGTCTGTACTTCAAAAAATGAAATCAAAGCCAATTGTTTACGATCCTAAACAATTGGAGACGAATGGAAACAATTGAAAACGGTTGGAAATAATTGAAAAAGATCATTTTGGATGGATGCGAAAAAAATGATCGGAAAGCTATGATCGGAAACAACTGTTTCCTATTGTTTCCTATTGTTTACAGGAGTTAACGATAGTTTGCAAATGCTAACATTTGTTTTCAGTTGTTTACGACTTAATTTCCGAACGAAATCAACTGAAAACGATCGTAAATAGTTGTTTAATGACACTGAAAAAAATAAATAATGAACAGTTGTAAAATTAAATTTCACATTCAACGTTTCAGTTAAATTATTCGATCGTGTACAACTCAACAAAAGTCAACCTAGCCACGACAAGGGAGTCCTAGAATTCTAAATTATATTCGAAAAATTGTTTATGGAATTGGTCATGGTACAAGTCCCTTGTGTAGAAGAGCCATCTATGTTAATAATTTCCGTGACATGGGGAGGTGAACTGGCTAGATGAATTTGCCTTCGGGCGGGATCACTGTTCCTATGGCCGGCTTCTACAAGACTAATGCTTCTACCAGACTACGGTTTGCGAACTCTGTTCAAAAGCCCCTCGGTAGCTCAGTGGTAGAGTGACTGCCTTGTATGCAGTGGGTCCTGGCTTCAAATCTCGGCTGAGGAGCATTTTTTCTATCAGTTCAATACTTATAGAACTCATTTAATATCGATGGTAGATTCTTAGTGATGAAAAAAGACTGTTAATAGGATATATAATGAAACTTTTAGCGAACTACCCGAGATAATGATATACATTATGACACAGTATAAGAAGTTATTATCACAAATGGAGACGTTTTGAAAGATGTGTTGCAATCAGCAACTGATAAATTAAAATTAGGAAATAATTTATCGCCAACTTTTTTTCATAGCCTACGAGACAATGATATAAGAGTGTGACATGAGACTACTTTGCATAGAGAGTTAAACTTAAAAACCAAACGTAACAGCTCAATGAGTACATTTTGCCAGCTAAATACCTTCAATTGTCCAAGCTTAATACATTTTCTAGAAGCGATTCTTTACAGTCCTGAGAAGACCAAAATAAAATTTCTATTGTTCACACCGATCATATCGAATCTGAACTAAATGCATGCGTGTTGGATCTATGCCTTAACGTTCAAGTTGCTTAATTGCTCCCTGAGTCATCAAATACCACATTCCCTTGGGCTTCATAGTCTTTGTGAAAGGTCGTGATAATGAAGTGGGTGTCCCACCGCCAGCGTGTTCCACTGCCACCCAGGAAATCTTACATCATCATCATCATACATTACATTACATTACATCATCATCGTTGGGTCAGAAGAAAGGGTCAAATATTTCGGTAGGTCCATGCCCACCGTATGTTTTCCGCCAACTCATTAGTAGAGGTGGCGCATGGATCTGGCTCATGTAATTCCAGATTTAAATCCTTAAATAGGAAGAGGATGTTTACCGCCACCAACGTTGACTCTGCGTTAATCCTAGCTAATACGAAAACTGAGCTTAATGTCTCAAAAACTTCTTTATTTTAAGTCCAATTAAAAAAAGTGCACAACACAAAGATCCCAAACTTTTCAAAATTCAAAAGGAAGGAAATCGCACTCAGAAGAAAACTTTCTCTTGAAGACTTTCCTTCTTGATAAATGATTTTTCAGGCGAACATAGTTAACATTGATATTCTTTCTTGTCTAGAGCCGTAGCGAGAAACCGTCAACACTGTAAATATAATTTTCTTTCACACTCTTTAACTATTTCCATGATTATTTCTCTTGAAACTTAGTTGGGTTCTGCAGTTATAGTAACTCTATAAAACTTTTTGACCAGTTGGTGACTGATAACTCCTTAATCGCCGTGATACCTAATCCGGTTTGGCGCTCCATAACCCATCACAATAAAATATACTAGAATCGATTGCACAAAAAGCCTGTATGGCAAAAATGGTTAAAAGAAGAGAGAACACTTGAAAGAAATAATAGAACTAAACTAAAGGAAATTCTCTCTGTGGGCTAAAGCTACTTTTAGGAACCTTACCAGCCTCTTCAAATCTTGAAAACACTTACTTCCAATAACGCTCATCGTCCATACTTCATCATTTATTGTAATTACATTCCCAAAAATCTCAACCAGCAGGTCATCTAGCTCACGGCATTCACACATCAGATGTACAAATTCTCATTCTCACTACCAGGCATAGGGCAAAAATAGGGACCAGTACGTCCTAATTTATTCCCCAAATATTTCCTCCTGTTTTCCCAATGGCAAACAAACAGCCCGGCAACTAATTAAAATTCTTAGATCCACCCACTTAATCCCAGCCTTAAAATTAACCTCTTCCCCCCATGTTTCTTTGGCGGAAGTATAAAACCTTAAAGAAGTATAAAACCTTAAAGAAGGTGATTAGCTCTGACAATATTTGACCCTACCCTCTGGGGGAACTAATCCTCTTGGGGAAGTAAGATTTCCTGGGTGGCGGTAAAGCCTCTTTTTGCATTTAAAGATTTAAATGTGAAACTATATGCAGAGGCTATCTGGGCTACCGGAGTTAAAAGATGGCGGATAAAATATGATGGCGGAAAACCACGGTGGCGGTGAAGCACGCTATAGTAGTCTTGGGTTGATTTTGCGATCATTTTACCTCCCGCGATGGCACGGGTGGTAATTTATCATCAAGTTTGATCATTTTTATGTTTTAGTAATTTTACCAGTAAAATTTGCGATTGCATCATAGAATTGGTGATTTATAGCTATTATGCTACAGGCATCTACAGCTCAGAATGTACTAAAGAAATAATTTACTTTAAATCATGGGATTGCTTTTTTTAGGGCATTTTCATATGCTGATATTTACTTAAGGGCGATTTTGGCGATCTTTTGGATTCACTTGCCGGAAAGCCAGGCGAGTATTCGCTAGTCGCGAAAACCCATGGAAAGCAAAAACAGTTTTGTGGATCCGCTTTCCGTAGACGAAAATCGCGAAAACTCATGGAAAGCAAATTTTAACATCACTTTCATCATGAATGTCATGAAAATAGTGGAATATCCGTATAAATTTTAATACAAGGTAGTCTGGAGAAAAGTTGCATTAATATGGCTGATTCTGGCTCATAGTTCAGTTCCAGCACCAGCTTTTAAGGTCTAGAAGTACTGGAAGCTCTGGACATAATTGCGATCTTGCACAATTTTGGAGTAGCCTATTATACATACTATTTTCCTGGGAGTCACTGTGCTAAGAGGTTTCCCTAAAATCAGTCCGGAATCTGGGTTCCCTCGTTTTCTTTGAATTTCTTCTGAGACTTCCCTTGATTATTTTGGCATACAGTTGTCACATTCCAGATCGGCTTGAAAGAGGACGTTTAACCCAGAATCTGGAAGCTCTGAGTCCAGAAATTCTGGGAGATGAAGCCCAGGTTTAAGCCTGTTTGGGAAATCTCTTTACAGCAGGTAACAGTGGGCAACCTAAGCATACAAACTAAACAGCCAAGATCTGGCTTAGATTTGACGAGTTGCGTGTAAGAGCTATTTTTTATTATATAGACTCCACAGCTCCAGGCAAACCACCTCTTGTTCTTTTTTCTCCCCATATACCAATACATAGAAATTATTCTTTGCTCTCTTTGTTCCAGGCCGGATAGCACTTCCCCAAATGCTGAAGTGTAGAAATAATGTATCTACACTCGAAGCTTGATAAACGTCCAACGTCCTTTCCGTTTCCTACCAGCTGTGAGCTTGTTTAATTTTGATTTATCTTCTAGAGATAACGAATAACAACTCAATTTCATTGGAGACCACCGACCACCCCAGTACTGATGAACCCTTCATTTGCAGCAGGATTGGTCATTCAGAATGCAGTCACTGAACTTCTTGAGTCATCTAGCAGCAGTGATGGTGATCTTGAGTTCCAACAGTATGAGATGACTCGAAAAAAGAGATCATTGAGATGCAGACTACAACTTTTTTCCTGTTTACCGTATTTCATAAGGGAGGACCATGAAAAATTGAGTGGATTTGTTGACACAGTCATTCCAAATATGGGAGACTGGGACTTCTGGAAAAATTTCCGAATGAATCGAGAAACTTTTACAGTTCTGACTGATTTTATTGATCCCCATTTCAAGAAGTTGTACCGTGGTGGCAATACCCCAATGTCTACCAGTGAGGCTGTTTTCATTTACTTGAATTACATTTCAACTCAGATATACATCAGAGAAATTGGACTGAAGTTTGGTCGGTCAACTAGTAGTGCCTGGCTAGCTATAACCCAGGTCACTGAGATTGTAGTGAAACATGGAACAAGGAAGTTTTTACAGTGGCCGGATCAAAGTGGAATTACAGATGTTGTGGAAGCTTTCCGTGAGAATCCCTTGATTCTTTCATTTCATCCACAATTTTTTTTAACAGTGTCTTGTTTGTTTCAGGTTTTCTCAATCCCACTTTTTTCTTTCCTTTTCCTTTAGATGCACCACTTTCAATCACACTAATATCACTTTCTTCTTCTGCACTATCTAGATTTGACAGTGAAGTTGGTGTTGAACACTGGAACTGATCTGGCAGTGGTTCAGTGCTGTCAATAATTTTTTTAGGGTCATAGGAAGCTTTGTCTTTTTCGATGTCAAATATTTCATCATATAGTGGAGGTTTTTTTATCGCTCCGTTGCCAGTTGTACTGGCATTTTGCAGGTACTGAGAATTTTTAGAACGGAGGGCATTCCACTGCTTACGGCACTTTTCACCTGCATCCTTCATGTCAACTGGAAGACAATATTCCTGTTTCTTCATCTCGGCGGCAACCTCTCTCCATATTACCCATTTCTTGGTAAGCTTATCACGCAGGCGTGACTTTACAGATTCCTGACCGACAATACTTAGCAGTAATTCTCGTGCCATCTTATCTTTTTCTACTGCAACCTTGGCCCTAGATCCAATCCATATTTGTTCATTATCCACTTCTTTTGGCACAGAACAACCTGACGACTCTAAAGATTTGGCAGAACCTGAGAAATCTCCAGATTTTGGCAATGTTACATCAGATGGCTCGGATCCTAAATCAAATGCAATATCTTGCACCACATTATTTTTCTTCATGGCCTCGATCCAATCTAGTGGTAGTTCCTCATACGAAAGTGAATAGAAATACCCATCTGCAAAGAGATGAGTCACTTTATTAGTATCAAGCACTTATTATCCTAACCGCAAGGCCAGAGCTTGAGATGCAGCCTCCTGTAAATTTTAGTCACTTCAAAATGCAAATCTATGGCTGGATTAGTCACTTAAAAATGGAATCTGGGAGGACGTATTTAAAAAACTACAGGAGTGCTGCGTGAAGACGCCACCCTAAACTCCTATTTTTGGGAAATGACTTAGGGAAAAAGAGTAAAGGTTGAGATAAAATCCATTGGAGTATCCTGAAAGGAAGCTTAGAACCTTCACTTTCTGCTGGTACCATAGTTTACTTGTAATTGTTCAAGGCTAAGCTGGAGAACACGAAAGAATATAGGCACCCAAGTGATCATGAAGTCGCCCACTTTGCTAAAAATAGTATTTTGCTACATGGTGAAGTTAGAGGCCATTTGTATGGTCAGAGAGGTTCCTTGACCTTTTGCAAATAACAAAATTTGCTGTTTTCTTGGAATTTGCATGATTTTTCTGGGGGTGGCAGCTTCATGATCCAAGGTGGCAGGATCATGTACCATGGCCAATTGGGGGGTGGGCGGTGCCGTAGTAAGGGCAGCTTCATGCAAGACTCCTGTAGTTGCATTTTTGATCCGCGATTGATTCCCGAGGTTGCATAGTCCCCCTGTAGGCTGCCTGTAGGACAGTACATACAACGTAATGAAAATTAAACATCTTTTACAGGAAGATTTGTAGCAATATTTACCAGATCCATTATAAATGTATCTCCCATCAGGTCCAATGTGAGAAAAACTCTCTTTATTGATCAGGTTGTCACCCATGTTGTAATCGAAATTTGAAGTTCCCTCCAAAAATTGACAGGACAATTTGAGAATCCACTATTTTTCCGGCCTGACAAAACAAGAATCCGTCGACCCCGGCGGGTTTGCGCAACGTCGCGAAAATCATCTTGGAAAGCCAGGCGACTTTCCAGAAGTTCGCGAAAATCGTCGTCGACCAAAGCCGGCTTTGCTTTCCAAGACGCCAAAATCGCCCTTTAAATTACCTCTCTAACTTTCCTGCCATTGCTGTATCCCCTTTTTCTCCTTAAATTTCAGTTTTTTAGCTTTTAACTGAGAAGTAGCACCGTTACAACCTCATAGCAAATCTGCAAATCCTATTTCCAAAAATGCCCTTCCACCATAAGGCATTTTCATGGTTGCCAAATTCCTTGATTTTGGTGATTTTCTCGTAGATAGTGGTGTACAAATCAACTTCTATGACCTTAGTTGAGTTTTTGTAGATATTATGGTATCTGATACCACTGTCTACAGTCCTTTTCGCAGTTAACTTGGTATCTGATACGATGATGAAAAGGCGTTTTTGCAGTTAGTGTGGTATCTGGCCATTCGTCGTGGTATCTGACCGCGGTATCTCGAAATCCATCTACTCTCATCATCAGCAACACGAGAGTCTAGTTTTTTGTTTGAAATAGGTGGGAAAGAAGTTATGTCACTATAGATGTCAGTGGATCTTAATATTTCTTTTTGGATGATTTCTAAAAGTGCAAATCTGTCAATTATCAGTTTTTGCAGAGCAACGGTAGCATCAGATATCACGGTAAACAAAAAAAGGACTAATTTCAGATCCACTTACTATGGTTACAGATACCATGGTATCTGCAAAAACGCAACTAATAAGTCAGTCAGTTGCCTCACTCACATCGCCCCAAATAGGACGATAGTTTAGCAGATACGAGGATATTGTAGATGTCCTCGAAAAACAATATTTCACTGAACACCGCCATCTTCTCGCAGTTCATTTCAGGTACAAGGTTTGCCGCCTGTCTTCTGACTTTTGGGACGTGCTATCGGGCATTCAATCAAGGACAATCGACAGGAATTCCTAATCAATGTTATTATAATATTATATATTTAATATTTGCAGTATATATAATATATAATACAGAAAAATGAGATTTTCGTGTTTTTTTATCCTCCAAGGTGATGTGCGAGGAACAAATACAATTATGATATTTCCGAAATATTTTTAAAATAATATATTTCATAAAATATTTACATTTTATAGTGGTGAAACATGAATGTAATGGATTTTTGGAGTGGGCCGTTTCCTGAGTGAAAGCTTCTGCACTTTCCCAGACGGATGGTAAATTGTAAATACACACAGAATTCAGTATTGTACATAATCACAGATTCGTGCATATACACTTTGAACACGCACATTTTATCTTTCGTTATTTTAATTTCATCTGCATGTCGAGTCCGCGTCGTTCTTCTGGTTTTTAGTTTACATGCCGTTGTATTGTTTGTTGGTTCCGCATCGTTTTCCTGCTGTTATTGTGGTGGATTTTGTTATTTAGTTTTTGTTTTTTTCGCTGAGGACGGTTTGCCGGAAGTGCAACCGAAATATCCGTAATTGTATTTATCCCTCGCACATCATCTTGGAGGGGTAACTAGCTGATCGAGAAAAAAAAACAAAAATCTCGTTTTTCCATTTTATTTGAAATGAATGGTCAGCTTGGCTTCAAACCTTATATTGCTATATAATACTATATACGATTATAGCCAGCTCCGCAGCTCAGCCAGCGCGGCACTCGTAAAAGACGACTAACGTAACATCTTTCTCCATTTATTAGTAACCGATCACCCGATGCCTTTTACGTGATTTTTCCTATCAAATATGAATCTACGAACGATTCTTCTCCTTTACCGGTGCACAAACAATAAGACCGAAGGTTTCGATGGGACCCCAAAAATCCAACATTTGATCCAGACAGTTGGGTCTTGTCTTGGCCAAGTCCAGTCTTCGCCAGACTCCTTGAACATTTTTAATTTCAGAATTCAGAAACAAATTAAGGCCAAATAGCTAATCATCTGAGAAAGCCAAGTTCAGATATAGGTTCAGCATGTGTGCTTACCCCTATAAGTCAGATCTATTTTAACAAAAACACCCTGCCAATTTTCTGGTTTCGACAAATGATTTCACTTATTCGAAACATTCACATCACCATTTCATATAACAAATGACAATTAGCTACTTCCGAGGGTCTCACTAACGAGTGAAATCATTAGCGGAAATGCGTGCCGTAAATTAAATATGGGTGAACAATGGATGACTATAAATCACCTAATCAGTAATGCCAATAGCGCATTTTCTCTTCCATTGTTGTTGCAACCATATCCGTATGTATACATCTAGATTGAAGCCAAGATATTTACAATTACAAGACATGCAACGGTCATAACTGCTAAAAAGCCAAAACTCGGCTCAGCCGAGGAAGTGTTGAAAAGTCGATGGTACAAAAGCAAACAATGGCAAAGAGTGGAGGCGTAATAAGCAAGAAGGGTCCTAGAAAGGAAATGTTTGGCTTACAACACCAATTCAGTTATCTTTCTCAATCACTTGATAAATCGCTTGAAACTGCGAATTCTCTGAAATACCTGGATTTACCCCCTAACCATATTAGAAGCTACAGTAGAGGTATGCTTATTTGAACACTTTGTTAACTTTTCCACTACCTTTGCTTTGTTGCTTGCATATAAGAAAGTACATTGGAAAAGAAAAATAACAAACTTGATATTAGCGACAAGAAAACTATTTCAGGTTATCTTGGCTCGAAGTTTGGGTAGAAATTCATTTAAGTTTCTTTGATTTTAAATTTGCTAAAAAGGGTCCTTCTTCTTTTGAAAGTATCTGCAGGTTGGGACCGCCATCTTCTCCACTGAAGGTGCGTTCCACTATTACAGGTGCTATTTCAGGTTATCTTGGCTCGAAGTTTGGGTAGAAATTCATTTAAGTTTCTTTGATTTTAAATTTGCTAAAAAGGGTTCTTCTTCTTTTGAAAGTATCTGCAGGTTTGGACCACCATCTTCTCCACTGAAGGTGCTTTCCACGCGGTAATCTTTTTAAATTATAAAAAGCAAACCAGATGTTCTAGTTGTTGCAATTATTCATAGTAAAAAATGCCTAGTTTGGGTTTTAGTTTTTTCTTCTGCGATCGTTTCACTGTTAGCAATCGTTCACATAAGCATACCTCGACTGTACTGTATCGACAAGAAGCCAAGTACCAATGTTAAAAAGAATAAAAAAAAATAGACCAAGTCTTAAGGGAGAACGGTAGTCGAAACTCGTTATAGCAGATTCAGAATGGGTTTTGGTCGATGAACAGGTCAAAGTCAAAGGACTCCCTCTGTGCAATGTTTATCTATGTCTCAGGGGTCATCAGAGGTCAGGGACATTGAAGTACCTGAAGCAACGAGTTCGCTAATTCACGTGTCAAAGTAAAAGCGTCACTTATCGTCAAGTAAAAGCGTCTAACAGACAAACATTCTAAATATTGGAAATTCTGAAAAAAAATTAGAGTAAAAAGGCTACAAGTTGCTGTGGGATCCTGAAACATAGCAAGACCAAAGGTTTCGATGGGATCCCAAAAATTTAAAATTTGATCTAGACAATTGGATCTTGTCTTTGCCAGACTCGTTGAACGTTTTTAATATTGCTGAACTGAATATCAGTTCAATTCAGGCGGTTGATGAGTCAACACGCATTTGTAATACTGTGCGATCGTGAATCACACTGGACTGGTCCACTGCCAATTTTGATGGATTATTTGCATACCTACCTTTTCTGTTCGTGGGGGGTGTATTAGCCCCCCTGGCGAGTAAGTTTTCGTTTGTTGTCTTTTGCCAATTAGGATGTCGACTAAAGTTGTTATCGATGAGCTTCTATGCTTCTTTATCACTTGACTTGATGCCGGTACGCCTAAGGATCTGCTTCTTAAACTGTGCGCTGACTTTTACTCCGCTGATGAGATCAACCGAGCCAAATCAAATTTGGTTAATTACACTCCGAGTGAAATTATTGCCACTCTTACGAAGGACTTCCCTGATTTTGTCAAGACGCGTTCCGGGCAAACTTTTAAGTTAGTTTTTCCAACTTCAGCTGACGTATCCGTTTTGCACTATCAAATATTTTTTCTTCAGTCATGTGGGGTTATGAATACATATGAACAAACTGTATTTTACAATTTTACGGAACTGAATGGGATGGAACGTAATCGTAATAGAATGGAACTGGCATCTAGGTAGGAAGAAAATCTGAAAAGCAGAGCCGAAGTTTTGATCTGATCTAAACAGAATTTGAACTAGATATAAACAAAATCCATACTTTGGGCTCGGACACTAGAAACTGATCAGGGCTACTTACTTTTGCATGAAAAGCATGGTTGCGAAAGCAGCTTTCGGGTAGGGGCATTGAAATGTGTAAAACACAGCTAGAAGAGCCAACCGCCATCTTCCCGTTTCTTGTCTCGCATATTAAAGTGCTCGATGCATGACCTTAAAAATAAACGATTATTCATTTAACAAACAATTCCGGTACATGTAGCTCTTCTTAAATTCCTCGATCTTCCCCATGACTAGCCCTCAGTCGTCACTGTTGACCGTCAAAACTTAGGACCTCGGCATTTCCCTTCTGATACGTTGCGTAAATACCGGATCACACCTTCTAGTAGAAGAAATGTCCGTCTTTCAAAAATAGACAGTCTGCCTTCTTGCTTTTCTTGCCAACAAAAAAACAACTGAAAATGAGCATCACCTTCTAACGGCAATGCTGCCTAGCGACAGCTAAGCAGCGTTCAGTATGTTTTCCTTTTTAGTAGATTGGTCGAAAATAGTCAGTAGTAGGCTACTTTGGTAGTACTTAATGGGAATAGTCAAGGAAAGCATCCGGCTCGCTTCTTTCATATACATCTTCCCAAAGCTCGAACCTACAATGGAACCGGAGATATGAAAAAATTCCTTGAAGGACACTATATCTATAAACAATTGGGAGGGCAAATGCCTCGTGATTTTCCAACTCCTTCGGTCCCATTATAAAACCGTCCCGCGGCACTTTAATAAGAACATACAGTTTGCTGTACATATGCCTATAAACACGTAAAACTGAGCGATCCAGACCACGATCCTTAGCACTGATTAGGAGCTGAGGATGGATTCCAGAATCCAAAGTCAAACGCACGAGATACATTGTTACCGGCCATAATAACTATATCATCTTTATCTTCAAGATCAACTAAAATATTCGCAATAACTCTGTGTACACGTTCACGGCTGTAACCTTTTTTAAAGCCAAACTGATTTTCTGGTTTCGAACAAACTCCAGTTATCTCATCAGTAACTATCAGGTCTAGCAATTTGCACATTACTGGCGAAACCGTGATTGGCCGATATGAACTACATTTGCTTTTATTTTTTCCTTTCTTAACCACCGGGGTTACAACACCGGCACAAAAAATATCTGGGACTAGCCCACAGTTAAATATCATTTGGAACAGTAGACCCAAATGGTGTAACAAATTTATACTTCCGTGAATAAGGTGCATACCACATAGCTGATCAATTCCAAATGACAATTTCTTTTTCAACTTTAGAATGCACTTTTTAATTTTTACCAGACTAACCGTGAAGCTGGGACCCGAATCACAATCACCCAGTGCCGCACCAAGCTGTGAACAGAACTCATCTTCAAGATCGGTATCGGGGGGTGAAAATTCACTACTATAGTATTTAACCCATTATTGCTCTGACGGTATCTTTTGGTCATTTGACTCACAATCAGCTTTCTTCTTTCCAATGAACTTCCATATTTCATTGGGGTTTTCTGTCAACCTCTCACTATATCTATCAATCACTGCTGCTTTATGTTTACTGAGAATTTTAGAGAACTGACGCTTGGTATAAAGCCTTAGATCATTCACATCAGCAGATCGGGGTCTACCACAGCTATTCCACAATCGATACCAAAATTTGGAAGACTCACACTCGTGAGCCAGCTCTGGATTTAGGACCACTTAGGAACTTCAGACCCTACGCGCACTTTGCGTTTTTTCACAGCAGCTGTTTCTGCACATCGCATCCCATGGGTGAGCTCGGAGCAATATATATTTAGGAGAAACTGCTTTTCACTGACTGGTATTTTCGCGTTCTGCTGAAGTAACTGGAATGGTATCTTAGTTTTTGCCAACAAACTACCAAGAACACTAGAATATGCATTAGCGTCGACTTTATTCCATTCCGACTTACAATACCACTTCCTTTTTCTTGGGAAACTATTATCAGGCACAGCGATTTCAAATGAGCAGGAAATAGGGAAATTATCAGACACCGATACGCCAGTATCGACATGGCTAGCAGTAAGTGATTTCACACTGTTTGAGCAGACAAAGAAATCCAGAGAGCTAGTTAAGCCTGAATTGTGTACATAAGTGTAACAGCAGTCGTTTGGTACAGGTTGCTGGTCGGCAAGAGCGGGCGGTAGAATTTGAGTCCTTGCCCAATTACTATCGGTGAGATCACAGTTAAGGTCCCCCACAACAATCACCTGCCCATGCTTATCCTTGCAGTCCTGGATAGAGCGCACTAGTTGGGAGCATGCAGTGCTAAACCTCCCCTCAGAAGCAATGTCACGGTAATCGGTTGGGAGATAAACAGAGAATACATAAGTTTCGCCGATTTTCACAGCCACAAAATGTTCATTTTTACTAAACAGCTGGACAGATAGGCTAGAATTAACGAGTATGGCAACGCCACCTGAAGGTCTTTCTCGACCCGAAGTCACAGCAGGCACCGAAATACCTGAATATTGTCGCTGAACTTTAGAAGAGACGCCGAGGATGTTGATAGGAAGTGCTCCTGCAAGCAGAGCACATGGTTGCAACATAACGCGCTTTCGAGGAAGGGTAGCTTTTCAGTAATACTGCCGTTAATGTTCCACAAACAAACCTTTAATTGGGGAGCAGTCATTTACTAGCCAAGTTTTTCACTACTACTGGACATTTAATACTGTAGCAAGGATGGTCCACAGAACCGCACAGTGAGCATTTCGCATCATTGTTGCAAAGATCATCTTTCGAAGTTTTATGATCACCAGCACAGCGAGAACATTTGGTATCATTTTTACATGATTGAGCTACATGTCCAAACTGTTGACAATTATAACAACGCATGGGCAGGAATTTATACTCTTGAACCCGGTGTTTCTCGTAGCCACAGATCACAGGGTTTTCCACAGCTTTGAGGAAGTCCATCTTGCTGTCAAAAAGCAACTTGAACGATCGAGTATTTCGAATCCTTTCTGCCGTAACACAGTTCATTATATAACGGGAGATCCTATTCTTGCTGGTTTAAAATATTTTCACTTGTTTTCGAATGGGAGATTCTCACTTTACTCGACAAATACTCAACAACTCGGGCGTAATCTTGCTACACAATACGTAGCCTCCCATCCATAAACAACCATCCTCTCACACCAAGTCACCATTACCAGGATCACCAGTTTATAAAAGACAATGCATCAAAATGCGCCTTTAAAACGTCCAAAAGTTTTTTTTTATTCTCAAACCACCCGTTCTTTACGGGAGTTATCACGGATTGTATCCGGTTATTCTTATATGGCGTTTCTGCATTCACCGGTGACTACTCAGTCTTATAACCCGTTTTTGAACTAATAGGTGTCCGCTTTAACGTCCCCGGTGCGGACTAACCATGCAGAACCTGCTCGACTCTACCGAAAAGTTGGCACGTTTTCGTTGGCGCGCTTAAATTTAGGCCGATTCTGGACTCACTGGTGAATACTCATCGGTTAGCCAAAAAACGCGTTACAAGAGAAGAACCAGACACCGGTGACAAAACAAAAGAACACAATCCAAGAGTACAAAGAACGCAGCTCATTCCACAGCGATTAATGACCGATCATTTGCTTAGCTCGTCCTCTCATTCCAACGGGATATTCTACATCCGAACGAAAATGGGCGAAGAATTTTAACTCCCTGTTTCTTATGCTAGAATTCTTGATCCATGAAGGATACTGAAGATGCTAGAAACGTGACAAATTTTTCAGATCCCCAGAGGGCGATAGTTGGATATATTTACATGCCAAATAGTAAGAAAACTGTTAATATAAAAGACTCAGGGTCAATGACTCAGATGTTGACACGAAGAAACTTCCCCATTCTGTGTCTTCCTCTTATTTATTTGAATCTGAAGGCAATTTCAAAATGCTCCTATTCGTTGCAGAAGAAAGAGTGTTATTTTGCTCTGTTTAGCTTAGATCATAATGCATTCGGTCCCCAAGAAGTTCACATTGCTGCAGATCAAAACTATACTTTTATTTTGCTACTGATCGTTTAGATAATGATGTCATTGGTCCTCAAGAAGGGCACCTGAGGACTTGCCTTAGGAGGCTGGTCCCCGATATTCGCTGAAAGCATTCCATCTGACCAAGAACAAACAATTACTATCTCTGCAATACGACCATGCGGAGTCGAATATATTCTCATACCCAGCCCTGGCATCTTTCTTTCCTTTGTGGCATATGGCTTTCCATAGAAAATACAATGATTTTCGTTGTCAGATAACAACCAGAGTTTTTTCAAGACATACTTCACAGGAAAATTTTTTATTTACTTACTGACAGATTTTAGGTTTTAGAAGAACCCATCCCCAAAACTTTAAGCCCAAACAGAGCTTACCACAAAATGCGCCACAGGCAGAAAATTTGTGAATCCTTTATGATCATAGTGTCTTGTTGGATCACAGTCAAAGCAAGGGTCATCTATTATAGATCAGCTCAAAGTGTTTGGTCACGTCATTTTTCAAACAGTGTGATACGTTTAACTGAAAATTGGTCCATGACTGTACTTCAACTCGACCCTTTCCAAGCAAAGCGGCTATCCAAACAAACAGAGCAGTCTTTGCTGTAACAGACATTAAACTAAGGTTTAAACTTACCGTTATACAAAATAAAGAAAAGGCTGACCCTTTCTCTTTCCTACTCTCATATTTTTGTGCTCCTTCGAAGGGGCCCCTTGACGATGGAACCTATCCCGCAAAAAATCGTAAAGTTACGACTCGACTCGACACCATGTTACGAAGATATCTATCGCACCTTGAAGAAATTCAGTCCTCAAACAATGGGTCTCTATCTCGAAGAGTTGTGACCTTGGTCAAATGATATGTCGCAACAAGATTTCGCAATTCTGAAGAGAAACTAATTCTTATGGCTATTTTTCTGTTTTTCATGGGTAGCTCTGGTTTCCCTTGGAAGGCCAGAGAGGCAGCTGTCCTCTTTGCCCCTCACCCCACCCCGAATGACGCCTTTGAAAGATTACGACGCTAATAGCCGAATAACGAGAAGTTCCGAGTCCGAGTAAATCTCTCGACCACATATTTACTTAAAGTAATAGACGACCAACTAGGGTCGAAAACACAAAAGAAACAACAAGAATACTGACATGAATATACACCATAAAAAAGAAAAACAAAGTATCAGGACACCAACCAGGTTAGAACCCTCAATATAATAGGGTAAAGAGATTAGTAGTAAGCTAAGAAATTACCCAAATAATGATTATGTTGTATGTTATATGCCAGAATAGGGGTTGGAAGGATCACCTCCTTGAAATGAAAAGAAGAGGGAGGATGACTTCTTCGGCTTTACTGAGAAATTCATTGGTTTCGGGACTAAAAGACCTAAAAATGCATAAACATATTTTTCAATAAAAAATCCTTCCTACAATTCATTACGGAGCTGAAGTTTGTGGATTCGAAGCTGCGGTACAATTGGAGTCGATTCAGCTGCTTCACTACAAGAGACTGATTGGATTACATCCAACAACTCATACCCAGGCAGTAGCAGGTGAACTTGGGATTCAATCTATGAGGAATCTTAGGCTAGTTCAAATTCTTAGATTTTGGCTTAAGTTAGTTCGGTTACCCGAAGACAGGTTACTAAAAATTGCATATAAAGAATTAATGGAGTCGAAGGGTTCTCGGTCTTGGCCCCTCCAAGTGAAAGCCATGCTTGATAAAGCAGGTTTATCTTTGGCTTGGAACAATGGTTTGGGACCAGATGATCAGCCACAGTTGCTGCGACAGTTTGAGCAGGTATTACGGGATCAGGAAATTCAAAATTGGCAGGCAGCACTGGATAAATCTGAGACACTATTTTATTATAGACAAATAAAAACTACTTTTGGATTTGAATATTATTTTAAATTAGGATTGTCGGCGCAGGCACTTAGAGTATGGTTCCAACTCCGGACTAACTCTCTTCCATTACGGTACAGACAGAAAGTTTTTGATAGGAGAAAACAGGTCGGAGAGGAGAACTACAATTGCCCACTTTGTTGCACTGGGCAAGATACCATTGACCACCTTCTAGGACAGTGCCAAGAGCTTCCTTCATTGGGTTTAGTTGGGATGGCTGGTGGTGTTCTCTTCCCTGGCATCTTAAAGTCGACAAATAAAAGTGTAATCCGTGAGGTAGTTTCTTTCGTTTTGAATGCAATGAAAAGAAGAAAATAGTTTGTGTTTCATTATTAGTGTCATAAATTGTTGTTGGCGCTTCAGGAATCTGTTGTATGGCCGTATTAGGCTTTTTCCAATAAATTATTATTATTATTATGCTACCTATATAATATGAGAAATATATTGTTAGGACGAGGTTGATCGTCTCGTTCTCGTCTCGTCTCGAGGGATGTTGTCCAGGACTCGGACTGGTCTTGGCTCGTGAACATGACTTTAGTCTCGGACACTGACGAATCAAGAGCAGCTCTGATATACCATCACTGCTAAATCACTGGAAAGATGGTTGGTCGATAGCGAAATGTAAATGCTGCCGAAGCTCGCCTCTCAGGACAAGTAAAATTGGTGACTCATTTTCCTTAAGTGTGACTTTCTGGTTACAGATTTCAAGCGATGAGTGTTTGACGACAGCACAACGGATTGCTGCTGGACCAAGTTACCTGGAGTCGAATGGATATTTCCAACCCCCAAAGTCTGAAGAATCACCCTCTCATAGGCTACTGAATGCTGCACTGAAGTTAGGATATAATTATTCCTATTATTCAGGAGGCTGTTTGCCGGTACTAAACTGATAAGTTTGATGATGGTTATTCCACGGGTATTTCGTCCCTTCTTGGCAAGGATATTGTTCAGCCTCAAGTCAGCAGAACAAACCAGTGATGAAATAACTGAAGATCCCAAACACACCAGACTCTGAAGAATCACCCTCTCATACTGATTGCTGCACTGAAGGTAGAATATAATTATTTATATTATTCAGGAGGCTATTTGCCGGTACTCAGGCTCGTATCCAGGAATTTACTTCGGGGGGGGGGGGGGGGGGGTTGCCTGCAGGTCGGACAAATAGTACAAAAACACATAGATCAGAGGAAAAAGCCTGTAAAAATGATTATTTTTGTATGTATCGGGGGCGACGGTCCGGTACTAACTGATAAGTTTGTGGATGTTTATTCTGCGGGTATTTCGTCTCTTCTTGGCAAGGATATTCTTCAGCCTCAAGTCAGCTGAAGGAAGCACTGATGAAATAATTGAAGATTCTGCTGAGATTTCATCGTGTATACGGCTGCTGTTTTTAATGCTTTATCTGAGCATTGACATTCTGAATTTTTTTTGTTGGGGGTGGGACGCGGAGAACGGACCTACGTTTGATTAATATATCTGGCAGTCTCGCTTGTATCTCGGTTTATACCTGAACGTTTTTTTTTTCTTTTCTTGAACGACTTCTTGCATCCTGTTGGTGCGGAGACACTTTAATCCCTCTGTAATCTTGATTTAGTATTTAAAACATGAACAAGTTTTCTCGTAGCATTTAAGTCTGTTGTATTCTCTTACTCCTTCTCTCTAATTCTGGGGGGAATAACATAATGAATAAATAAGTTTAACAGGTGAAACATTATTATTTCTAATTATTGTGAACATAGTAATTTTTTCTTCTGCAATAATATTCAACAATACAAGATTCGGAATCTAAGTCTTTTACGCATATAGTCCATTCAATCTCAAGCTAATTAACTAAGTTTGAAAGCATTCACTAAGCTTAGTGGACACCCGTGTTCTTCTTTGTGCCATATTAAATAGAAGTAATACGAAAAGATAGAAACAAGTTAAAAAAAGCGATGGCTTGTAATGCTGTTATTTTGTCGGTAGAGCATCAGGACGTTACCTAGAACAAATAGACCGGAACCATGATTCCTGGCTATTTCTGCACCACCTAACTTACAAGAGGGAAGTGTTTTGTGGATATGCGTACTAAGATTTCAGGTTCACACTGTCGAAGTTTCATAACAGATAGCGTATGATACTTTCAGGAATAACACCTTTTCACTTAGAAATAAAGTGTTATAACCAATTAAGTTTATACTATTTCGTGCCTAGATCTCCAACAACAGCTTCAATTGGTAAAAAAACTAACGGGAACGAAAGAAACATAACAGATAACATCCCAAAGTTTTATCTGTTGAAACAGCGCATCCTTCTATTGTCGTTATGTAACTTTTGACAGTGTAGTATTTTTACCAATAGAAGGTGTTGTTGGAGACCTAGGCACGAAATAGTTTAAACTTAATTGGTCATAACACTTTATTTCTAAGTGAAAAGGTGTTATTCTTGAAAGTGTTATGTGCAATCTGTTATGAAACTTCTGACAGAGCAGTTTCGTTTAATTTCGTAAGGTAGCACTTCATGGCAGAGAGTAGTTTCGATGGCCACAAGATATAGGGGAGACCCAGCAAGTAACCTCTTCAGTAAACAAGACCACAGGTTTCGATGGGATCCCGAAAATTCAGTATCTTATCCAGACAACTGGGTCTTGTCTTAGCCAGATCCAGTGATCGCCAGACTCCTTGAACATTCTTACAATTAAAATTCAGAAAAAGATTAAGGCCAAATAGCTAATAATCTAATAAGCCAAGTCCAGATATGGATTCAGCATGTGTGTTTACCCCTATAAGTCACATAACTTCCTGCCACTTCTGCCAATATCCCGGTTTCGGCCGAACTCCAGAACTACGTGTCCGGCGAATAAAGAAAACTGAAAAACGAGCTTCTATCTCGAACTTCTCTTCTTTCCCCAATATTGAACATAAAATCAACTTAAAAAAAAAAATTAACTTATAACAAAAATTTCCGACTACAGCCGGATTCCGGTCGAACTATATATCCGGGTAAAATATGATTGTCACACATGGATTCAGCATCTCTTCTTACCCATAAATCGGTTATCTAATCAACTAGAAATCAAACTTTAACTTCTAACAGTTTTCCGGTTTTGGTCGGATTAAAGCCGAACTATATGTCCGGGTAGAAATTGTTTTCATATAAGTGTTCAACAGGTCTTCTTGCCCTAAATCAAACATCTAATCAACTCGAAATAAAACTTTTAATTTTAACAAACTTTACGGTTTCGGCTGGATTCCAGGCGAACTACTTGTCAGTCGAGAAAATGGTTTTCACCATCGTCTTCCGTATGTCTTCCTACCCCTAAATCGAACATCTAATCAACTTCAAATAAAACTTTTACTTTTAACAAACTTTCCGGTTTTGGCCGGATTCCGGGCGTAAATCTCGTCCGATGACAAAATGGTTTTTACCATCGTGCTCAACATGTCTTCTTACCCCATAATTGACTATCATTAGCTGTTTCAAAATATTTTGTTTGCCCCTTAATTTGAACCTCCTCCCCCACCCCTAGATGTAGGGCTACAAACCCCATCTACGAACTCGACTATTCCGACGACCCAACGAATCCTCACACCAAGTTTCATCAAAATATGTCATTCCCTTCGAGAGTTATCGTGCTTACAGGTGGACGGACAGACGGACAACTTTTGCGATGTCATAGGTATCCCTCCACTTACATTTTTGGATCCCAAAAACCAGAGTTGGAAGCTCATATGGCACTTGCAAAGTGGGTCAGTGGATGAAAGTTGGAATTCGTCAGTTCGAAAATCTTGAAAATCACGAGAACGTATCGTTTGGTAGTGCATTTGGCTGTGGGCACTTGTAGGGTGCTAGAATCATCTGAAGTCTTAAGCAAAAATGATGATGAGCTCATAGGGAGCACGAAAATGTAAATATTACTCAAAAGTATTCCTTGTACTTTAAGGAATTCTAAGCAAATCCTTGAGGCAAAACTGTTCGTGGACTTGTAGGGATCACGAAAATGCTTGTTTTGCTTAATATTATTTTTTGCACTTTGCTGGGATGATCGGATGTGGGAACTCAAATTTTCCTAGTAAATCTTGTCAAGTGTCTAAATTCCAAGCCAAGTTTCATCGTTCTAGCACATCTGGAAGTACCCTGATTTGCGATACCGTTATTCCAGATCTCCCTGCAACTCCCCCCAGATTGCCCGAGACAGGTCCGGTTCTGTCAGTGATGTATCTACGGCTTGTGCTTGTTCTTCCAGCCAAGTTAATCCTAATCGCTCCACTCTAAGCGTTCACAAGATTTCCAGGTCTACCCTCCACCCCCCCCCACCCCCAAGCATTCATCGGATTACACCCGGACTTTAAATAGGACCTTGGAGACATGAGGTCTTTCCAAATATCAAATTTAGTTAAGATCCGATCAGTCCTTTGAAAGTTATATATACATCAATATTCAGGATTCTCCCTTCCTCTACTCCCCCACGATAGTTGGTGAATCCGGTCTGGTTCTGTCAATGATGTACCTAGGGCGTGTGCTGGTTCCTACCACCAATTGTCATCCCGATCTCTCCACTCTAAGCGTGTCACATGATTTTCGGTTCCCCCATCTGACCCCCCTCCCCACAATCCATCAGATTCGGTCCGAACTTAAAACGGGAGATCTGAGATATGATATCATTCCAACTACCGAGTTTCATTAAGATCCGATCACCCGTTCGAAAGTTATGCATGCCACTAAATTCCGGCTCCCATCCCTCCCCAGTCTTGCATCTTGAAGTACCCTAACTCGCAAACATCGGACTGACCGACAGACCAACGGAAAAAAAATCGGTATATACGGCACTCAGCAAGAATGGAAGTGCCATAACAACAAAAGACGAGACGACAAAGAAACTGTCAATACGTAACAGATAAACCAAATTCTGTACTGATCACTCAATATTCAATCAAAAGACTTGCTTATATTTAATTTTTTTAAATCTTTGGAGAAAGTTTCGGGTCAAAACTAGACTGATCTGTATTCCTGTTCTTATATCTGTAAAGTTGATCCTGAATGTCCGTAGTGAGTGACCTGAATCACTGAATTTTACCAAACCTGTAGAACAAGTTTAGGCCTGGGGTCAATGACTCAGTAATGTCGATATCGGTCTGTTTTGTTTTCACGTGTTGCAAGTTGGTTGCATTCAAGACGGCTGCTCGCTGCATTGGTTCTGAAGGTCCTTTTTTTTTTGTCATGTGTCATTTATTAAAGCTTCTCTCCAAGCTGCAGTTCCTGTTACCCGATTTAATGATATGCAAGGTGACCTGAGTCATTAACGATATGCAAGGTGACCTGAATAACTAAATTTGACCAAACCCGAAGAACAAGCTTAGGGGTCGGGTCAGCAATTCAGTAATGTGTACACTGGTCGATTTCTTTTCATGTGTGGCAAGTTGGTTGCATTCAACACGGCTGCCCGCTGAATTGGTTCTGAAGGTTCATTTTCTTTTGTTCATTTTCGCTTGTTTCCAAGGTGTAGTTCCTGTTATCCGATGCAAGGATAGACAAGGTGACCTCAATCACTGCATTTGACCAAACCCAAAGAATAAGCTTAGGTGTGGGGTAAATGACTTTAGTAATTTCGATACCGGTCGGTTTTGTTTTCTTGTGCTGCAAGTTCGTTGCAATTCAAGACGGCCGCGCGCTGCATTGGTTCTGAAGGTCCATTTTCTTTTGTACTTTAGAAAGGCATCACTGCCAAGCTCCAGTTCCTGTTATCAGATGTAATGAACTGCAAGCTGACTTTAAGACTTACCGACGAAACGTCCCCATGACAAAGGTCCCCTGGCGAAACGTCCCCGTGATGACGGTCCCCGTGACAAAACTTCCCTATATCGAAACACCCCCGTGACAAAACGTCCCCGTGACAAATCATCCCCAAGCATAGATTCTTAACTTCGTCTCAATCTTCAGGTGCATGATCGAGCTAAAATAACTTCAAAGTGTGCATTACAGATGTAGGAACATCAGTTTTAAGCAGGAAAGGTCGGGCATAGGCCCGGTTGCTTCGCAAATGTATTGTTTTCAGTGAAAATATGTAGCGTAATACGCCTTGCAATTGAATTGTAACTGATCAGTTCTAGGTCATTTGAACCAACATGTACAATCTGAGGATCACCAATATGCTCCTCAGAGAAAGGGGAAGATCACTGTGGCGTTTGGCTGGATAAAATGACAAGGAACGCATGGAAACGAAAGCAGATGGAACGAATGGTTAGGTAGAGACTTGGTAATTCTAGGCTAGACGGGTTTGATTCTTTAATAAAATCTCTTAGTAAATAAATATCATCAAATTAAATATCGAACAAAAGCGAGATGGGAAGCGAGCTATATCGCAGCCTAAACTAACACACAAAATAAACCAATTAAATTAAAGATAAAACGAAAAGTGACAAACTACTAGATCTTTGTGCTTTCTTTAAGAAATGGCAATCGTCGGGAGCAAGACTTTGGTTTGTTTCTCGAGTATCGGTTAAATGCTGAAGTAGGCTAGTCTACCCATCGTGGTTTTCAAAAGTTGTTATTCCGAAAATATATTTGTCGGAACTGGTGACGCAATCAGTAGTCTCACAGGCCTAGCTATCCCTCAGCGATGAAAAACAATTTCCATAGCGGGAAATTTCACCAAGGGGACGTTTTGATCGAGGACGTTTCGCCACGGGTAGGTTTTGTCATGGGGACGTTTTGTCACACGGTCGTTTCGTCAGGGGACGTTTCGAATGGGGACGTTTCGCCGAAAACCCGACTTTAAAGAACACGATTCCAGGTTTTGAAAACGAACAGGGGTCTAACGCCGCCAAAATGCGTGAGATTTTTCTTTAAGCTTGGTGTCAAAATTGGAATCTTTTCCGCTTAAGATATTTTCCTTTAGTGCCGCTCGATCAATGCATTTTGTAGACCCAACAGAAGACGAAAATTTGAACAAATTAGTTAACAAATCGCAAAAACACAAAACAGGAAATGGCCTTAACCGTTTAGTATTTGAATAATATCCTTGTCTTACAATACGTCAGTAATGTCAAATAATGTTGATAATAGGCCTATACAAATCTATGTCAATAAATAAAGTTCTTGTCAATACTATCTTGTTCTGCTTTTCAATTTTGATTTCAACAGGTCTGTCGAGCAGCGACGTGAACAAAATTCTACTTGGAGCTGAAACGGCGAGCCGCAATATTTTGGACTTGAGGAGAGGATTTTTCGACTGAAAGAAATGTTTATCCGGATTCTGTGTGCACCAACCGTTAGGTGTCATTCTGCGCATAGTGACACCTAGGAACAGCCACTGCAGGTTCTTCAGTTCAGTCTGAGCATTCATAAACAAGACCAAAGGTTCCGATGGGATCCCAACAAATTAATCTCAGATCCAGACAAATGCGTCTTGAAGATATCCGGTCTACGCGAGACTTCTTAACATTTTTACAGTTGAAATTGAGAAACAGATTAATGCCAATGGCTAGTCGTCTGAGAAAACCGAGCTCAGGTACGGATGCAGCATGTGTGTTTACCCCTATACCTCATATCTACCTTGATGAAGTTGATCGAAACTTCATGCCTCACTTACGCCAAATATCCAGTTTTGGCCGGATTCCGGTGAACTACTTGTCAGGGAAAAAAAAAACTAAAGCTCAAAACGAAATCACAATATCTCCTTATCCCTATATCGAACCTCTAATTTAATTCAGATACACTTTAACTTTTAACAAATTCTTTGATTTCGGCCGCATTCTCGACGAACTTCCCTTCTGGGTAGAAAACGATTGTCATATAGGGATTCAGCATGTTTTCTTACTCCTAAGTGTAAAGTTTAATCACCTTCAAATAAAACTTTAAACTTTTAACAGATTTTCCGGTTTTGGCAGGATTCCGGACGAACTAATTTTCTGGCGAGAAAATAAGTTTCAGATATGGATTCAGAATTTTTCCTTACCCCTGATTCGACTGTCTCAATGGCTTTCCCAAACATTTGTGTTTGTCCCTTAATTTTAAACTTCACCGCTAAATATGGAGCTACAGGGCTCAGAGACGAATTTTCCCTGTACGTTGACTCAATGGGTCCTCATACCAAGTTCGAAGAAAATATCTCCACACCTTCGTGAGTTACTGTGCTGACAAACTAACAGACAGACAGACGGACAAGTTTCCAATCGTATTTTTACGATCTGAAATAGTTGTTACATATTGAAAACAGTTGTTTACGATCGTAGGTTTACGATCGAAACTGATTGTTTCCAATCCTTATTTTACGATTGAAAATAGCTGTTTCTAATCGTTATTTTGGCGTAGTGACGGGTGGACTTAGTGACGGGTGGGCGTAGTGACTGGTGAGGGTAGTGACAGTGACAAGTCTGTCGTATATGGGGGTAGTCCAGTGAAAAGTCTGTCCTCTCTGTTGGACTACTTCTATTTTGCTTCATTTCCACACTTTTAAACCATGGCCAGTCTTATGTCGTGTCCGGCATCCGAGTCGAAGTGTGGCAAGGATGAACAGAGTCGGCAAACGCTAACAAGAAAATCGCCGATCTTATGTGGGGAGCTGGCTAATGGTACTTTCGAACAACGACATTTCTGAGCAATTTCATCATGAAAAGAAAAATTCTGGTAAGAGTTGTGCTTTAAATTTTTTTTATTTTAATCTTTATCTCTATTGATTCGGACCTCCCAAGTCAGCTGTGCCAGATGAAAGCTTCCTTTGTCTTTTGCAAGTTAGCTCGCATACACGTCACTCCATTGACGGCTTCATTCGTTTGAGCGTGTCCTGCGATACCGACCTCTGGACATTTCGGCACGATGTTTCCGACCTAGAAAGAGAAGGAAATTACTAGACTTTATGAATTTACTTATTATCAATCAATCAATCAATCAATCAATTTATTACGCGAAATACATACACGGTGTAAACACGGAGTAAATATAAAGAGAGAGAAAAAAAAGAAAGAGAAGAAAAAGCAGACACAGATATAGACAAAACACCCTTCTGCTGAAAACAACTGCAAGAAAAGAAACACACTTAACAACTTCAGGTAACGATTTACAGAAAGGCGCTGAAAAAGCTATTCGTCGAATCTAACGACTTCTCAAACCGCAATCTCCGTTCCACGATGGCTTTGTTCGGATCTGTGATTTCATACAGAGAAACCAGGAGCCAGGCAAGAACTTGGAATACCGAAAGAGCAACGATCGCAGCGTCCTCTTATCAGAGACAGTAAATAAATTCCAAAAAGGCGACATAGCAAGCAAATAGGGCACAGCCAATGCATTGTAGATTTTAGACAGTATACTTCTCTTATATCGAGCTTTACACGGAACAAGCACACCGTATGTCTTACGAAGCTTTGAACATACAAATTCTAACAAAAGCGATCGGGTATGTCTCAAATCACTCCCAATGGGAAGTTCCAGGTAATGGATGCTTGGCGATAGTGGTACCGGATGACCATCAAGACAAATATTATCGGGGGAGGGCCGATTACGTCAGTAGTTATATAAACCGGGTTCTAGCTCACCCTCCCCCCAATTTCAAAACCCCATTTTAACATCAATTTCTTAAATTTTAACATCCTTTTTACCAAATTATCCCCCTTTTTAAGAACATTTTTATTTTCTTACTTCCAAAATAAAGGATACAAGAAATGAGAATATTACCCTTTACTACATATAAAATACTACAATATACTACTACTTCTTTTTTTTTACATTTTTCATTTTTTATTCAAATATTACTGAGTAAACAGTTCTAAATCCACATATGTTTCTTTGTTCTTGTTTTCGCGTACAAACGGTTGCAAAACCAGATTTTTCTTTAAAAGTAATTCGTTAGCAATGGCATTATATTTCTGTGTTATAAACAAATCACATGGTTTGTCATTATGATTAATAACTACAACCAACTTATCACCATATTTTGTCTTAGCAATTCTCATTTTAACAATAGTATATTTCAGTCCTAGAACTAGTTCTTCTTTCCTGATTGTCTCATTGTATTTATTCATTCTGATTGTATTCAAGACTTCCTTTGTGGACTCCATTTATTAGGGGATGATTTTATTAAATAAAAATCCAGACTCACAAACTCACATACATATTTTTGTTAATAATACCTAATGTAGCTTTTCTTTCATAATATATAACACAGTAAATATTATATGGTACAGGCTGAGCGTGTTTTAATGTTAAACTTATTTCAATATCAGCAGTTGTTCCATTATATATACTTGATTCGTGTTTGGAAACATCGAAACAGAATAGTGGATATACTTCTTTAAATTCTTCTATACTAACAACACTACCAGTATCAAATGCTAATTGTTTATAACCCAAATGTATGAACCTATTGTAAAGATTTGAGTATTTACATTTATCATCGCTAAAATCACATTTAAGTGGTTCTTCAGGATATTTATCCCCATTAATTCTAAGTTCTATGTCTGTTAAATTCATATGATCAAACACCATATTATTCATTAATTGATTGTTATGCTTTTCATTTTTCTGTAACATCACAACGATTTTTGTAGGACTATTTCTCTCAGACACAACTTTCCAGGTGTGCTCCTTATTCTGACTAACATCACTTTTATAACTATTACATGCTTCCCACATCAGATTATGCTTTTTATCCTTAGCAAGATCCTTTTCTAATTCACTCATCATTTCGATACTAGGAGCTACAATAGGGATCTTCCAGGATAAATACTCGATTACTACTTTGAAATTAGTATTTCCATTTCTTATAATCATGTTGTTATCATCATTTCTTCTTAGAAATAATTTATGCGATGCACCTCTGAAGAATCGTTTGTTTCCTTTCAGAAATCCAAACAATTCTGATAATGGTAAATACATATTTACTAATTTACTGCTCTTTGTTCTGTTATATCTTTTTTCAAATCCTTTATTATAATTATTATTATTTCTCAAACTGACTGTTCCACCCCCTGCTGCAGCCCCTGCAGCCCCTGCTACTACTGGAGTTGCAGTAAACGAAGCAATAACAGGATTAATTTCTTTTCCTTGATTATAATCCTTATACCAGAAATGATTTCTTGCTGCACTTCTAGAATAATCATCAGAGTATTCAATCAACTTTGTAACGGTAGTTGTAATACCAACATGATTAATTTTTTCAACCGATTCATCGTTTATTACATACTCAGCGGTACTGAATAAATTAAATCCATTATTCGTTAAAGTAGCAACATCGGTTGCAGCTATAGGAGTCCCATCTTCGTTTACTATTCTTACACTGACATCAAGATAACTTTCACTTGGATAAAACCAGGAATCTAATTTCTTTGTTACGAATTCAAACTCTGATTTATTAGATACATTCACATCTGTTTCTCGAATTTCTTTAAATTCATATTTAACCACTGTATCATCCACAAGCGGTTCATCAAAAATGTTCCATTGAGGACTGATAACTTTATTTACTGCCATTTATATAAGAAAGAAATTATTAAATAAAACTTATTTCAGAATCTTTAATCCATTACCAGTCATTAACGTTTTGATCAAGTCCTGACTTCTTTGATTTAAAATCCTTTTATTTGTACCGATAAGATCCTTCATCGATTTTTTGTTTCCAATTACATCGATGAGTTCCTTCTTGTTGACATTGATCAGATCTTTCCCATATTCTATTGCTCTGTTTTTCAACAACTCAAATCTCGGTTTAATAATATTATTATACATTGACATAGCCCCATCTTTTATTTGTTTTGCTGACGTTTGAAATAACTGGGAATTAACAATGTTTTTGAATACACTACCGATTCCACTTCCATACTGCTTTTTATAAAGTAATCGCTTATTATTAATCAACATTTATAGGTAAATAATTTTATTTCACTAATCAATAAGCTTTTCTTAAATGCAGCACGTATCCAACGTTATCACCATTCAAATCGATAGGTCTTCCCAACTGATCAGTAATTGTCACTCTCAAGGAGTAAATAAAGTCTTTTGTATTAATAGGAAGGTAGATTAATTGTCTAGGATTCTCAACAATTTGACAACCCGGTTCTGTATTCGGAACAAATGTCCAAATGACATCTGATTTACTTTTGTTTACGATAGAACTGTTTACGAGAGAGCAGTGAATTTGAATTTTATCAACGCTTCTTGTTATATTCGGAAGCTTTGTACCTTCATTGATTTTCTTAGATATCTCACTATCCTTCTCAAATCCTAAAATCTGACACAAGTCACTATTAAATCTAAACACATATTTTTCTTGTAATAGTATGACAAATCTCATAGATGCTGGATTGGATGAAATTACAATAGGACATTTATCTTTTGGGGTATCAAAATACTGACACAAAAAATAATTCAAACAATCATCGTTATACATCCCATTAGGAATAGTAACATTCATCCATTCTGTTGCATTATTATCTTCATCTTTCCTGTATTGAAATGTATTATTTCCAAATTTATCACTTATATTATGCCATGAATACCACAAAGTACACTGATTCAAACCTATTTCATAATCCCAATTACGATTCAATTCGATTGGTTGACTAAATGTTATATCAATGATACTTTCATTACCTTCAATGTTTAACAACACCATTTATTAGAAACATTTTTTATATATTGAATTGTAATTTCTCTTCGTAAGAAATTTATTTCGCATTAACGAATCCAAAATATCAATAGCTTCATTTCTCACCTCATCAGATGTATTTCCGTTTACTCTGCTACCTATCAAAGTGTATAATTTTGAAATCATTTCATCACAATTCATAAATATTCCAGTTCCTTGTTGTCTGATAAAGGGTATACTAGATTGAATTTTTCTTAATCTATCCTTATAGTCTTGTATAAATAAAATAATTTTATCATACTTACTAGAACTATAACTTTTACTTTTCAGACCACCATAACTTTGACTTATCGGTGTTAATTCAGCCAAAGCATCTTCTATATTCTCTGGGTTATCATAATAAAAATGAGGCATCTCAAAATATTCCCCTTCATATCTTCTATGATTATCTCTATATTTCACATTAAGTGTTTTTAATAACTCTTTATCAACACCTTCATTCAGATCAACAACTTTTATACTTGTTGGAGATGCTTCTAAAGCGGTTGACTGCATTTCTACCCCTGAAACTGGAAGCTGATATGGTTGATTCGTTTCACCTATCTGGAGAAGCCTTGTTCTTGAACTATCATCACCTTCCTGTAGTTTATTTATGATCATTTCAGTGTTTTCTTGTAATTTTTTGATGGTATCTTTAGTGTTTTCTTTTTGTGCTATAATAACTGGAGCGTTTAATTCTGAACCATATTCCCGAAATCCTGCCTTCTCCATCTCATTTTGTTGAACCTTTCTTCTCTGAACTTCTCTGTTCTTCACTATATCCGATAAAATATCACTCAAGCGTCTTGAATCCATTTATATACAACTAATTTTATTTCATAATAAATTTTGAAAGTTCTTTTTCATAGAACCCTCCTTGAATTAACTCCCCACTTTTGTCAGATATTTCATAAGTAATGGGGTTGGTAGGTCTAACGATTGCTATTTGGAATACTTCATCCGTATAATTAGGTAAATATCCTTTATCGAAAATACTTTTTTCTTTTTTAATTCTGACTAAATCCCCTACTTTGACGTTTCCTGTGATTTTGTAGTCATCTACTGGAGGAAACAGAGCACTAAAAACCTTTTTCTGATTAACCTTTTTACTAGCATCAACTGGTTTCATTTGTATTGAACGGTGGTACGAGTTATTATAATTACTCACAAATAAAGGTAAAATATCAATCCAATTAGTAGTGTTATTGTGAGTGAAATATTTCCATAACTTTTCTTTAAGCGTTCTGTTGAATCGTTCTACAATTTGCGCTTTCAATTCCCTTTCAGATGCAAACCAGTGTATGCCGTTATTTTTCAAAAAAGTTTGAACATTTCTCATCACAAATTCTTTACCTTTATCAGTTTGTAGTTTCTTAGGAATTCTTTCTTTAAATATAACACTGAATGCTTTTATTATTTCAGCACCCGTTTTGTCTTTCAGAGGGATACACCAAGCATATTTACTAAAGCAATCAATAACAGTTAAAATGTAATTTGTTTTATTATTTTCTTTTTTATATTTCTGCATGTCAACTAAATCAGCTTGCCATTGCTCATCAACATAGTGAACATACACTCGCCTCCTTTCAAAGTTATGATAGGAAGGTTTGTGTAACGTATACACATTCTCATTTTGCAACACATTTTTTATTGTATCTTTAGACACGTTCACTCCATTTTCTTTTAATTTTCTGTGAATATCATCAACACCTGAATAATTAGAATAATACGTCTTTAATATATCTTTTTCTGCGTCGAGGTTTTTTTTAAAAAGCGATTTTTCCTCGATCCGCAAATAACACAATTCCCTTTCAGCATTGGAACATTATTTTTTTGTGACACTGCCTTAAACATTGATTCAGTGTCAGTGCTCTTTTTACATTTCATACAATAAATCTCCATTTATTAGAAAACAATTTTTATAAACGAAAAGCTACCAAGCCTTCATTTTCCGCTGGATGTAGGAAATGCAGTGAAAACCACAGTTTAATTCATCTATATTTTGAACAGCAAGATTTTCATAAGCTATTTTTTTCTTTGAAGTTTTTAGATATTTAACTATTTCTTTTCCTGGAGGAACACCGAAAGAATCAAAAAATTCGACATAGGGGGATTCAGGTAGATTACAATAGGCAACCCAATGTGTTCCAGGCATTCCACGTTTGTCATAGTTGATTACACCACATTCCGAATCGTTTATATGTTTGGGTAGTGTATCTAAAGAGAACACACCTCTAAACTGTGGTATATCCCCTAATGCATCCATAATATCAAAATTGGTTAGAGGTCCTACTTTACTTTTGCTTCTTTTTTGATGTCCCCGTTTTTTGACTTCCTAGGTCTTCCACGTACCCCATGACCGACAACTCTTTGTGTTCCAGGAAGTGTTAGCGCTCCACCTGTGTTGACATCATCGGTTTTTTCCTTCTTAGGTCTACCACGTACACCATTACCGGTAACTTTTTGTGTTCCAGGAAGTTTTAGCGCACCACCTGTGTTGGTCCTTTTATCCATAATTTTCTTACCAGCGAATGTACCCAAAGCAGCAGCACCACTTGTTAAAGATGCCTTACCAAGGGTAATTGCTAGCGGTATTAAAAATGGAAGTAATCCACCTTTTTGAATCGCTTCTCTCATCTGCTTGTATGATACATCAATATCACATCCCTTATTATTCATTTTACAGGTTTCAATTTTATCAATTTGTCGTTTACTTAAAAGTAACTTAACTGGTTCTCGTTCATTTTGTCTACTATGACTAACACGTATCTGACATTTTTGTTTAGCATCAAAGCATTTCTTCAGCTTTCCTTTCTGAAGCTTTGACAAATAAACTGTATACTCCATTGTTTCAACCATTTATTAGGGAATTAATTTATCTTATAAAATTTATTTACCAGCCATCATTTTTTCTATTCTGGTAACGAATGGTTTGTCAACAGGTTTTAGCTCTAGCTCTAGAAGCCTTTTTAAAATATTTACTACTGCTCTTTCAATATTATCGATACGAATTTTTTGACCAGCAATCTTTCCTTCAATTATACCGTTATGGGTGTGTTGCCCAAGAAGCTTTTTGTCATAATCTAAAAGATTCATAGTTAACGTTGCTAAATTAACAGCATCATTTTTGTTTCTAGGGTTTTGAACATTTGTTATCAATTTGTTCTCAGCATCAATTTCTTTCTCATTAACTCGAATTATTTCTTTTACAAATAACCCTTTATCATTAATCCTTACCAATAAATTTTTAGGAGAATCATGTACCGCAGTTAATCTGTTGATATCTTCGCTAAAATACTGATTTATCCCCACTTGTTGTGCGGTAATTTCTTCTTTAAATTGATTCAGAATAATAGTCATGGATCTGAAACTAATAGCGTCCTGGTCAGCTTTCGCATCCCCTAACATAATAATTCTCTTATCTTGTAGGTTAATATTACCGTTGTCATCAGTAACTCTCTTTTCATTCGATTCGTTACTAACCTTTTTTCCAACACTACCAAATTTATTCATTTATTATAGAAATAAATTATCCGGTAAATTTTTCAAAGTTTTTCCTGTACTTAAGGGTTTTATCTTTTATTTTTAAATCTATGAAGAAAAAACCGTAACCCTTGGTTGCAGTCTCGAATTGTTTGAGAAATTTTTCATCGTCTATACTGGATACATGGCTTTGTCTTATTAATTTTACTTCTTTTGGATTAGAACACTGAAAGAATGCAAAATAATTGCACTGGAGCCTTACCACCTTTGGCGTTTTATGATAGCTCTGTGACAAGTAAATAATTGAAGCATTTTTCTTTCTTCCTCTTATGAATAAATCTTCTATTTTCTTCTGGTCTTTTTCAGTGACAAAATCGTCAAAGATAATCAAGTTTTGGTACTCAGGGTCTAAGTCGTCAACATCGACAATATCATCAAGATTGTTACTTACTGTTAAGACTTTCGATTTGCATTGTGATTCCAAAGTGGTTAAATTGGTTATAAGGTCTTGATATTTATCTTCTTCAAGATCTTTAGCATACAAGTATATTCGGTTGAAACAAAGATATTCATAAATTAAATTCAAGAGTAAACTGGTTTTTCCTGTTCCAGAACTTCCACAAATTAATAATCTAAATGGCCACTGAGGTGCAAGGTCGTGCTTATTCTGATAAGTGTTCTTTTCACTAAAATCATAGACTTTGATTGGAGCCTTTTCATTCATTTATTTAGGAAGAATTTTTCATTATAAGATTTACTTGAGTATTTTAAGTATATACTTGGATTTATTAAGTAGGTACTTGAAGTTTTGAAGTGGGTTTTTGAATTTTTTAAGTAGGTACTTGAATTTTTTAAGTAGGTACTTGAAGTTTTTAAGTAGGTACTTGATTTTTTTAAGTAGGTACTTGATTTTTTAAGTAGGGACTTGATTTTTTTAAGTAGGTACTTGATTTTTTTAAGTAAGTACTTGATTTTTTTAAGTAGGTACTTGATTTTTTTAAGTAGGTACTTGATTTTTTTAAGTAGGGACTTGATTTTTTAAGTAGGGACTTGATTTTTTTAAGTAGGTACTTGATTTTTTTAAGTAGGTACTTGATTTTTTAAGTAGGGACTTGATTTTTTTAAGTAGGTACTTGATTTTTTTAAGTAGGTACTTGATTTTTTTAAGTAGGGACTTGATTTTTTTAAGTAGGTACTTGAAGTTTTGAAGTAGGTACTTGAAGTTTTTAAGTAGGTACTTGAATTTAATGTTTATAACCTAAAGGTAAAGTGTGTATTTTATCGCTTGTTACTATCCTTTTATCATCCTTAGGATCTAACGCTTTTTTATTCTGTTCTTCTAGAAACATATTGTGCTTGTATGATCTTAAGTTGTACTGGGTTATAGAAAGGTTTTCCGTTTTACCAAACAGTACATCCTTATAGTTTTGAATCGTAATTTCATCTTTAACGATATTGGTTTTTATTCCTTTTAGTTTTTTGCTAGCTTTTGAAGGGTCTTGGTTGTCCTTTAAATAAGCATATACTTTTGATCGTAATCCAACAAACTCTGTCATAACCTGTCCACCTAATTCATCTTTCATCATTCCTATCACTTTCTTATTTACATTAGGAAACCTATACGGATTATCTTTCGCATAATCAGATGTATCGAACCTCTCATTCAAATCCTGTTTGATATCTTGATAAAAATCTTCAGTTCTAATATCATATATGAAAGAATCAGTGTCCATATAACACAAATCAATTTTATCTCCATATTTAGGCTTCATATAATCATAATGGAATTCATACATCAATAACTTGGATAGTTCCAATACAGCAAAGCCGATATACATTGGTTTGTCTAGTTTTATCTTTTCCTTCGACATTCTTGCCACTGAAAAGTTTTCACTAAAAATTATTTCAGATTTAAAGTTGGGCTTCTTTATTATTTTTTCTCTTGTTTCATTATCCGTTATTATTTCCATATCCGCTCGCTTCCTTACGCTTTCCATAGTTTTTCCAAAGCAAGCATTATTCATAAGCTTAAAGAAATCCTTCTCAAAATCATTTGTACCTTTAGTTCTAAGTGCTGTGTTGTGGTCTATATATCCTTTTAAGTAAGCACTTTCAGTGAATCCTAGTATTCTGTGTACTCTTTTCAATATCAAGCCTTTTTGTAAATAAAATTCTAGATTCCTGTGGTGAACTACATAGTTGGTTTTATCTAATACTGTGGTACATAGCTTACCGTTAAAGTGTTCGGGTGCTAATGGTAAATCCTTGTGTAATTCGTGTAGTTCTTTTGGATATTCTAAATCTACCTCATATATAGCACCCACATCTTGTCTCACCGACTTAATCGTAATCACCGAATTGATATGACTTTTCAGATGGTTGTAATACTCGATTGATTCGTATTCATTCCTTTCTTTCAAATCATCCGGTATGGAAATGAATTGGAAATCATTCGCTGGTAAATTCTGCGACATCGCCCACCCATATAAATTATTTTTATCCAAATACACTAAATAATTAGATGGCTTATTCTTATTATAATCACTTGTATATTTATTATTTGCTTTTGCGTATCTTTTTATACATTGGGATACACCACCTCTTATTCCTTTTTCTATAAAGGTATACATGTCTTCCTTTGAGAATAACGGCAAGTCTACTTTCGAATGCTTTAGGAAAGCATCCCATGTTAATCCTGGAGCTGAGAAGTAATGAACTGGATCCAGATCATAATTATGTATACAAACGTTCCTGAAATTCTCCACAACATCTGATAGAATTAACACATCACTTTTTAGGTACAACTTGGTATAATCAAGTAAAGTTTCACAGTTAAATTGCTTCCATATAGATACCGCTCTTTTATAATCACTTTTGTCAATACCTTTCCCCGTCAACCTAGAATAAAAGCTTTCTATTGGTGGTAACTTTGCACATTTCATTTTATCGAAACTATCTACGAATTCATAGGGATACACCCCTTTTTTAATTATTTCTTTGAATTCATCGTCATTTTTGAAGCTGTTAGATGTGTACTTGAAATTCTGTCTTAGATGATTACAAGGTACTTTGCAATCACATGTTGCTAAATTTGCTGATAGTTTGTCTAAAGAGAAAGCCATAAATCTAATTGAATCTATAAACCGCATCTCATATTTTATTTCCGTATCCGCTTTTGTAATACTTATTGATTTCGAGAATGAGATGAAACTTTCTGCACTTTCAAAAATTCCGTTATCAGGTATCAATTCTCTAACAAATAAATGAGAATCATATTTTGATAAATTATGCATTACTACCGGGATATGCCTAGGAATCCTGTATTTCATATTACATTCAGCATGAGCAAATCCCCTATCTTCTCCTGTCATGTGGTCGTGATCAAAGTGAGGATTTTCAGTAATTTCAGTTGTACAGATGTGACAAGTCTTATTCATTAGATTTTTCCATTTTTCGGTAATTTCTACATTGGTATAAGTATGGTTTCTTTGTCTGCTTTCATATTTGTTTGCAATTTCTGTGGATACTTTTGTAACGGTTTTAACAAAATGTTTTGCAGCGTCTTCACCGAAATAGTCATAGTATTTGTTCTGGTTTGTATCAAAGGAACAGCATACCTGAAATGCGTAAGCAAATGGTTTCTGTTTGGCCACTTTTATTGTTTTCTTCCCATGTACTTGATTGTACTCTTCATTATAAGACTCAAAGTCGGCTATTATGCAATAAGGTACTTTCATTTGTTTTGCAATACTTCTATATTGTATACTTGAACCTTCAGGAGGCATTATTATATCAGGATCTTCGCAATTATTTTTACTTTCATGTTTTTCAAAGTGTTCTTCTTTTGTAAAATGCCTTCCGCAAAAAGTGCATAGGTATGTCTTTGTTTTATTTTTAGAGATTTGACTACCAACTAATCTGCTCAGATCCTTTACCAGTACATAATGATTATCGAAATATAATAAATTAATAACATGTTTAGCTGTTTTGCCATTGATTGTACTTTTTAGTATATGACTTCTGATAATTTTCTCTTTTTCAATTTGAAATAAACAAATCTTAATGTTGTATCTATTTTCAAATTTGTGTATATCTTTAGTATCCATTGGGAAGTTGGTAACCCCTTCGAAATCAAATTCGTTCTCATATTGTTTATATTTCGAAATTCTCTCAGCGTTGTCCTTGGTTGGGTATAAATGTGCTAAGATGGACCAAAGAAAGCATTTTTGATCTAAATTTTTTATATTTATGCACGCTTTTTTATTTTTTACGAAATCTGGCAGTATTTTAAACGTTCCTCCCATGTAAGATTCTATTCGTGTCATCCTATAATCAATTCCTTCATACCGACTAAATTGTAGCCCAGATCGAGGGGTATTACTTAAAGAGCTCAGTCTCTTGTTATTATCATCCAAATGACTATGAGTAAGAATGCTATTTTTATTTAAAATCCAAGAAGTACTGTTGTAATATACTACTACTTCTTCATCATTTTCCTGTCTATAGAATATAACCCTGGTTACAAACTGAACTCTATATTGATAAAGTTCATTCATCCGCCGCTGTAAATCGGCGAAAGTAAAAGCAATAAGAGTATCTTTTTCTCTTCCATTGCTTTCAATAGAAACGTTGATGGTATAAAGGTTTTCCGTTTCCCTAGAAATAGTAGGCTGCTGTTCTTCTTCCTTTCTAAATAAATGATCAGGAATCAATTTTTCTTCTTTGATTTTTTTCTTATTTATAAAGAGAGTGGATAAATCGACTACTTTCTGTCTACTGTTATCACGTCTTTCTGTTTGATCTCTTATGATATCTCTATTTTTCGGTACGGAATCTTTATGTTTGGTAATAATATTATTATAGTATTCTTCAACTCTTTTTAGTACTTCTTCTCGGTTTCCGCGAGTTGATAGGTTTTTGTTTTTCAGAAATCTTTTTAATTCGCTTGTCTCTTTTTCTTTGTTATCATTGTATTCTTGTTTTAGTTTTGTAATGGTGATATTATTTTCTTTTATCTCATCTTCCAGAATGGTTCGTAATCTCGGTTCTGGTTTGTAGTCGGATGGTCTGTTCTTATTATGAGTTCTTTCGTTTCTGCGTTCAATTTTAATTTTATCTTCAGCTATCAAAATATACTTATTAAGATGGTTTATTATATTATTTGTTATTTCATGTTTCTTAGCTCCATTTGTTTTGATTTTATTAATTTTCGCATAAGTCCGCAGTTCATTATATGTGTATAGCGGTAATCTTTGTATAACCGATTTGTTGTTCGATATAACCTTTTTACAAAGCTGAATAACCTCTGCAGTATTCATCATTTAATAGGGGAATATTTTTATTAATAAATTTCTCAGTCTGCGTTTTCTCAGCCGTAAAGAAAAGCACTGGTTTTCCAAATCCTTTACTATGTATTTTCCGACGCCCTTATGGGTTTCGCACATGCTTTACTACTAGTCACGGGTTTCCTTTATTCTTTACTACTCTTGACGAAATCGGCATTTGATTACTACTCTTAACGAAAATCCGCTTTTGGTTACTACTCTTGACGAAATCGGCATTTGGTTACTACTCTTTATTTTGTTAGAAATATTTTTCGAAACAATTTTATTATATTATAAATGGAAGAATTAGAAAAGAAAATGTATGTTTACCGTCGCAGTTACAAGTACTAAAATCGTATAAGTAATAGCTTACTTGTATCCAAATTCCTCTTTTCAGCAGCAGGAATGTCTGCGTTTCTAGTGCTACCGCTAGCTTCTTTAAGTTTGGGTGCTGTTATCATCGAAATAATTGAAAAGCAATTAAGCATTGCTGATAGAAAAGCAGAATTTAGGACTATTTATGATTTTTATACTGAGTTGTTGTCAATGCTAAAATGCGGACAGTTAACAATTGAGGAGGTAATTCAGAGAGAAACAGAGATGCGTAAAACCTTTCGATTTTTTCCTCGCGAAAAATACATGAAACAAGTCCGTCTGAATGGCTATAAATATTGTAATAAATCTATAAAAATTCAAGAGAAATTACCAAACATATAGTCTATTGCTATACTGAATATTGTTTCCTAACTGTCAAACAGATCTTTATTTCATACGCGCATTAATGAGCTGCGTCATTCAAAGGTCTCGCCGCCAATTTGGGATGTAATTACAGTCTCCGGCGTGACTAACACAATCTCATCTTAACTCGGAAACTTGTGCGAATTGAACAAGGACCCTTGGTGTAGTGGCTCAACGCTCGGCCGAACGTTGACTCATCACCATTCAGACCTTCGAATCCCACTGACCGCAGTTTCTGTTTGTCGATAGTGGGATGGTAATAAAAACTTGCGGGTTCCCCGTTCAGGGCCCCCCAGACTAAGGCCACATCACCACAAACACTACACCAATCGGGGTGTACCAACATCACACCTCTTAATTTTCAAAGTCTGGGGGTGTGGGGTTTTGCAAAAATATTTTATAAAGTTCAAAATCGGTAATCATCATATCATCATGCAAACTCAGTACTGCGTTTGTATCTATCGCATTTATATGATAAACGTGGTTGGTTTCTATTACCAGATGTTTCAAAGCGATTGGGATTTTTATTTAATAAAATCATCCCCTAATAAATGGAGTCCACAAAGGAAGTCTTGAATACAATCAGAATGAATAAATACAATCAGACAATCAGGAAAGAAGAACTAGTTCTAGGACTGAAATATACTATTGTTAAAATGAGAATTGCTAAGACAAAATATGGTGATAAGTTGGTTGTAGTTATTAATCATAATGACAAACCATGTGATTTGTTTATAACACAGAAATATAATGCCATTGCTAACGAATTACTTTTAAAGAAAAATCTGGTTTTGCAACCGATTGTACGCGAAAACAAGAACAAAGAAACATATGTGGATTTAGAACTGTTTACTCAGTAATATTTGAATAAAAAATGAAAAATGTAAAAAAAAAGAAGTAGTAGTATATTGTAGTATTTTATATGTAGTAAAGGGTAATATTCTCATTTCTTGTATCCTTTATTTTGGAAGTAAGAAAATAAAAATGTTCTTAAAAAGGGGGATAATTTGGTAAAAAGGATGTTAAAATTTAAGAAATTGATGTTAAAATGGGGTTTTGAAATTGGGGGGAGGGTGAGCTAGAACCCGGTTTATATAACTACTTACGTCTTTTACCAATTGAAACAACTTCACTCTTCTCAGCATTAAACTTCAATACAATCTTAATATACTCTAAACATAAAATACCAAAGTTTTCTTCGACACCAGAAATAGTCCTGCTTAGATTCAATATATCGTCAGCATAATTGAGAAGCGACAGGTCAAGGCCTCGGCAAATAAATGTCGTACGAACTTTCTTCTGAGCCTCTACCACACTGTTATTATATAATGGAAGTGAAGACACACCACCCTGCCTAATACCTTTCCAAACATGTACTACAATCTTCGATATTATAAAACCTTCCCGCGGCACTTTAATAAGAACATACAGTTTGCTGTACATATGCCTATAAACACGTAAAACTGAGCGATCCAGACCACGATCCTTAGCACTGATTAGGAGCTGAGGATGGATTCCAGAGACAAACGCACGAGATTCATCGTGACCGGCCATAATAACAATATCATCTTTATCTTCAAGATCAACTAAAATATTCGCAATAACTCTGTGTACATGTTCACGGCTGTATACCTTTTTAAAGCCAAACTGATTTTCTGGTTTCGAACAAACTCCAGTTATCTCATCAATAACTATCAGCTCTAGCAATTTGCACATTTCTGGCGAAACCGTGATTGGCCGATATGAACTAAATTTGCTTTTATTTTTTCCTTTCTTAACCACCGGGGTTACAACACCGGCACAAAAAACATCTGGGACTAGCCCACAGTTAAATATCATTTGGAACAGTAGACCCAAATGGTGTAACAGATTTATACTTCCGTGAATAAGGTACATACCACATAGCTGATCAATTCCAAATGACAATTTCTTTTTCAATTTTAGAATGCACTTTTTAATTTTTACCAGACTAACCGTGAAGCTGGGACCCGAATCACAATCACCCAGTGCCACACCAAGCTGTGAACAGAACTCATCTTCCAGATCGGTATCGGGGGTGAAAATTCACTACTATAGTATTTAACCCATTATTGCTCTGACGGTATCTCTTGGTCATTTGACTCACAATCACCTTTCTTCTTTGCAATGAACTTCCATATTTCATTGGGGTTTTCTGTCAGCCTCTCACTATATCTATCAATCACTGCTGCTTTATGTTTACTGAGAATTTTAAAGAGCTGACGCTTGGTATAAAGCCTTAGATTATTCACATCAGCAGATCGGGGTCTACCACAGCTATTCCACAATCGCTACCAAAATTTGGAAGACTCACACTCGTGAGCCAGCTCTGGATTTAGAGACCACCTAGGAACTTCAGACCCTACGCGCACTTTGTGTTTTTGCACAGCAGCTGTTTCTGCACATCGCATCCCATGGATGAGCTCGGAGCAATATATATTTAGGAGAAACTGCTTTTCACTGACTGGTATTTTCGCGTTCTGCTGAAGTAACTGGAATGGTATCTTAATTTTTGCCAACACACTATCAAGAACACTAGAATATGCATTAGCGTCAACTTTATTCCATTCCGACTTACAATACCACTTCCTTTTTCTTGGGAAACTATTATCAGGCACAGCGATTTCAAATGAGCAGGTAATAGGGAAATTATCAGACACCGATACGCCAGTATGGACATAGCTAGCACTAAGTGATTCCACAATGTTTGAGCAGACAAAGAAATCCAGAGAGCTAGTTGAGCCTGAATTGTGTACATAAGTGTAACAGCAGTCGTTTGGTATAGGTTGCAGGTTGGCAAGAGCGGGCGGTAGAATTTGAGTCATTGCCCTATTACTATCGGTGAGATCACAGTTGAGGTCTCCCACAACAATTACCTGCCCATGCTTATCCTTGCAGTCCTGGATAGAGCGCACTAGTTGGGAGCTTGCAGTGCTAAACCTCTCCTCAGAAGCAATGTCACGGTAATCGGTTGGGAGATAAACAGAGAATACATAAGTTTCACCGATTTTCACAGCCACAAAATGTTAATTTTTACTAAACAGCTGGACAGATAGGCTAGAATTAACGAGTATGGCAACGCCACCTGAAGGTCTTCCTCGACCCGAAGTCACAGCAGGCACCGAAATACCTGAATATTGTCGCTGAACTTTTGAAGAGACGCTGAGGATGCTGATAGGAAGTGCTCCTGTAAGCAGAGCACATGGTTGCAACATAACGCGTTTTCGAGGAAGGGTAGCTTTTTAGTAATACTGCCTTTAATGTTCCACGAACAGACCTTTAATTGGGGAGCAGTCATTTACTAGCCAAGATTTTCACTGCTACTGGACATTTAATACTATAGCAAGGATAGTCCGCAGAACCGCACAGTGAGCATTTCGCATCATTGTTGCAAAGATCATCTTTCGAAGTTTTATGATCACCAGCACAGCGAGAACATTTGGTATCATTTTGACATGATTGAGCTACATGTCCAAACTGTTGACAATTATTACAACGCATGGGCAGAAATTTATACTCTCGAATCCGGTGTTTCTCGTAGCCACAGATCACAGGGTTTTCCACAGCTTTGAGGAAGTCCATCTTGCTGTCAAAAAGCAACTTGAACGATCGAGTATTTCGAATCCTTTCTGCCTTAACACAGTTCATTATATAACGGGAGATCCTATTCTTGCTGGTTTGAAATATTTCCACGTCTGTTCACTTGCTTTCGAATGGGAGATTCTCCCTTGACTCAACAAATACTCAACAACTCTGGCGTAAACTTGCTACACAATACCTAGCCTCCCATCCATAAACAACCATCCTCTCACACCAAGTCACCATTTCCAGGATCACCAGTTTATAAAAGACAATGCATCAAAATGCACCTTTAAAACGTCCGAAAGGTTTTTTTATTCTCAAATCACCCGTTCTTTACGGGAGTTCTCACGGATTGTATCCGGTTATTCTTATATGGCGTTTCTGCATTCACCAGTGACTACTCAGTCTTATAACCCGTTTTTGAACTAATAGATGTCCGCTTTAACATCCCCGGTGCGGACTAACCATGCAGAACCTGCTCGACTCTACCGAAAAGTTGGCACGTTTTCGTTGGCGCGCTTAAATTAGGCCGATTCTGGACTCACTGGTGACTACTCATCGGTTAGCCAAAAAACGCGTTACAAAAGAAGAACCAGACACCGGTGACAAAACAAAAGAACACAATCCTGGAAAAAACCGTAAAGTTACGACTCGACCCGACACCTTTTACGAAGATATCTATCGCGCCTTGAAGAAATTCAGTCCTCAAACAATGGGTCTCTATCTCGAAGAGTTCAATTTTCATGAGTGACCTTGGTCAAATGATATGTCGCAACAAGATTTCGCAATTCTGAAGAGAAACTAATTCTTAGGGCTATTTTTCTGATTTTCATGGGTAGCTCTGGTTTCCCTTGGAAGGCCAGGGAGGCAGCTGCCCTCTTCGCCCCCCACCCCACCCCGAATGACACCTTTGAAAGATTACGACGCTAATAGCCGAATAACGAGAAGTTCCGAGTCCGAGTAAATCTCTCGACCACATATTTACTTAAAGTAATAGACGACCAACTAGGGTCGATAATACAAAATAAACAACAAGAACACTGACATGAATATGCACCATAAACAAAGAAAAATAAAGTATCAGGACATCAACCTGGGTAGAACCCTCAATATAATAGGGCAAAGAGATTAGTAGTAAGCTACGAGATTATCCAAACAATGATTATGTTGTATGTTATATGCTACCTATATAATATGAGAAATATATTGCTAGGACGAGGTTGATAGTCTTGTTTTCGTCTCGTCTCAACGGATGTTGTCCAGGACTCGGACTGGTCTTGGCTCGTGAACATGACTTTAGTCTCGTACACTCTCGAATCAAAAGCAGCTCTGATATACCATCACTGCTTTTCAAGCGATGAGTGTTTGACAACAGCACAACGGATTGCTGCTGGACCACGTAACCCGGTGAGGAATGGAGATTTCCAACCCCCAAATTCTGATGAATCACCCTCTCATAGGCTACTGAATGCTGCACTGAAGTTAGAATATAATTATTCCTATTATTCAGGAGGCTGTTTACCGGTACTAAACTGATAAGTTTGATGATGGTTATTCCACGGGTATTTCGTCCCTTCTTGGCAAGGATATTGTTCAGCCTTAAGTCAGCAGAACTAACCAGTGATGAAATAACTGAAGATCCCAAACACACCAGACTCCGAAGAATCACCCTCTCATACTGAATGCTGTACTGAAGGTAGAATATAATTATTTATATTATTCAGGAGGCCATTTGCCGGTACTCAGGCTCGTATTCAGGAATTTATTTCGGGGGGGGGATGCCTGCTGGTCGGACAAATAGTACAAAAACACATAGATCAGAGGGAAAAGCCTGTAAAAATGATAATTTTTGTATGTATCGGGGGCGGCGGTCAAACCCCTAACCCCCCCCCCCCCCCCCGGATATGGCCTTGCCGGTACTAACTAGTTTGTGGATGTTTATTCTGCGGGTATTTCGTCCCTTCTTGGCAAGGATATTCTTCAGTATCAAGTCAGCTGAACGAACCACAGATGAAATGATTGAAGATTCTGCTGAGATTTCATCGTGTATGCAGTGGCTGTTTTTAATGCTTTATCTGAGCATTGACATCTTGAATTGTTTGTTGGGCGGGGGAGACGGGGGAGAACGGACCTACCTTTGATTAATATATCTGGCAGTCTCGATTGTATCTCGGTTTATACCTGAACGTTTTTTTCTTCTTCTTTTCTTGAACGACTTCTTGCATCCTGTTGGTGCGGAGGCTCTTCAGCTGATGTTGATTGAGTATAATGACGGAAAATCAGAAAAATTCCATTTGTAATCTTGATTTAGTTTTTAAAACATGACATGTTTTTTTTCGTAGCATTTAAGCCTGTTGTAATCTGTTCCTCCTTCTCCCCAGTTCTGGGGGAATAAAACAATGAATAAATAAATTTAACAGGTGAAACATTATTATTTCTTATTATTCTGAACATAAGAGTTGCGTTTTCGCTGATAAAAGGTGATCTGTTACCACGGTCTAAAGTCGTTTTTGCAGTTACTGTGGTATCTGATACCACGGTCAAAAGGCGTTTTTGCAGTTATCGTGGTATCTGGCCAGTTATCGTGGTATCAGATATACAGATACTACGGTCCGACCGTGGTAACTCGTCGTGGTATCTCAAAAGTCATCTCACTTTCATCAAATTTTGTCAGATTGGTGAGAAAGAAGTTTAGCACTTAGTGATGTAACTGGATATCTGTTTTTCTTTTGGGATGACTTCGAAAAGTGCAATTTCGGCAATAGTCGTTTTTGCAGAGCACCGTATACCACGATAACTGCAAACACGACTAATTGCAGATCCAATTACCGTGGTAACAGATACCATGGTATCAGCAAAAACACAACTAATGTAATTTTACCTTCTGCAACAATATTCAACAATAAAAGATTCGGAGTTTTACTCTTTTACGCATATGGTCAATCTAATCTTGTGCTAATATTAACTAAGTTTGAAAGCATTCAATGAGCTTAGTGGACACACCTGTTCTTCTTGGTGCCATATAATTTAAAAGTAATATGAAAACATAGAAACAAGTAAAACAAGACCAATGGTTTCGATAGGATACAAAAAATTTAATATTTACAGACAATCGGGTCTTGTAGCGGTCCAGTGGTAATCATCGGAGAAGACGAAGTTCAAATATGGATTCCGCATGTGAGTTTACCCCAATAGCCTGCGTCATGTCTACTTTGAAGAGTTCCTGCATTACTTCTGCCAAATTTCTCGTTTCAGCCTGATTCCGGGCGAACCACTTGTCTTGCAAAAAAACTGAAGTTCGAAAACAGATTCAGCGTATCTCCGTTCCATCCACATCCCCATAATCAACTTCACATAAACTTCAACTTTTAACAAATTTTCCGTTTTCAGCAGGTTTCGTGGTGAATTGTGTCCAGGTATAAAATGATTGTCATACACGAATTTAGCAGGCATTCTTACCCGTAAATCGAACACCTAACGAAATTCATATAAAACTTTTACTTTTAACAGAGTTTCCGGTTATGGCCGGATTCCGGGCGATCTACTTGTCCGGCGACAAAATAATTTTCATATTTGGGTTCAACATGTTTCACTATCCTTAATCCGAACCTCTAATCAACTTCAGATTAATCTTTTACTTTCGACAAACTTTCCGGTATTCGCCGAATTCCGGCCGATCTACTTATCCGACGAGAAAATCATTTTCGTATTCTGATTCAATTTCAATTTCAATTTATTTTAGAAATTCCTTCACGGGCAAGCCGAACATTGGATTTTTCGTCATAAACATAATAACATCAACACCTTTGTCATAATTTTGTCATAAATTATAAACTTATATACAATTCGAATCACTGTAAGTGATCATTTACAATTACACTTATACTAGAACTGAAATTCAAATCACTATAACATAAACAAGAGTTACAACGAATTATGCATTTCGACGAATGACGTCACATTAAACGTATGTAAGAACTAGGATTCAAACAATTATAAAATAAGCACGAATTACGATGAATTATACAAGAATCACGATGAGTTATACATTTCGACGAATGACGGTACGAAGCTTTTTCTGTATTGGTCATGAGATGCAGAAACAGGATGTAGCTTAGGAATCGGCTGTGAAACCATTCGCGCAGGTCTAGGCCTAACGGGTTCAAACTCAGGCGGGAAAATGTCTCGCAGACGAGGATTCTCAAGCGTCTTAACTCCAAATTTAAGGCACATTTTTTCCCGACGTTGGGCCAAAGATTCCAGCTTGAAACTCCGAAGAAGCTCAATGTATGGCACCTTTGGCGATTTGGAAGTAAGAAGGAGGGCTCGGAATTGCAATCTCTCCAACGAATTCGACTGATCCCGTGTCAAACCGAAGTGCCATACCTGACAACAATATTCTAAAGTGGGGCGGATAAAAGACAAAAAAAAATTTAAAAGGTGCTCGGTACGGACACCGTAACGGGATAATAATTTTAGGGATCGGATTGCCATATTACCCTTTTTAAGCATGCTGTCCACTTGTTTGATCCATTTTAAGTCATGGGTAATATGGATTCCCAGTAACTTTATGTGTTTCACAAACTGGGCAGTGGGGAGGGGAGGGTAAAAGTCCGGCATGCTTTTTAAAAATGATATAGTTAGCACCAACGATTTATCCATGTTGACGACCATGTCATCCATAGCTGCATCATCACAGATATCATCGATAATAAACTTAGCACTGCTTTTAATATTTCTTCTGCACACTTCAAGCAGCGACAGGTCGTCCACGAATTTCCACCTATCTACGAAAGAAAGTGCAAGCTCATTGACCATAACCAAAAAGAGAAGCGGTCCCAACAGAGTACCCTGGGGTACACCGCAAAAAATAGGTAAAATATCTAAAAAAAATGTTTTGTACTTAGTTTGTTGTGTTCGGTTTGACAGAAATTGTGCAACAATTCGTACCAGAAACGGCTCAATTTTAAATTTATTTAGGAGTTTGGCAATGAGCTTGCTGTGGTTAATTAAATCAAACGCTTTTCTTAGGTCTATAGCTATTAAATTAATCCATATATTTGGATTATCCAAATTCTTAAGTATTCTATCTAGCAAGCTAACTAAGTAATGTGCTGTTGATGTTTTTGGCAGGTTACCAAACTGCTTCGGGTCAACAAGTCTCAAAATTGTTTCTTTTAACCATGATGAAAGGAACTGTTCGTAAACTTTACTAAAAATAGGGGTCACAGTAATTGGGCGCACACCAGTAAAATCATTAGGAGAATCTTTTTTCGGAATAGGTGTCACATAACCATTTTTCCAAACTGACGGGTACTCACCTGATTCTGTTATTTTATTAAAAATATGTGAAAGGGGACTACTAATTTTCTCAGGGAAAGCTTTAATCAACTCAACGGGAATATCTACGGGTGTTACACTCGTTCTTTTAAGCCTTCTTAATTTTTTAGTTACTTCATCTTGGCTAATTTTAGGGAAATCAAAATCAGGTGAGATTTGGGGAATTTCACCGTGGGGGAGGGGAGGGAGAGTTTGAACTATAGCAGCAAGGTGAGCATTTAATTTATTTGCCGTTTCCTGTTCACTTTCATCAAGGTTAAAATCAAGTCCCTTCTGAACCTTCCCCATCATTTTCTTCACTCCATTATACCATTTTCTAGGGTCAGACTTTAATAGTTTTTCAGTCTGATTTGCGTAGTGGTTTTTTGCGGCATTCCTCGTCATTTTGCGAATCTTATTTTTCAGTCGTTTTGCTTGGTCAGTCTTACCAGCTTTAAATAAACGCAGTTTTTCCTTAATAAGGTCTTTTACGGCCTTCACAATATAAGGCCGGTCAGAGGCATGTCGCTTCACCTTCTTCTCGGGAAAGCACTCATGGTACTTTGCTAGTAGGATTTCCTGTAGAAAACTAGCTTTACTATTGGTATCCTTTGCAGATGAAACTGATTCCCACTTTTCTTCACAAATCCATTCGCAAAATTTTAGGATACCCTCATCGGTCATTGGTCGACTTGTAGTTTCTGTCGTTGTGTACTCAATAGTGACTCTATTGCGCGGGTTTAATTCTAGCGTAAAATGGTAGCTACCGCCAAGCGGAGAACCTGGGATCGGATCTTCATAAAAATCAAACATGTTAGTCGAAATCACATCTAGTGAAGTGCCACCCCTCGTTGTAGGGAACTTCACCAACTGTTTAAGACCTAGGCCTCTATTAATATGATCAAGGCATAACTCGTTACCGTCACCAATCATGAAAATTCCACCCCTGAAAATTTCCCAGAAACGTAGTCAGCACTCAGTTGGAGTTTCTCTAGAAAATCAGAACGTGCTTGTACATTCTGACCTGGTGAATAATAAAATGCACATACAGCGACTCCGTTGAATTGGCGCGGGAGCCGTTTCGGTTTTAAATACATCCACATTATCTCATCATGATCTTGAAGGCAAGGGACATCCACGATGCGGGAGTTGATCTTTTCATGTACATATAAACCTATTCCGCCGCCTTTCTTCCCAAGGATATGGTCGTTTGGTCGGAACTTCATGAAAGCATTAAAACCTGCGATGTTTAACAACTCGGGGTTTTGCTGGTGGATTTCAGTGACCACTAGTACTGAAGCCTTTAAAATACTCGCTAAACTTTCTAATTCTATTGTTTTTTCCGGGTTAAGACTTTCGGCGTTACTATAAAGAAATTTTGGGAAACAATACTGAATAGAAACGTATTCCTTGTTTCGCGTATGAGTCTTACTTTTGAGCGTGGCAACTGTTGAACATCTTTGAGGAACTGAGGGATTGTCGGTTTCCTCATTTAAATCCTCACATCGGTCCGGTAAAGCAAGCGGGTCGAACCTGTTGCGGGTTGAACATGTGGCCGAAAGCATGGTTGCTGTGGAGGGGGGAAGAGGGGGGTTGGAGGGGGTAGAGTGAGAGGTTTTCGGGGGGGAGGGTAACGCAGGTCTGGCAACCTCGGTATCACAGGTGTCGCTAAAGGACCCGCAGGGCAGATCAAGTTGTGGCTTCTCTCCTTCGACCACTTGTTGCGCAGGGACTAAAGAGAGGGTTTCGCATGGGAAAATCCTAGTCGCGACTGAACCCCCACCCAACGCCGAGGAGGCGGCACTGGGCCGTTTCCTAAAAAAGACCAATTCTGACCAGCTGTTGCCGCTAGTTGTGGTCGACTATTACTAGCAAAATTAGCACTAATGTACTTCGATGGCAGATGCACATGGGCATCTTGACAGTACTGCTTAAAGCACCTACCGCTTCCGAAATTCGGACATATCTTTCGGTGAGTCAATTTACAGCTATTAGGCCTATTACAACGGTTACCACTTATAAAATCCATGCACAAATGGTCGAACTTACAAAGGTTGCCTTTTTTACATTTGCCGGCAATATGGAAAGAACAAGGGGTACCTGGGGTAGCATTGGACCAGGTTTTACTTTTCAGCTCATTGGCTCTGATTTCGTGTGCAAAATTACACTTCTCGCCCTTCTTACACAGGCCTTTCCGGAAAAATCGGCAAGTTTTTTTTTTCTGAACTGGATCACTATTCTCGTCTTGCACTGATAGTTCAGCTTTCGCTTGTAGGCCATCACAGAAAAAGCAGCAGGCGATTTGAACCGCGTCTCCAGTAATTGCTTTTGCTACGTCACTAGCTTTAGTATTCGAATCCGCATTGACGAATCGATCACAAGCAGATACAGATAACACTGGGGTATTTAAAACTTCGGTGATGTCATGAGCAGAAGTGCTTTTGGCATCACTTGCCATTTCAAAACAAATAGGGGGATTGACACTGTTTAAAGGGCCAACAGGCGAGTTTGAAGAAACGTGACTGTTCGCCTCGGTAGATACCGGTTCTGTCGTGTGGCTATGTAGGCTGGTTGTCAGTACCTGTGATTCACTATCTTTCACCTGGAGAGTAGCACGAAGCTGAAGAATGGTTGTCTGGAGTGAAAGGACTTGCGCTTGTAGTTTTTCTTGAAACGCAGATAGTTCGTAGCAGTTTTTACAGGTGTGAGCATCGCACTGACTGTAAGCATCAGTATAAATTTGGGTAATGCACTGAGAGGCTCTGTCTTCTGATACTATGTCTGTTATGGGTTCAAACTGTGTGGAGCTATCCTTCACGATTATCAGGTCTATGAAGTCATCAGCATTTGTCGTTTGGCAACTGGCATCCACAGGAATGATGGAGTTGCGTATTGACCTTTTGAGGCAGGGGGTGAAAGTCAGGTTTAAAGGGGGTAACGGGGCCTGGGAACGGTTTCCAGAGCGCAACGGAGAAGAATGATTGTTGTTCACGCTCTCGATTCTTAACTTTAGCAGTTCGGATTCACTTTTCTTGAGTCTTCTCTGTGAATTTTCTAGTTCCCACGACAGGGAGTGGATTTTAGTTTTGTAGGCTAGGTCTGTTGCTTCTGGAGCAGGGGCTGCAGTGTTGATAGCGTCTCTGATGTTCTTCATGTAATCTGCAGCCGAAATACAGCAAAGACACTTCCAACTGGGGTTTCTGTCTCTTTCGCTCTTCGACAGACCGGCGCAGTTTGGATGGATCCAGTTACTGCAAATAAAAGAATGAAAGGACTCTGGGCCGCATTTCTTGTAGCATTCGAGGCACTTCTTTGCTGTTGTTGGAATTAGCACTGGTTCTGTGTCACCGGTCACGCATTTTGCGCATCTCCAAGTAGGGCTCTTGCGCCTGGCAGCATTGGAAATACCAACGCAAGACGGGTGGAACCAAGATGGGCACGCAGTGCATTGAAAAGTCCCCGCACCGCAGTTTTTTTCACAATTGCCGCACGGATGGTTTGCCATCTAGTAGCAAAACTGTTTGTTACGTGGCTTGCTTTTTCAAATGATAGATGGCGCTCACGGAACTTGGGTGAAAGAGCGTACGAAGGTGATGAATGTTCGCTACTGCAGTAATCGGCAACACTGTTTTCGGCGGAATATTCGAATCGTCTGTATCACACGGCGCTCCAGAAATGTTTGTCAACGTCTGTTTTTAATGCTGACTGTTGGAGTCTCTTGGTATTGTCTGTAGCGGACTAAACAATTCTCTTTCTGGTAATAGTTCAAATCACAATTTTTTACTTATCATTTTGAGGGTAAGTTCATGTATATTGTCTTTCAGGAACCACTTCAGTTTCACATAGATAACTTTGCCAAGATTTGTTTATTATGATGTATTGCATCATCATCATCAATGAATGACTCCTTACCCCTAAATTGGATATCTAATCAACTTCAGATATAACTTTTATTTTTAACAAACTGTCCGGGTTTAGAAAATGGTCTTCATATTCGTCTTCAGCATGTCGTCTTACCCCTTAATCAACTATCTCATTAGCTTTTAAAAAAGTATTTGTTTCGCCCCTTAATTTGAAACCCCTCCCTTCCCCTAAAGATGCAGCTATCGGGCCCATCTACGAACTCGACCTTTCCCTTGACTCGAAGAGTCCTCGCACCAAGTTTCATCAAAGTATCTCATTCCCTTCGAGAGTTATCGTGCTGACAGACGGAAAGACGGTCGGACGGACAGACGGACAACTTTTGCGATGTCATAGGTATCCCTCTACTTATGTTTTGGGATCCTGGTTGGTTGGATCCTTTTATACCTGGACATTTCACCACGAAACCTGCTGAAATCGGAAATTCTGTTAAAAGTTGAAGTTTTATGTGAAGTTGATTATGGAGGTATGGATTTGTGGATATGCGCACTAAGATTTCAAGTTCTGTTTCGTTTCATTTCATAGAACGAAAACAAATAATTTTACAAGTTCAGATAACTTCATGGCAGAGAAGATAAGATTAAGAAATACAACTTAAACAGGGTTACACACAACTGTATACAATAGGTATAACAGCCGGTCCCAAGAAAGGGGACACCCAGCAAGGACCCGCTTCAGTAAAAAAACAAAGTTGGAAGCTCATATGGCACTTGCAATGCTGGGTCAGAGGAAAGTAGGAATTTGTCAGTTCGTGGGTTTGTTGTGATCATTTGTAAGCAAAATTTTTGAGATAAGAAAGATCATGGGTCCTTGAAATCACGAGAATGTATCGTTTGGTAGCGCATTTGTAGGGCGCTAGAAATCCATCTGTAATCAAAACTCTTAAAGTTCAATGGGCACATCAAACTACCACCAATCCCGCTCTGTAACAACCTAGGAACAATGCTTACCCCTAGCTCAGCAGCTTTTTCCACAGTTTCCTCTCTGTGATATTGTCACTCTGTGTCAATTTACTAGCTTGGACAAAGATAACAGTGATGTTTCTTATAATACTTAGTAGATCTTTATTTTATGCATAAATCGGCTTGTATAATCCAGATTTGAATAGGTTATTTGTTTTTGAATGTTTTTAGTAGCTATGTTATTTTTTATAAGCTTATTGCATATTCTGGTAATTTTATAAAGCAATTTAATCAAGCTTCACAACAGTATTCCACAAAGAAAAACTTTTAATAGGCACTTTAAGCCATGGAACTTCTGATGAAACACTAGAACAATCAGGTAAACTGCATCCGCGGCTTGACTTTGGTGACATCTCAAGTATATCCTTTCTATCAAGTATTGCTGGGAGTTTTTGAATTTCCTGCCACGATATCCCAGCTCCTAACATTTGGATCGCCGAAATGCCAGAGAGGTAAAGACCAGGGATAACAAGAAAACGGCCGATTTTTGTAGCGCCTTCTAAAGGAAGTCGGAAATGTTTATTTGTGAAGCATTTAATACAAAGTAAAGCATTAGAAGTTTCCATTGTGTTTTAATCAAAAATGATGATGAGCTCATCGGGAGCACGAAAATGTAAATATTACTCAAAAGTATTCTTTGTACTTTAAGGAATTCACTTGTAAGGAAATCCTTGAGGCAAAATTGGGCTCATAGGGATCACGACAATGCATGTTTTGCTTAATATTATTTCTTGCAATTTGCTGTTAGGATCTGGGAAGTGACAATTTCTAAGCAAATCTTGTCAAGTGTTTAAATTCCAAGCCAAGTTTCACCGTTCTAGCAAATCTGGAAGTACCCTGATTTGCGATCACCGGAACTCGAGATCCCCCTGCAACTCCCCCGAGATTGCCAGAGCCCGGTCCGGTTCTGTCACTGATGTATCTAGGGCTTGTGCTTGTTCTTCCAACCATGTTCATCTCAATCGCTCCAGTCTAGGCGGGTCACAAGATTTCCAGTTCTATCATCCATCTCCCCCCCCCCCCAGGCATTCATCGGATTACATCCGGACTTTCAAAAGGACCTTGGAGACATGAGGTCTTTCCAAATATCAAATTTCATTAAGATCCAATCACTCTTTTGAAAGTCATCTATACCTCAATATTCAGGATTCTCCCTTCCTCTACTCCCCCACGATGGTTGGATCAGAGAACTGACTATTTCTAAGCCAATCTTGTCAAGTCTATAATCTTCAAGCCAAGTTACATCGTCCTAGTACGTCTGGAAGTAGCTTAACTTGCTATCACCAGAATTCTGGCCCCCCCTCCTCTTCCTCTAGCTCCCACAGAGTGCCCGAATCCAGTCCTGTTTTGTCACTGAAATATATACTTGTGCTTGTTCTTCCAACCACTTTTCATTCCGATCGCTCCATCCCGATGAAAAATGTATCTCATGAAGATGAAGATTGATCTGACTACATGCTTATACTTCAAGGCTACCGTGTTATTGCATACTACTGCATGCTACTATTAGTAGGACTGGATACTCCTAAAGCAAGATAGGATGCTACTGAATATTGCTGCTTAAGAATGGCATAGTCCTAGGCACATTAAATGATCTTACACTTTACAATTACATATCCCCAGATGCCACTTTTCGTACAATTATCATAAAACCACGCAGACTACACATTTTTCATCGGGATTCCAATCGTTGTGTCACAAGGTTTTCCAGTCCCCCCCCCCCGGGCCTCCGACCCTCCACTTTTATCGGATGCTGTCCGGACTTGAAACGGGAGATCCGAGACATGTGGTCATTCTACGTATCAAGTTCCGTTATGATCCAATCACGCTTTTGAAGTCATACATACCTCAAGATTCCGGATTCCCCCTCCCTCCGCTCCCCCTACGATGGTCGGGTCATTCCCAGCTGAATCTGGTCGGGTCCTTGATTTGCCTGCAAAGTTTCATTGTCCAAGCCCACGTGGAATTAACTTAACTCCGTATCACCAGAATTCAAGAACCCCACTCCAACTCCCCCCACAGTGCAAGAATCCGATCTGGTTATGTCAATGATGTACCTAGGGCTTGTGCTGGTTTCTCCCACCAATTGTCATCCTGATCGCTCCACTCTAAGTGTGTCACATGATTTTCGGTTCCCCCATCCGACCCCCCCCCCCCCCTCCCACAATCATCGGATTCGGTCCGAACTAAAAATAGGAGATCTGAGATATTACATCATTCCAACTATCAAGTTTCATTAACATCCGATCCCACGTTCGAAAGTTATGCATGCAACTAAATTCCGGCTCCCCTCCCTCTCCCTACGATGGCCGGATCGGGAAGTATTTATTTTTAAGTTAGTTTTGTCCGGTCCCTAACACGCCTGCCAAGTTTCATCGTCCAAGTGCATCTTGAAGTACCCTAACTCGCAAACATCGGACTGACCAACCGACCGACAGACCAACGGAAAGGGGATCGGTATATTTGGCACTTGGCCAGAATGCAAGTGCCATAGCAACATAAAGACGAGACGACCAAGAAACTGTTAATACGTAACGGATACACCATCAATCTTCTTACAAATTCCGTATTGATCACTCAATATTCAGTCAAAAGACTTGCTTATATTTAATTTTTTTAAATATTTGGAGAAAGTTTCAGGTCAAAACTAGACTGATCTATATTCTATGTTCTTACAACTGTAAAGTTGATCCTGAATGTCCGTAGTGAGTGACCTGAATAACTGAATTTTACCAAACCTGTAGAACAAGTTTAGCCTGGGGTCAATGACTCAGTAATGTCGATATCGGTCGGTTTTGTTTTCACGTGTGGCAAGTTGGTTGCATTCAAGACGGGTTCTCGCTGCATTGGTTCTGAAGGTCCCTTTTGTTATGTGTCATTTCGTAAAGCTTCTCTCCAAGCTGCAGTTCCTGTTAGCCGATTTAATGATATGCAAAGTGACCTGAGTCACTAACGATATGCAAGGTTACCTGAATAACTAAATTTGACCAAACCCGAAGAACAAGCTTAGGGGTCGGGTCAGTGATTCAGTAATGTGGACACCGGTCGATTTCTTTTCATGTGTGGCAAGTTGGTTGCATTCAAGACGGCTGCCCGCTGAATTGATTCTGAAGGCTCATTTTCTATTGTCATGTGTCATTTAGAAATTCTTGTTTCCAAGGTGTAGTTCCTGTTTTCCGATGCAAGGATATACAAGGAGACCCGAATCACTGCATTTGACCAAACCCAAAGAACAAGCTTAGGTGTGGGGTAAATGACTCAATAATTTCGATACCGGTCGATTTTGTTTTCGTCTGTTGCAAGTTCGTTGCAATTCAAGACAGCTGACCGCTGCATTGGTTCTGAAGGTCCATTTTCGTTTGTACTTTAGAAAGGCATCACTGCCAAGCTACAGTTCCTGTTATTAGATGCAATGAAATGCAAGCTGACTTTAAGACTTACCGACGAAACGTTCCCATGACAAAAGTCCCCTGGCGAAACGTCCCTGGCGAAACGTCCACGTGACGAATGTCCCCCTGACAAAATTTCCCTAGGTCAAAACGTCCCCGTGACAAAATGTCCCCACGGAAATCGTCCCCAAGCATAGATTTTTAACTTCGCCTCGATCTTCAGGTGCATGATCGAGCTAAAATAACTTCAGGGTGTCCATTACAGATGTGGGAAAATCAGTTTTAAGCAGGAAAGGTTGGGCATAGGACCAGTTGCTTCGTAAATGTATTGTTTTCAGTGAAAAAATGTGGCGTAATATGCCTTGCAATTGAATTGTAACTGATCAATTCTAGGTCGTTTGAAGGAACGTGTACAATCTGAGGATCATCAATATGCTCGTCAGAGAAAAGGGAAGATCACTGTGGCATTTTGCTGGATAAAATTACAAGAAACGCAAGGAAACGAAAGCAGATGGAACAATTAGTTAGGTAGAGACATAGTAATTCTTGGCTAGACGGGTTTGATTCTTTAATGAAATCTCTTAATAATAAATATCTTAATAATAAATAATATAAAGAAATTAATAATAGCGAGCAATATCGCAGCCTAAACTAACACACGAAATAAACCAATTAAATTAAAATAAAACGAAAACTGACAAATTACTAGATCTTTGCGCTTTCTTTAAGAAATGGCAATAGCTGGGAGCAACACTTTGGTTAGTTTCTTGAGTATCAGTTAAATGCTGAAGTAGTCTACCCATCGTGGTTTTCAAAAGTTTTTATTCCAAAAACATATTTGTCGGTACTGATGACGCAATCAGTAGTCTCACAGGCCTAGCTACCCCTCAGCAATAAAAAACAAATTCTATAGCAGGGAAGTTTCACCATGGGGACGTTTCGCCAGGGGACGTTTTGATCGAGGACTTTTCGCCACGGGTAGGTTTTGTCATGGGGACGTTTTGTCACACGGACGTTTCGTCAGGGGACGTTTCGAATGGGAACGTTTTGCCCACAACCCGACGTTAAAGAACAGGATTCCGGGTTCTGAAAATGAACAGGGGTCTAACCCCGCCTAAATACGTGAGATTTTTCTTTAAGCTTGGTGTCAAAATTGGAATCTTTTCCGATTAAGATATTTTCCTTTAGTGCAGCTCGATCAATGCATTTTGTAGCCCCAACAGAAGACGAAAATTTGAACAAATTAGTAAACAAATCGCCAAACACAAAAAAGGAAATGGCCTTATCTGGTTAATATTTGAATAATATTCTTGTCTTACGATACGTCAGTAATGTCAAATAACGTCGATAATAGGCCTATACAAATCTATGTCAATAAATAAAGTTCTTGTCAATACTATCTTTTTCTGCTTTTCAATTTTGATTTCAACAGGTGTGTCGAATAGCGACGTGAACAAAATTCTACTTGGAGCTGAAACGGCGAGCCGCAAAATTTTGGACTTGAGGAGTGGATTTTTCGACTGAAAGAAATGTTGATCCGGATTCTGTGTGCACCACCGTTACGTTTCATTCTGCGCATATTGACACCTATGAACAGACACTGTAGGTTCTTGAGTACAGTGTGAGCATTCATAAACAAGACCAAAGGTTCCGATGGGATCCCAACAAATTAATCTCTGATCCAGACAAATACGTCTTGGAGATATTCGGTCTACGCGAGACTTCTAAACATTTTTACACTTGAAATTTAGATACACATTAATGCCAATGGCTAGTCATCTGAGAAAACCGAGCTCAGGTATGGATGCAGCTTGTGCGTTTACCCTTATACCTCATATCTACCTTGATGAAGTTGATCGAAACTTCCTGCCTCACTTCTGCCAAATATCCAGTTTTGGCCGGGTTCCGGTGAACTACTTGTCAGGGAAAAAAAACTAAAGCTCAAAACGAAATCACAATATCTCCTTATACCTTTATCGAAGCTCTAATTTAATTCAGATACACTTTAACTTTTAACAAATTCTTCGATTTCGGCCGCATTCTGGAAGAACTACCTTTCCGGGTAGAAAACGATTGTCATATACGGATTCAGTATGTTTTCTTACTCCTAAGTGCAAAGTTTAATCAGCTTCAAATAAAAACTTTAAACTTTTCTGAGATTTTCCAGTTTTGGCAGGATTCCGGACGGACTAATTGTCTGGCGAGAAAATAAGTTTCAGATATGGATTCAGAATTTCTCCTTACCCCTGATTCGACTGTCTCAATGGCTTTCCCAAACATTTGTGTTTGTCCCTTAATTTTAAACTCCACCGCTAAATGGGCTGATAGACGAATTTGCCCTGTTCTTTCACTCAATGGGCCCTCATACCAAGTTCTAAGAAAATATCTCTACCCCTTTTTGAGTTACTGTGCTGACAAACGAACAGACAGACAGACGGACAAGTTTCCAATCGTATTTTTACGATCGGAAATAGTTGTTTTATATTGAAAACAGTTGTTTACGATCGTAGTTCTACGATCGAAACCGTTTTTTTCCAATCCTTATTTTACGATTGAAAATAGCTGTTTCTAATCGTTATTTTACAATTGAAAACAACTGTTTCCTGATGTATTTTTACGATCGAAAACGCTTGAGTTACCGACCTGAATTCTTATTAAATACACCCTCGACCCCCAGCCCTATGCCCTAAATATGTAGCTTGTCGACAAGTAGAAGGACTTTGGCTTCTCTCTAACTTCAACTAAGGCTTAATTTTTTGTGATTCAATTCAGTCAACGATAATAAGGATCAATATTTGCGTTGCGGTATATAGAGGGAAGTATTTTTTTTTCTCAAAATCATCGATTTAACTGGAGAAATATATTGCGCTTCAAAGAAAAGTGAAAATAGCAAAAACACGGATGACAGCTCTCAACTTCAGATCCACGTCTTTTACAAATTTTCGAATGACGCTTGAAAAAAAAATTATAACAGTTGTAAAATTGCGATTGGGATTCAAGATTCACGCTTTCACTTAAACTATTTTGATCGTTTACAACTAAAAAAATTAATCAAATCCCTATTACCGTTACGCTTAGGTCTGTACTTCACAAACTGAAAACAAAAGCAATTGTTTACGATCCTAAACAATTGGAAACGAATGGAAACAATTGAAAACGGTTGGAAATAATTGAAAACGATCATTTTGTATGGATGCGAAAAAAACGATCGGAAAGCTACGATCGGAAACAACTGTTTACTATTGTTTCCTATTGTTTACAGGAGTTAACGATAGTTTGCAAATGCTAACATTTGTTTCCAGTTGTTTACTACCTAATTTCCGATCGAAATCAACTGAAAACGATCGTAAATAGTTGTTTAATGACACTGGAAAAAAAAACAAATCACAAACAGTTGTTAAATTAAATTTCAGATTCAACGTTTCAGTTAAATTATTTGATCGTGTACAACTCAACAAAAGTCAACCTAGCCACGACAAGGGAGTCCTAGACTTCTAAATTATATTCGAAAAATTGTTTATGGATTGGTCATGGTACGAGTCCCTTGTGTAAAAGAGCCATCTATATTCATAATTTCCGTGACATGGGGATGTGAACTGATTAGATGAATTTGCCTTCGGGCGGGATCACTGTTCCTATGGCCGGCTTCTACCAGACTACTCTAATGGTTTGCGAACTCTGTTCACAAGCCCCTCGGTAGCTCAGTGGTAGAGTGACTGCCTTGTATGCAGAGGGTCCTGGCTTCAAATCCCGGCTGAGGAGCATTTTTACTATCAGTTCACTACTTATAAAACTCATTTAATATCTATGGCAGATTCTTAGTGATGAAAAAAGACTGTTAATAGGGTATATAATTAAACATTTAGCGAACTACCCGAGATAATGATATACATTTTGACACAGTATAAGAAGTTATTATCACAAATGGAGACGTTTTGAAAGATGTGTTACAATCAGCAACTGATAAATTAAAATTAGGAAATAATTTATCGCGAAATTTTTTTTCGCAAATACACGAGACAATGATATAAGAGTGTGGTATGAGAGTACTTTGTATAGAGAGTAAAACTTAAAAACCAAAGTAACAGCTCAGTGAGTACATTTTGCCAGCTAAATACCTTAAATTGTCCAAGCTTAATACATTTTCTAGAAGCGATTCTTTACAGTCCTGAGAAAACCAAAATAAAATTACTATTGTTCGCACCGATCCTATCGAATCTGAACTAAATGCATGCGTGTTAGATCTATGCCTTAATGTTCAAGTTGCTTAATTGCTACCTGAGTCATCAAATACCGCATTCCCTTGGGCTTCATAGTCTTTGTGAAGGGTCGTGATAATGAAGTGGGTTTCCCACCGCCAGCGTGTTCCACTGCCACCCAGGAAATCTTACATCATCAAGAGGAGTCGTTGGGTCAGACGAAAGGGTCGAATATTTTGGTAGGTCCATCGCCACCGTATGTTTTCCGCCAATTCATTAGTAGAGGTGGCGCATGGATCTGGCTCATGTAATTCCAGATTTAAATCCTTAAATAGGAAGAGGATGTTTACCGCCACCAACGTTGACTCTGCGTAAATCCTAGCTAATACGAACACTGAGCTTAATGTCTCAAATACTTCTTTATTTTAAGTCCAATTAAGAAAACTGTAACTGTAAAACAAAACTAATCCGTTTCGGCGCTCCATAACCCATCACAATAAAATATAATAGAATAGATTGCACAAAAAGCCTGATGCCATGGCAAAAATGGTTACAAGAAGAGAGAACACTTGAAAGAAATAATAGAACTAAACGAAAGGAAATTCTCTCTGTGGGCTAAAGCTACTCTTAGGAACCTTACCAGCCTCTTCAAATCTTGAAAGCACTTACTTCCAATAGAGCTCAACATCCATACTTCATCAGTTATTGTAATTACATTCCCAAAAATCTCAACCAGCAGGTCATCTAGCTCACGGCATTCACACATCAGATGTGACAAATTCTCATTCTCGCTACCGCGCATAGGGCAAAAATAGGGACCAGTACGTCCTAATTTATTCCCCAAATACTTCTTCTTGTTTTCCCAATGGCAAACAATCAGCCCGGAAACTAATTAAAATTCTTAGATCCACCCACTTAATCCCAGCCTTAAAATTAACCTCTTCCCGCCATGTTTCTTTGGCTGAAGTATAAAACCTTAAAGAAGGTGATTAGCTCTGACAATATTTGACCCTACCCTCTGGGGGAACTAATCCTCTTGGGGAAGTAAGATTTCCTGGGTGGCGGTATACCCTCTTTTTGCATTTCAAGATTTAAATGTGAAACTATATGCAGAGGCTATCTGGGCCACCGGATTTAAAAAGTGGCGGATAAAATATGATGGCGGAAAACCGCGGTGGCGGTGAAACACTGCTACCGTGATAATAGAAGCTTCGTATTAAAAATCTGACCCGAGACTGTAAGTCGTTTCCATTTGGATTATCCTCACAAATTAGCAACGTTTGAACTTCCCGCCTTCTCTGACATGCTTCATCACTTTTGCTCTGGAGATAACACTTAATACTGCAAGGGCAACACGCGGTGCTCCACTTAGGCTCCACCTCTGGTAAATAAGATCGTAAAAATAAGATCGCAAAAGTAAGAAGATCACAAACAAGATCGCAAAAATAAGGATAAGATCGCAAAAATAAATAAGATCGCAATATAAGATCGCAAAAATAAGATAGCAAATAAAATCGCAATAAGATCGCAAAAGTAAGGTAAATAAGATCGTTAATCAGCCATGTGTGGCAGAAAGATAGCTTACCTTAGGAAGTCAAATAGGCTGAAAGTGTCCGACAGGGTTTTTGACGACCTATAAAAATGTGATTGACAGATTTAATTAAGAAATTACGCGGTTTCTTTTTCGAACCTTTCTTTCATCAGTGGGATCCCAAAACGTAAATGACGGAATATCCATGACTTCGGAAAAGTTGTCCGTCCTTCCGTTGTCTGTTAAATTCATCCATTTCCACTGGTAACTTTTTTCTGACCTCTAATTTTAAAGTGAAGAATCTTTTGAATATTTCGTGGATCACAAAAAGGCAAATAATGTCCTTATAGCATACATCAGAATCTTATCTTTTGTCAAAGAACTCCTCTGACATGTGTATTCTCTGTTTTTCTTTCTTTCGTTTCTGATTGCAGCTACAACACGTTTGTTAGTCTTTGTCAGTTGCTCTCTGTTCATGTAACTGTTCGTGTATCGGTGAGGTGTTGTTGTCTAATATTTGTATATTTACCCAGCAGTTTCAAGTATTCAGTGATAATACTAATAATAATAGTAATAATAAGAATCGTTTTGAAATTCAAAAGAGCTGGATTAACTAGCGTATAGATGTTTATTCATCTGTTGCAGCATCAATGTGGGAAAGATGTAGTAGCCTACAAACAACAAACAAGGAAAAAATTATTACAAACAAATGACCTATGGGTAGGATGGAGCGATAAGAATGAGAACCGGTCAGAACAACTGCGTGTTCTCATTGCTCCGCTCTGTGATGACTTGTTATTTCGAAACCGACACTGCGTATGCGCTATAGATCACACCACTTGGCAAAAGGCCTGGGCTAGGGACTGTTGGCTCTACCCCAGCTCTTGTTTGATTCTCGGTCGTCCCATTACAAATCTTACATAGCCGGCCTACTAGGATCCTTATTGCTCTTGCTAATAATATGTAGTAGAGGGTAGCCATAAAGATACGGCAGTGTTACATGTGTTTCAAAGTAGCCTAATGTGTTTAACTAAGACTCTGCAGATTTCCTAATGGGGTTTAAAATTTAATTAAAAGGTTTGGGGGGAGGGGCCGGCAAGGTATTTACCAACTGGCTGGATTTGTTACAGCCTATTTGTCATAAAAAACTACTGTTTTCAAGAAAAAAGAAACACTTTATTGACAAAAAATCGGCTGACTAATAGAAAAAAGACTGTTTTTAAGAAAAAACGACTATTTTTCCGAAAAACTGGCTGTTTTGAAGACAAACCAACTGTTTGCCGAAAAAAACAACTTTTTTCCAAGGAAAAAATCGCCTGTCTTTACCAAAAATCGCGGCGCTTCGGGCCGACTCGGCTATTTTTACCGACTGGCAGACAACATTGTGAGAAACGTCACCCCAGACGTGAAGCTTCTGCTAACGATACATCACTAATTACTGCACTTGCCACGATTTACTATTTTCCAGGTGACTACTGCTTGCGCCACATGCTACTGATGCGTGTAACCGGTTCTCTGAATCTTATCGAGTTTTTACTTGAAATTCATCGGACTGGGAAAAGACTTAAAACAGCCAAAGCCGTTGAAAATTTGTTAAAGTAGAGCATAGTTTTGTGATATTCAGGTAATTTTGGATATTGAACATGTATCGATTTGCTCTTTAAACAAAGTAAACCATCAACGTGTCTTGACCGCTGATTTCTAAAAGCTGCCGCCGATAGATGAGGGATTGTGAGATATCCCCACAATATGCACATGCCTGCCACAGAGTAAAATAATAATAATATACATAATATAATTGCACCAAAAAGTTTTCGCCTTTGTAAACATGTAAACGTGTAACATTGTTGATAAACAAACGGCATTAACCGCGACAGGTTCTCGCTTTGCTCGGCTACGTTTTAACCTATTACATATAGCCTGTAATAAGTATAATATCTTTATTAAGCATTCGCTTAAAGCATCTTCTGTAACTATACTACTAATGCAGCCTACTTCCTCAATCGCTTCATACATACTCAAAGTCGGAGACCCGAATTTCAGACAGAACATTCACACCTTGCATGCGGCACCATGGCGATTTTACGATTACCTTTTTTTTTTTTTTTATATCCTGCTACAGACGATTCTTTTTGAAGAGCTCATTCGTTCGAAAAGTTCGATGCGTCTATTCTTCCGAGCTTTTGCTAGAAGCCGAATCTGGAGATAGTCTTGAAACTACTAAAGTCAGAAAAAACAGTCTGGTTTTAAAGTATTCAACCATTTCAAAATATCGGAGCATAAATACTAAAGGCATTTTTCAAGCTCCCACAATGAGTTCGTTGCCCGAAAAGAGCGTTTTCGTGTTTTTTGTGCAGCCCACAAATTTTTTGGCTCGTTTCTGGCTGGAAGTTCAAATTTAGCAGCAAAGTAATGTCAAGCCAATAAAATCTACTTCTTTCTGAAGCATGTAAAGATCCTATTTGCATAGAATGGTAGGGAGGGATATTGGTTGAGATTTTCTCTGTTTTTTTTTTTTCAGAGATGTTGAATTGAAGGCCTAAAAATAGTGAAAACGGTGTTTGCGTTAGTCTGAACTTGTGGCTCGACTGTGTGGTACACAACCGTGTTTCCGCGACACTAGAAGTGTGTGGCCCACAATTGTGTCGCGGAAAAACGCCTTAAATAGTGCGAGTGGATATTAAAATATGATGCTGGTTATGTAATATTTTTTCACGCACCCTTTTCTCTCGTGCTACACTATCCCTAGCAATTAGCTTTTCAATCAGAAGCTTGTTCCCCATAGTCAATGATCATAAGAAAAGTCAGTTCACGAATGGACTAGTTCATTCAGAAGAAATCAGAAGTTTCGGGTAAGATGGGTTTTGGCTTTTAGTCGCCCTTTTGGGCTGGTTAACGGTCCAACTAAGGCAAGGTTGAGTAATTTCACCACTGCTTTACGCGGTTTACGTTGACGATCTTAGCAGAAGGTTGGTTGCTTCGAATATTGGTTGCATTATTGGTGGTGTTTGCCTTAATGATCTGGATGTATTGGCACCGACTGTGTTTACGGTGAAAAAACTACTGTTTTTTGTGACGAGTTCGCATGTGTGCTTGATATGACATTTAAGACTAAGAAGACTCAATATATGTTTTTTTTTTTCCCGAGAGGTTGTAAGCTTCCGTGTCTGCCCATTTTGCTGTCAGGAGGTGTTATTATTTACGTTCCCGAGTTCCGACACGTGAGGTCCTAGTTGTCCTAGTGGGTTACTGTCACTAGCCGACAGTCTGTGTAAATCTGGTAATTTTCTTCTTTGGAAATTTGGTGATGGCCTTCTACACTGTCAGAAGTTTCATAACACTTAGAGTATAACACTTTCAAGAACAACACCTTTTCACTTAGAAATAAAGTGTTATGACCAATCAAGGTTACACTATTCCGTGCCTAGATCTCCAACGACACCTTCAATTGGTAAAAAAAAACTAAGGGGAACGAAAGAAACATAACAAAGTGTTCTCTGTTGTACGCCCATCCTTCTGTTGTCGTTATGTAACTTCTGACAGTGTAGTATTTTTACCTATTGAAGGTGTTGTTGGTGTAAACTTAATTGGTCGTAACACTTTATTTCGAAGTGAAAAGGTATTATTCTTGAAAGTGTTGTGCGCAATCTGTTATGAAACTTCTGACAGTGTAGCAATGAAAGTGGCACTGTTCAAGACGTACTGCAAACAACAATTTGCTATTTTTCTGGTACACAATAATACTGCCAGGTCATACCATAATCTGGGAACGTGTTATAACCAGATTTTCCGCCGCCTTTGTCGGTTAGCTCCCAGGGAAAGTATAAGTAGTGCGTTTCTACGTAATAAGTGTTGTTCGTTCAAGGAAATTGTTCGGAAGTCTAAAACTTCACTTGTCTGCAGACTTTTGTCTTCACAGAATAGTCTGATGCGCTGTGCTGGGGTGCTCTTTTGTTATTGGTTGAATTTTCTGTTGTGTGTTTGTAATGTAGATTATCGCTTTTTCTGAAATAAAAGAGATAGATAAAGACACGAGCTCGGGTGACGTTCCCGTCAGAGCGAACTCGGAGGATAAAGCAGAACACACCTATATTACCTGTGCTGGCTTGATTATCAATTCCTGAGCGAAGAGTGAGTGTCAAAGAATGAACCTTCCTCTTTTCAATGACTCAGGAAAACAAATTCTAAAATTTGTGGGTAATGCTAACAACGGAGTTAACTTCGACATGAGTGAACAAGACATTTACTTGAGGAGTTTTCTACCACAATGTTAGAATATAGATGATGGCATCTAGGAAAGAAAGAAGGGAGATAGGTGCTTGTAGAAAAGCAAGAGTATAAATGTTAAAACAGAAGAGGAAAGCAGGAAAGAACGATGAAATAGACATTACAATATTGAAATAGGAATAAAAACCAGTCCTCTTCTCAGGTTTACAAACCAGAGTAGCCTTTGTTGTAACCCACAAAAACATAGATTTAAAGAAAAAATCTTACTGTTTTACAAGTCAAACTGTGGGTGAGTGGGAAAGGCTCTGAGTGTTTGCTGACCCTCAGAAACAAAAATAACTAGACCTACGTTGCCCGGGCAACGTGAAGTTTTGCTGCAACCTTTGTCCGGCTTCGCCGACTAAAGTGTTGCGAGAGCAACACTTTGGTTTTGTTTCTTCGCTGTCGGTTAAATGCTGAAATTGTCAACTTATCGAAGCTTTTAAAACGGCATGTTCTAAAAAGAATAATCACTTGATCAAAAGCTGTTATTTAGCGTTGTAAAACCAACAAAAAAACAATATCGGAAGAAGGGACTAAATTGACTTTGCGCTCAGTTGACTTTATCCTTTTCAATCGTAGATATCGTGACGGTTGAAGACTTGGAACAATATCTTATATAATCTAGTTGGTATTATAAAGCTATCCGTAACGTTTCAGGATTAAAATACCATAGATGACACTATTAATTATTACAAAACTACCTTATTGTTTTACATTACCGTATCGTTTGTACCCGTTGCGTAAACAGTTAATCCTAGGTTATAGCGATAGACCATCGATACAAACTTTCGTACCGTCATATTTACAGAAATCGAATACAATGTGCACCAATTTTCAAAAATTTCTATCCCCTCGTGAACCGATTCTTACTTACAAGTCTCTCTCCCGTGATTGACATCAAAGTCACCGGAAACAGATAATGGTTGCAACAAAAAGTTGCAAACCCCTCATCGCTGAAGATGATTATAGCATAAAAGCCGATTATTACTTACAAGTCCCAAGCATGTCTTAGAATTGGAAACACAATTGTTCTTAACATTGAATACACCTGAAACAAATAACAGGTATACCAACTAGCAAAAGCTGCAAACTCCTCATTGCCGAAGATGATTATGAGCTAACAGTCGACTGTTGCTTACAAGTCCCTTACATGTCTCACAACTGGTATCGCCTATTTTTGGTTTCAGTGTGTACCTTTGAACCCTTGAAACTTTCAAACTGGTTTATCTCATGAAGGATTTTTGTTCGAAAAAATGGATCAGCTCATCAAGGCCTATCGATTGCCCTAACCACAACAAAAGAATATCGGAAAAAGGGACTAAATTGACTTTGCAGTCAGTTGAAATTTATCCTTTTCAATCGTAGACATCGTGACGGATGAAAACTTGGAACAATATCCTATATAATCTAGTTGGTATTATAAAGCTATCCGTAACTTTTCAGGATTAAAATACCATAGATGAAACTTTTAATTATTACGAAACTACCTTGTTTTACATTATCGTTTGTACCCGTTGCGTAAACAGTAAATCCTAGGTTACAGCGATAGACCATCGATGCAAACTTTCTTACCGTCAGATTTATATAAATCCAATACAATGTGCAACAATTTTCACACATTTCTAGCCCCTCGTGCACCGATTCTACTGACAAGTCCCTTTCCCGTGATAGACATCAAGTTCATAGGATAAAAATAATGGGTACACCGCCTAGCAAATGTTGCAAACCCCTCATTAAAAAGAATCATCACATGATCAAAAGCTGCTGTTCAGCGTTGTAAAAACAACAACAAAGAATATCGGAAGAAGGGACAATTGACTTTGCAGTCAGTTGAACTTTATCCTTTTCAATCGTAGACATCGTGACGGGTGAAAACTTGGAACAATGTCTTATATAATCTAGTTGGCATTATAAACTTATTCGTAACTTTTCAGGATTAAAATACCATAGAATGACAATTATTACGAAACTAACTCATTGTTTTACATTACTGTTTGTACCCGTTGCGTAAACAGTTAATCCTGGGTTACAGCGATATACCATCGATACAAACTTTCTTACCGTCAGATTTATAAAAATCGAATACAGTTTGCACCAATTTAAAAAAAAAGTTCTAGTCCCTCGTGAACCAATTCTTACTTACAAGTCCCTCTCCCGTGACAGACATCAAGTTCACAGATAAAAATAATGGGTGCACCAGCTATCAAAAGTCGCAAACCACTCATCCCTGAAGATGATTTTATCATAACAGACGATTATTACTTACCCTTGCATGTCTTACAATTGGGAACCAAATTGTTCTTACCATCGAATGCACCGGAAACAAATAAGAGGTACACCAGCTAGCAAAAGCTGCAAACCCGTCATTGCCGAAGATGATTATGAGCTAACATTTGACTGTTGCATACATGTCCCCTACATGTCTCACATCTGGTATCGCCTATTTTTGGTTTCAGTGTGTACCTTACTACTGAAGTTGTCAACCCCTTGAAACTTTCAAACTGGTTTTGTTTTCTTCACTGTAGGTTAATGCTGAAGTTGTCAATTTATCGAAGCTTTTAAAACGGGATGTTAAAAAAAAAAAAAATAACCACATGATCCAATCTATTCTCCAGCGTTGTAAAAACAACAACCAAATAATGTCGGAAGAAGGGATTAAATTGACTTTGCAGTCAGTTGAACTTTATCCTTTTCAATCGTAGACATCGTGACGGATGAAAACTTAGAACAATATCTTATATAATCTAGTTGGTATTATTAAGCTATCCGTAACTTTTCAGGATAAAAATACCATATATGCACTATTAATTATTACGAAACTAACTCATGTTTTACATTTTCGTTTGTATCTGTTGCGTAAACACTTAATCCTAGGTTACAGCGATAGACCATCGACACAAATTTTCTTACCGTCAGATTTATAGAAACCGAATACAATGTGCACCCATTTGAAAAAATTTCTAGCCCCTCGTGAACTGATTCCTACTTACAAGTCCCTCTCCCGTGATAGACATCAAGTTCACCGAAAACAAATACCTCATTGTTTTACATTATCGTTTGTACCCGTTCTGTAAACAGTTAATCCTAGGTTACAGCGACAGACCGTCGATACAAACTTTCTTTTCGTCAGAGTTATAGAAATCGAATTCAATGTGCACCAATATACAAAAGTTCTAGCCCCTCTTGAACCAATTCTTACTTACAAGTCCCTCTCCCGTGATAGACATCAAGTTCACAGATAAAAAATAATGGGTACGCCAGCTAGCAAACGTTGCAAATCCCTCATCGCTGAAGATGATTGTAGCATAATAGCCGATTATTACTTACAAGTCCCTTGCATATCTTACCATTGGGAACCAAATTGTTATTACCATCGAATACACCGGAAACAAATAACAGGTATACTAACTAGGAAAAGCTGCAAACCCCTCATTGCCGAAGATAATTATGAGCTAACTCTCGACTGTTGCTTAGAAGTCCCCTACATGTCTCACAACTGGTATCGCGTATTCTTCTTTTCAGTGTGTACCTAACTACTGAAGTTGTTGACCCCCTGAAATTTTCAAACTGGTGTACCTCATGAAGGAATTTTTGAACCAAAAACTGAATGACATAAACTTTGATCAGCTCATCAACAGCTATCGATTACCGTCGAAAAAAAAAGTCTACCTGTCTAAGTTCAAAAGTTGATTTTTTGCCGTAGGCCAACTTTCTAACGTCACCACTTAACAAGACCAAAGGTTTCGATGGGATCCCAAAAATTCAATATCTGATCCAGACAACTGGGTCTTGTCTTAGCCAGATCCAGTTATCGCCAGACTCCTTGAATATTTATACAATTAAAATTCAGAAACAGATTAAGGCCAAATAGCTAATCATCTGAGAAAAACTTCCTGCCAATACCGCCAATTTCCCGATTTCGGCCAAACTCCAGAACTAATGGTCCGGCGAAAAAAAGAAAGCTAAAAAATGAACTCAGGGTATCTTCTTTCCCCACTAATGAATATCTAATCAACTTCAAATAAAAATTTAACTTATAACAAATTTTCCGACTCCAGCCGGATTCCGGTCGAACTATATGTCTGGGTAAAATATGATTGTCACACACGGATTCAGCATCTTTTCTTACCCCTAAATCGGTTGTCGAATCGACTAGAAATAAAACTTTAACTTCTACCAATTTTTCGGTTTTGGCCGGATTCCGGGCGAACCACATGTCCGGATAGAAAATTGTTTTCACATAAGTGTTAAGCATGTCTTCTTGCCCTAAATCGAACATCTAATCAACTTCAACTTCAACTTTTAATTTTAACAAACTTTCCGGTTTGGGCCGGATTCCCGGCGAACTACTTGTCCGTCGAGAAAATGGTTTTCACCACCGTGTTCAGCGTGTCTTCCTACCCCTAAATCGAACATCTAATCAACTTAAAATAAAACTTTTACTTTTAACAAACTTTCCGGTTTGGGCCGGACTCCGGGCGAACTACTTGTCCGTCGAGAAAATGGTTTTCACAATCGTCTTCAGCATGTCTTCCTACCCCTAAATCTAACATCTAATCAACTTAAAATAAAACTTTTACTTTTAACAAACTTTCCGGTTTTGGCCGGATTCCGGGCGAACTACATCTTCGATTTCAAAATGGTTTCCACCACCGTGTTCAGCATGTCTTCTTACCCCATAATCGACTATCCCATTAGCTGTTTCAAAATATTTTGTTTGCCCTTAAATTGAAACCCCTCCCCCACCCCTAAATGTAGGGCTACAAAGCCCATCTACAAACTTGACTGGTCTGAAGACCCAACAAATCGTCACACCAAGTTTCATCAACATATCTCATTCCCTTCGAGAGTTATCGTGCTTACAGGCGGACTGACAGACGGAAAACTTTTCGATGTCCTAGGTATCCCTCCACATACGTTTTGGGATCCCAAAAAGGCCCAACCAGCACACGATGTTGTCCACTGCTTCCTGACCGAAGATTAAAAATTAAGTGTCTTTTTCTGTGTGTATATGTGTGTATATATGTGTTTTGTTTATTTTCTTTATTTTCGTCATTTACTCCACCTTTTCAAAATGGCGGGTCATAAATAAATTACTTACTTTACTTACTTACTTAAACCGAGAAAACAGGAGAGACTGTATAATTTTTTTTGCTGCGTTCAGAATATGAAGTTATTGAAGCCTTGCCCTTATGCACGAATGAATGAGTTTCAGTGGGGACGTTTTCTATCGTTAGTGATGCTAGTATCACTGCCATTAGAGTGTGTCTTGGCTGGTGTTTTAAGTCTTACTGATTCTTCTGCGGCCAGTCTTACGGAAGTTGGGACCAGAGGAAAATATCACTAGGGAGCAGCGCCAACAGAGCAAAATAACACGAGGGAGTAGTGTCAAGACATGCTTTCCTTGCTTCACAAACGGGGCATACTCATAGCGCCGCCCATGACTACGCTTGCAAAATTTAAAGCGAAACAGACCTGCGGGCTGAGAAATTTCTAGTAAAGCTACGATGCGATTTGCAGACATCGAGGAAACATGGGAGGTTGTATTTTTGGGATCCCAAAACGTAAGTGGAGGGATACCTATGACATCGCAAAAGTTGTCCGTCTGTCCGTCCGTCTGTAAGCAGGATAACTCTCGAAGGGAATGAGATATTTTGATGAAACTTGGTGTGAGGGTTCGTTGGGTCGTCGGACCAGTCAAGTTCGTAGATGGGCTTTGTAGCTCTACATTTAGGGGTGGGGGAGGGGATTCAAATTAAGGGACAAACAAAATATTTTGAAACAGCTAATGTGATAGTCGATTATGGGATAAGAAGACATGCTGAACACGATGGTGAAAACCATTTTGTCATCGGACAAGTAGTTCGCCCGGAATCCGGCCAAAACCGGAAAGTTTGTTGAAAGTAAAAGTTTTTATTTGAAGTTGATTAGATGTTCGATCTAGGGGTAGGATGACATGCTGAAGATGACGGTGAAAATTATTTTCTCGATGGACAAGTATTTCGCCCGGAATCCGGCCCAAATCGGAAAGTTTGTCTAAAGTAAAAGTTTTATTTGAAGTTGATTAGATGTTCGATTAAGGGGTAGGAAGACATGCTGAAGACGATGGTGAAAACTATTTTCTCGATGGACAAGTATTTCGCCCGGAATCCGGCCCAAATCGGAAAGTTTGTCTAAAGTAAAAGTTTTATTTGAAGTTGATTAAATGTTCGATTTAGAGGTAGGGAGACATGCTGAAGACGATGGTGAAAACTATTTTCTCGACGGACACTTCGACCGGAATCCGGCCCAAACCGGAAAGTTTGTCAAAATTAAAAGTTTTATTTGGAGTTGATTAGATGTTCGATTCAGGGCAAGAAGACATGTTGAACACTTATATGAAAACAAGTTTCTACCCAGACATGTAGTTCGTCCGGAATCCGGCCAAAACCGGAAAACTGTTGAAAGTCAAAGTTTTATTTCTAGTTGATTAGATAAGCGATTTAGGGGTAAGAAGAGATGCTGAGTCCCTGTGTGACAATCGTATTTTAGCCGGACATATAGTCCCTGATTTCGTCTTTGAGCTTTCTTTTTTCGCCGGACAAGTAGTTCTGGAGTTCGGCCGGAACCGGGAAATTGGCAGAAGTGGCAGGAAGTTTTCGTCAAAACAGATATGACTTATAGGGGTAAACACACATGCTGAATCCAAATCTGAACTTGGTTTTCTCAGGTGATTAGCTATTTGGCCTTAATCTGTTTCTGAATTGTAATTGTAAAAATTTTCAAGGAGTCTGGCGAAGACTGGATCTGGCTAAGACAAGACCCAGTTGTCTGGATCAGATATTGAATTTTTGGGATCCCATCGAAACCTTTGGTCTTGTTTCTTACAGTGTTCAGAATATGAAGTAATTGGAGCCAGTGCTGGTGCACGACCGATTGTTTCAGTTAGGACGTTCACTATCGCTAGTGGTGCTAGTGTCGCTGATATTCGAGTGTGAGTCACTTTTTTCAGGTCTTGGAGCTACTCTCTAGTTTTATTTTGCTCTGAGCGCCAAGACCTATGCATCCCGTGCCTCGGAAATGGGACTTACTCGTAGCGCCGCACACAAACTTGCGGGTTTAGAAAATTCTAGTAAAGCTAAGATCCAGTCTGCACACATCGAAGAAACAGGGGAAGTTGTATCTTTTTTTTTTGCTGGAAGTAAGTAAGTAATTAAGTAAGTAATTCTTTAATGACCCGCCATTTTAAAAAGGAGGAGTAAATGAAGAAAGTAAACAAAACACAGAAAAACACAGAAAAAGACACTTAATTTTCAATCTTCGGTCAGGAAGCAGTGGACGACGTCGTGCGCTGGTTGGGCCCTGTTGTCCTTGATTTTTTAAAGCGATGAGGTGTGTTCAGAATTTTACGTTATTGGAGCCAGCGCTGGTGCACGACTGATTGAGTTTCAGTAGGGACGTTACCTATCGATAATGGTGCTACTGTCGCTGCTATTCGAGTGTGTGTCACTGTTTTTGAGTCTTGGCGCTACCTCCTAGTGTTATTTAGCTCTGCCGGGATATGGAGTTCTCGGAGCCAGCGCTGCAGCGCTGGTGCTAGACTGATTGAGTTTCAGTAGGGACGTTACCTATCGATAATGGTGCTAATGTCGCTGCTATTCGAGTGTGTGTCACTGTTTTCGAGTCTTGGCGCTACCTCCTAGTGTTATTTAGCTCTGCCGGGATATGGAGTTCTCGGAGCCAGCGCTGCAGCGCTGGTGCTAGACTGATTGAGTTTCAGTAGGGACGTTACCTATCGATAATGGTGCTAGTGTCGCTGCTATTCGAGTGTGTGTCACTGTTTTCGAGTCTTGGCGCTACCTCCTAGTGTTATTTAGCTCTGCCGGGATATGGAGTTCTCGGAGCCAGCGCTGCAGCGCTGGTGCTAGACTGATTGAGTTTCAGTAGGGACGTTACCTATCGATAATGGTGCTAGTGTCGCTGCTATTCGAGTGTGTGTCACTGTTTTCGAGTCTTGGCGCTACCTCCTAGTGTTATTTAGCTCTGCCGGGATATGGAGTTCTCGGAGCCAGCGCTGCAGCGCTGGTGCTAGACTGATTGAGTTTCAGTAGGGACGTTACCTATCGATAATGGTGCTAGTGTCGCTGCTATTCGAGTGTGTGTCACTGTTTTCGAGTCTTGGCGCTACCTCCTAGTGTTATTTAGCTCTGCCGGGATATGGAGTTCTCGGAGCCAGCGCTGCAGCGCTGGTGCTAGACTGATTGAGTTTCAGTAGGGACGTTACCTATCGATAATGGTGCTAGTGTCGCTGCTATTCGAGTGTGTGTCACTGTTTTCGAGTCTTGGCGCTACCTCCTAGTGTTATTTAGCTCTGCCGGGATATGGAGTTCTCGGAGCCAGCGCTGCAGCGCTGGTGCTAGACTGATTGAGTTTCAGTAGGGACGTTACCTATCGATAATGGTGCTAGTGTCGCTGCTATTCGAGTGTGTGTCACTGTTTTCGAGTCTTGGCGCTACCTCCTAGTGTTATTTAGCTCTGCCGGGATATGGAGTTCTCGGAGCCAGCGCTGCAGCGCTGGTGCTAGACTGATTGAGTTTCAGTAGGGACGTTACCTATCGATAATGGTGCTAGTGTCGCTGCTATTCGAGTGTGTGTCACTGTTTTCGAGTCTTGGCGCTACCTCCTAGTGTTATTTAGCTCTGCCGGGATATGGAGTTCTCGGAGCCAGCGCTGCAGCGCTGGTGCTAGACTGATTGAGTTTCAGTAGGGACGTTACCTATCGATAATGGTGCTAGTGTCGCTGCTATTCGAGTGTGTGTCACTGTTTTCGAGTCTTGGCGCTACCTCCTAGTGTTATTTAGCTCTGCCGGGATATGGAGTTCTCGGAGCCAGCGCTGCAGCGCTGGTGCTAGACTGATTGAGTTTCAGTAGGGACGTTACCTATCGATAATGGTGCTAGTGTCGCTGCTATTCGAGTGTGTGTCACTGTTTTCGAGTCTTGGCGCTACCTCCTAGTGTTATTTAGCTCTGCCGGGATATGGAGTTCTCGGAGCCAGCGCTGCAGCGCTGGTGCTAGACTGATTGAGTTTCAGTAGGGACGTTACCTATCGATAATGGTGCTAGTGTCGCTGCTATTCGAGTGTGTGTCACTGTTTTCGAGTCTTGGCGCTACCTCCTAGTGTTATTTAGCTCTGCCGGGATATGGAGTTCTCGGAGCCAGCGCTGCAGCGCTGGTGCTAGACTGATTGAGTTTCAGTAGGGACGTTACCTATCGATAATGGTGCTAGTGTCGCTGCTATTCGAGTGTGTGTCACTGTTTTCGAGTCTTGGCGCTACCTCCTAGTGTTATTTAGCTCTGCCGGGATATGGAGTTCTCGGAGCCAGCGCTGCAGCGCTGGTGCTAGACTGATTGAGTTTCAGTAGGGACGTTACCTATCGATAATGGTGCTAGTGTCGCTGCTATTCGAGTGTGTGTCACTGTTTTCGAGTCTTGGCGCTACCTCCTAGTGTTATTTAGCTCTGCCGGGATATGGAGTTCTCGGAGCCAGCGCTGCAGCGCTGGTGCTAGACTGATTGAGTTTCAGTAGGGACGTTACCTATCGATAATGGTGCTAGTGTCGCTGCTATTCGAGTGTGTGTCACTGTTTTCGAGTCTTGGCGCTACCTCCTAGTGTTATTTAGCTCTGCCGGGATATGGAGTTCTCGGAGCCAGCGCTGCAGCGCTGGTGCTAGACTGATTGAGTTTCAGTAGGGACGTTACCTATCGATAATGGTGCTAGTGTCGCTGCTATTCGAGTGTGTGTCACTGTTTTCGAGTCTTGGCGCTACCTCCTAGTGTTATTTAGCTCTGCCGGGATATGGAGTTCTCGGAGCCAGCGCTGCAGCGCTGGTGCTAGACTGATTGAGTTTCAGTAGGGACGTTACCTATCGATAATGGTGCTAGTGTCGCTGCTATTCGAGTGTGTGTCACTGTTTTCGAGTCTTGGCGCTACCTCCTAGTGTTATTTAGCTCTGCCGGGATATGGAGTTCTCGGAGCCAGCGCTGCAGCGCTGGTGCTAGACTGATTGAGTTTCAGTAGGGACGTTACCTATCGATAATGGTGCTAGTGTCGCTGCTATTCGAGTGTGTGTCACTTTCTTCAAATCTAGGCACTACTCCCTAGTGTTGTTTCGCTCTGGTCAAGACCTACGCTTTGGAAACGGGCCGTACTCGTAGCGCTGCCCACTAAGCTCACGGCGTTTAAAGGGAGACAAACTTGCGGGCTTATAAATTTCTAGTAAGGCTAAGATGCAGTCTGCACACATCGAGGAAACAGGGGAGGATATATCGTTTCGTTTTGCTCTGTTCAGAATATGAAGTTACTGGAGCCAGTGATGGTGCAAGACTGATTGAGTTTCAGTAAGGATGTTCCCTATAGCTGGTGGCTCTAGTGACACTCCTATTCGAGTGTGTGTCACTTCTTTGCGCTACTCCCTTGTCTTAGTTTGCTATGGTTGGGACCAACACAACCGCTTTCGTCACGTATATCCTGTTTTAACCGTTTTCTTCTTTCAGGCTACCACCCCCGAAAAGACTATCACGAAGCCTCAGAAAACGGTACAAAACAAGGTCATCCAAAGGGAAAAAGTTCGCCAAGAGTCATTGAAGTCGAAAGGACTACTGGAACTGGAAAATGTCGTAAGGCTCGTTACCCTGGAAAGGCCGCAGTTGGAAAAACAACTCTCACTGGCGGCAGAGGTAAGATGTTCTTGGAAATTTTTTTTGTAACCGAGGGGGTAGAGGGCAGGGTTTCCACATCGAAAAAACTTATAGAGTGACTTTTGGCCGAAACAGAGAGTGAATTTGGAGTCAAATATTCTGTTCATGAAAGAATGTGAAATATCATTTTTGGTCAGAATCACTGCTGCAATGACAGATCCTAATTTTGTTTTCCTAAAAAACAAGACCAAAGGTTTCGATGGGATCCCAAAAATTCAATATCTGATCCAGACAACTGGGTCTTGTCTTAGCCAGATCCAGTCATCGCCAGACTCCTTGAACATTTTTACAATTAAAACTCAGAAACAGATTAAGGCCAAATAGCTAAGCACCTGAGAGAACCAAGTTCAGATATGGTTCCAGCATGTGTGTTTACCCCTATAAGTCATACCTGTTTTGACGAAAACATCCTGCCACTTCTGCCAAATTCCCGGTTCCGGCCGAACTCTAGAACTACTTGTCCGGCGAAAAAAGAAAGCTCAAAGACGCATGGTATCTTCTTTTCCCAGTAACGAACATCTAATCAACTTCAAATAGAAATTTAGGTTATAACAAATTTTCCGATTCCAGCCGGATTCCGGGCGAACTACATGTCCGGGTAGAAAATTTTTTCGCACAAGTGTTCAGCATGTCTTCTTGCCCTAAATCGAACATCTAATCAACTCCAAATAAAACTTTTATTTTGACAAACTTTCCGGTTTGGGCCGGATTCCAGTCGAAATACTTGTCCGTCGAGAAAATAGTTTTCATCATCGTCTTCAGCATGTCTTCCTGCCTCTGAATCGAACATCTAATCAACTTACAATAAAACTTTTACTTTCAACAAACTTTCCGGTTTTGGCCGGATTCCGAGCGAAATACTTGTCTGTCGAGAAAATAGTTTTCATCATCGTCTTCAGCATGTCTTCTTACCCATAAATCGAACATCTAATCAGTTTCAAATAAAACTTTTACTTTCAACAAACTTTCCGGTTTGGGCCGGATTCCGGGCGAAATACTTGCCCGTCGAGAAAATAGTTTTCACCATCGTCTTCAGCATGCCTTCCTACCCCTAAATCGAACACCTAATCAACTTCAAATAAAACTTTTACTTTCATCAAACTTTCCGGTTTTGGCCGGATTTCGGTTGAACTACTTGTCCGATGACAAAATGATTTTCACCATCGTGTTCAGCATGTCTTCTTACCCAATAATCGACTATCACATTAGCTGTTTCAAAATATTTTGTTTGCCCCTTAATTTGAATCCCCTCCCCCACCTCTTAATGTAGAGCTACAAAGCCCATCTACGAACTTGACTGGTCCGACGAGCCAACTAATCCTCACACCAAGTTTCATCAAAATATCTCATTCCCTTCGAGAGATATCGTGCTTACAGACGGACGGACAGACGGACGGACGGACGGACAGACGGACAACTTTTGCGATGTCATAGGTATCCCTCCACTTACGTTTTGGGATCCCAAAAAGGAGCTAAGGATAAGCTCTAGTTTCTTTAGCAATTAGAGAACTTTTAAAGTTTAAGAGGAACATTTGATACCATTTCTCTACCGCAAACCCAATTGTAAAAAAAAAGAATGATAAAATCAGCTGCTTTTAAAAGGGATGGTCTATAAAAAGAATCATCACATGATCAAAAGCTATTGTTCAGCGTTGTAAACACAACAACAAAAGAATATCGGAAGAAGGGACTAAATTGACTTCGCAGTCAGTTGAACTTCAATCCTTTTCAATCGTAGACATCGTAACGGATGTAAACTTGGAACAATATCTTATATAATCTAGTTGGTATTATAAAGCTATCCGTAACTTTTCAGGATTAAAATATCGTAGATGAAACTATTAACTATTCCGAAATTTCCTCATTGTTTGTACCCGTTGCGTAGACAGTTAATCCTAGGTTACAGCGGTAGACCATCGATACAAACTTTCTACCGTCAAGTTTATAGACATTGAATACAATGTGCACCAATTTATAAAAGTTCTAGCCCCTCGTGAACCGATTCAAGTCTCTCTCCCGTGATAGACATCAAGTTCACCGGTTAAAAATAATGGGTACACCAGCAAGCAGAAGTTGTAAACCCCTCATCCCTGAAAATGATTGTAGCATAACAGCCGCTTATTACTTAGAATCCCCTTGCATGTCTTACAATTGGGTATCGCCTATTTTTGGTTTCAGTGTACCTTACTACTGAAGTTGTCAACCCCTTTGAAATTTTCAAACTGCTGTATCTCAAGAAGGAATTTTTGTACCAAAAAATGGGTGATATATACTTTGATCAGCTCATCAACGGCTATCGACTGCCGTCTAAAAAAAATTCTACCTGTCTTAGTTCAAAAGTTGACTTTTTGCCGTACGCCAACTTTCTAAGGTCACGACATAGAGAGGAGCAAAGGATTAGCTCTAGTTTCTTTAGCAATGAGAGAACTTTTAAAGTTTAAGAGGCACATCTTATACCGTTACTCTACCGCAAACCCAAGTGCAAAAAAAAAAAAATGATAAACTCAGCTTAAATCGACGCATACATGGACAGAAACAATAGATGGCAGCACTTTCGGACCCGTGGGAAAAAGCCACTTTTTTGTCTCTGTAGATTTTTGTATTTATCACTCAAAGAAGATATGTTGGCTGTGAGGCCGGGTAACTGCCGCATATATTTAACACTTATAGATTTTAGTCCATCTTCAATTTTAACTTGTGCCTGCCTGCTTGCGTGCTAGAACGGAGCTTTCTGCTCGAAAGCAGAAACATGGTTTGATGAAACGAAAGGTTCGCTACACAATTTCAGATAGTCCTCTCTGACATAGGCTATACAATTCACTTCGCAAATCGTAGGCTCTGGCTCAAGGACAAGCAAAAACCATCCTTATTGGCCCCAGGAAAGAGTTCTACGGAGCTTTCCAAAATGTAATGTCATATTCATCAATCCGGCCTAAGGTCCACACTTTTCGTAAAAACCGCACAGGTTAGACCCTTCCCAGTTACCCCGAATAAAATGAAATCGGCGGCATAGAAAAAAAAAAAAAAAAAACGAGGACAAAACCAAAGTGTTGCTCTCGCAACACAATCAACAAGACCAAAGGTGTCGATGGGATCCCAAAAATCTAATAATTGATTCAGACAATCGAGTCTTGTCTTCGCAAGATCCAGTCTTGGACAGGCTAATCATCAGAGAAAACCAAGTTCAGATATACCTCTGTAAGCAAAATCTATTTTGACGAGACTGGCCGAGACTTCCTGCCGATTTCCGAGCGAACTACTAGTCCAGCAAAAAAAAAATACAGAAACAAAACCAGCGTATCTCCTTATCCCTATAAAGAACATCTAATGAACTTTGAATAAAAGTTTGACTTAAAAAATAATTATATGTCCGGGTAAAAATACATTGTCATAAACCGACTCAGCCTCTCTTCTTACCCCTTAATCTGTCATCTAATCGAACTTTTGCTTTTAACAAATTTTCCGGTTTTGGCCGGATTCCGGGCGAACTAGTTGTCCAGCGAGAAAATGATTTTCACCATCGTGTTCGTCATGTCTTTTTACCCATAAATCAAACATTTAATCAACTTCAGATTAAACTTTTACTTTTAACCAACTTTCCCGTTTTCGCCGGATTCCGGGCGAACTACATGTCCGGGTAGAAAATTGTTTTCACAGAAGTGTTCAACCTGTCTTCTTGCCCTAAATCGAACATCTAATCAACTTGAAATAAAACTTCTAATTTTAACAAACTTTCCGGTTTCGGCCGGATTCCGGGCGAACTACTTGTCCGTCGAGAAAATGGTTTTCACCATCGTTTTCAGCATGTCTTCCTACCCCTAAATCGAACATCTAATCAACTTCAAATAAAATTTTACTTTTAACAAACTTTCCGGTTTTGGCCGGATTCCGGGCGAACTACTTGTCCGATAACAAAATAATTTGCACCATCGTGCTCAGCATGTCTTCTTACCCCATAATCGACTATCACATTAGCTGTTTCAAAATATTTTGTTTGCCTCTTAATTTAAACCCCCTCCCCCACCCCTAAATGTAGGGCTACAAAGCCCATCTACGAACTTGACTGGTCCAATGACCCAACGAATCCTCACGCCAAGTTTCATCAGAATATCTCATTCCCTTCGAGAGTTATCGTGCTTACAGACGGACGGACAGACGGACAACTTTTGCGATGTCATAGGTATCCACTTACGTTTTGGGATCCCAAAAAGAGGTACTCGACGCTGTGTTACAAAAATAATGTCTCTGCCCAAGTTTATAGTGGTTCAGACACACAACTGACCCAGGCTCAGACGCGCTTTGAAGACAATCGATCCTCGAACAATGGGTCATTATCTCGGATTAAAAAGTGTTTAATTTTCATGACTGACCTTGGTCAACTAATATGACGCAAACAGATGTCACAGTTCTGATGAGAAATTGATTTTTTTCTGTATATTTTCCCTGTAGCTCTGGGCTCCCTTGGAAAACCAGGAGAGCAGCTTCCCCTCCCTCCCCCGTTCCGAACCTGACACACCCAAATGACGCCCCTGGAAATCGTACGCAAATGCTGATTTTTAGTTACTAGCCCCTCACTTTAAAATTGGTGCACTAGACGTTTTTTGTAACAACCTCAAAGGAAAACGGATTTGAAACTCATCGAACAAAAAACAGGCTTATATGCAGAACGAAGAATGCCGTAAGGAAAATGGAGTTTTACAAAAAACGCGGCTAATGCTCGGTGTAGAATCGATTTACAGCCCCAGAAGGCCGCCATACCCCTTATAATTCTTATACCTTCTTTCTTTGGATAATTATCACTCACTTGTCCCGACGTATTGAATGGGAGACTCTTCTGTCTGGACTGTTTTTATGGCACTTGCAGATTCGCTCAAGTGCGGTATAGCAATCAATTTTTCGGTCTGTCGGTCAGTCTTTCAGGCCACTCATCTCGAGTTAGGGTACTTCCAGAAGTTCTAGGACGATGAAAAGTTGTCCGTCTACAAAATCAAACCTGTACACTGGTAAAGGTTTATCCCGTACTTTACGCCATATCAATGAATCCCTTAATCGCATTTTTTCGATTCGACGGAAATCAAACCAACGGATTTTCAAAGGGTCTTCAGCCTCTTGATTTTTGCGATACCAAAATGTAAGTGGAGGGATATCTATGACTTGTTAAAAGTTGTCCGTCTGTCTTGCTGTCAGACTTCTGTCAGCACGACAACTCTCGAAGGGAAGGAGACATTTTGATGAAACTTGGTGTGAGGACTAATAAGACTTGCTGAACACGAATATGAAAACCATTTTCTAACCGGACTATTAGTTCGCCCGGTATCCGGCCAAAACAGGAAAGTTTGTTAAAAGTCGAAGTTTTATTTGAAGCTGATTGGGTGATCAATTTAGGGGTAAGATGACATGCTGAATCCGCATTTGACATCATTTTCTACCCGGAAATATAGCTCGGCAGAATCCGGCCAGAAAACTTGTTCAAATTTAAAGTTTTTCGAAAGTTGGTTAGATGCTCGACACAAGGGTAAGGAGATACGCTGATTTATTTTTTAACCATTAGTTTTTGCAACAGAAGTAGTTCGACCGGAATCGAGTCAAAACTTTAGATTTGGCAGATGTAAGGCATGAAGATTTGATCAATTTCGTCAGTATAGATATGACGTTAGCCTTGGGGTAAATACACACAGAGTGAATCTATATCTGAACTCGGTTTTCTCAGATGATTAGCCAAATGGACTTTTACAACAATGAGTTTGTTCTTGGAATGAACTTCTTATTTCGGAGTGTGGCAAGCAACCTCTATTTGAAACATCAAACAACGAAAATGGTAAAGGATTGCACACAATCTTATTTGGTAACACAAGTAGTGAGCTTTCTCACCTTCCGACCTGGAATTTAAAAATTGCTAAGTTTTGCCTCATTTGCCATTGAAATGAACGCTTTTACTGAAATTCAAATTATCCCTGTCTGGATGATCTTTTCCTAAGTAAAATCTTAATAGAGCTTTTGGTTATCAAACCTATGACTTCGGAAAGTTGTCCGTCTGTCCATCTGTCCACCCGTCTGTCAGTACGATAACTCTCGAAGGGAATGCGATATTTTAATGAAACTTAAAGTGATGATTCTTTGGGTCAAGGGAACGGTCGAGGTCGTGAATGGGCCCCACATTCAGGGATGGGCGACGGGAGAGAAGGGGAGAGAGGGTCAAGGGAAGGGGCAAATAAAATATTCATGACGGCTAAGACAAATAGTCGATTTAGGGGTAAGAAGACATGCCTTATACTTATGTGAAAATCTTTTATCGCCGGACAAGTAGTTCACCCAGAATCCGACCAAAACCGGAAAGTTCTTCTAGCTTCTTCTGGCATATAGCTCACCCTGAATCCGGCTGAAACCGGAAAGAGATTCGATATAGTGATGAGGAGGCATCTGAACCCGAATATGAAAATTATTTTTTTGTCGGACAAATAGTTCGCCGGAATCCGTCCAAAACCTGAACAAAAAAATGTTAAAGTTAAATTTTTATCTGAAGTTGATGATGTTCGATACTGAGGTAAGGAGATACGCTGTTTCTCTATGTCTTTTATTTTTTTCTTTTATTTCCTCTGCTTTTTCGAAACGGCGGGTTACAAATAAATTACTTACTTACTTACTGAATTTGTTATGAGCTTTTTGGGATCCCTAAACGTAAGTGGAGGGATAAATGGCATCGCAAAAGTTGTCCGTCTGTCCGTCCGTCTGTCAGTGCGATAACTCTCAAAGGGAATGATATATTTTGATCGAACTTGGTGTGAAGATTATTTGGGTCAGGGGTAAAGTCAAGTTCGTAGATGGGGTCTGTACCACTATATTTAGGGGTGGGGGAGGGTGGTTGAAATTAGGAGGCAAACATTAAAATTGTAAGCAGCTAATGTGATGGATTAAGAAGACATTTTGAAGAAGGTGCTGAGTATAAATTTCTCGCCGGACAAGTGGTTTGTCTGGAATCCGGTAAAAAACAGAAAGTTGGTTAAAAGTAAAAGTTTTATTTGAAGTTTATTAGATGTTGGATTTAGGGGTAAGAAGACATGCTGAACACTTATATGAAAAGCATTTTCTACCCGGAAAACTAGTTCGCCAGGAATCCGGCCAAAACCGGAAAATTTGTTAAAAGCAAAAGTTTTATTTAAAGTTGATTAGATGACAGATTAAGGTATAAGAAGAGACGCTGAGTCTGTATAAGATAATCATTTCTTACGTGGACGTATGATTCGTCTGGAATCCGGTTGAAGCCGGAAATTTTCTTATAAGTTAAAGTTTTTTTTGAAGTTGATTAGATGTTCTTTCTAGGGATAAGGAGATGCGCTGAATTCGTTTCTGAGTTTAATTTTTGTTTGCTGCACAAGTAGTTTGCTCGGTATTCGACCGAAACCGGAAATTTGGCAGAAGTAAAGCAGGCGGTGAGTATTGTCAAAATTGATGTGACTGATTGAGGTATATCTGAGTTTGGTTTTGTCAGATCATTAGACTGGCGAAGACAAGGCCCAATTGTATGGATCAAATATTAGATTTTTGGCATCCCATCGAAATCTTACGTCTTGTTTTGCCGGGAATTTAGTTCTCATGGAATTGGGCCTTAACCGACATTTGGCAGAATTAAGGCAGGATATTTTGATCAGTTTCGTCAAAATAGATATGACTTATAGGAGAAAATACACAAGTTGGATCCATATCTGAACTTGGTTTTCTCTGATGATTAGCCATTGACCGTAATTTGTTCCTAAATCTTCATAGTTAAAAAGTTCAAGGAGTCTGACGAAGACCTGACACCTATAAGACCCAATTGCTTAATCAAATGTTAAATTGGTGGGATCCTATCGAAACCTTTTCTCTTGTTCATAGCAAAGCATTCGGCAATATTCCTAGTTTCAAGCCTTCAACCCCTCACACACCGCAGGGTTACACGTGCCAAAGGTATTTTGTTTTCTCTCGAGTTCGTGATTGCACGCTATAGTAGTCTTGGGTAGATTTTGCGATCATTTTACCTCCCGCGATGTCACGGGTGGTAATTTATCATCAAGTTTGATCATTTTGTGTTTTGGTAATTTTACCAATAAAATTTGCGATTGCATCATAGAATTGGTGATTTATAGCTATTAGGCAACAGGCATCTACAGCTCAGAATGTACTAAAGAAATAATTTACTTTAAATCATGGGATTGCTTTTTTTTAGGGCATTTTCATATGCTGATATTTACTTAAATTACCTATCTAACTTTCCTGCCATTGCTGTATCCCCCTTTTCTCCTTAAATTTCAGTTTTTTAGCTTGGTGTACAAATCAACTTCTATGACCATAGTTGAGTTTTTGTAGATATTATGGTATCTGATACCACTGTCTACAGTCCTTTTCGCAGTTAACTTGGTATCTGATACGATGATCAAAATGCGTTTTTGCAGTTAGTGTGGTATCAGGCCAGCCGTCGTGGTATCTGGAAATCCATCTACTTTCATCATCAGCAACACGAGAGTCTAGTTTTTTTGTTTGAAATAGGTGAGAAAGAAGTTATGTCACTATACATGTCAGTGGATCTTAGTATTTCTTTTTGGATGATTTCTAAAAGCGCAAATCTGTCAATTATCAGTTTTTGCAGAGCAACGGTAGCATCAGATATCACGGTAAACACAAAAAGGACTAATTTCAGATCCACTTACTATAGTTACAGATACCATGGTATCTGCAAAAACGCAACTAATAAGTCAGTCAGTTGCCTCGCTCACATCGCCCCAGATAGGACGATAGTTTAGCAGATACGAGGATAGTGTAGATGTCCTCGAAAAACAGTATTTCACTGAACACCGCCATCTTCTCGCAGTTCATTTCAGGTACAAGGTTTGCCGCCTGTCTTCTGACTTTCGGGACGTGCTATCAGGCTTTCAATCAAGGGCAATCGACAGGAATTCCTTTTCAATGTTATTATAATATAATATATCTAATATTTTGCAGTATATATAATATATAATACAGAAAAATGAGATTTTTGGTTGTTTTTTTTATCCTCCAAGGTGATGTGCGAGGGACAAATACAATTATGGATATTTCCGAAATATTTTTAAAATAATATATTTCATAAAATATTTACATTTTATAGTGGTGAAACATAAAATGGATTTTTGGAGTGGGCCTCCCGTTTCCTGAGTGAAAGCTTCTCCACTTTCCCAGACGGATGGTAAATTCTAAATATACGCAGAATTCAGCATTGTAAAAAATCACAGATTTGTGCATATACACTTTGAACACGCACATTTTATCTTTCGTTATTTTATTTTCATCTGCATGTCGTTCAGTCCGCATCGTTCTTCTGGTTTTTAGTTTACATGCCGTCGTATTGTTTGTTGGTTCCGCATCGTTTTCCTGTTGTTATTGTGGTGGATTTTGTTATTTAGTTTTTGTTTTTTTTCGCTGAGGACGGTTTGCCGGAAGTGCAACCGAAATATCCGTAATTGTATTTATCCCTCGCACATCATCTTGGAGGGGTAACTAGCTGATCGAGAAAAAAAACACGAAAATCTCGTTTTTCTATTTTATTTGAAATGAATGGTCAGCTTGGCTTCAAACCTTATATTACTATATAATACTATATACGATTATAGCCAGCTCCACGGCTCAGCCAGCCCGGCGCTCGTAAAAGACGACTAACGTAACATCTTTCTCGATTTATTAGTAACCGATCACCCGATGCCTTTTACGGGATTTTTCCTATCAAATATGAATCTACGAACGTTTCTTCTCCTTTACCGGTGCACAAACAACAAGACCGAAGGTTTCGATGGGACCCCAAAAATCCAACATTTGATCCAGACAGTTGGGTCTTGTCTTGGTCAGGTCCAGTCTTCGCCAGACTCCTTGAACATTTTTAATTTCAAAATTCAGAAACAGATTAAGGCCAAATAGCTAATCATCTGAGAAAGCCAAATTCAGATATGGGGTCAGCATGTGTGCTTACCCCTATAAGTCAGATTTATTTTCACGAAAACACCCTGCCAATTTTCCGGTTTCGACAAATGATTTCACTTATTCGAAACATTCACATCACCATTTCATATAACAAATGACAATTAGCTACTTCCGAGGGTCTCACTACGAGTGAAATCATTAGCGGAAATGCGTGCCGTAAATTAAATATGGGTGAACAATGGATGACTATAAATCACCTAATCAGTTATGCCAATGGCGCATTTTCTCTTCCATTGTTGTTGCAAACATATCCATCCGTATGTATCCAGATAATATTTACATCTAGATTGAAGCCAAGATATTTACAATTACATGACATGCAACGGTCATAACTGCTAAAAAGCGAAAACTCGGCTCAGCCGAGAAAGTGTTGAAAAGTCGATGGTACAAAAGCAAACAATGGCTAAGAGTGGAGGCATAATAAGCAAGAAGGGTCCTAGGAAGGAAATGTTTGGCTTACAACGCCAATTCAGTTATCTTTCTCAATCACTTGATAAATCGCTTGAAACTGCAAATTCTCTGAAATACTTGGATTTACCCCCTGACCATATTAGAGGCTACAGTAGAGGTATGCTTATTTGAACACTTTGTTAACTCTTCCACTACCTTGGCTTCGTTGCTTGCATATAAGAAAGTACATTGGAAAAGAAAAATAACAAACTTGATATTAGCGACGATCCAACTATTTCAGGTTATCTTTCCAGGCCCGAAGTTTGGGTAGAAATTCACTTAAGTTTCTTTGATTTTAAATTTGCTAAAAAGGGTCCTTCTTCTTTTGAAAGTATCTGCAGGTTTGGACCGCCATCTTCTCCACTGAAGGTGCGTTCCACGTGGTAACCTTTTTAAATTATAAAAAGCAAACCAGGTGTTCGTTGAGTCACTTTCAGCCTTGAATTAGTACGATATTCCAAAAGTGACAAAAGTGCGAGTTGTTGCAATTATTCATAGTAAAAAATGCCTAGTTTGGGTTTTAGTTTTTGGGATCCCAAAACGTAAGTGGAGGGATACCTATGACATCGCAAAAGTTGTCCGTCTGTCCGTCCGTCCGTCCGTCCGTCCGTCCGTCTGTCCGTCCGTCCGTCCGTCCGTCCGTCCGTCCGTCCGTCCGTCTGTAAGCACGATAACTCTCGAAGGGAATGAGATATTTTGATGAAACTTGGTGTGAGGGTTCGTTGGGTCGTCGGACCAGTCAAGTTCGTAGATGGGCATTGTAGCTCTACATTTAGGGGTGGGGGAGGGGATTCAAATTAAGGGACAAACACAATATTTTGAAACAGCTAATGTGATAGTCGATTATGGGGTAAGAAGACATGCTGAACACGATGGTGAAAACCATTTTGTTATCGGACAAGTATTTCGCCCGGAATCCGGCCAAAACCGGAAAGTTTGTTGAAAGTAAAAGTTTTATTTGAAGTTGATTAGATGTTCGATTTAGGGGTAGGAGGACATGCTGAAGACGATGGTGAAAATTATTTTCTCGACGGACAAGTATTTCGCCCGGAATCCGGCCCAAACCGGAAAGTTTGTTGAAAGTAAAACTTTTATTTGAAATTGATTAGATGTTCGATTTAGAGGTAGGAAGACATGCTGAAGACGATGCTGAAAACTATTTTCTCGATGGACAAGTATTTCGCCCGGAATCTGGCCCAAACCGGAAAGTTTGTTGAAAGTAAAAATTTTATTTGAAGTTGATTAAATGTTCGATTTAGAGGTAGGGAGACATGCTGAAGACGATGGTGAAAACTATTTTCTCGACGGACAAGTATTTCGACCGGAATCCGGCCCAAACCGGAAAGTTTGTCAAAATTAAAAGTTTTATTTGGAGTTGATTAGATGTTCGATTTAGGGCAAGAAGACATGCTGAACACTTATGTGAAAACAAGGTTCTACCCGGACATGTAGTTCGTCCGGAATCCGGCCAAAACCGGAAAACTGTTGGAAGTCAAAGTTTTATTTCTAGTTGATTAGATAAGCGATTTAGGGGTAAGAAGAGATGCTGAGTCCCTGTGTGACAATCGTATTTTACCCGGACATATAGTTCGACCGGAATTCCGGCTGGAATCGGAAAATTTGTTATAAGCTAAATTTCTATTTGAAGTTGATTAGATGTTCATTACTGGGGAAAGAAGATACCCTGATTTCGTCTTTGAGCTTTCTTTTTTCGCCGGACAAGTAGTTCTGGAGTTCGGCCGGAACCGGGAAATTGGCAGAAGTGGCAGGAAGTTTTCGTCAAAACAGATATGACTTATAGGGGTAAACACACATGCTGAATCCAAATCTGAACTTGGTTTTCTCAGGTGATTAGCTATTTGGCCTTAATCTGTTTCTGAATTTTAATTGTAAAAATGTTCAAAGAGTCTGGCGAAGACTGGATCTGGCTAAGACAAGACCCAGTTGTCTGGATCAAATCTTAGATTTTTGGGATCCCATCGACACCTTTGGTCTTGTTTCTTCTGCGATCGTTCACTGTTAGCAGTCGTTTACATAAGCATACCTCGACTGTACTGTATCGACAAGAAGCCAAGTACCAATGTTAAAAAGAATAAAAAAAATCGACCAAGTCGTAACGGGGAACGGTAGTCGAAACTCGTTATAGCAGATTTAGAATGGGTTTTGGTCGGTGAACAGGTCAAAGTCAAAGAACTCCCTCTGTGCGATGTTTATCTATGTCTCAGGGGTCATCAGAGGGAATTGGGTCGAGAGATTGACACTAAATTACATTTGAATGACGTTTTGGGTGCTGCTTTTTCGCAGTTATTGAAGTACCTGCAGCAACGAGTTCGCTAATTCACGTGTCGAGTAAAAGCGTCACTTATCGTCAAGTAAAAGCGTCTAACAGACAAACATTCCAAATATTGGAAAATCTGAAGAAAAAAATGTAGAGTAAAAAGGCTACAAGTTGCTGTGGGATCCTGAAACATAGCAAGACCAAAGGTTTCGATGGGATCCCAAATATTTAATATTTGATCCAGACAATTTGATGTTGTCTTCTCCAGACTCGTTGAAAATTTTTAATATTAAAATTTAGAAACAGATTAAGGCCAAATAGCTAATCGTCCCCTATTTGTCATATTCGATTTTAAGGAAACTGATCGAAACTTTCTTCCTTACTTTTGCCGAATTTACGGTTTCGGCCGAACTCCGGGCGAACTGCTTGTCCTGCAATAAAATAAAGCTAAAAACGAACTTAATGTATCTCCTTGCCCCGGTATTGACCATCGAATCAACTTCAAATACACCTTTTACATATAACAAGTTTTCCGGTTTCTGCCGGATACCGGACAAGCCATCTGTTCGGGAAAGAAATGATTGTCACATCCGGATTCAGCATCTCTTCTTACCCCTAAATCGGGGAACTAATCAGCTTTAAATATGACTTTTACTTTAGCAAGTCTTACGATTTTGGCAGGATTCTGGGCGAACTACTTGTCGGGGTAGAAAACTACTGTCACATAGTCTGACAAGACCAGATCTCTCTCTAAAAGCCTCAATTGTGTAGATAAAATAGTCCAAGAAGTATTAAAATTTATGGGATCCCGTCGAAAAACCTTTGGTCGTTTTTCTTATAATGGAACGATCTGAAACATTTACATTAAGTTATAATTAAGATAGTTGTATTAATTGCACCAAAGAGCAAAGCTGGTCTTAAGAAAATAGAAGAGCTACGAGCTCAGGTGGCATCTGTTCAATCAAGGGGATTTCCGTAACTCCAGTAGACCAACGGTTATTTTTACCACACAATGGATGGTCACTGGCTTATGAACTTTGTACTCTAACGTTTTCATCCTCATCACTTCATTCGTTGGATGCTTATAGACATGCCTCAGAAGTTCCGGATTCCCCCTTCCAGCTCCCGCTTACGTATCACCATCCAGTTTCCGCAAATGAAGACGTCATCAAGAGTATCTTATCTTACTAACCAAGCAAGTCTTCCGGGAAGTTTCCGATGCCCCTCGACTGAGGTCAAATCTGTTCGGGACCTGAATGGTGTCCGGTCAATTCGTCACAGGACACGTCATAGGACAATTACTCACAGACAATTTGTCATAGGACAATTCGTCACAGACAATTCGTTACAAGGAAAATTCTTCACAAGGACTATTTGTCATACGGACAATTCGTCATTAGGACAATTATTTATACGGACATTTCGTCACAGAGAGCCTGATTTCAAGTTTGGATTTCGTTTTTAAGGTATATATTATCAAATACTCAGTTCCATTAAAATAGTATGCCTATATAATACATTACAACATGTATTTATGAGCAATTTCTCGCATATATTCGAGTAAGTCAGTTTTATTAGACCAATATCTCCCTACTATGGTTTTCAGTCGCAGGTTAGTCTTCGTAATCCCACTTCTTAGGTGGGTTTGGGCACCCAACAACAAATCCCTCAATACTTTTTGTTCTACTCTAATCCGGCAGCTGAAAAGAAATGAATATACAAATGTTTGGATGAGCTGCTTCAACATGTTTGTTGAATGCTGAATGCCATCCTTTAAATTGTTGTTAGTCCTAGGAAGGTCTTCTGCGACGCCCTCAAAGAAGTTCCGGACAGGGATAGGAAAGAAAGCATTTCTGCTTGCCCAGATGGCCTGTTATTTTCTTCATACGTAAGTGTCTTCAAAGTATACTTCAGATGGAGAGATATGAACATAGCGGTCGAACGCTGATGGGATATCCGCCATTGGGAGAAAAGCAAACGCTGTCGGCATTCTCATGGTGAGAGCAAAATCACTGCAAGACAAATACTTCCCGAGAAAATCGCTGTCTGAGAACATCCTTAATAATAGAGTTTTTGACGACCTCTCTCAGTCTTTGCAAGTTCCATATTTAACTAATAACAACTTGACTCTCCTCGAGAATATATAACACTAAGACTGATGATAAATATCGGAGATTAGAGCAAGGGTTAAAAATAATGATTCAAATATTGATTCAAAAAACGTCTTGTGAAGGGGTGGCAATTTTTATTTAGTCCAAAACTACCTTTGTAATGGTAAGTTTTCTAAAATATGACGAACTGTTCTAGTGACGAATTGTCCTAGTGACGAGCTTTCCTGTGAAAAATTGTCCTGTGACCAATTGTCCTAGAATCCCCTGAATAGGATCTTGTACAATGCAAGACCTTTGTACCTTCCAAGTTTCATGTGAGCAACTCCAGTCATTTTAGTGTATCATTTCTTCCATTTACGTGCCAGCGATTGTGCCGAATTGTCTTGTAACTCCCCCGCCGAGTCAAATTGGATTTTAACACGTAAAAATAACGTCTAGGGAAACTTTTCTTGCTACCTACCAAGTTGAACCCAAATCAGAACAGTTTTCGAGGAGTTTCGGTGCCGCCCCCACCAACCGTGGTCGGATCTGCTCCACACTAGAAGTTTTGTAACCTAGGGCATATGATATTCCAAATTGCATTCAAAACGCAACAAAAAAAAACACAAAATGTCCGGTGCCCCCGTTCTTTGGACGAATCTGGTATCCTCCACTTTGGCTGAATCCGGTCGGACACGTACATGAATTATCGGACATTTTCTCTTATAATTATCTCATTCCAGTCGTGTGGTCCGCTTGAATACACTCGTCACAAGTTTCCGGATTTCCCGTTTCTCCACTCCCCCACAGATGGTTGAATCCGAGAAACGAAATTTACCTAGAGGTTTAGACACGGCCCTTTGCTATTATTCTGGCAAGTTTCAACGTTATTTGGAAGTGACCGAACTGGCAAAACCCGGACTGACCGACGGATGGACAGAAACTGCTATACCTATGTAGCACTTGGCTGAAGGGCAAGTGCTAGAAAAACAGCTAGGCTGTGACGCAGTAATTAATAAATCAATCAATCAAGTTTAATCCGAATAGCTAAACGCTAGAAAAGGTATACAAATTTACAAAATACACAGACACACAAGAAACAAATTAACTAATACACTTAAAAGAAATTACCAGAAATAAATGATGGAAAATTGGGTAGAAGAATTAGTGGGATATGGGGAAAACTTATTGCCAGTATTCCTCTCGGACTGACGCACGGGAGACGGGAGGGGAGCTAAATAAGTTTTTTTCATTAGCCTACTTGAAATAAAGAAGAAACTTGCGCCCCGTAACACAGAGACATATGGTGGACATTGACCAGCCGTCGGTAAATTTCAAGTTCAGGGCATTTCAGTTTCAGGGCATTTCAAGATTTTGAACGTTGTCCGAGTTTGGATGGTGCGGTCATTATCCGAACTTTGTGTAGTTGTCTCGCTTCCTGTCGGTGTGTCATTTGTGACAGCGTAATCCTTTGTTATCTCACTAAGCACATATCTAGGCAAGATCGGGAGTCCTGGTCATATAGATTTTGCTTCAAGTCGCTCCCAGTGAACTTGTACAGGTCTCAAGTAATTGTTTCTCTCGTTCCTTTTTTTCATTTTGCTGTCACGATTGAATTGTACTAAGCAATTAAATTATTTGTTTTATAATCTGGCATAATAATCTGTTTTTATGATCTCCCCCCTTGACCCCCTGTAAATAGCCTCTGCTTTCCCAATGAGGTGACGGGTCTTGATGCATCCTTACGATAACAGCCCATGCTATGGAAACGATACGAGAAAAGTGTTTTTTCTTTTAGAAAAGAAGGGACTGAAACTACAAGAAACGAATCCAAAATCCATTCTAAACATTTTGTCGCTTATTCTGTGGGCTATCAGAAGATACCAAATTTGTCGTGACAGAGTTTACCGAAGTCGCGGACAGTTCGTTGGCTTACAAGACATTTTTTTTCTTATTTCTAGCCTACCTGGCAAACGATTTGAAAACTACTCTAAACATTTTGTAGCCCGTAAAATGCTGTACAAAATGGGTTCCGCCGCCGTCAGTTCTGCTAGACACATGTGAAACAGACATTTCCAGTTAACATGGGAAAAGCGTATACCTGCTCTTTACTAGTTATAAAGTACCGTTCCGCCTTAAAGATACGATCGATGACGCTATAACACAGAAAACCGGTTGGGTCATTCCCGCTTTTTTGTGTGTTGAAAGGTGGGCAAAGTTGTGAAATGCCATAAGGCTAAATCTCGCAATAAACTCATTCAAAGGTGGGCAACACGAGACTCGAGAAAATAACAGGAAATCCATTACTAATTCATCAAGTCACCCAACGAAAAGAGGAATTTACGGTTCATGAATTATGGAAAATGTATCTGCTGCTGCAAATAGGTATTCTGCTCAGGATACACCAGTTTACCGGCTTGACTGCAAAGTAGACTAAAATAGAAGTACTCACGCACGACCCATACTTTGTTAACACAAGGATCATCGAAAACTTTGAAAAGAGGGACTTTGAAATTTGTAATTAAACACCTGCTATTTGAATGCACAATGAAAACCAGAGATAAGGACGACCTCATCTGTGTATGAAAAGCAGGGTCTAGCCCCCCCCCCTGAAATAGACCCCGGTCTAAACTCCCATGTACCCCCCCTCCCGGCAACCCTTCCCCCTGTACCAAACCCACCTCCCAACGACCTCCCAGATACCGAACCCCCTGGTAAAAATTCCCGGGTAAAAAAAAAACGGCCACCCCCCCCCCCACCCCAATGAAAATAAAATAGAAAATTGGAAAATCGGAATAATATTGTAGCTTGTACCGCAAGCATTTTGGGATTTTCGATAGACACGCGAGTTAAATATAAATGCGTGACGACGGCTCGCTGGCGGTTCGCCCTATGAATACTTTTCACAAAAATAAAATGCATTTTATTAACACGTGTATGTGGGGTGGTGGTAAGGTTTAAGGGGGGGGGGGGAACTTACTTCAAATACCTTGGATCCCGCCGTCACCTCTACCATTTTTGAATTCCTGACCCAGTATGTACACTAAAAAATACCCAAGTACCCCTGTTACCAGGAATGACGAGAACGTTTAAAGAGTCTGGTGAAGGCCGGACCCATTAGTCTGGATCAAATATTAAATTTTTCGGATCCCATCGAAACCTTTGGTCTTGTTTTTCGCGTTTTCAGTAATAAGCTGTAGCTGCGATGTTTTAATTCTGTCCGTTGACATTTGAACTTTTATTTTATATTAAAAAGCTCCTCACACCTCAGGGCAAGGATACTTCGCTCTCGAGCACCAACGACTTTCCTCTTACAAAAGTTATTTTCGTACTGCGGTAATGCACAGATTGCGTCCAATTACTTAGAACGAAACTTAATAATATCTTGTAAACAGTCCTATGAGAAACTCGTGGTGGTTGGAGCTTAGCAGGAGCCGCCTCCCTAACCTGTCTTTTTTATCGGGTCGGATCAAGGAACGGAAGTTTTCTCAGAGCATTATGTCGAGTTCTTAAGCCTATTTGATCGGGTCAGTACTATGCCCGCCAGGTTTTATCGTTTTTGGCACATCTGGAAGGGTCATAACTCGCGATCAGTTTAATTCTGAGAAATCTCCTCCACCACCCGCCAAAGAGTCCCGATAAGATCTGGTTCTGTTAAGAACGTGTTTAGTACTTGTGCTTGTTTTTCCTACCATATTCTGTACCGATCCCTCCACTCAAAGCGTTTCACGAGATTTCCTGTGCCGCACTCCAGCTCCCCATACAAATATCGGACCCAGTGTGGACTTCACGTGGAAAATCTGAGACTCTTTACACTTGCCAAATTTCATTCAAATCCGTTCACCCGTTCAAATATTATGTATGTCACTAGACTCCGGATTCCCCATCCCTCGACTCCCCCAACGATGGTCGGATCGGGGATACGACTATTCTGAAAGCAGTCTGTTCGGGTCCCCGATATGCCTACCGAATTTCATCGTCATAGTACGAATTTGCGGGATCACCGAATTCCGACCCCCAACTCCCCCACATTGTCCGAATTCGTTCCGGTTATGTCAACGATGTACTTCCCACCAACATTCGTCCGGTCCCTCCACTCTAAGCGTTTCCCAAGGTTTCCGGTTGCCCCCTCCACCTCCCCCAACGTCGTCGAATCTGGTCCGGATTTTAAGTGGGTCGTATGAGGCCCGAGATCTTTCCAAATATCCAATTTCAGTAAGATCCGATCACCCGTTCAAAAGTAATAAATACCTCGAGATTCCGGACTCCCCTCCCTCCACTCCCCCCACAATCCTCGGATCCGAGAAGTGACTATTTCCAATTTAATCATTTGGGGTCCCTGATACGCCTGCCAAGTTTCATCGTTCTACTTTTTGTGGAAGTGTCCGAACTAGCAAAACCTGGACCGACCGACAGAAGGACAGAAATTGCGATCTAGAAGGAAACTACTAATAGGCAAACAAATAAAATCTTCAGTTAATCCTCAGTCTACATACTTCTGAAAAGAAATAGAAAACCGTGATTTTCGGGGTTTTTTCTTGATCAGCTAGCTGGAGCTTAGCAAGAGCCTCCTTCCTAACCTGTCTTTTTTATCGGGTCGGATCCAGGTCGGATCCAGAGTTCCTTGAAATTATTTGTACAGTTATGGGAAATAAAGACTTTATAAGTGCCGGGTAAAAGCTTCTGCGCTTTCCCAGGGAAATATTCTAAAATTAGTTGGTAAATTGTAAAACACAGAACAGAGAAATGTATAATAATCACCGATTTGTACATACACTTTTAACACGCACCTTTTAATATTCGTTATTTTGTTTGAATTGTATGTCCATCAATCCGCATCGTTCTTCTGGTTTTTAGTTACATGTCGTTGTATGTTTTGTTGGTTCCGCATCGTTTTTCTCTTGATTTTGTGTTGGATATTATAATTTAGTTTCTGCTTTTTTCGTGTGCAACCGAAATATCCGAATTTATATCTATCCCTGGCACATCATCTTAAATGGATAACTCGCTGATCAAGGAAAAACCCCGAAAATCACGGTTTTCTATTTCTTTTGTAATGAATGGTCAGGCTTGCTTTCAAACCTTATATATATAATTTTGCAAATAGACGTAAGAACACTGAAAGTTAAGAAGAGGAAAGGCATAGCAATTCAAACACAATTACACGTTTGGCAAGAATGCTAAGCCGGTTCGGTGTCTCCAACAGCGACTTCAGTAATTAATAGCGTAATGAGGAAGGGAGAAGGGGTGGGTAGAGCGCCTATAGGCCTTTCAATGGAGGAGATTTCCAATGGGAAATGCCTATAGGTGCTCCGTGTTGATGGGTAAGAACGTGGGGGGTAACCTGATGATGTGAAGAATGAGTAAAGCGCCTATAGGTGCTCTGTGTTGATGGGTAAGAGCATGGAGCTAACCTGACGATGTGTAGAACGGATAGAGCGCCTATAGGCTTTTTTGCTGGTAATTTTGGCTAGAGTCTCAGCCCATGAAAAATGGCTATAGGCACTCCGTTGTTGTGAGAGAGGCTATAGCCTGGGGGGGTGGCTTGAATAGGCGAGGCTGGAGAGAGCGTCTATAGCCTTTTTCACTGTCAATTTTGGCTAGAGTCCCAGCCTACGGCAAATCACTAAGGGTCTCTCTGTGGTTTTCCGATTCTGAGAGTGGATTCCGAGAGAGGCTATAGCCCCTCTGTTCTCTCAGAGAGAGTCTATGGAGAATACCTGTTGATTATTCTACGATCATGTAGGAGTCAGACTATATGGGTGCTGCGTACTATGGAAAACACCTATGGCCACTTCGTAATTCTGAGAGACCTTCTAAGATAGTCCCTATGTACCCTAAAAGAGCGTGTATCTGTGCTTCTCGGTTTCTGATGGATGCTCTGTACCCTGAGATGCTATGGACCCGCTGTACTTTTCCAGGGTTTGAGGAGCAAGTTGTCGATGCTCGGGGGAAGGAAGAGGTGTTCCATAGTCTGCTGTGAAGCTATGGAAAAGACAAATTATAGAAAGAAAGAGGTAAAAGTATCCTCGAATCTGAGAACCTTTACCGTCTGCGATCTCTGGGGTGACGAAGAAATATTATGATTCCTCCTTTTCCATGAAGTTACAAGGTTTAGGGGTTGCACGTGTGGTCAAGAAAAATCACATTAAGAGAGAGACAATGAAAGTATGACTAGAGCTATGCAGGAGAAACACTGACGGATACATCAGACCACGGACGATGTGGGGGATATCCTGATGACGTGGAGAGTGCGTATATCTCTTTTTGGCTAGAGTTCCAGCCTATGGGAAAATGTCTATAGGTGTTCCGTAGTTATGAGAGCGACTATAGGTCTTCTGTACTCTGAGAGTGAGTCTATGGGGAATGCCTATCCATGCTCCATCGATTGTGAGGGAGTCGGACTATGGATGCTCTGTACCTTGAGAGTCTGTAGTCCCTCTATATTTTCGGGGACGTGGGGGGTGCCTCTCTGGGGTTTTCGATTCTGAGAGTGTATTCCGAGAGAGGCTATAGCCCCTTTGTTCTCTCAGAGAGAGCCTATGGAGAATACCTGTTGATTATTCTATGATCATGAAGGAGTCAGACTATATAGGTGCTGCGTACTATGGAAAATACCTATGGCCGCTTCGTAATTCTGAGAGACCTTCTGAGATAGTCCCTTTGTACCTTAAAAGAGCGTGTAACTGTGCTTCTCGGTTTGTGATGGGTGCTCTCTACCCTGAGATGCTATGAACCCGCTGTACTTTTCCAGGGTTTGAGGAGCAAGTTGTCGATGTGCGGGGGAAGGAAGAGGTGTTCTATAGTCTGTTGTGAAGCTATGGAAAAGACAAATTATAGAGGGAAAGAGGTAAAAGTATCCTCGAATCTGAGAGCCTGAGAATCTGATTCCTGAGAATCTAATAATCTGATTCCTCCTTTTCCATGAAGTTACAAGGTTTAGGGGCTGCAAGTTTGGTCAAGAAAAGTCACATTAAGAGGGGGACAATGAAAGTATGACTAGAGCTATGCACGAAAAACACTGACGGATCAGACCACGGACGATATCAGAAAAGAAAATATGCATCGCACGAAAAAATGACGGATCAAACTACGGACAAAATCAGAAAAGAAAAAAAGCACCGCATGAAAAAATGACGGAACAAACCACGGACAAAACCAGAAAATAAAACAGTAACTGATCAAACCACGGACAAAACCAGAAAATAAAACAAACGGATCAAACCACTGACACAATCAGAAAATAAAAAAAACACGCTACCCGAAAAGAATGACGGATCAAACCACGAACAATATCTGAAAAGAAAAAAATACACGCGACCCGAAAACGATGACAGATCAGACCACAGACAAAACCAGAAACTAAAAAACGCGCTACACAAAAAACACGACGTTCAAACCACGGACACAAAGTAGACAATCATCAGAATATGCAGAAAAACACGCCCTGAGAATTTATCTATTTCGAAAACGCGAAGGAAAAGAAAATAAATATGACTGTCGGACCGCTACGGAAAAATCGCTACACGTAAAATCGCCCCTTCGCCGACTTTCGAATAATGTTATGTCGAGAAGAATCAGACTCATCATCTTGCAGACAAAACAATAATATATCGGTTTGGTACTTTTATTTTCGATTTTAACTACAAAATTGTTTGTACAACTTATCGAAAGCACCCATCATGATGCGTTGGACTGGCATTAGTACCCTAGGATTGCATTTTTCAGTGCAACATGTTTTCATACATTGGTGTTTGGTCTTTCGCCATGTCAGAAGCAGAAACCACTCCAAATGCTTTCAGAGAACAAATTATCTTCTGCCAATACATCAACGTTTCTTATTGGCGAGACTTCAAATCTCCCGTGTTCAATTACTTAGCAAAGAAACAAAGAAGAAAGACCAGGTTCGGAATAACTAATGCAAAGGTTTGTTTCTTCAAATCAGAAAATAAACCTGAAATATTCTATAACTGTCCATCTGAAAAACCAGCGTAACCGCCAATCCTCTTATTTTCGATTTGTCTTTCAAAGTTGTTTCATTCTTTATGTCTCGGAATCCGGTCAAAACCAGATATTTTGCCAAACAAATTTTATTTCGGAAGTTGATTAAAGATTCCATACATTTACTTGTACTCCGACCAGACGGAGAAATTTTGACTCCGAGTCTGGTTTTCTTGCCAAGGAAGTAGTCCACCCAGATTCCGGTGAAAAGCGGAAACTGTCAAGGGTGAAAATTATTTTCAGAATTCGACTGGAGAATCAATCTTAAATTTGATACATGCTGAGCCTATATCTTCAATTTGGCTTTCCGCCGGACAAGTTGTCTGTTTAGAAGCCGCTAAAAATTGTAAGTGATTTTCATGATTTTCAACTTGGGTCTTTCAACTTCGTCTTTCTTATGTAAAGTCTTCCAGCGATTTCCATTGAACAGTTTGTGTGCACAGCTCCAAAAACCACGCGTTTCCAACGTAACAAAAAATGGAAGTGACTTCTTGGTATTGTGTACATGTCTCAATTTTTACCAAATCTGTAAGGTCTGGTGAACTAATTTTTTTCTCATCAGTTAACAACAGTCTTAGGATTGTTAAGGCAGAAACTCGGAACGATTGAGCCTTACACTTCGTTTCTACAATTTTTTTCCTCTGTTACAGACGCAACAGATTTTCGTTACCAACGTAATTCTTATAATTCCCACCGGAATCTTCAGCAAAACGGTTGTATTTGTAAAAGAAAAGTGAACAATGACTTAAGAATCGGACTCTGAATAATTGTTTGAAGAACGGGTGCTATTACAACCGACAGGAGTTTTTTTGGGGGGGAGGGTAGCTTTTCATGTCGGATGAAAAAATAATGTCACTGTTTACTCTGCCCTGCGACAAAAGGCGCACATTGCATCGAGTTAACATATGCACCTTCAATGTATCAAATAGGCTTAAGAACTCGACAAAATGCTCTAAGAAAATTTCCGTTCCTTGATCCGACCCGATACAAAACACAGGTTAGGGAGGAGGCTCCTGCTAAGCTCCAACCACCACGAGTTTCTCATAGGACTGTTTACAAGATATTATTAAGTTTCGTTCTAAGTAATTGGACGCAATCTGTGCATTACCGCAGTACGAAATAATAGCTTTTGTAAGAGGAAAGCCGTTGGTGCTCGAGAGCGAAGTATCCTTGCCCTGAGGTGTGAGGAGCTTTTTAATATAAAATAAAAGTTCAAAATTAGAACATCGTAACTACAGCTTATTACTGAAAACGCGAAAAACAAGACCAAAGGTTTCGATGGGATCCCAAAAATGTAAAATTTGATCCAGACAAATGGGTCAAGCCTTCACCGGACTCTTTGAACATTCTCGTCATTTCTGGTAACAGGGGTACTTCGGGTATTTTTTAGTGTACATACTGGGTCAGGAATCCAAAAATGGTAGAGGGTGACGGTGGGATCCGAGGTATTTGAAGTAAGTTATCGCCTGTGCGATAAAGACAAAGGACGTCTTCTTCTTCTCCCTTTACTTTAGAGTGGAGGGGCAGGGGTCCTAATTCTGAAGCTATTTCTTTCAAGGGCTTTGAAATCATTGTTTTTATGAGCTTTCTGAGTTCTTTTCTAAATTTTTGTTGGGGGGTTTCGGTTAAATCCCCACTTCGACTCTTCCCACTCATAATCCTCTGCCCCCCCCCCCCCCCCCACTTAAACCTTACCACCACCCCAAATACACGTGTTAATACAATGCATTATATTTTTGTGTAAAGTATTCATAGGGCGAACCGCCAGTGAGCCGTCGTCACGCATTTATATTTAACTCGTGTGTCTAGCGAAAATCCCAAAATGCTTGCGGTACAAACTACAATATTATTCCGATTTTATAATTTACATTGGGGTGGGGGGTGGGGACCATTTTTGTTTTTTTAGTTAATTAGTTTCACTTGGAAGGCCAGTTCCCCTATAAGCCCACCGACATTGTTTCCAATGCTGGGCTGTTGATTTCTGGAGCTTTGAACGAAAATTCTTGCTCAAGCAAGAATGTTGGGAGAAACATAACACGTAATAGTCTGGGGTCCACTGAACCGTAAGTCTACTCCTTCTAAAAATGGACTATGATAGCTGGGGCAGCACTTTAAGAGATCACCCGACCTCCCGTACGTTCTGTTACCCACGAAAAATACCGGGATACAGCTTTTGGGAATCTGGGAATATGGTTTTCCAATGTCTTACAGCCGAACTATTGTGCGGTTGCGGTTTGTGCGGTCTCCTCCGTGATCGAACTTTTGACCAATCAGAAACAAGCAGATGTAAACAAACATCGAACATCATGGATGCAGTGTTGCCGCTTGTCGCAGAAATCTGCGATTAATGACAGAGTTTCACTTCTTCGACAGAGTGAGCCAAAACTCTACGACCGCCTCCTTGCAAGCAGGTACAAAAAATTAGCAAAAAATCTTTTACGGCCAAAAATCGCAGGTTCCAGACAAGAAAAAGCGGCAACACTGTTCACAAACTAAGGGTTCGTTCCAGCTCCTCTCCGTAGTTACTTCGGAGTAACTACGTGTGACGTCACAAATTAACTACTACCTGGAACGGACGAAGTTACTGCGGGACGAGATAACGCGTGTTTCTTGAACGCAAGAAGAGATGGGGACTGCATGGGGAAGGATTAAGAGATACAAAATTGTTTGTTTTTGCTGCATAATAACGGCTTGATAATTAGTTCGCAACAGTTTCTTCAAGTGAAGGAGAAGAGGAGCTAATGCTTCAGGCTTGTAAATGGAGCCGTGACATTGACTATGTCCGTTAATTCTTTATCTTTATTCCGGTTGTGTCTTTTTGGTCGCTAAATCCTTATTGTCACGTAATTATTTCCTAGCCGGAATAGAAACAGTCTTTCTTATTCCCGTGCAATATTTTTAGCAGTCCTTATCAGGAATGAACGCCCAGATTATAGAATCTGGAACCCAATGATGTTATAGGTGGTTAACAAGGTTCATTAGATAGATTTTAGCTTCTTCTCCTACAGTGTATACAGTAATAATGACAATAATAATAAATAAGACAAAGCAACAGAAAAGTTTTCACCTCTAAATAAATGTGATGAATTTAATATATATTATTATTCAAGTTTCATTTGAAATTTAATAAATTATAGTGAAAAATTGCCATCTGAATTACAGACATTTGAATGTCATTCCTGCCACAGTCCCAATCAAGTCACCAGACTGACCAGTAAACCATCAACAATGTTAACTGTTTTTTTTTTTTTTTTTTTTTTTTTTGGGGGGTGGGGGGGTAATCAGCGAATCATATTTGACGAGAAGCTAAAGGCCAAGTACAGCTGAAAATCACACAATAATGTCCTGTTCACTTTTGCAATTACACCTTGTCTCACTTTGCTGCCCCGAGTTCACTTCTCGAGACGGCTCTTGGAAAGTGAAAGTGCTAAAGACGGTCGGGTACTATCTTTACAAAAAGTTACTTCGAAGTAACGCTCTTCCTTGTGCTCCCCGTAGCTTTTTGACAAGCTGGAACGGTGAAAGTGACTGAAAAGTAACTATTTAGTAACTTTCGGGCCGAGCTGGAACGAACCCTAAGAATTCCAAGATATTTCACCTGGGAATTGGAGGATATTATGAAGAATAAACAGGTAAAAATCATTCAAGCAGGGCTGTAATGTGGTTATTTTTTAGTGTGGGTTAAGGCCTTTTAGGTGGTAGAAAGCTCCATTTGCTTATAGGCCCAGATTCAACAGCAAATAACTTGGATTATAGAGAGTTTAAGATTACTCATGCTATTGTTTGTTTTTGTTGTGACTGTTACAGAACTGTCAGTTCATTATAAAAGCCTCATTTTTGGAGGCCGGAGGCTATGTTAAGTGACTGTACTATCAGAGGCGTTACTAGCCAAAATGTTTGTGGGGGGGGGGGCTTGGTATTTAACCAACTGCTGTTGCAGAAAAATGAACTGTTTTCAAGAACAAAAAATTACAGTTTTGAAAATAATTGACTGATTTAAAAACCAACGACTGTTTCGATGAAAAACCGACTGATTTTCAGAAAAAAAAATAACTGTTTTCCTGAACAAAAAATCAAATGATTGACAAAAAATTGTAACGCTTTGCTCCAACTCAGTTATTTTTTACAGATTGGCCGGTCACATTTTGAGGGTGCATCCCCCCCCCCCCTGTGATGCCCCTAGTCACTGTACGGATGTCTGATGCTTGTCGGCCATGCCACATAGCTATTTCAGTTTTTAATTAAATTGTCATAACTTAACTTATTCGAATAGCTAAAAAGGCTGAGAGGCTCAGTAGTAAAGTCGGGTTAAAGTAAATCAGTAGCCTAGTGAATAACCTAGATGCTGCAGATCTCCGACTAGTCAGCAGAAATATTTTCATATCCTATAGTTTGATCCTTAGTACAGGGTAAAATACAGAACCCTGAAATAAGCTGCTACGCACAGCTATGGTAGTCAGAATAAAGTTTAATTGCAAAATCTCCATTATTATAAAGGCTAACCATGTTGACTCCCTAATAATGTGTTTGCATTCATTTATTTTCGTTTTTTATGAGAAATTTTATGGTCTTTGTTTGCCACTAGCCAAGCTAAAATTAACAAATTTTATCGGATTATATTTGCTTTAATTTCCGTAAATTCCTCTGTAATTGCAAGGTTTGTTAATCATATAATATTTAAGTATGGTGTTGTTGTACTCATTGTAACATATTTTTTTTCTTTACAGGATATTGAATGGATCAACTGACCAAGAAGTACGTCCGGATTGCAAATAGCCTAAAGAAAGAGGAGAAATCTGACTTCTAATTTTGTGCCAAACACGGATATTCTTCCTGTATCAGAGGCTTGACTCGTGGAAAAGCTCAGTGATACATTGAAGAAATTAAGAGACAGGAACTATAGGCCTCTAATGACTACAATGGCAGCACCTAAATTGTTGGTGGTATGCAATGAGAAGGCCAAATATCATGAAAAGTTCATCAAGGGGTTTCTCAATCATTAATCAGTGGAAGAAGAGATTGTAGATGGTTACGGGTTGCTGGAGAAAACTGATCGACTTTTCAATGTGTGTTTTTTGCCAAACACCTGACATTGCTCTATTGTCAGAAGCAAAAGTGTTAGACAAGCTGAGTGAATTGCTGCAAGAAAGCTCATGACTGCAACGTCAAAACCTGATGTTTGTGATAGCAAGCCTATGTTGCATGGAACTTGCAGGAAGAAGTTGCTTTACACTTCTAAGTCCTCAGTCATGATAGGGTTGATTTCAACTAGGACATCAACATCAACTCTAGTCCGATGGTCCTAAAGGTAAGGTCTCAAAGTGTTGAATTTTCATGTGCTGACACTTTCCTGTTTTACCTGAAAAAGGAATAAAGGTAGGCCAGAGTCTCAACTTTGCAGAGTTTGTGAAGCATCAAGGAGCGTTAACTTAATTGAACATGCTTCTGCACTAACTGAGCGAGATCTTCTTCTTGCTTCTAGATGCAGGGGCCGTGATATTGCTGGAGTGAAGGCCAGGTATCTCGATAAATGCATCAAAAAGTTCTTTAAGCTGAAACCAGCAGCAGAGGTGACTGTGTATGTGAGAAGATTGCTGTTTGAGCAACTTGTGATGGAAACTGAACCAAATTGTAAATCATGGTAGTGTGTATAAGACATCACAAACCAAAGAAAACTGTTCTGTTCTTTTAAAGCAGACTAAAAACGATCTGCTGCAGCAACGATCGGTGGCAGCTCATGTGGCTGCCACCCACCGACAGATCATTTATTGTCACTTCCTACGGGCATTTTTTCAACTTTCCGTGTGTATGCAAGCTCACGACCCTAGACCTGTCTCTTTCAACCCAATGAACTATGGATGGGCCGATGAGATAAGTTTGAGCAAAAGCAGTTGCAACTGCTGGGCCATGTTTGCCAGACAGTGTGGACGGTATTTTTTCTGCCTGCAAGAAATCTTGCAGTAGAAATGCTCATGTGCTGTAACCGAGAGATCTTGTGATTTACTATGCGCATCTGGGGGGAAATGTGTCAACGTCATTGTACTAGACGAGGAAGAAGAGGATTTCGAACGTTACTTATTTGTGATTAAATATGAAAGTTGACAGGACCAACTTTTGCAAATATGGTTTTAATAAATTACTCTTTTACCATAAGACTTGATTAAAGGGATTTTTCCTAAATAAAATTTTCTGTTGTTTCTGAAGGATAGTTGTTAGTCAGGGTTGGTATCACCGTGGCTGGTTAGCTGATAATAGTTTTCGATCCGCTCTGGACACATGAAATGGAACGCCAAGACATCCAAATTTGAGTGTTGGTGTGTAACATCTTTAGTGCAAGTCTGATCCCAGTATCCCGCCCAGATTCGGAATCAGCGTGGTTGATTTGCCAAGAATAAATCGTCGGATCAGCTGCCCCCGACCGGAAAGCTACTTTTCACATTTTTGATACTTGGGCCCCAGACTATAAGCTGCTAGAAGAAAGTTCTGAACTGTCTAGGAGCATCTTTATCTGCCCGAGATAACAGTATATTTATTCTTGATAGGAGAGCAGCTAAAATCAGATATAGTCTGGGGTCCACTGAACCGAAAGTCTTCTCCTTCTAAAAGTGGAGGGACTTACTCGGGCAACACCTCTAGAGATCACACGACCTCCCGTACGTTCTGTTACTCACGAAAGTTACCGGGATACAGCTTTTTGGTATATCGCACATGCTTTTCTAACCTCTTACACTCGAACTATTCTGCGGTTGCGGTTTTTGCGGTTACATCCGCGATCGAACTTTCGACCAATCAAAAGCAAACAGATGTAAACAAACATTCAAACATTTCTGAAGCAGCGTTGCCGCCTAACTCAGAAATCTGCGGTTAATGACAGTTTTCACTTCTTCGACAGAGCAAGCCAAAATTCTACGACCGCTTCCTTGCAAGTAAATATAAAAAGTAAGCAAAAAATCTTTTGCGGCCAAAAGTAACATGTTCCAGACAAGAAAAAGTGGCAACAGTGTTTACAAACCAAGGATTCCAAGATATTTCACCTGAGAATTGGAGGATGTTAAGAATAATAAACAGGTAAAAATCATTCAAGCAGAGCTGCAATGTGGTTGTTCTTGAGTGTGAGTTAAGGCCTTTTAGGTAGTAGAAAGTTCCACTTGCTTATAGGCCCAGATTAAACAGCAAATAAGTTGCGACTGTCGAGAGTTTAAGATAATTCATGGTATGTATTGTTTTTTTTGTGTGAATGTTACAGAACTGTTAGTCAGTCCATTATAAAAGCCTCATTTTTGGAGGCCGGATGCTATGCTAAGTTACTGTCACTGTCAGAGGCGTTACTAGCTGAAATGTTTGTCGGGGGGGGGGGGCAAGGTATTTACTGACTGTTGCAGAAAGAAGAACTGTTTTCAAGAACAAAAATGACAGCTTTGAAAAATAATTGACTGATTTAAAAAAATGACTGTTTTGAAAACAAATCAACTGATTTTCAGGGAAAATAACTGTTTTCATGGAAAAAAAAACTGTGACGGAAAATTGCAGTGCTTCACGCCAACTCAGTTATTTTTTACAGACTTGCCGGATACATTTGGAGGATATTTGATGGTGCAAAACGGATACGTCAGCTGAATTTTATTGGAGCTATATTTCAGCCCTTCTTGGCAAGGGTCCTCTTCAGGCTCAAAACCGCTCAAGTTGGAAAATTACCTTGTGAGAAGGTTTCGTTTTTCCAACTTAAGCAGTTTTGAGCCTGAAGAGGACCCTTGCCAAGAACGGCCGAAGTATAGCTCCAAGAAAATTCAGCTGACGTATCCATTAACTGACGGTAAACACTTAGTTCCAGCAAAAGTCAAAATAGAAAGAAACAAAGCATATAAACATGTAAGAGAAGCTATGTCTTTGGGGTCGGTGCAGTTGAGGGATCTACAAGTTAGAGCTTCTCCTCCATATCAATTTTATTAATCTCATAATAATAATAATAATAACATAATGCAAAAATAAGGCACATGGCCTCTACAAAAATGAACAACAAATTATAAACTAAATTTCAATTCTAAACATTTCTGGGCGGATCTCTCGTCTCACACAAATATTCCATCAAATTTTCTTCAGAAGCTTTAGACCAATCAATTCGAACACGACAATCTGGCGAAAAGACCACTTGCGTTCGTAGAAGGTCAACGTTCAATGTTAAAGTCAATGTCAAGTGGTCAGGTCCAAAACCATAAAGTACCCGAAAATCATTCAATAGACTACTGATGTTTCGGCTCACAACAACATGATCAAGCCATGGCACCACTCCAACGTGGGAATCACTCACATAAGTATACGAATCACTCGGTAAAACTCACAGTCGGCAATAATCAGGGAATTATCATGTACAAAACACTCAACCTCAAGAAAAAAAGGGGACCTTGTCCTCGAATTCGCATTCCAATCACCCATTCTGCAAACCTGCTCATACGTACCACAATCGAGGATAACCTGAAGACGACTAAGGCAATCGATATATTCAGCCTCATTATCGGCCTGTGCTGATGGCATATAAATGTTAACAAAAAGCAACATACAACTATTCAAATTAAGTTGTAAAACGATCATTCATCATTCAACTTAAAACCCTTTGCATTACTACCCAGAGATTTTCTCCATAGTACTGCATCTCCTCCAAAACGGCCGCCCAATAAGTAACACAGAATCTTTAACTGGAGAAACCCCAGCACCAAAAAAATAACGATGGAGGTTTTGTAGAATACTCGAACCTGACTCAAATAGCCATAATTCCTGTAGAAACAGTACATCATATTCCGCGAATAGCAGCAACAACTCATGCGTGCTTGACCGAAGCGAGCTACAGTTATAAGAAACACATTTAAGAGACATTCGGCAGTTCGTTTGAGTGCAGTTGGCTCTGATCGTCACGGGTTCTAGACGGACAGTTGCAGAATTTTCTTACAAGCACTCCCGTTTGCCAGAACCATGAATCCAATCCATGAATCCATCCTCTTGAACTAATCATTTTCTCACACTGGACAAGGTCTGGCCTGCATTTAAGCTTACGTGCCACCGAAGCTGCCAAAGACTGGGGTTGAGTGTCAGCGGCCAGTCTCGCCGCACAAATCGATAGTATTTTTTTGTCAAGGGAGGAACGGATTCCCCAGACGTTACCACTTGTAATAGAACCGATAACCATTCCACGTCGCACATTTGTAGCACCTAAACCTCCACGCCGGGACGTACCACTACTTCGCTCATTTGTTCCGCGACAAGTGCTAGTATTAGAAGAGTTACCATGGAATCCGGAAATTTGGTTTGGATAACTTCGTATTCGCCTGGCACCATTCGCATTTTAGTTCTCATTTGGGTTCCCTCCATCAGCTCCACTCGTCACTCCATCGACTCCGCTCACGGCGGTTCCAGCGCTGATTTCGACACCAACGTCATCTATAGCATCGCGGCTCGGGCCCGCCGGTGGAGCTTGTCGTACATCTTTCCCTCTAGATGGCGGTACTTGTGCCGTTACCTGCTGTGAATAAAGCTCCGCGAGAGTATCAACTTAATTTGCCGTCCTGTCAAGAACCGATTTTAACTCGCTCATTAACGAATCTCGCACATTCGCGGCTGCAGTCTATTGCAAGTTGTCAAAATCCGATTTGATACGATGCATTTCAGTCATAACGAAATCATACAAAGTCAGTACAGAAGCAAGGTCACAATGCTGGAGATATATGGGTGGTAAGCGTGCAAGGTTTTCAGCATAACAGTGCAGGTTATTTCTGTTCATGTTTGTAACAATATGGTACAGTTCAAGAGCTAATTGTCCCGAATGCCGGGTCGTAACGTGCAAAAGCAGTTCTTTCTCCAGACTGCAGAACAGCTGAAATCTTCGATTTAGCCTCTAAAATCTCCTCGAGTGAAAAGAAATCGTAGCAGATTTTGATTACAATATCTCTTGCAGTATTGTCAACTTTGTTCACAAGGAACGTTAGGAGTTCCGAAACAATCTCTATGTTAGACATCTCGAAAAATACACAGTGATTTATTTAGCTTTTTAACGTGGGCTGTGTCCCACGGAACTTCCGGAATCCGGTCAAGCTTGCAAAACACAGCCCAGCCCGCCTACAGTCTTTGCCTGGCAGTAAAAACCACACTTTTTTTTTACCGAATCTTGCCAAAATTACCGTAAAATGGAAAGAAGAGTACCTACATACTTGAACATCTTCAGATTTGAAGTCCTAAGGGTAGGTAAGATGCTAAAAAATTTCAAGGTCGTTTTAAATTTTCCTGATTTTTATCGAATTTTTGAAAAATATTGACTTTTTCGACCATCAACAATGAATATTTGGCCGAAATTTGTTTTGCCGAAACAAAAATTGGGGAAGGTCCTGGACCCTGATAGATCATTCTGAGAAATTTTCGTCAAAACCTGAGAAATTGATTTTTAGCCTGGCTTTATTTCGCTGGGATGACTCAGCTCCATTTGAAAACGTGCCAACTTGCCCGTAGCGTCGTTTTGTTCGTAAGCCATGTTAACGGTCTATGATCGGAGAAGACCGTGAACCTTTTGCCAAGCAGATAAGGTCTGAAAATACGAATATGATAAACAACTGCTAAAGCCTCCTTCTTTTTTTTCCCTCCTCCTCCACTCAGTGACACAAGTGTAGCACTTACTCTTTCTATTTTTACTTTAAAATTATATTATCTTTACAATTCTATTCATAACTTAACAATCACCTTAATATTTTCACCTTTACTTTTTACAAAGAAAAAAACTCTTAAAAATCAAAATCAGTGAAAAGCATTCAAAATGATGATTGTAACATGAAAACGAGTCAAAACACACACTAACCGAACAAAAAACAAAATAGAAGAGCACAACCCACGCCGCCTTCCGCCATAGGGCACCTCTACTGTGGTGGCAAAAACAACTATATCCAAAACAAAAACAAGACTCGAATTCTTTTACAATAAAAAACAAACACACCAACCTCCCAACTTTAAAACTTTACACTAAATCGAAAAATTCTATTTAAATTTTCCCATAAACAAACAAAAGGATTTCAATGTGCTCTATTATTACAAAAAACAAAACACTGGTAATAGAACACCCTGAAATCATCCCACACACACACACATTTTAAATACCATTTCATTTTTCTAAAAAACAAAAAAACAAAAAAAAATTCCGATTTTTCTCAATTCTTCCTCTCCTCTCGAAATCAAATCTCGTATAACACACAATATATGCTGTGCTTTTTTTCCTTTTAGACCTCCGTGTTGGTACCCCCCTAAAATATTTGCTAGTACCACCTCTATTCTTTTAGTCAAAACCTTCGCACATATTCGGTAGTCACAGCAAAGTAGCGCAATTGGTCTCCAGTTTCTTATGTCTGTTTTGTCCCCTCCTTTTTGCAAAAGGGTAACACTGGCCATCTCATCCTTTGGGTAACCATAAGTCACAAACTCCTTGCACACTTCCACAAAGAACACGCTTATTTGATCCCAAAAATCTTCTCGGTCGCTGAACGCTTTGGTTCAGCCGTGTTCAAAGTTCTAGACAAGAAACGGAGGATTCTCTCTTGACCCTTCTAAACCTGTGCAAGTACCCCACAAATTGTGACGTGTGAAGTGTCTCCTTTCAAAATCATAGGATTAGCGCTAGGACTGAAATCAGGAAGTCCTAAGATTGGCTTCTCCAGAAGACAAGATCGCAACTTTTCAAAATCCCCTCGCTGTTCCAGTCACAAATCAAATTGTGTTCCTTTATTGGTCAGGCGAGTGAGACATTACGCTATTCCGGAAAATGTCTGATGAGTTTTCGGAAATAGGAGAACAGTTCAAGTGCTGAACGAAGCTCATTTAAGTTCTTCGGGTAAGCCAACTCTTCGATAGTAGATGTTTTACTTGGGTCTGGTCTTTCCAGGATATTTGGTGACCCAAGTAAGTCAGTTCTTCCTTGAAAAAGAAACACTTCTTACCCTTACGCTTCTGATTAGCTCGTCTAAGTGGCTCAGACACCTTTGACAATGCTGCAAAATGTTCTTCGTCTGGCTTGTTGGCAGCCAGGATGTCATCGAGACAGACTGAGAATTCTAGCTTGAATAGGTGATTCAGGATCATATTCGTCAGCCTAGAGTAATGCGTAGGTGCATTGGACAGACCAAAAGGCATCTTTTGAACTGATAAACCGAAGGGCCAAACGCTGTGATCGGTTGCGATTCTTCGTCTATAGTACATTGCCATATCCGGAGATGGCTCCATGCTGCTGTAGACACTACATCCATAAAGTCTATCCAGCAGCTGTACTACGTTTGGTAGTGGATATGAGTCTTTCCTGGTAAGACTATTGACTTTCCTTTGGTAAATGACTGCCCTCTTTGATCAATCTTTCTTCGGTTCATACTTCGCACTTTCTTTAATCCGTATTATGGAACATTTTTCAAATCGTAAATTGTTGAAAATGATTGGAAACGACCGTAAACATTTTTTTTTTACGATTGGAAACAGTTGTTTACAACTAAAAATAATTGTTTACGATGGAAAACAGCTGTTTAGGATTGAAAACAGCTGTTTACGATAAGGAAAAAGTTGTATGCGATTGTAAACAGTTGTTTGCGATTATAAACAGTTGTTTGCGATTGGAAACAGTTGTTTGCGATTGGAAACAGTTGTTAACGATTGTATTTTTTTTAAAACAGTTGTTTCCAATCGTAAATGACGATCGGAAACAATTGGTTTCAATCGTAAGAATACAATCGTTAACAACTGTTTCCGATCGTAAACAAACAATTGTTTACGATCATTTCCAATTATTTCAATTGTTTAGGATCGGAAAAATGTCCTATAATACGATGACTCGAATTATTTCCATAAGGAAAGGGAGTCGCTCTCCGTGGTTATTGTTCTTGGGGTCAGAGTTTGTCTTATTTACTAGGAAGTCTCTTGACGAATTGAGTGTCCAACCACTGTTACGATTAAACACTCTCGTGTTAGCATACAGAACGAGATTGCGTTGTAAGTTGCTTTGTATCCTTGAATTTGATTGAGCATTTTAATGCATTCATCAATTTAGCAGGTAAGTCAGGTAAAGTATTGCATACTACCTTCAACTTTTCTCGGATTGAATTCAACTAGCTACGTTCGAGCTCGGCAAAAGTGGCTGGCGTGGCTGGAAAACGTGTCTAATATGGACTAAACAAATCGCTACAAATTTGTAATTTCTCTCAGTCAAAACACTGCCATGGCAAATAATGTGGAGACCTTCAAGTCATCGGTTGACAAAGACTGGACACAGAAGGATTTGAAACTGCATATTATTCCCAATATGCGGCCCTCTCCATCCATCATTGAGCCAGCGCACGACAGGATTACCTTTCGCTGGCAAGTGAGATTTAAGTTAATTTTAAGGTAATCAGTCATTTGCCAGTCTTTTAATATATGTTTTCCAGCCAGCTTGGGCTTCAACAGCTAGACGAAGACCCTTGCCAGGAAGAGCCAAAATATTGCTCTCAAAGATTGTAGCTGACTCCTCGTTTAGGAATTTTTCTTATTTACGAATAGCAATTTGTTTCATTTATGACGAGGCGTGCTTTCTGTTTTCAGATCTTCTCTTCAGTTGGAATAAAAAGCAAGCACGAACCAAATTAATCCCATTTTTTTCGATGGAAATAAAAGTAATATTTACGGACAACCACTAAACTCAAATCAAGTAAATTTTGACAGACATTGCCTATTCACTCCCTCTTGCTTTGATTATATGAATCGTCCAGACGCTAGAAGACGGCCCGATCGGTTTTTAGCGACACGATTTTAGCGGGGTTTCCTATCTTTCCGACTGTTATTGTCTTTGTACTAGTTTTCGTGCAAGGTAAAATCAGACAACTGCGAATCTGATAAGCCCAAAAGATACGACTAGAAAATCTTCTCGTAACCGTAGGACAAGAATTGGGGGAGGAAATTCACGTTTTGCAACTGCCTTTATGTCTTTTTGGCAAGCTCGAAAAATGAGACTGAAATACAGATAAGCTGAAAAACACCACTGAGAGCACGATTCTCTAGAGCATCGGGGGGGGGGGGGGGTCAACCCCCGCCTCTCTTCTGTTTCTGAAGCCATCTATGTGGATTCTTTCAAGTGAAAAGATATGAGTTTACCATAAATGCAGAATCACAAATGCTAGCTAGCGTGTTTGCCACACCAGGGTTTGTTTGTTTGGTTTAAGCTTTCAACTTCCAACAATCGTAGCAACACGGTTTGGAAAACAGCTATATGTTGGTGTAAACTGATCTATTATGGCTGTCTATACATTAACATCTCCAAATCTATCCTCCTATATTATTCTTATAAGTTCGAATTCACAAACGCTGGAATTCCGTTCTCGCCATTCTGCGGTATAATTGCGTTATACGATATAATAAACATTGTATGCAGTATTAACCTCAGATTCGCGGTAGTCTACTGCGATATGCAGTATCACTGGCAACATTGCCGAGACCTCTGGATCGCGCAGTAGTGACAACTGACAGCATTCGGCTAATCACGAATAGTCTTTTGGTTTCCTTAGACCTCTTGCCTGGACCACAGAGAAGATTCCAGGACACTGATGTAAAGTAACAAATAAGGATTCATTGCCCATAACGTATAATAAACGTAAATAAACACAACAATAAATTAATAAATTAATAGGAAGATTGCCAAAGTATAATGTAAAATCCATCTTCACAAGGATGTCTAGGCTGAAAATAAAATTCAAGTTATTTCCTAAACATCTGTAAATTAAAAGGACTGGGAGCATATGATGGTTTAGCACTGCCGTATCTTGGACTAAAAGAAATACATCAGCAAAATAACGGATTGCTTTTGAAACCTTGCTCTCGGTAATTAAGTTCAAGTTTGTTTTTATTGCAAACTAAACACAACGTAAAGAGATAGTTAGCCAGAGAGAGGGATCGAGGCCAAATGGCGGACATTTGCATCTGCTATCATCAATACATAAACAAATAAGTTATAAATCAACCATAAGCCTTCCAGGTTCCAGATCCAATCGACCGAACTGAGTTGGGACCTTTTATTCCAACAATGTTTTCAACGGATACATCAACTACGATTCTTCATCAGCTATATTTTGGCTGAGTTGGGACCTGCCGAAAAAAACTATTTATTTTTTTTCATTTTTTTTTTAGTATTATTATTTTTCTTAAGATGTTTTCTATAAGCATTGACTTAACTTTATTTTTAGACTATTTTTTTTCTCAATATGTTTCTCAGTAATAATTACGATCTTTCGGATACTATTAAAGGCTCCAGCAGTGAAAGTATGTCATGCCATAAATATTAAAAACAAAACAAAAAAATCGTAAACCACATTCGCCTGACATATCCCAGAAAATCAACGAAGAAACGCAGGCTAGTACCGAGAGAGAACAGACATAACTGTTATTCGCAGGTGTTTTCTTGGTTGCTGATCTTCATCCTCGTTTTGGCATTTTCCCTCGAAATTTTCTGCCTGCGCTAAAGAAGGGAGGCGGTTTTCCTCCCGAAATATTCGCCTTTTATTTCAGTATATTCGTTGGCCTTTACAAACCACAATTTTTTTGGTTTCTTCGTTGACTTTTTGGGCCCTATATATTGTGTTTCTCAATGAAAACCTTGATCTTTCGGAAATACTAACGGCTCTAGCAGAGCAAGTACCGCCTACCCCGTTTGTTCCATAACAGTTTGGGTTGTCAGTACAGACAGGGGCATAAACGAAAGGGTATGTATCAAGATTATTGAGAAAGTAAGAAAAAAAGAGATTTCTCCTTGATATAATTATTGTTATAATTTTACTACCCGTCATAGTGTACAAGTAAATTAAAATGGAATACCTACCATTGCATTTTCCGTTAACCAATGTTGCTGTTCCAGTACAGGCACAAGTTCCAGTAACGCAAGCACCGGCTCCCGCGTTTGTTCCAGCACAGTCAGCGGCGATAGCACACGCTGGGGCTTAAAAGAAAGGGTATGTATCAAGGTCACTGAAAAAGTAAGAAAAAACTGATTTCTTCTGCAACTACTTATTATTATCAATTCTATTACCATCATAACGTACAATTAAAAAAAATGGAGTACCTACCAGCACATTTTCCGGAACCCAGCGTTGATGGTGGAGTACAAACACAGGCTCCAGCATTGCAAGCACCGATTCCCCCGTTATTTCCAGTACAGTCTGCGGCGGTAACACACGCTTCAGCTTAAAAGAAAGGGTATGTATCAAGGTCACTGAGAAAGTAGGAAAAAAAGTGATTTCTTCTGCAACTTATTTTTGTTAACTGTACTACTCATCATAATTTACAAGGACACAGGAATGGAGTACCTACCATTGCATTTTCCGGCAGTCAATGTTTCTGACAGGGGTGGCCCGAAGCACTCAGGCAAGGGGGGGGGGGGGGTGAGACCCCTCGTTTGAATGATCTATGGGTCAAAATATACGACTCGCAATTACCGACAAAAGTGAGCCGTTGCTCCTCTCCGCCAACAAATAATATAATCGGTGTAAAACTAACTGCAACCCGATGGAAAATGTGTAGCCTGCGTAGTAGTATGGTAGTAGTACGAAAAATGTACGTGTAATACTATGTAATAGCAAAGAATACTATCATTTAATGTGCCTCAGGCCGGTCCATTCTTAAGTAGTAGTATCCAGTAGTATCCTGTCTTGCCATAGTATCATCCAGTCTTGCTAATAGTAGCATATAGTAGTATACAGCAGTACGGTAGCCTTGAAGTAGAAGCATGCAGTAGAAGTTAGAACTGCATCCTGCTTTTTCGTACTACTTTTTAGTACTATTTTGAGATGAATTTTTCGTCGGGAATGCTTCGGCCGAAGCTGTTATTGCAATTAAAACTTGAATATACATACAGTCACAACCATAGCGTTTCTTTACAGCTATTTTGCTTAAAAGGAAAGCTTCCAACGCTTGTTCCAGGGAAAATTTAAACCAAGAGCATCAGGCGATTTCTTGAATCTTCGTTTGGTTGGTATAACCTAACTACTTAGCATATAGATTTTGGCCTTCAGTGTTCTTCAGATCTAAAGATTACTCGAGATTTCTAAGCCTAATTCCCAAATAAATGACACGTTTTTTCTATATAATACTACAAAACGCTCCATTGGCACAAGTTTCTGAGAGTTTCTTTTTGATCCCAATGAAAGGTAAGGAATAGCTATGAAATCACAAATCTGTCCGTCTAAGAAAGTGAAGAAATAGAGGTCATTGAAAAAATAAAAGCTACGAGCTCAAACGACATTTGTCCGAGTAGATGCCGTAAGAAAGTAGAGAGAGCGCCACAAAATCTCCCGATCAGCCCCTTCCAGGATTGGACCTAGAAATTGGATATCTAGTTTCACTCGAGTCTGAGCATTTCCGGCATCGCCTTGGATCGTCTAGGCTAAATGCTGCATCCCACTAGTTGGATCATTAGAAGTGGTACGCTATTTCCGGTATTCCTCCCCCTCAGTGGCCGAACCTGCTTCGAACGAAAAAAACAGATCATCTAAAGCATAGTCTCTTACCGGCTGTCAAGTTGCAATCGTGTCTGAGGATTTTTTTGCCCCCCCCCCCCCCAATGTGCTCAGATCCTGTCCGTACCATACAATTTTTCTCTACTTTCCGAGTTTCATTCAAATCAATTTACTCGTTTGACCCCTATGTGAGCCACAAAATGCCCGAGACTCCCCCTCGAACTCCCTCCCTGCCACTGTGGCCTAAAACGAACAGGAGAATTAAACTTTTATATCTGACATCTCTTCGTTCAGATTCGAGTCAAGTCGGACGATACCGGCAAATTTCCGGTGTCCGCGGCATCCTCCTCCTGCTGTGGCCGGATCTGGTTGGGACGCCAAATGACAAACTAGGCCGCATTAACTCGGCACTGTCCAACTCTCATCCCATTCAAACCATTTGTTTGGTTATTATTCATGCCATAAACTTTCCGGCCCCCACCCCCAATTCCCTTAACATGATTGCTGTCCGTGGTTCGGAGACATGTTTTGCAGATCTAGGTCATTAGTTCTCAACACAGTTTCACCGAATCGGACCAACCGTTCGCAATGTGTGGGAGTCAGTAATTACCGGATTTCCCTTCCCTCAACTCCCCCAAAAGTGATCGGATCTAGGAATGAAAGTTTTCTCAGGGTAAAGTGTCAGGTCCTTAAGTCTATTTGTTTGGTCACTAATATTCCTGCCGCTTCATCGACCTTAGCACATCTAGGAGTATCAAAGCTCGGGATCACCGGAATTTCGGGAAGCCCCCTTCCAACTCCCCTCAAGAAGCCCCGATACGATCTGGTTCTGTCAGACCGTATCTCGGGCTTATGCTTGTTCTTTCCACCAAATCCCATTCCGATTCCTCAACGCCAAGCCTTTCTTGTATACTCCATTGAACTCCTTCAACCCCTCAAAAGTATCAGATCTGGTCCGGACTTGACAAGGAACATCTGCAACGACACCTCGTTCCACTTGTCAACTTTCATAGAAATCCGAATTGTCTGTTCAAAACTTATAATTGCCACTAGATTTCGGATTCCCCATCCCTACACTCCCCCACGATGGTCGGATCATAAAAACGATATATTCTCAAGTTGGTTGGTTTGAGTCTTGATATGTCAATCAAGTTTCATCGTTCTAATACATCAGGAGGTACCGAACTCGCGGGATCACCAGAATTCCGCCCCCTCCCCACTCAATTTCCGGTCCAGACCGGAATCTGGTCCAGTTATGCCAATCTTGCACTTGCGCTTACTCTTCCCATCAATTTCATCCCGATCCCTCCACCCCAAGTGTTTCCAGAGATTTCCGATTCCTCCCTCCAATTCTAAGTAACCGGATCCGGTCCGAATTTTAATTGGGTCGTCTGAGACACGAGCCCTTTCCAGATACCAAGTTTCATTAAGATCCGATCACCCGTTCAAAATTTATAAGTACCTCAAGATTCCGGATTCCCGCTCTCTCCACTCCCCCTCGATGCTCGAATCGGGGAAGTGACTACTTCCAACTTAATCTTTGGGGTCCCTTATATGCCTGTCAAGTCTCATCGTCCCAGCTTGTGTTGAAGTACCCGAACTAGCAAAACCCTGGCCGACCGACAGTCGGACTCACAGAAATCGCGATCGCTGTATGGCACTTGACGAAAGACAAGTATCATAAAAATTCGATACAAAGCAAATTTGTTGGGAACTTGCAGCGTTTAAGATATGCTTACTAACGAACAAAATGAAGAAAAAGGTTTGCCCGTGAATTTAAAAAAAACACACAAGAAATCCAGATTTATGAGCGCAACGAACTTTCGGTTCGTAGGGACAGGACTGTGCAGATATGAACTTGACTTTTAATGTTTAAAAAGACACCGATTCACGGACGAGACTTGAACTTCGTTTTTCGGGGTAGTTTAACTGTAGTCTAATGTGTTTTGTTTGGTTATGAAATTGCCGTTTACCGTACAGTTTTATTGGTCCATTTGAAATACTGTACCTCTATAACTAAAATAAATGTACGTCAAATTATACAGTGGAAATACACCCGAGAAACTGCAATTTTAAGCTTGTTTGCAGAATTTGATTCCTTCTATTTAAAAATAAAACCCGACTCATTGACGAAACGAACTTTCAGGTTTCACTATTCTTTATCTTTCCCCAATGCAGCATATTAAAGCACATATGAAAGGATTTATCTGCCTCTGATTGGCCTGAGTCTTCATCTGCGACCTTACCACCAAATCACGTCCGAGCTTCACTACGAGGCACAAGAGCTATAAACAACTATTGGAGAACGAGAAGTTCACTTTAACATAAAAAGATATCATTTTTGAGTTGTAGGAGTGTCCTAAAATTTTCATGTGATGGTGTGTGGAATTTGGCAAAGGTCTTTCAGATGTGCATTAAAACCAGCATAGAAGCCAAAAGCTTAACTCGGGACTTGAATGAGCTATTCCAAGTACCCACCTCAACGTCGGTTTACAATTGACATTTTCCACTATCCTGGGTACACTTGTTACGCGGGTCTCCTATCTCTCGAATTCTGATGGCTTTCCCGTCATGTTATACCAACAATCCATGCAGTTAACCTTGTCTCTCGTTTTGTTTTTTAAGGTTTGTTCATATCATCGCATCCAGTCAGACTTCACTCTAACCTCTAACTTATTATAATTTGACAGGCTAAAATCTCAAAGACCCAAGTTAGACAGGAATACAAATCACAAATGAATAAGCAGGTTTTAAGCAAAGACGGATGCTGCCATGACGAATCTTGTCTCCTACCTAACGGGTCTGTGAAGCCTGGTTTAAATGAGTCAGCTATTTTGACAGGGAGGGGTTCACGACTAAAGCTGGGTAGTACCTACTCCCCCGTTTGTTCCAGAACAGTCTGCGACGTTAATGCACGGGGCTTAAAATAAAGGGTATGCATCAAGCTCATTGAGAAAGTAGGAAAGAAAGTTATTTCTGATGCAAATACTTTTTATTTTCAATTTTACTATTCATCGAAATGTACAAGTACACAAAAATTAAGTACTTACCATTGCATTTTCCGCCAACCAATGTTTCTCTTCCAGTAGCACAGGTACATAATCCATTAAGGCAAGTACCGGCTCCCCCGTTTGTTCCAGCACAGCTTGCGGCGTTAATGCATGCTGGGCCTTAAAAGAAGAGGTACGTATCAGTCACTGAGAAAATAGGAAACAAAGATTTCTTCTGCAAATACATATTATAATCAGTTGCACTACTCATCTTAATGGACAAGTACACAAAAATAGACTACCTACCATTGCATTTTCCGGAAGTCAATGTTGATGGTGGAGTACAAACACAGGCTCCAGCAGTGCAAGTACCGAATCCACCGTTATTTCCAGTACAATCTCCGGGGGTAAGACACGCTGGGGCTTAAAAGAAAGGGTATGTATCAAGGTCACTGAGAAAGTAGGAAAAAAGTGATTTCTTCTGTGAATACTTCTTATTATGAACTGTACTACCCGTCATAATTTACAAGCACAGGAATACCTACCATTGAATTTTTCGGCAGTCAATGTTGTAGGCAGGGTGGCCCGATGGACTCAGGCCAGAGGGGGGGGGGTGGGGTGAAACCCGACTAAAGTGAGCCGTTACTGCTCCCCGTCGAAAAATAATATAATAGGTGTAAAACTAACTGCAATGGTTCGGCCGGAACTGTTATTGTATTTAAGACTTGAATATACATGCATTCACAACCATGGCTTTTCTTTTTAGCTATTTCGCTGAAAAGGACTGCTTCCAACACTTGTACAGGGAAATTGAAAGCAAGAGCCGCCGGCGAATTTTTTAATCTGCGTTTGTCTGGTATAGTCTAACTACTTAGCATATAGTTTCTGGCTTTCAGTGTGCTTGAGACGCCATTGGCAGAAGCTTCTGAACTCCGAGGAGCAGAGCGTCTTTATATACCAATGAAAAGTAAGGAATAGCTATTAAGTAAAAAATTTCTCCGTCTAAAATAGTGACGAAGTAGAGGTCATTGAAAAAACAAGAGCTACGACCTCAAACGGCATTTGTAAGAGTAAGTTCTGTAGGAAAGTAGTGAGAACATCACACAATACCCTCAAAATACCTCTCTCAGTATCGGAACAAGAATTGGCTGAATGTTGCATCCCACTAGTTTGATCCCTAGAAGTGCTACGCTATTTCCGGTATTCTTCCCACTCAAACTCCCCCTACAGCGGCCGAATCTGGTTCAAACCAACAAAACAGATAATCTAAATTTGTGTACCCCCCCCCCCATAAAAAACAAAACCGTGCTCAGATCGGTCCGTACCATGCACATTTCTCTACTTTCCGTGTACTCGTTTGTGAGCCACAAAATTTCCGAGACTCCCCCTCGAACTCCCACACACTGTGGCATAAAAAAACTAGGAAATATAAACTTTTATCTCTGACATCTCCTCTTCTCGTCCTTCAAATTTGAGTCGGACCATATCTGCAAATTTCCGGTTTCCGCTGCATCCTCCTCTTACTGTGACCGGATCCGGTCAGGACGCCAAATAACAAATTATGCCGCATCAACTTGGCACTGTCCAACTCGCATCTCATTCGAACCATTCGTTTGGTTTTCATTCATGTCACAAAGTTTTCGGCCTCAACCCCCAATTCCCCCTAGTATGATTGTTGTCTGTGGCTCGCAGACATGTTTCGCAGATCTAGTTCATTAGTTAGGACCAATCGGACCAACCTTTCGCAATCCATGGGAGTCAGTAATTACCAGATTCCCCTTCCCTTTACTACCCCAAAAGTGATCGGATCTAGGAACGGAAGTTTTCCTAGGGTATAGTGTCAGGTCTTTAAGTCTAATTGGTTGGTCACTTATATGCCTGCCAAGCTTCATCGTCCTTAGAATATCTAGAAGTATCAAAACACGCGATCACCAGAATTTCGGGACACCCCTCCAACTCCCCTCAAAGAGCCCTGATACGATCTGGTTCTGTCTAAACGTATCTAGGGCTTATGCTTGTTCTTTCCACCAAATCCCATTCTGATCCATCGATGCTAAGCTTTTCTCGAAATTCCAGTAAACCCCTTCAACCCCCTCACAAGTATTGGATCTGGTCCGGTCTAGACAGGGAACATCTGAAACGACACATCTTTTCAGTTGTCAAGTATCCAAGAAATCCAATCGCCTGATCAAAAGTTATTATTGTCAATAGATTCCGGATTCCCCATCCCTACACTCCCCCCACGATGGCCGGAGAATAAAAACGATTATTCTCAAGTTGATTTATTTGAGTTCCTGGTATGCCAGCCAAGTTTCATGTGGAATGCAAAAGTTTGACTCCCGACTCGAATGAGCTAATTAAGTTAGGCCTACCAGCCTCAACCTCGCTTTATAATTGACAGTTTCCACTATCCTGGGTACATTTGTTACGCGGGTCTCCTGTCTCTCGAATTCTGATGGCTTTTCCATCATGTTTATACCCACAACCAATGAACAGAACCTTGTCTCTCGCATTTTGTCTATAAGATTTTTCATATCATCCCATCCCTATCATCCCCTTTAGCCACCAACATATTATAATTTGACAGGCTAAAATCTCAAAGACCCAAGTAAGACATAGATACAAATCACAAGGGAATAGACGGATTTTCAAACAAAGACGAATGCTGCCATGACGAATAATGTCTCCGAACTAACGGGGCTAAAAAAAACTGGTTTAAACGAGTCTTATGTTTTGACAGAGACGGGCTTACTACTAACGCTGGGTAGTGCCGAAGTTCTATATTTTTCGGGATTTTCGTTGACAATGAGTGCCTGGGACCTCGGTGAGGCCAAATTAAACGACTAATATGACTGAGCAAAAGGCACGGGGGAGGGGGGGGGGGAATCACCGCCCTTCCGGCCACCCCTGGTTGCTGGTATAGTACATACACAGGCTACATTTGTGCAAGTACCGACTCCCCCGTTTTTCCGCCACAGCTTGGGTTGTCATTGCACACAGGGACTGAAAAGAAAGGGTATGTATCAAAGTCATTGAGAAAGTCGGAAGAAAAGCGATACTATGTTCAATTTACTACTCATCAAAATGTACAAGCACAAAAAAATAAAGTACCTACCATTGCATTTTCCGCCAAGCAATAATGCTGGTGCAGTGCAAACACAGGCTCCATTGGTGCAAGTACCGACTCCCCCGTTTGTTCCAGCACAGTCCGCGACGGCAGCACACGCTGGAACTTAAAAGAAAGGGTACGTATCAAGTCACTGAAAAAGTAGGAAAAGGTGATTTCTTCTGCAAATACTTATCAATCAACAGTTTTATTAACCCGTATAAAAATGGCACAGAACAAGCCCATAGGGAGTATATGAAAAAAAAAATAAAGACAAGAAAAAGTTCAGACTAAACTAAATAAAATTACTATACAAATGCACTATATTGCGGGTGGCACCTGTCTAGAGAATAGTCAAACTCGGAAAGGCGTTGGGCCACAGCCACAAAGGGATCAGTAACGCCGTAAAGCTGCGTAACTTTGTGGTTACGAGCCCGTGGGGGAAGGCCGAGTAGGTACTTAGCATACTTATAGAACAATTTGAGAATTGACCTTAAGTCACTTATGCTAAACAGGAGATAGGGCTAGAATATGGGGGATTATGGAAATGTTCTAAAGTCTAGCCAAAATATGTCGACTATAACGGGTTTTAGCACTAACTATTAGACCGTAAGCTGATGTAACGTCCGAGTAGTCAGCACGGGTATTTTTCAGGTCGGTACCAAGTGGTAGACCGAGATAAGTTATGGAAGACGAAAGCTGGTTACTGGACTCACTCAAAGAAACTATAGGGTTATCGGAACTTGGTCAATTACGAGTAAACTTGAGGCATTTACTCTTACTCGGATTGAATTTTAAACCGATTTCCTGACGATTTAATCGACATGTCGATTAAATCTGAGGCACTTCTGGAAAGTGACTTCACCTTTACATTTGAGCTACGGTGTGTATCACGAAGGGTAGCTACTATTATTATCAACTGTACTACCCATCATACTGTACAAGTATACAAAAATGGAGTACCTACCATTGCATTTTCCGGAAGTCAATGTTGCTGGTGCAGTACAGGCACAGGCTCCAGCCGTGCAAGTACCGACACCACCGTTACTTCCGGCACAGTCTGCGGCGGTAATGCACGCTGGGGCTTAAAAGAAAGGTCAGATATCAAGTTCACTGAGAAAGTAGGACAAAACTGATTTCTTCTACAACTACTTATTATTATCAATTGTACTACCCATCAGAATATACAATACACAAAAAAGGAGTACCTACCATTGCATTTTCCAGAAGTCAATAATGATGGTGCAGTACAGACACAGGCTCCATTAGTGCAAGTACCGACTCCCCCGTTTGTTCCAGCACAGCTTGCGGCGTTGGCGCACGCTGGGGCTTAAAAAGAAAGGGTTTCTATCAAGGTGACTGAGAAAGTAGGAAAAAAGTGATTTCTTCTGCAACTATTTATTATTATCAAGTTTACTACCCATCATAATGTACAAGTACACGACAAAGGCGTACTTACCATTGCATTTTCCGGCAGTCAATGTTGAAGGTGCAGTACAGGCACAGACTCCAGCCGTGCAAGTACCGACACCACCGTTACTTCCGGCACAGTCTGCGGCGGTAATACATGCTGGAGCTTAAAAGAAAGGGTATGTGTCAAGGTCACTGAGAAAGAAGGATAAAGAGATTTTTTCTCCAACTACTTTTTGAGATCCCAAAATGTAAGTGGACGGATACCTATGACATCACAACAGTTGTCCGTCCGTCCGTCTGTGCGTCCGTCTGTCCGTCGGTCCGTCCGTTCATCCGTCTCTCTGTAAGCACGATAACTCTCGAAGGGAATGAGATATTTTGATGAAACTTGGTATGAGGATTGTTTGGGTCAAGGGTAAGGTCGAGTTCGTAGATGGGCTCTGTAGCCCTATATTTGGGGGTGGGGGTTCAATTTAAGGGACACACAAAATATTTTTAAACAGCTAATGTGATAGTCGATTATGGAGTAAGAAGACATGCTGAGCACGATGGTGACAATCATTTTCTCGCCGGACAAGTATTTCGTCCAGAATCCGGCAAAAAACGGAAAGTTTGTTAAAAGGAAAAGTTTCATTTAAATATGATTAAATTTTTGATTTAGGGGTAAGAAGACATGCTGAGCACGTTGTTGAAAACCATTTTCTCGCTGGACGAGTAGTTCGTCCGGAATCCGGCCAAAACTGGAAAGTTGGTTAAAAGTAACAGTTTCATTTGAAGTTGATTAAATGTTTGATTTATGGTTAATAAGACATGCTGAACCCGATGATGAAAACCATTTTCTCGCCGGACAACTAGTTCGCCTGTAATCCGGCCAAAACCGGAAAATATGTTAAAAGTAAAAGCTTTATCTGAAGTTGATTAGATGATATATTTAGGGGTAAGAAGGGACGCTGAGTCTGTATATAAGGATCATTTTTTACCCGGACATATAATTAGTCCGGAATCCGGTTATACCCGCATTTTTTTTAAGTCAAAATTTTATTTAAATTTGATAAGATTTCTTTATAGGGATAAGAAGATACGCCGGCTTCGTTTCTGAATTTTTCTTTTTTTGCTGGACTAGTAGTTCGCTCGGAATTCGGGCGAAACCGCAAATTTGACAGTAGTAAAGCAGGAAGTTTCGGTCAATATCGTCAAAGTAGATATCTCTTATAGAGGTATAGATATGTAGATAGAATATCTGAACTCGGTTTTCTCTGATGATTAGCCTGGCGAAGACAAGACCGAATTGTCTGGATCAAATCTTAGATTTTTGGGGTCCCATCGACACCTTTGGTCTTGTCCCTGTTTGGTATTAATCTTGTTGTACTACCGGTCATAATGTACAAATTCACAAAAAAGGATTGCTTACCATTGCATTTTCCGGCGGTCAATATTGCTGGTGCAGTACAGACACAGGCTCCAGCAGTGCAAGTACCGACTCCACCGTTTCCAGTACAGTCTGCGGCATTAACACAGGCTGGGGCTGAAAAGAAAGGGTATGTATCAAGGTCACTGAGAAAGAAGGATAAAGAGAATTTTTTTCTGCAAATACTTATTATTATCAACTGTACTACCAAATCGTAATGTACAAATACGCAAGAATGGAGTACCTACTATTGAATTTTCCAGCAGTCAATTTTGCTGGTACAGTACAGACACAGGCTCCAGCAGTGCAAGTACCGACTCCCTGTTTTTTCCAGCACAGTCTTCGACGTTAATGCACGCTGGGGCTTAACAGAAATGGTATGTAAAAAGGTCACTAATAAAGTAGGAAAATAGTGATTTCTTCTGCAACTACTCATTATTATCAACTGTACTACCCATCATAACTTACAAGTACACGAAAATGGAGTACCTACCGTTGCATTTCCCGCCAACCAATGTTGCTGGTAGAGTACAAGCACAGACTCCATTAGTGCAAGTACCTGCTCCTCCGTTTGTTCCACCACAGCTTAGGTTGTTAGTGCACGCAGGGACTTGAAAGAAAGGGAATGTATCAAGGTCATTGAGAAAATAGGAAAAAAAGTGATTTCTTCTGCAAATAAAGTATTATTATCAGTTGTTCAACCGATCATAATGTACAAGTACACAGAAAATCGAGTACCTTCCATTGCATTTTCCAGCAGCTAATATTACTGGTGCAGTGACAGTCCTCTCTTATAGTGTGGCTTTGTAGCCTTTTAAAACGCATTATTAATTATACTTTGTTCCAAAATTGTGTTTAATCCATTAAAAAAAGTTGGCCAGTATTTGTAAGTTTCTATCAGTATATATAAGTTTAAAAATGCCTTCGGGCGCCCAGAATTCAATCTCAAATTCGAAAATTGTCTGCCTCAATGTGTTCTTCATAAAGTTCTTCATTCTACTGTTTGAAGATGGTTAGAAATGTCAGTTTTCATCTGTTAAGGTGGAATCTCTATCGAGGCTACTCTCTTATTTTGATGTTCACTTATATATTTCCATGTGACTAAATATTTAGTATTATGGACTATGGTCGACATTCCGTAAATTTCCATGAGATTGTCTCGAGGTAGCTACTCTCACCGTAGAAAAACAGAAAGTTTTAATTTTTTCGTATATTTTTTGGGTGAAATATCGTTACAAGTTACAGGACTGATCAATTTGAACACAAATGTTTATATTTCTTTCCTGAATCTCCTCACACGAGCCATTTCTCGGTACGAGTCGACCTATCTACCTTGCCTTCTCATTTGGTTGTTCAGTGGGTCAGACAGCATCCACTGAGCTCATTGGAAATCCCTTTTCTTTGTGAAAATACGGCAGACTACTAAGGCTAGGGAAAAATAAAGTCTTCAATTCTTTCTGCCGGCAATTTTTTGACAGCACCCAATTCTTGTTCTTCTTAATTGTGCCACTAGGAGCTTGTTCTACCCTTGTAACAATACCACGTAAAAAGTTACTACTCTGATCATTCAAACCTTCTCAAAATAGTAACTAACAGCAACTATTTTCTTACCCCGCTCGGGAGTGTAGTAAGCTTGGTAACTACGAACGCAATTAGTCTATGGTACGATATAACGTCGAAATCAGAAAATTTGTACCAGCCTTGACGCCAAGAAGTCAGAATCAGCGATGCCATGCGTAGTAACTACAGTAAGTAAGGTGGATTACGCTCTAGCTGGTACCTTGGATGTTCTGGTTTCTCTTTTATACTAGCTACGTTTAAATATGGATAATCTAAAATCTGTGGTCAAGGAAATTTGTTCGAATAAAATCCTTTAATTTCCATGTGGCAAATTAAAACATTAGCACTTGTAAGATATCGTAGCTTACCTTCGCATTGGGGAGTTGGTAAGGTTGATCCAGGAGCAGTGCAGCTGACCACAAAGGTTTGGGTCCCAGCCAACTTCACGGTAACTGTTGTAAATTGAGTCTCTGTGCTGTATTGCAGGAAGCTTCTCCCTTCGGATCCAGCTTCTCTTTGTGATTCATCAAAACTTGACTCAATAGCTGGAGAAGGGACATTTTTCACAAAATCCCAGACGACTGGTACCAGTGGTATATACTGTTGGGATCTGAAAGATAATGCAAGCTCAAATACGTTTCTGTCTCAAATTTCCAGCATGGAAACAATTTAGTTTTCGCAGACAGTCCTAGGATTTCCACAAATAATTTCCAATAATTCCAGTAATAATTTTCACCGTAAACAAATATAACTTTTTCTGGTCGAACAACCAAATTCTATCCCTTTCAATATCCCCTTACCCCATGAGTAGAATAGTTTCTACTCAGTATCCGACGATTCTGATTAGAATCCGATAGAATTAATGAATAGATAGAAAAGTTAGCAAGAAAAGTCTGAAAGAAAAAATAGATAAAGAGAATTGGAAATTAAAAATATTATTATTTGCAAAAGTGAAATCAAGGCAAAATGAAACTTGTTTTAGTCATACTGAGGAAAAATGACGAACAACAACATTTAAGAAATAGGAACTTTCCGGGCGAAGAAAAGTTTTTCCTATGTGGCAGATAAAACAACATTAAAGGTTTGAATGGGATCAGGAAATCGTAGCTAATAGACATCCAGAAGTAATAAACTTGCAAATATCCCCTTGGCTGGATACTTTTCATTGAAAATATCATAAGAACAGATTAACTATTAAAAGTGTGGCTCTAGCTTGGATTTTGACAGACTGTCAATCCAGAGCGAGTACAGATATTATTTCCCGAAAGACGGAGTATTTTTCCGATATACAAGCCATGTAACCGGTCTCACTGCTGAAGAACATTTTTATGCCAATGTATTCCAAGCCCTGTTTTTTTCATCGATAATCACAAGTTCATTGGGCCGTTTATAAACAAGAACATATACTGATTTAGCATGTATTCATACCCCATACACCGATTGACTACAGAATATAAGACTTCACGATAACATTGCAGATTTTTCCGTTTTCCGGAGGAATAAACTATGTGATAAGGTGAGAAGCTAAATTTCCGAAATGAATTCACCATATGCCTTTCTCCGTTTTTGCATCGCAGATCGAACTATGAATCTTCCGATTTAGCAAGATTTCGGACGAACTAACTGTCAGCAAGAAGCTCACCAGGAGCTGAAACATTATATGACACTTGCAAAAATGTTTATCATGTATATCAGATAAGGTTTACGTTGTAAAGTTCAGATGTCTCTCCCGACATCCCTTTCATCTACTGTTTCAGAATTGATGTTATGTCGTTCTGTGTTATGTATTTTTTCTTAAAGTTCTACGGTTAATGTATAACATAATCGGTTTTAGGAGCGGTTGCACGGCGCGGCGCATGAGGCACGAGTAATAACAAGACCAAAGTTTTCGATGGGATCACAAAAAACTTGGCGCGCTATACACGCGACCAAATTCACCATCATTCTGCGTTCATAAATCTCTCCTAAGCTCTAGATCAATAATGGTACACAGCTTACAGAGAATATCTTTGAGGGTAAAAAACATCAAATCGTTCGGGTTCACCACCTCTACCCAAGACAGATATCGATCGACAAGAAACGCAACACGTTGCGTCTTGTCGCAGTGTTGGATGTGTTGAAAAAAAACACAATGTATGCAACTGTTTGAGAAAATGAAAAAATAAAATGAAGATTAGTTAGTTTTAAATACTAAAAGCTGCTATACCTTGTTCGGATTAAAATTCTAGGATGGCTGAATTAAAAATAACTTCTTAAGAAACTTGTATTAACCTGCTTTAAACAAGATGACTTATAGGTTTTGACTGAAAATTTTCTTATAATGCTTGAGAGTCAGCGGTAATCCGAAAGGCAATCTCCCCGCATCTTCAGAGATCATTTCCCCCAACCCGATAAAAAATTTATCTTAAAATAGTACTATGAAGTAGTACAAAAAAGTAGCATGGAGTACTAACGATGCTACTACATGCTTCTAATTCGAGGCTACCGTGTTACTGCATACTACTACATGCTACTATTAGCAAGACCGGATACTATTATGGCAAAACAGGATGCTACTGGATACTACTACATAAGATTGGACCAGTCTGAGGCAAATTAAATGATAGTATTCTTTGCTATTATATAGTATTACATGCAACGTTTTCGTACTACTACCATACTACTACGCAGGCTAAAAAAAATTAAATCGGGAAGGGCTCTTTTGATCTTTTTCAGAATAATCTCAGGAAAAGTTTGGTTCTCCTTCTACGCCTGCGTGATGGTGGAAAGATTTACGCGATTCGGTCAGAAGCAAAAATCGTGTCGTATACGGCGCAGGATTGTGAACCAAGGGCAATTGAGGTCTCCAGCATGTTTCTTTTCCTGACACCAAAACTGTCAGAGGTTTGATCACCCCTTAATTAGAAACCCCATTCTTGACCTAAATACAGGGTTGAGGGGAGTATCTAGAAAAATGACCTGCTCTTTACCCAAAAGATCCTCACACCACAATTTGAAAAAAATATCTCAGCAACTTCAACGGTTATAGTGCTAGCAAACAAACAGATAGACAGTCGGACGGTCACATGTCCAAACGTTAGTAAAACAGTTGGGACCCCAGGAACATGGTCAACTTTCATTTGCCCTCCCTGTTGGTAAATTTGCTACGCTGTCGCGTCAGAAAATCAGTTAGACGACTCATTACGTGTATGAAACTAATAACGACCTTCGACATGACTGACGCTATGAAATGAGGCGAGTTCTCTCGGGGTCTTTTAGGATATTAAGTCTTTTGTCCGAACAGAAAATCTAGAAATGTTCATTCCTGTCCGGGAATCTAACACAGGGACAACTTAGTCTATACTTTTGCTGTGACTCTTTTTACTTTCCTTTTAATTATTTTATATAATATTTAAATTATTTCTTATTTTTGTTTCTGTATAATTCTCAATGGCATTCAAGGCTTTCAGTTTTTATTTCAGTTTCATCGACTACATTTTAAAAAAAAATGCAAAAGTAATACAATCTTCCTGTAAGTAATATTAAAAAAAATGAATCGATCAAGAAAAGAAAGAAAGAAGAGAACAAAAAAAATGGAAAACAAAATGAGTCTATGGTTTTAACTTTAAAAAGCTTTCCCCGCATTGTTTTCCTTTCGCGGAGTACGCGTGGAGTGATTTGCTTTAGTCTCGCGGCTCGCCTCAATTCCCCAAGAAGTCCTCGAGGAACGGCGAGAATACTCTTTCAGCAGAAAATTGCTCAACAGCGACCAAGGAAACTTAAAAGAATGATACTAGTGCTTATAAGATCATCTTCAAATCTGTAATGTTCTTAGCATGATCCAGAACAAAAAGTCTTCTCACCTGGAAAGAGCTGGTGATGGAAACTGCATATACTGGCCGTTGTTGATCTGGTCATAACGATGGAAAAAGGCGATCTCCTTCTTCTTCCTGCAAGCCTTGGCACCTATGATGTCAAAACAGGTCGATCTCACACTCGTTGTTACAGTTGAAGTAACCGTCTTCTTTATCGTGAACACTGGGTTGTTGAAGAAGAATCTTTCCTGGGCTTCGGCCCAGCAGAAGAGCAAACCAACAAACGCCAAGTAGTTCATAGTGGAAGAAAAGTGGCACTGATCCCCTTCGTCTCCCTACCAGGCCTTTTATAAGAACAAGTTTCGAAAAACCAGTACGGCTACTTCCAGTTTCTGGTTGCTATAAGGTCCCGAGTAGTCGACCTACATACCCGTTCCAAGACTGACCTCACGGGGATCGGTGATTATTTAGTTTCCATTATAAGAAGCTGATTTGGATTCGAAGAGTATCTGGCTATTGAGAGGTGGGACTTCGGAAATCTTGTCGTGTGTAGGAGTGATGGAAGTTTGGAAAGATTGGAAGAAGTTTGGTACGCATGAGCCTTAGGTCAGATCCAACAAGACCAAAGGTTTCGATGGGATCCCAAAAATTCAATATCTGATCCAGACAACTGGGTCTTGTCTTAGCCAGATCCAGTCTTCGCCAGACTCCTTGAACATTTTTACAATTAAAATTCAGAAACAGATTAAGGCCAAATAGCTAATCACCTGAGAAAACCAAGTTCAGATTTGGATTCAGCATGTGTGTTTACCCCTATAAGTCATATCTGTTTTGACGAAAACTTCCTGCCACTTCTGCCAATTTCCCGGTTCCGCCCGAACTCCAGAACTACTTGTCCGGCGAAAAAAGAAAGCTCAAAGACGAAATCAGGGTATCTTCTTTCCCCAGTAATGAACATCTAATCAACTTCAAATAGAAATTTAGCTTATAACAAATTTTCCGATTCCTGCCGGATTCCGGTCGAACTATATGTCCGGGTAAAATACGATTGTCACAAGGGACTCAGCATCTCTTCTTACCCCTAAATCGCTTATCTAATCAACTAGAAATAAAACTTTGACTTCCAACAGTTTTCCGGTTTTGGCCGGATTCCGGACGAACTACATGTCCGGGTAGAAACTTGTTTTCACATAAGTGTTCAGCATGTCTTCTTGCCCTAAATCGAACATCCAATCAACTCCAAATTAAACTTTTAATTTTGACAAACTTTCCGGTTTGGGCCGGATTCCGGTCAAAATACTTGTCCGTCGAGAAAATAGTTTTCACCATCGTCTTCAGCATTTCTCCCTACCTTTAAATCGAACATTTAATCAACTTCAAATAAAACTTTTACTTTCAACTAACTTTCCGGTTTGGGCCGGATTCCGGGCGAAATACTTGTCCATCGAGAAAATAGTTTTCACCATCGTCTTCAGCATGTCTTCCTACCCCTAAATCGAACATCTAATCAATTTCAAATAAAACTTTTACTTTCAACAAACTTTCCGGTTTGGGCCGGATTCCGGGCGAAATACTTGTCCGTCGAGAAAATAATTTTCACCATCGTCTTCAGCATGTCTTCCTACCCCTAAATCGAACATCTAATCAACTTCAAATAAAACTTTTACTTTCAACAAACTTTCCGGTTTTGGCCGGATTCCGGGCGAACTACTTGTCCGATGACAAAATGGTTTTCACCATCGTGTTCAGCATGTTTTCTTACCCCATAATCGACTATCACATTAGCTGTTTCAAAATATTTTGTTTGTCCCTTAATTTCAATCCCCTCCCCCACCCCTAAATGTAGAGCTACAAAGCCCATCTACGAACTTGACTGGTCCGACAACCCAACGAACCTTCTCACCAAGTTTCATCAAAATATCTCATTCCCTTCGAGAGTTATCGTGCTTACAGACGGACGGACAGACGGACGGACGGACGGACGGACGGACGGACAGACGGACAACTTTTGCGATGTCATAGGTATCCCTCCACTTACGTTTTGGGATCCCAAAAACAACCTGGTAATATTGCACGAGATGCACTATGATAGAACTTCAATCTTTTGGTACCACGTTTTTCTGATTCAATGTCCGTGGACAAAACTTGGTAGGTGTTTGCGACGTAACCCGATTCAACAAGGATCTACCTTTTCCGGATCCAAGACTCCGTTGAGTGCTAGAATCCAAAACATCGTGGAGTGCTCAGTTCCGCAAAGATGATCTAACTTGAAGTATCCTAGTAAATAGCAAGATCACTTGCGTTAGATCAGGAATCTTTAGGTTTGAATGAGTTCCAGCCATGCGCTTGTACCATAGGAGTTTCCGGTTTTAGCTAATACTCACTCCCCCCCCCCCCCCCTAACCCTTGGTATCCCTGGACGCTCATACCAAACAAAGATAATCAGACGAGAGTAAAGCTGAGGTGAAGTTTGATGTTGATGGAATATTTGCTGAAGTGAACGAACATTCACATACACTTGATACTGTTGATGGTGAGATGTTAATTGAAAGGGTTAGTCGAAATTTGGGTCACTCAGTATAAAGACCCCCCCCCTCCACTCATTAATTAATCCTTCGTGTCGAAGAAACCGCAACTTAAGATTCTACCTGTTTGCGAAGTGCGCGAAACAGTTGGTTATTTGTCCCACTAGGTATTGCGATCCGAAGTCCTTGAGCTGCCTAATTCTTCTTAGCGTCGATGGGTGGGGAATGTTCAACTGTTCGAAGGCGTGTTGGGATCGTAGTCCTTCGTTTAGAGAGGTCGGCTCATTTCTTTTGACACTTACTTTAGTTATTCCTTAGAAGACAACTCTTTATTCTGAAACACTCAAACTCATCAAGTACAAGAAGTGTGTCTTGTTGTGCAACCCGAACCCAGTCTGTTTCTTATGGCACATGAACTTACTCTAGTGCCATATAGCGATCGTAATGTCTGTCTGTCTGTCGGTTTGTCCGCATTTTGCTAGTTTGGGCACTTCCACATTACCTAGGATGATAAAACTTGGCAGGCATATCAGGGACCCAACATGATTAACTTGGAAATCATCAATTACCCGATCCGATCATCAATGGGGGAATGGCAAGATGGGGAATCTGGAAATTAGTAACATTCATAACTTTAAAAATGATAATCGGGCGTGCATTAAACTTGACAGTTACCAAGAACAAGTGTCTTGGAAGTTTATTGGCATATTCGTTTCGGATCCGATAACTTTGGGGGGGGGGGGGGCTGGAGCGGGACACCCGAAATCTCTTGAAACGCTTCTTCTAGTTTTTGTCAACCACCTTCCCCTTTCTTCACAATAGTCTAGCACTGCGCCTGTATGAGTCATTCTTTCATCACACTAGTATAACTTTGCTCGCGGATGAGTCATTCTTTGCTTAAATTCATTTGGAGAGAGCGAGAGCAATCGAAGGTCGAAGGGGTTTGGAATAATATGGCAAGTGTCAGCGTCTTCTCTGGCCAAATAAAACTACCAGGGTACATGCATTTCTGAAACCTTAGATGGCCTCTATGCGATCTTACGCGCAGTTCTAACATGGCAGAGCTTTTCCCTATTGTTACAACGCCATTAGTACGTTTTCTTGCGACGAAATACTGGTGTGGTGTACGTCTACTGTGTTATATGTGTTCGATGGCAAAGCCTTTGTTCGAACAAGCAAGCAGTAAAAGCAAGTAAATCAATCATTGTAGAGAGATTGCGAATAATTGTGATACTGTCAAGCTGACATACAATGGAGTTGTAAATTCGACAAGATTGGCTTAGAAATCACCACTTTCGAAATCCGACCATTCCTTAAAGTATCAATCATGGCCGCAAATTACCAAAAATACTTTTAGGCCAAATATGCATTTTCATGATCCCCATGAGCCCATTACCATTTTTGCCTCAAGAGTTTTGCTTACAAATGAGGTTCTAGCTCCCTTAAAGTGTGCATCTTCACCGCAAGGTCGAAAAGTACTTCTATCAAACGATACATCTCAACGAATGATCATTTGTGCCACAAGGATTCTACTTTTGATCAAATGGTATATATCAATGATCCCTAAGAACCTGCTATCGTTTTCGCCTTAAGGGTTTTGCTTACAGATGCATTTCTAGCACCCTTAAAGTCCGCATCATCACTGCCAAATTCAAGAGTAAAGGCCGCTTCTGTATTATTTTCTAGTTTATCTCTTTGTTCCTGCGATAATGAACAAGACCAAAGGTTTCGATGGGATCCCAAAAATTCAATATCTGATCCAGACAACTGGGTCTTGTCTTCGCCAGACTCCTTGAACATTTTTACAATTAAAATTCAGAAACAGATTAAGGCCAAATAGCTAATCACCGAAGAAAACCAAGTTCAGATTTGGATTCAGCATGTGTGTTTACCCCTATAAGTCATATCTGTTTTGACGAAAACTTCCAGCCACTTCTGCCAATTTCCCGGTTCCGGCCGAACTCCAGAACTACTTGTCCGGCGAAAAAAGAAAGCTCAAACACGAAATCAGGGTATCTTCTTTCACCAGTAATGAACATCTAATCAACTTCAAATAGAAATTTAGCTTATAACAAATTTTCCGATTCCAGCCGGATTCCGGTCGAACTATATGTCCGGGTAAAATACGATTGTCACACAGGGACTCAGCATCTCTTCTTACCCCTAAATCGCTTATCTAATCAACTAGAAATACAACTTTGACTTCCAACTGTTTTCCGGTTTTGGCCGGATTCCGGACGAACTAGATGTCCGGGTAGAAACTTGTTTTCACATAAGTGTTCAGCATGTCTTCTTGCCCTAAATCGAACATCTAATCAACTCCAAATAAAACTTTTTATTTTGACAAACTTTCCGGTTTGGGCCGGATTCCGGCCGAAATATTTGTCCGTCGAGAAAATAGTTTTCACCATCGTCTTCAGCATGTCTCCCTACCTCTAAATCGAACATTTAATCAACTTCAAATTAAACTTTTTCTTTCAACAAACTTTCCGGTTTGGGCCGGATTCCGGGCGAAATACTTGTCCATCGAGAAAATAATTTTCACCATCGTCTTCAGCATGTCTTCCTACCCCTAAATCGAACATCTAATCAATTCAAATAAAACTTTTACTTTCAACAAACTTTCCGGTTTGGGCCGGATTCCGGGCGAAATACTTGTCCGTCGAGAAAATAGTTTTCACCATCGTCTTCAGCATGTCTTCTTACCCCTAAATCGAACATCTAATCAACTTCAAATAAAACTTTTACTTTCAACAAACTTTCCGGTTTTGGCCGGATTCCGGGCGAACTACTTGTTCGATGACAAAATGGTTTTCACCATCGTGTTCATCATGTCTTCTTACCCCATAATCGACTATCACATTAGCTGTTTCAAAATATTTTGTTTGTCCCTTAATTTGAATCCCCTCCCCCACCCCTGAATGTAGAGCTACAAATCCCATCTACGAACTTGACTGGTCCGACGACCCAACGAACCTTCTCACCAAGTTTCATCAAAATATCTCATTCCCTTTGAGAGTTATCGTGCTTACAGACGGACGGACAGACGGACGGACGGACGGACAGACGGACAACTTTTGCGATGTCATAGGTATCCCTCCACTTACGTTTTGGGATCCCAAAAAGGGCCAAACGGGTGCTTTGTATTCCAGGGTGGGTCTGATGAAAGAAGTATAAACACTCGTGGTAGGTGACACTGGGGTATTTTCACTCTTGAAAGAAGTTTTAGGGTTTTGTATTCCCGCATTGGATCGTTTCAGCATGTCCTGACAGTGCGCTTAACATTTTAGATCTGGGGTAGCTCAGATCTTGGTGAACTAGCCGCTGATCTAAAGGATGTGACTGTTTGTTCTTACAGATATCGGTTGCGAAAGTTCGAATTATCCCAACTCTGAAGAAAGCTAATTTGATATTTAATTTTCTAATAGAAAATTCGTATCAGCGATGGGCAATCAGACGCTTTAAACAGTCCGCAAGTCGCAGTATACCCTCTTTTGAATGCCGTTCCTCTTCGGTTATCCCTGAATTATACCACCAGCTCCTAGATGGGCAGTAGTCTTTACTGTAGGACAGTCGCTTTAGCGGTGCTAGTCTCGCTCTAGTGTTTTGGACAAAATGTAGCCTAGAACTACCTCGGTTTAACCTTCACCGATTTTCTGAGGGCACTTTCAACATACGAGTTAAGACCAAGATCACTGGTAATTAAGTTAAATACTTGATAAAATGGTATGTTAAAGATTTTTGTAATTTTGACATAAAATTGGGACGTTGGGAAAGGGGTCCATGGGTGATGGTGGTACCAGGGGTTTGACGGAGGCTCTGATCGGGGGGGGGGGTTATGTCCCTGATGGTATTTCGCTCGGGGTTTACTCCCTAGACCTGAGTTTACAGCTCTGGCACTGTAGTGGCTCTGGAAAATTAGATCGTCATGAAACATCCTGCAGCTTGCTTGTAGAGGTGAACCAGAAACCCCAAAGAGGCAAATTACAAAAATTAACATCAATTCGAGAAAAAGAAGGATTTATTGTTGACAAATGACGTGGTTAGTTGTTGAAGGCAAGAGTTACAAAGAAACTACCCGAAGGTGTTAGTGGTAAAACAGATCAGTTTTTCTCAGATATCTAACATCAAATTAAAGCCATTATGTACTACTCTTACTACAACACAAACATTTCAAGTTATACCTGATGAAATGAAACAAATAAAAAAGATTTTGGAATCATTGCTCTACTGACGAGTGATTTGAAAAAAAAAATCCACCAAAAACAAAACCATAGCAACTAAGAGTATATGTAGTGATCAAAAATTCAAAGTACAATATTTCCTTTATAATCTATGCTACAAAGTCTAATTTAAGTATATAAACTTCTTTCGGTTCCTATACCATATTTATTTCTTCTTCTATTTCTAAGCAAATAGTTTTAATTTTCATGGGTCATTTCTAATTTATTAAAACTATTTTCTATTTTATCATTGTTTTCCTTGATACTTGGAATTCACTTTTAAGCTAAAACCTTGACACAAATACGATCCCGGCCCTTGGTGATCATGAAATGTGTCGTTTGGTCAAAAGTTTGTTCCCTTTCATTTGCGGTTAAGATGCGCTTTTTCTGGGACCTAGACATTAATTTATAAGCAAAAACCTTGAGGTAAATATTGTAATGGCTCATGGGGATCATGAAAATGTATACTTTACTTAAAGTATTGTTTAGACTTTGTGGTTAAGATGAGTTAGTGCTTTAAGAGATAGTCAGATATAGAAAGTGACAATTTATAAGCCAATCTTATAAAGTCTATATTCTACAAGCCAAATTTCATCGTCCTAGGACATCTAAAAGCATCTTACCAATGATCAGTGGAATTTCCAACACCGTTCCCTCCTATTCCACTAACAGTGTCCGAATTTGCTCTGGTTCTCTCACCAACCTATCTAGGGCTTGTGCTTGTTCTTCCCACCAGGTTTCATCCCGATCGCTCTACTCTAAGCGTGTCACAAGATTACCACTTATTCTTTCCATCACTCCCACACTCGTCGGGTCCTGCCGGGACCTGAGTTGGAAATCTTAGACAGGTCGTGTCAAGATTCTGGATTCCCCCTCCCTCTACTACCCCTCGGAGGTCAGATCGGGGAATTGACTATTTCCAAGTCAGTTTGGTCGGGTCCCAGATACACAAGCCAAGTTTCATCGTCATAGACCCCCTGAAGTAGGCTACCTTAACTCCAGATCATCGGACTTTGGAAACCCCATCCAACTCCCCCCACAGTGCGCAAATCTGGTCCAGTTCTGCCAGTGGTTTACCTTTTGCTTGTGCTTGTTCTTCCCACCAATTTTCATTCTGATCGCTTCACACTAAGCGAGTCACAAGATTTCAAGTTCACCCCTTTTACCTACTCCACCACGTCCATCAGATCCTGTCCGGACTTGAAATGGGAGATCTGAGGTACAAGGTCGTTCCAAAGAAGATCCTATCGCCCGCTCTGGTGGTCACACGTTGGTCAGATCGGGGAAGTGATAATTTCCAGGTTAGTTTTGTGGGGTACCTGAAGTCACGTACCCTAACTGAGAACAGTGGACTGACAGGCAGAAAGACCGAAAACTGATCGGTACAGGGCACTTGAGCGAAGCTGCAAGTACCAAAGAAACGAAGCAATATTTAGTTTCAAATTTCTCCTTGTCGTCCATTGCTGAACTCGTAGATGCTAAGATTTGAAAGTCCCTACAAATCATTTTTTATCTAGGTTCTATTCGCTGAAACAATTGGCAGAGAGCTTAAATAATTAGGAGCTTTGGATGAATAATAAACATGTAGTGCTCGAAGTTACATGTAATGCAAAAAACTGTTTAGCTTATAATTGGTTTGTAAGGCTAAAAAACAACAGTCGATAGCCTATTAAAAGAAAACTCAAAATTTGTAGTTGTTGATCTGATCCTGATAAAAATGTGTTTATACAGTTACTAATAAGCACCAGTGAGTTTAAAAATAAACATGAGATAGCCTATTAAAAGAAGACTCGGAATTTGTATGGTTATTTCTTTATTCCTGAGAAAATCTTTTTATGTAGGTTGTTTAAAAAAGCTGGTTAGCAGCAACGAAGCGAAGTGTTGCGGCTAGACATATCACTCAGTGGCACGAGTATATTTTTGTGCAACATTTTAAGACCCTCTTATCATCGTCCAAGTCTTTTCAATAATTAACAGTCAAGATATTGTGACGACTTGACACTCATTAGCGTCAGTAACTCAGATGGGGATGCTCAGGAGGACAGTGGCGGAAAAAAAATTTGTGAACCTAGATTTATGAAGCAAGCTCGGGCACTTCTGACTTCCACATGAGCTAGCACGATGATACTTGGCACGAACTTCAAGGATCCGGCCAAACACTCACTGGAACCTTCTCATTCCAGATCCGGTTATAGTTGAAGGGTGAAGGGATAGGTAATGCGGAAAATTATGACCCATGTAAGTTATTCGGTAAGGTATTCGATTGAAACTTGATGGATTTTAGGAGAAAAGCCTGAGGTCGACTGTTTGCGTTTCTACACCGCATGAGACCACGGTTGGGGGACGTGTATCGGGACAGTACAGATGAAGGGATTCTGATAAGACCAGAAGCAGACATTGCATGTTTCGTAAATTTGTTATTATGAGATGAGGATTCGATTCGGCTTTCGTGGGGGGAGTTAAAGGGTGGGTACCAGACTTTTTTCGACAGTGCTCCGATACGGAAAAAAAATAATGAGTGATAGGAGCATAACATATCTATGAATTCAAACCAGATGCGACCACGCTGGGGTAGGGGTGGGGGGTGGGGGTGTGTAGATAGATGTTGAGTTCCAGAAATTTGTTGACATAGGTATAAATCAAATGGATAGAGGGATTGGGATTAAACCTGAAAAATAAAATGGTCATCGGTCGGAAATTTGCCATTTGAGATCAGGACCAGGCACGACTCTGTTTCGAGAGGGGGGGGGGATACTGTTGTGATTATATTCAGACAATGGCTTACAAACGGATACGTCAGCTATGGTGCTTCTAACGGCGATATTACGGCTCTTCTTGGCAAGGATTCCTCGTCAATCTGTTGAACGGCAGGGACAACTTAGGATAGAAGAAAGGAGCCCGCAAGACAATTGAACCTGAAGGACTTCTGCTATGGAGGACAGAAATATCGCTATCAAAATTATCTTAGCTGACGTATCTGCTCTTACCCCATTGCTTGAGTCTTATGATTTCTAGTCTGTTTGGCATCAAGGAGCATTTAATGCTGTATTTACCGTTCAATCAGCAAAACTTAAGATGAGTGGAGAAGACGGTTAATTCTGTAACAAGATTTATTCTTATTGTACAAATGTAAACATTAATATAATACATACATGTATATATGTATTTACATAAAAAACCTCTAGCTGTTGGAACTACTGATTAGTCGAAAGTAATGAACACAAAAGATGGTTCAAGAGCTTGCCTGTACTCCAAACAAGTTTATCGTAAAGGCATGTATACGAAAACGTGTAACCACGTGTTGATAGAAATCATCAAAGAATATAACTCCGACTGATAACAGACAAATAATATAATACATGAACCTACGGAATACATAAAAACAAATTACGTTTTACTTAGACACAAAATCTATACCCTATATTTGCTAGAACATCTAAAGTGTGAAGACGTTTTGTAAGTCCAATGGAGTGGGGGCAGCAGACGTACCAGACTCGAGTCAAAAGCCATAATCAAGTGTTGAAGTGGGTGTTGTAAACGTACTAATCGGTCTGTTGAAAATCACGAAAGTTAATAAATCTTTTGAAATCTTTTTGTTCAAGCAATATTCTGATCTAACCCATTTATTGGCTGCATATTCCACCCAGATACGGGTCCCAACCTCGTCTAGACTGAACTTATTAGGTCGATTTTCTTCAGCTAGATTTCTTGACCAAAATAAGCATTTACGTTGACTTTATCTGACTTTCTGGAGTTTGACGGAAACTGTATTTGAAAATGGTTTAGAAATAGACTGAGCGTTGGCCTTACTTTCCATTCTTGATCATTTCTTCATCATTTCACGTGAGCATGAATGAAAGCCCATTTACACAAATCTGATAGAAGTTCTTTCTTGACAACCAAAATTTGAATGGAAAGTAGACTCGACCAGATCATTTTTGTAGCTGAAGTGTAGCGCGTTGAAAAACGACATAAATAAGCATTTACGTTGACTTTATCTGACTTTCTGGAGTTTGACGGAAACTGTATATGAAAATGGTTTAGAAATAGACTGAGCGTTGGCCTGACTTTCCATTCTTGATCATTTCTTCATCATTTCACGTGAGCATGAATGAAAGCCCATTTACACAAATCTGATAGAAGTTCTTTCTTGACAACCATAAGTGAATGCAAAGTAGACTCGACCAGATCATTTTTGTAGCTGAAGTGTAGCGCGTTGAAAAACGACATAAAGCGAAATCCGGATGTATAGTCGGAGGCCCCTGCGCAGGTGAGGCTGACCACAAGAGATTCCGGTTTGAACTTCATGGGTTCAAGCTCGTGGTTTTCGGAAACTTTTCCCCGTAGAACGTCATTAGACTATACCGTTTTGCAGGACTTTCCTTTTTTTGGTTAAAGCGCGGAAGTTGGGAAGACTGCATAGAAGATGTCTGTGTCGGAGGAGCTCGTCTGACAAATAAATGCAAACGCAGCGTCCGATAATAAATAAAATAGCCTGGTCGGCCTCGTCGTGTAAGTTAGAAAATATGAATTGACTTATATATGTGCTACCAATAATGTCCCGATGCTGAAGTAGCAGTGGTTCTGCAGGGTTTGAAGTAAAGTGCCTCTTCCAGCCGTCAACTACTATCTGAACTTTGTCAATTTCTAGTTTTTCCGATTTTTTTTCCCAGTTTCTGTCCCAAAATTTACAGATAGAATATACAAGCTCATTACGTAAATCTCGCGATTTCCTTAAGATCCAGCAGTCAGGAATCGAGTTATAAAAAATGGGACCTCAGGTTTTTATCAATAAGTTTCATGTATCCAATAGTTCTGTCACCAGAATTCAGCCCTTGAATTCTGGTTGGAAGCCTTACCTATTTAGCTGATTGGTAAGCTGGCCTGTCAAAAACAATAAAAAAAATACTGCTACTAATTTTGGCTATGTAAGAAACCACGATTTTTTTCAAAAGTGGCCACAGTAGTCTTCTAGTGTTTTAACATCTGGAAGAGGGCATCAGGATAAACACTGCATACCATCCAGTCAGATTACTGATCCCTGGGCTTTTTGATCCCTGTGCTTTTATACGGAAGCGGGGAAGGGATATTTCTTGTTTAGAAATTTAATATATTCTGATTTTTTCTTTGAGCACTGACACTATATCGTCCTCGGTAAAACAGTAAGGAGTCGCCAATTTGAACACACAGTGTCCAAACTTTTCGAGTAGCTCTTTCTTTTCGTCTGGGATTACAGAAAGATAAGGACATTTATGTTTTCATCTTGATTTTGCTGACAGAAATCGGGGTACATCTCGAATGGAAGATTTTTAAAGCCTCGACCTTCAACTGGCTTATGCTACCCTCCCTCCCTTGTTGCACTATGGAATCAGATATTGAACATTTTGCTCTCATGGATTTTGTGTCGGCCTCGAAAAGTGTTTCATCCAAGGGCTCTTTACAAAACCAGTTCTGCAGGGGAACAACAGAATTGTCATCATATGCTCCTTGGATGACCCTGTGTGTCCTGAGAACGTACCTGATGCTGTTAACATTGGTCCAGTCAGGGGTGTGCTTGTCAACAGAACTATCACGAGACAGACCCATCTCGCTTAAAATAGTTTCGGAACCTTTAAGGAACAGTGGGAGTTTTTGTTGAGCCTTCAGCCATTCTTCGCCACTTTCAGTCAATTGTCTAGTAAAGGTTTTAAGATCTTTCTTACCGAGTTCAGTCACATAGTCAGAGGAAAAAGCACTCAGGATGACCTTATTTACTTGCAAGTAGAACTAAGTAGAACTACACTCTACGTCTGTAATCTATTCTAGAACACCTTTCATGTGTTGGGACGATTGGGGGTGAAAAGAAAAAGGAAGAAATCCGGGAGAGCCGGCCGATCCAAGTTACATAGTCGCATAAAAGATGTTCCAGTTTCCTGATCGAGATGAATCCCAGGCTGCGCAAGAAAGGAAACCTCAGTAAAAAAAAGTAAGCCAAGACAAACTGGTGGTCCGTATTGATTTTCATGTTGTGCCAGTTCTGAAATTCCTTCATTCTTTCCTTGAATTTTTGGCTTCCTCGGTGATGCATAGAGCTTCGAATTTCCACATATGTACCGTTTCAACTAAAATAGCTAGCCAAGTTTCTTCGATGACATACTGTGTCCGATGCACGTCAACAACGTCTTGCATAAAACAGAACTATTGATCGTCAACATAACCCAGTGCTACCAATAGCTCCCTTAATCCACAAGGAGAAAAAATTGCCATAGTTGTTTTAAGAATAGTCCAGTGACAATGGAGCCTGTTTAAATCAGGAAAAAGCTATTCGCCTAAGGATTTCCTTTGCCTTTGCTTGTTTGTCCAGTTTTTGCATCGAAAATGACAAACATCTGTGGAGTCTAAGACAACTTCTTTGAACCTATGAGCGGTTTTCCCTGTGAAACTAAGTTTAGTTCCAAACTCGGTTTCGCTTTCGTGATTTATAGGTTTTTCAATGGATGCGAGAGCATTGGTTTTCCACGAGAATAGAAAATGATGTCGTAATGTTATTTCCTTGAAGCGCGTAGATAAGAGCTTGTTCGACACGTGCGACAAAGCCTCAGCTTCTCCCATGTCGTTATCACAGTTACTTTCGCTTCCGTCACCAAATGAAAACTCATACACCGTTTCCTCATATTCCTTTCCCGCCCTCTCTTTAGTTCCAAGAGATTTCAACTAATAGGCCCCCATAAGAAATGCCAGGTCAGGTTTCTGAATAGGGATTTCATCAAGAATTGCACACAGAAATCTGAAATGTTGTGTTGCATAATGCTGCAGCCACTCTTTCTCTTCATCATTTTGAACAAACAAGTCACCTGGGAGCTCACAACCCCTAGAGGCAACTTGACTGCAACGACGAATATCGTAGGAGCGAAAAAGAGCACCCGCTGGCTTAAACGATACGAGACAAAGAATGCGCAAGAAACTGAACACAGTATGATAGAAGACGCGACGACCATCAAAGTACAAGCAAGAAATCCAAAATGTTCCCACACCTTTTATTATACCCCCCACCCAATAATAGAACAGGGTTTACCAGACAAGGGGGTCCAGACGTCCTCCTGAAAGTCTGCCGGAGTACGTTGCTGACCAAGAAGATTCCAGTTGAGACCACCTTAAATGATGTTGATTTTTAGCTTTATTTCCCCATAGTACATAGAAAGCGTTCTTTAAACCCAAGCTGCCTGCGAATCATATTTGATTGCAAAAAAGGGTAATCATTTGTTGCGCTTTTGCAGTTACCATTGTATCTTATACAACGGTTAAAAGTCATCTGGTGACAGATTCTATGGTATCTGCAAAAACACAACTATTCTGAGACTTGTCCTAGCAATATTTCGGCCCTTCTTGGCAAGGGTCGTCTTCAGGTTCGAAACGCCAGCTTACACCTCCCTAAAAGATGGTTGGACGGGGAATGTGACAAATTCCAAGTCAATCTTGTCAGGTTTCTTATAAGCCTGACAAGTTTCATTCTCCTAGCCTTCCCGAAAGTACCCTAACTTGTGACGATTGGACTGACTGACTGATGGACCAACGGATGTGCCTTCTAACGATCGCTTTGCGTTAGCTTGGTCTATCGGCCGATCCAGTGATAGCGAATTAGACTAATTCCAGATTTTCTAGTAGGATGAAACTCATAGAGGGAGGGGAGATGTAAAATATTGGCCTAACTGTATTACATATTCATTGTACACCTGCAAATTCCATATTGTTTTACAGCTTTTATTTTAGAGCGGATTATGTCGTGGAGATAAGACAATTTATGTTACATATGCAATCGATTCCTTTTGATGATTTGATCGAATGACCTAGAGTTTCTAATGGTCTGACTATAACAGTACCCTTCCTCACAACCAGACAAGTGGCAATGTATAATGGAAGGGGTGGGGGGGGGGGGGGACTGTTTTGAAAATTAGGAATAATCCACCTTAAGCAATCGGTCCCAAATCCACCCTCAATGCCTAGAAGACTTTGTTGAAAATGCACCCGTTAACAGAGACAGACTACAAAGTCTTTTGTAGGCTCAATAATACAATCTTGGCCATTTATTCAATAATTTTTTCTTGGCGATATTGAACTCTACCTACCTTTCCGGATACCTGAGCAGCATGCAACGCTTTCTGATTTTTCCTTGTTTGTCGACGGATCCAGTACTTGCCTGTAAGAATATCTGTTTTTACTAAACTAAGATAATGGATACACTGTTATACTCATGCCGAAAAAAAAAAAAATGGAAGACTTGTTTTCCAAAAACCAAAATGTTGTTACCTTATGATCCTTCAGTGTTACTTGTATTGTTTTAGCTTCGGTCTTGAACAAAAACTGTGATATTATATTACAACCAAAAAATACCTGCAGTTAAGACGTATTTCTGCCCATTTAGTCCTAGGAAGTTATTTCGAAGATCGATTCAAAGCCATTATCGAAATTATTAACCTAGGGTAGTAACAACAATCAAATCGACAAGTTCAAGTCAGTGAACCCTATCCAAGCCGGAAACATTACAGAAATGGAACATTTCTTCACCACTACAATTCAATAAAATATAATTAAAACCTTACCGTATTTTTTCATAAGACTCGAAAATCCGTTTCTTCAATTTTAATGGGCACTGGCAAAATACCCAGCAGAAACAAAAAGAACAAATAGACATCATTTTCAGAGTTCATCCGTTCGTTTCTGGCTGAAGATTTGTGATCGTCTAATAAATCACTTAAGAAATATTCCGTTCCTAAACACGACTTGTAACAGTTTTGAAGTCCAAGTTTAATTGGATTAAACTTGAACTTGAACTTGTTTAATCCGATTAAACATTCGTAATTGGTTTTCAGAAAAATCAGAATTTTTAATAAAAATGAACTTTTCCTGTAAAAAATTGACGAAATTTTCAAAGAAAACTTTTTTTTTTAAATCAGCCGTTTTTTTTCTAAGCCGAGGTGCTTCGCGCCAACTCAGTTATTTTCTACGACTGGCCTCAACATTCGAGGGAGTGTCCTCCCCTTCACAAAGGTGACGCCCCTGGTAATCAGCGTTTGTAGATGTAGCGAATAAAGTTATTTTGCCTATTTATAATACGATGCTTTGCAAGAAACCTACGAGGTTCTAATCTCCTATGCCACACTCAACCCCTGTCAATCATCATCAGTGATCGAATCATATAAGATCCTTATCACATCCCTACCTTTTGAATGTTCTGGTGTCCGCCACACACCCGAGCGTACATCCGGTAGTAAATTATATGTCATAGAGTGATATAGACACATGTCACGTAGAGTCACAAAAGTTGATTAGCAACATCAGTGTGCAGCGTTGTGGTCCACTTCCGTTCTCAGTACAAAAAGGTAGTTTTTCAAGCGTTCCGCAGTTCTCGATCTTCCTTCCACTCCAGAGATGGGCGAATTCAAATCCAGATTCGGTGTCGAATGCAGGATTCGTTCTTTCAGCTGGTTTCGAATCCTTAGCTTCTCAAATTATTAGATTCTTTAAACCTGACGTTTAAAAAATAGTATTTTCATATTGTTTTCGTAAAAACCGACACTCCCAGTAACCCGCTCTGGTTTTGCACTTCCCAGTGGAGAAAGGCATACCTGAAGGTTCAAACGAATTCATTTTTCAAGGCTAATTTGCATTTTTTTTTTTATACGGAATTAATTCGCACTAGTGCCAAACCAGTTCAGGTAGTCAACAACGGAAAAAAAGATCGGGAGTGCAGGCATTGAGGGGGGGCGGTAGTCGAAACTCGTTATGGCAGATTCAGAATGGGATTTGGCCGGTGAACAGGTCAAATTCAAAGGACTACCTCTGTGTGATGTTTAATTACGTCTCAGAGGTCATTAGAGGGAATTCGGTCGTGAGACGGACAATAAATTATATTTGAATGACGTTTTGGGTGCTGCTTTTTTTGCAGTCATTGAAGTACCTGAAGCAACGAGTTAGCTAATTCACTTGCCAAGTAAAAGCATCACTTTCCGAAAAGCATTTTGTCATGTAAAAGTGTCTAACATACGAACACTGAAAATATGGGAACCGTATAATATTCGAGTGACAAGGCTACAAGTTGCTTCGGGATCCCGTAACATAATAGTTACTGGATTTGTTGATTCATTTTGAATTGTACGGAGGTGTTGCAGGCTTTTGATTGTACATATCTTGGTTTCTATTTGGATGTAAATTTTAGTTTTAAGAGGCACCGTGAAATTTAGTAATTGAAAATCGCAAGAGGCGTTGGAGTTCTACGGAGAATGAAGCATTTCTTACATTTGAGTGCTTTGAAAAATATTTATTGGGCATTAATCCATTCTTAAATAACGTATGGATGTTCTGTTTATACATGTAATTTTGATTCGAATTAAGAAGTGCAAATTATGGAAAGTAATGAAAATAAAGCTCTTCGTATTTTAGGTGACTTCTGAATTGTGGTGATACGTTTAACTGTATTAAGAACGTGTCCGAAAGCTCCGAAACGAACGAAAATACTGGATAAATTCAGCATTTTATGCAGCATTTCGCTTTCGGACTTACATTTTCGCTCTTATAATGCAGCATTAATTCAGCATAAATTCATCGACAAATTCAGCAAAAATGCTAAATTCTATGCTGAATTTTCAAGAAGAAACTGGGGAGTACGGCGATTCTCTCAGTGTTTTCGGCGGTAAACATAACAAATTCAAAAAGACAACTGACAATTCGGCAAATATTCCAGATTCCAAGACAACTAGCGATCATGGCCATCAAAGAAACGAAAGAAGATAAGAAGGTTGGATATCAGTAGCTGACCCATTTTGTCAGCTTTATACAGCTAAGTCTTTTTTCTTCTTCTTCCTCCTGACTTAAATTCTGGTATTTTAGAAGTGTCACAGAAGAAAGACAGGTAACAGCTTTCGGACAAAAAAGAAAGAGAAAATGCATCATCACTGCAGTATTTACAAGACCAAAAAGCTTTCGGACACGTTCCTTATAAGACACGGCTCAAGTTTGGCCACAGCAGGACCGGTAACGACTTACTTCAGTCTAGACTTGTTTCACGACTTGTTTCAGTCTAGTTTCAGTCCTGTTTCCTTAACGGCGTTTTTTACGCATTTAGTAAGCTTAAAGTCGTTTTATTTGCGATATACTGTAACGATATCCTACCGTTTTACGTAACTAGATCCTGAAAATCGAAACTACTTCTGTCAGGTAGTTTCACCCCTTGTTTCATAAAAAGGGCGTCTGACAAATCCAGCGTTTTATTTTTCAGAGGCAGTACCGAAACGAAACAAAACGACGGCTCAGATAAAAGGGAATTCTGCGAAACAAGACTGGTAACGGTAGCCAAAACTGAAACTATTTTGTCTCAAATAAAACACGACTTTAATGGGCAATAACTTGGGTCGTTCATTCTGTTAAAGTATTTCTTCAGCCTAAGATATCTGCGAATCAAGTTTGGTGGTCACATACTTATTAATCACTTTAAATTTTATTCCGCGATATCTTGGTTAAAGTTTAGATTTCCGTTTACTGTCAAGAAAGTCTGTTTTTACTTTTCAGCTTACGAAACAAGAAACTTTTAAGCTACTACAACTGTCAGCTTTGAAAGCTGAACTCCAAATGGTGGTAATTTACGCCTTTGATTTGGGATTAGGTACCTTAAATACCCAGGTACCTAGCGAAAATAGGTGGAACCTTTCGGTCATACGCTTCGCTTCTCCCTAACGTACCGTTGGATGAATTCAACTGACCCTCACTTCATTGTATCACCTTGTTATTATTCGATAATGCAAGAACTAAATACTTAACACTCAACTCAGGGGGTATCATGATAAAAACTTCTGTTTTCTATAAATCAAACGAATTTGTACCCTCTCAGTATTTTTTTCATATCATGGATTGTGTGGAACCAGTAATTCAACGATCTTCTCACCTGACGTCAGTCTTCACATCACATGAGTCTAGATCGAAATGCAAGATGTGGACATAGGCCGATATAGCGGAAAGCCCCAGACCCGGCTGACAGCAAGCATTTGAGATCCTTTAATGTTCACATTCCTGCAAACTAGACTTAGTCCGGCGAAGCATACTGTATCTTAGTAGAGATAAGATTAGTCCCAGTAGCAAATTCTGCAGTTAACTTTAATTCTTACTCGGAGAAACTTTTCACAGTGCAGACCTGGGGATGTGATCCAACAAAAGCAATACAAAGTGACGGTGTAGGCAGTGAAGTGAATGAGTGAATTTCGATCCGCAAACTCGATTACTGTGCGAAAAATATGAAGGTGAAGGAGGAAGGCATGATTTCGAAGCCCATGAATCAAAACTCAAACTAAGCTAATCCTGACAAATGATAATTGATAGTTCTGCAGCAAAATCTAGAGGCAAAAGTGGATCCCTGCCTATAACGATATTACATTACCGAGAAAATAGAGGAAAGGAAATCTGACATAATCTTCTTGAGAGCAATATTATACTCAATACTACAGAACCCGAGTTATTGGCACAAATAAGCAGGACCTAACAAGAGATAAGGTACGTAATGAGACCTGACAGATTTCATCTTTTTTCTATCTAAAATAACCAAAAACGGAAATGATCTTCTTAGAATTGAGTTCGTTAGGTCCTTAGTAGCTGTGACTTTTCATTGCAGGAAGGCGAGTGTTCCATGTGATAAAGCTGCACTTGATCTGTGACGACAAAGTCCTTCTTCATCCGTGACAAAGTCAAGAACTGATTTGCTCCAAGGGTTCAATTTAACGGATCACACCGATCCTTGGTAAAAATAAGATTTTCAGTACGAGGAAAGCTGTGTCGAATGGATTTGAGGCTAAGTACTTGGAAAATGTATCCGAGTATCCGTGAAATGTATCGAAAATCCATCAAATATCTTCGAGGAATCAGTGTTTGTATCCGAAATCGATGGAACGTCTTCGAGGTTTTTCTGTAGTCTTCGAGAAACTACAAAATGTACTCGAGGAATGATAAAAAGTGTTTGGGAAAAGATTAAAAATTGTGCGAGAATTTGTAAAAGTATTTGACGGTTAAATTGAAATTAGATATTCGAGAATGAAAGAAATGTATTCGAGAATGCGCAAAATGTATTCGAAAATTAAAAATGTTTTCGAGATAACGACATTTCTGAATCAGTTAAGGGAACAGTGCAAGAGCTGATATCCAACTTGGTACATCTAAGAGTAGTTAACGTGTATTGCAGCGAAAGGTCACATATAGTCCGGGCAAATAATTGGAATGTCTTGGATATGTGTATTTGTTCTCCCCAAATATTAAGTTCCATCCGAAATTGATCACGTGTTTGACAGTCATGCATAATCATAAAATATGCAGGAACCCGCCTCCAGCTCCATCCAAAGTTCCTGGATCCTTTTCGAGTCTGCAAATGTTCACGTGGGACTTTTGACTTTCCTGCCCGCAAACAACCTCTGGGGTAATCTCAGAGAGCTACAGACTTCCGACCCCCCCCCCCCCCCCCCCCCCCCAAGTATTTGCCTGTTCCGTATTGAGTTAAGCATAGCACAAGAGTTCCAAAAAAAATTTAAGACGTCGAGATCATCTGCCCCTGTTACCCATTCATTCTCACTAGAATCCCATCACCCGTTCACAACGTCTATGGTTCACAAGATCTTGGATTCCCCATCCCCTCACCCCCACGCCGATGATCGGAATCAGGAAAATAAGGTTTCGTTGAGCCAAGAATACGGGAATAATCTATTTAATAAATACTCTGTTTACCGGGGGTGCAGCCTACCCGGTGCCAGTAGCGACCATAAATTAATTACTGACGCTGGTTCTTCTGATCGCCTTTCTTTGCGTCAAGAAAGTACGCCGAATTCAGAACGGAAAGAGGTCGACATTTTGTCCTTCTCCCTCCAACAAATTGCAACTACCACTTGTTTGAAAGACGAGATAAGTGGCTAAAGTACAGTGAGATGATATAAGGTGTGCAATATTACATTCAAGGATTACGCAAATAAAGGCAGAAAATGACTGGCAGTATTTTGGACTGAACACTAGCGATCAAATTTAAAGAAGGAAGGAACATACTTCCAAATGTTCGTACTCTAGGCTTAGAAAGACATTTAGAACATCCGTCTCTGGTGAAGCGAGACGTTTTAAATTTCCATTTTCAACAATCAAGTATTAATTTAAAATTAGGAAATACTTCAAGCCAACTGTTTTTTGCAACAATCCGAGAAAATGGTAAGAACTAAGTTTTGTGTAGAGAGTACTACTTAGCAAGAGCTGTAAGCACATATAGCACTTGCAAGGGTTAAGATGTTTTGACTGATCAAAAGTAAGTTTCGACTTTGCGGTTGAGATGCGCACTCTAAGGGAGCTAAAACTTCATTTGTAAGCAAACCCCTTGAGGCAAAACTGATACTTGGCTGATGGGAATCATGAAAATGCATATATTGCTTAAAGTATTTTTTTTCCTTTGCAGTCAAGATCGGTATTTTAAGGAATAATAGAATTTGGGATTTTGTTCAATATTAATTTCACTCGAATCCGATCACCTGTTCCAAAGTTACACGTGACTCAATATTCCGGATTCCCCTCCCTCAACTCCCGGCCAAGATTATCATATTGAGGATTTGTTTTATTCCAAGTCAGTTTGACCGGGTACCTGATATGCCTGCCAAGTTTCGTCGTGAAAATCCCAATGACGGAATTCCGGGACCCCCCCCCCCTAAGTGTCCGGATCCGGTACAAATGTCTAAGCGATTTATCAAAAGCAGCTGCTTGTTCTTCCCAGCAAGTTTTACTCCGATCCCTCCATTCTAACCGTTTCTTGAAATTTCCGGTGTTCCCCCTCAAACTCACCCCTGGCTACCAAATGCGACCAAAACTTTAAATGGGACATCCCAGATATGTAATCTATTCAGTTATTAAGTTTCATAACAATCCGATCACCCGTTCCAAAATTACACACTACTCAGTTTCCCGGATTCCCCTGCCCTCCACTCCCCCCCAGAATGATCAAATTGGAAAACTGATTACTTCTAAGTTTTTTGGTCGGGTCTTTGATACGCCTGCCAAGTTTCATGGTCCTAGCACATCTGGAAGTACCCTAACTTGAAAAAGTGTTATAAAATGCACTCAATTTTCAAGTTTCCAGCGCCCTCCACTCCCCCGCATATGGTCAGATGGGGAAACTGATTATTTCCCGGTTAGTTTGGTCGGGTCCCTGATATGCCTGCCAAGTTTCATGGTCCTAGCACATCTGGTAGTACCCTAACTCGAAAGAGTGTGACAAAAAACTCGGACAGACCGACAGCAAGTGCCATAAAAACGAAAAATAAGAGCTCTTTTAGTACATTTCACAAGCTATGCTCAAAATCCGAATTTGAATGATGTAAAAGAAGCTTTGTTGAGCATGCATTCAAACAACGCAGTGAAAGGATACGTCAGCTGCGATGCTTTGGCAGCGATGTTTCGGCCTTTCTTGGCGAGCATACAATTATATTGTATTTCGTTCCTTCCCCAGCATTGTCCCTGAAGTTCGACAGCCTAACGAGGAGCCTTGCCATGAAGGTCCAAAATATCGCTGCCAAAGCATCATCGCTGATGGATCCATTTTTTGTATTGTAATAAATGTTTCCCAGTAGCTTCGGCTCAAGAAGTATTTATTCGTTGAGCATTGTCAGACAACGAAATTCCAGCCTGCATGGAGTGATCAAAACGGATCCTATGAAGATTGTTAAGTATTTAAAATTCGAAACAGACACAAACAAAACTCTTAAATACATTTTGTCACTCCCGAATCCATTTGAGTCATTTTCGAAGACATACGTTCCCGGAACTGATTAAGAAGAATCTCGAATACATTTTGTGATTCTCGCATAAATTTTCAGAATTCTAGAATAAATTTTTCCTACTCTCGAAGAAATTTTTACATTCTCGAAGACGCAAGTTGCCCGGACAGGTTCAGGAAATTCGTCATCTCGAATACATTTTGTTATTCTCTAAGACATTTTGTGATTCTTGAATACATTTATTGTATTCTCTTATATATTTTTTGCATTCTCGAAAACATTGTTTGCCGAAATTGATTTTGAAAAAGAAGTTTTTCAGATACGGTTTTATCATTCCTGACATTTATGTAATTCTTGAGTACCCAATTTAAGTTTAAATGTTGAATACTTTTACAAGATGCAAACACCAATTCTTCGAATACATTTTAGGTATTCTCAAATACGTTTTCGACGTAGGCCTATTTTAGCCTAAAATCCATTCTTTAAGAAATAAAAGAGGGGGATCGCTCTGTATAATTTTCCTAAGGCTTTGTAGCACCCCCGTTAGTGACGGTGGGCATAGTATTAGTGCACTGTGGTTAAGCCAAGCCATCGTAAAGAATTCATAAAGCTGGCAATGGATGAACGAAGAGACATCTAGTCTTGACAGTTCGATATCTAGGAATCTGTTTTTTTTTGGGAGGGGGGGGATTCGCAGATCGGACCAAAATGTATAAAATAAGACATAGATCAGACGGTAAAGCCCAGAAGAAATCTATTAGTTGTGCATGTTTTGGGTGGAGGAGTTGAACCCACTCGGCCCCCCCCCCAGGGTATGACCCTGACTCGTGATGACTAAATCGTATTGCCGATGCAAAATCGCCGTGTATCTAGTGGAAAAGAAAGAAGCGACACCACACTGCCCCCAACAATTACCGTGATTGGTTGACATTAGATTAGAGTTGTTAAGTTTGAGTCATTAGGGCGACGTTTTCTCGCTCGTCCTGATTATACCTGTATTTCCAAGTTTGAAGAAGGGTTGAAATGAAGGTACTCACATTTTTTACATTTTTTGGGTCAAATACGTGGTCTCGCAAACACTTTTATTTATTCCTACGATTGTTTTTAGTGAGATCATGGTCACGAATACCTCTCGTTTTAATTAAAAAACAGGCTTTGGACATGTTTCTTTGACCTCTGATAAGAAGATATGGCAAGACAATAGTAAGTATGCCTATACTTGGCTCTTCTGCGTCACTATACCAAGTTTGAAGCAAAAACCGTGCATTCGTCAGTGCCACGAAGCTTGTATTTCGGGACCAAGGCACCTCTATCGTTCTAGCGGGAAGGGGAGGTAAGATAGAGAACTCCAGAATGCTTGAACAACAATCTTTTTGTACCGAGAACAGAAGTGGACCGACGCTGCGCACCTATGTTGCTATCGGCCCCGTCGCAACGGGGACGTTTTCTCATGGGGACATTTCACCATGAGTACGTTTCCCACAGAAATATTCCTCTATCAGAAAAATTTATTTTTGTTTTCACTTCAGACCTACCCCTCGTCCGTTTCCCTAGGGTCTAACCCTGAACAGGGTTAGGTTTAAAAACAGTTGTCATTTTATTATTCTAGTGTTTGAAATACCCATGAAACGGCAAATACCCCTCTTTGCTGAAATGGCATTTTCATTTCTAGGGTCTAGACCGTAAAACGGGTCAGGGTAGGTCTCAAGTAAAAAAGTGTAATTTTCTGATTCATAATGTTGGAAATACACCTAAAAAGTGTCTTTTTTGGCTGATGAAGCAATATAATTTTTAGGGTCTAGACCCTAGGATAACGGGTCAGGGGCTAGGTACATGCTAAAGCAGGTGATGTATTCATACCATATAAAAAAGCACATGCTAAAGAAGCTGGTGTCTTCACACCACGTGACAAAGTACATGCTAAAGCAGGTGGTGTTTTCACACCACGTGATAAAACACGTGGTGTATTTGAACCACGTCATAAAGCACCTGGTGTATTCGCACCGGGTGAGAAAGCACGTTGTGTTTTCGCACCACGTGATAAAGCAAGTGGTGTATTCACACTACATGATAAACCCCATGGTGTATTCGCACCGCGTTATAAAGCACGTGGTGTGTTCGCAACACGTGACAAAGCACATGTTAAAGCAGGTAGTGGATTCACACCACGTGACAAAGCACATGCTAAAGCAAGTGGTGTATTCACACCACCTGATAAAGCACGTGGTGTATTCGCACTAGGTGATAAAACACGTGGTGTGTTCACACCACGTGATACAATACGTTGCGTATTCGCGCCACGTGATAAATTACGTAGCGTTGGGGAGAGACAGCTAAGACGGACCTTTCCATTTTAAATTTCATAGATTGGTAGCAATGCGATGTAGTGGTGGTAGTAAGGTACATCCTTCCAAGAAGATTGGCTTTTTAGTCATCAAGAAAATTGAAGTTGATGTTTTAAGAGGCTGGTTTGGAAAAAGTTGATGTCAAGTACTTTTTGTGATATCTCTGGTTTGGAAAAATATAAAAGTTTTAGGCTCTTGTTACCAGACAGTTCCGACTCTTTACTTTCTTTAGAAGTGATGACACCTTCATGCTGTGGCATCTAGCGATTTTGGTGACAGTTTGTTTAAAATATTCCCGTTGCAGACAATACGGACAACATGATTTGTCGGTAAGACGAACCGGGGTCACCAGGGGAAGGGCCTGGGGGGAAACCTGAAAGACGAAGAATGTGATGACATTGAAGTGTTGTTTTGGAAAAGTATTTTTGCCTCATCCAATTTTCAAGAAACCACTGAAAAGGGAACAGTCAGATTGAGGGCCAAATTGATGAAGCTATGGAACCCCATCCAATCTGGAAGAAACGCAAAGGCATCACTTCTTACACTTTGTGTTGACTTTTCTGGTGTGATTACGTGGTTTGATTACAACACGTGCTTTATCACGTGCTGTGAATTCACCACCTGCTCTAGCATGTGCTTTGTCTCGTGGTGTAAATACATCACCTGCCTTAGCATGTGCTTTGTCACGTTGTGAGAATACATCACCTGCTCTAGCATGTGCTTTGTCACTTGGCCCGTTTCCCTAGGATCTAGACCCTAAAAATAATTGCCGTTTTAGCCAAGAAACAAACGTTTTAGGGATACTTCGAACATTCTGAATCATAAAATGACACTTGCTTTCACTGTGGGCCCACAACTCACCCGTTTCCTTACGGACAGTTTTTTCATTTTGAGTGATCTTGGATGTCAGGTTGAGAAATGTAATACCGTTACACAACATATGTCGCGCCTGACCAGCTGCACTAAAAACTTTACCTACCTACATGTGCCAAAAGAGACACTGTACTTTCGTGGAGCAAGAAGCCACCTGATATTTTCTTGGCTGAAAAGCAATTTCATTTTTAGGGTCTAGATCCTAGGGAAACCGGCCAGGGTTAGGTCAAGATCGAAAATAAATTTCATTTTCTGATTCAGAATGTTCCAGAATATGAGGTCACTCAAAATGACGAAACTGTCACTAGGGAAACGGGTCAGGTGTAGGTCTAAAGGGGTCTAAAGAGAAAGTGGAAGCAAGTGTCGTTTTCTGATTCAGAATTGTTGAAATACCCTTACATTTTTTCTTTCTTGGCTGATACGGCAATTTTTTTTTTGGCTCTAGACCGTAGAGAAACGGTTCAGGGCGGGTAAAGTAAGCAGGTGGTGTATATACACCACGTGACAAAGCAGGTGACAGAGGACGTTACAAAGCACGTGATATGAGATATAAGACGGACTTCAGACCGGTTCTGCAGGAAGCGTATCCTGCAAAGTCTAGGTTTTGAGCCGTTCGGCCAGATAACAAAGCTTTCTCTTGATATTCTTGATTTTTATAATATACCACCGACTACAACACATGAGTTTCGTTTTGATCGCCTGTGTAAGTTCCCCTGTGAGTTCGCCGTTGAAGCTTAATTTCTGTTTTTACAGTTAGTTAACCTTCGCCGTTTCAAGACGCAGGTGAATGAAAACGGAAAATAAGCATACCGGCAAATCGTTTATAAAATCGCCTAAATAAGTCAGTAACGGGTAGTTACATTTGACAGTGAAAAGGCAATTTTTGTACTTGAAATATACAAGTTGTAATCATCCATTTCCAAACACACTTTCCAAGACCTTCAATTTTGTTGGATTAAATTATTCATGACAGGCGAACTCGGACCGGGAACGGTGTTTGCGTCACAGTTCGCCGTTTCACTCGCATGTGTTGTAGAACCGAGAACTGACATGGTCTTCGTTTCTGCAAAAACGACAATTATACAAACTGCGAACTCGGAAGGTGATCGAAAACGAGAAATAAGAAGAACTGAGATCAGGAACGGCAATCAGAAACGAAACTATGGTGTATTTACACAGCAATACATTACACGTGGTGGAAAGTCACCACCTGACCAAGCACCTCTATTGTCACGCGATAGATTTACGTCAGCAGATTCAGATACAGTACGTGACAAAGCATGTGGTGTGTTCACATCAAGCGACAGAGGACGTAACAAAGCACATGCTGTAAAAGTACCACATGACAGAGGACATGATAACGCACGTGGTATGAACACCTGAACACTTCACACCACATGGCAGAGGACGTGACAAATCACGTGGTGTAGTTGCACCACACGACAGAGGACGTGACAAAGCACATGGTGTAAATACACCACGTGACAGAGGACGTGAAAAAGCAGGTGGTGTGTATGCACCACCTGATTAAGCACGCTCTCTATCGTGTGATGTAGGAGGGTCTTTTGACCCAATCCGCCTTCCACAGGCATTCGAACGGGATCCGACCAAGGTAGGAGGAGGATAAAGCATGGACAGGAAATTTGCAGATATGCTCCGATTCGAGTTAAGCCTGATGGACGGGAAGAGGAGAGATTACAGATGCCAATTTTATATCCCCGAGTCATAGTCGGCAACAGTGAGGGGGGGGGGGGAAGCTCGAAACGTTGGAGTTCCGGAAATGTTACGGCTTGCATATGGGTTATACGAGTGAAGTGATTTGAATGAAACTTGGAAAGTAAAGAGATAGTCTGCCTTAAATGAAATATTAAAGGGTTTAGAACGGATGCGAATACGATGGGAAAGGGTATCGAAGTTCCCGGGAAAATGCTTCAATTTACTTTCTCATTCCTCACACCACCTACTAGTAACAAGTGCCATATGAGCTAGTAGCACTTTTTTATTTATAATTCACTTGTGGGTGGATGTGGTGTTTTGTGGAAGTAAACATAATAGGTAAGTCACGTGGTAACTGATTTTGCTTAGTCGTTGAACATCGAAAAAAGGGAGTGAATTACTCGAACCTCTGGTCAAGCTTTTTCAGGTTAGTGGAAGAAAAAAAAATAGTCATATTACGAGTAGCAACTATATTAAGTTCAAACCCAACGTCTACAGAATGTGTCAAAGTAGACTGAAGTGGCCCAGTATTCGGAACAGACAAATTTCAAGGTTAAACGCAAATACTTGCGGATTTCGACTTCGGACTTCGAGCGCCAGTTCTGCGCACGCTCATCACATATTAACAAAAATGATGAAGCAGGCTACCCGCGAAAAGTCTGCTATTCATATATATTCTATAGATATAGCTGGTGCTTTTGACAATATAACGCATTCTCGGGCCCTCTTCTCTCTCATTACTTCTGGCGTGAATCTGTCTGTTGTCAGTCTGTTAAAATTCTGGTATGGTCATTCCTCCTTAGGTTTAAATGGCAAGGTAGCTTGTCAGAGATCATTCCTGTCCGAACTGGTGTTTGCCAAAGGGGAGTCTTATCTCCCTATATTTTCAAATCGGCCATATCTTCTTGTCTCAATTCTTTACACCCTGCTTACTTTTATAAAGACCATGCCTTCAGCTACAGAGCTTACGCGGACGAGTTGCACTTAGTAAGTCGTACCCGATCCACGCTCACCAAAACTTCTGTAAGCTGTCTTCGGAACTTCTCAAAATTGGTCTTGAAGTTAACCTCTCAAAATGTGAGTACCTGCATTTCAACCCTTCGTCAAATCGTTTGAATGCTAAAGCTTCTATCTCTCTTGGATCGTTCGTCGTCAGATCAACAGAATCTCTACGATGGCTTGGCATAACATTCAAATCCTCGTTGTCGAAATTTTGCTCTTCGGTTGTTCAAGAAATTTCTAGATCAATCCGTACCGCCTATGGGCGCATCGTCCCCAACCGGGGGCGCTATGTTCGTACAGCTTTGCGAAAATTGTACAGCACTTTCTGCGCTCCTTCTTTACTATATCGTTCTGGTGTCACTCATGTTCAGCGAAAGAAAGCGATAAAAAAGATGAGATCATGTTATTTAAAATATGCAAAGCACCTGCTTCACTTGTCGAAATTATGCCATAACCATACTTTGACGGAGAAGTTCAAACTTCAAGATGCAAGTGTTACCCTTTTGGACATTTCTTCGTCGCTATCAAAAATCATTGACAATAGAACCAACCAGCGCACGACCTTCTACACTGCTTCCTGGCCTACGATTGAAATTAAGTGTCTTTTTGTGTATGTTTATATGTTTTATTTATTTTCTACGTTTACTCCACTTTCTGAAAACAGCGGGTTATAAATAAATTACTTACTTACTTACTATTTTTGGAAGAATTGCAGTCGGGTGATTCCCATAATCACCACGATCTTTTTGCCCACTCTCACAATGTCCACGCTCAGAATGCCCACAGTTAAAATGCCCACTGTTCAAAATAACCACGATCAAAATGCCCATGATTAAAAATCCCACGACTCAAAATGACCACGACTCAAAATTCCCACGACTCAAAATGCCCATGACCACGAAATGCCTGCGGCCTAAAATGCCGACAGTTCAAAGTGGTCAAATGGGAGGCTAGTATTGTCCTAATTTACAATGCCGACGAAACTGTCCACAGAGGAGGCCAAAATCATCCTGCGACAGCGGACTACGAGATTATTAGGGATAGGATTAACCACGGTAAAGGCTTCAAAATGAATTCTTTTTTTTTCTTGATCAGTTCAGAATTGTTTGCGTTAAAGTAAAGAAGCAATGTCGTATTAAAGTGTGCCGACCCAGAAAGCAAAACCAGGAGATCCAAATAAACCACTTAACTTGTATCAAGATGGTAAGAATGATTCCTTGATTAACAAGAGCTGGAAGCTCATACGGCACTTGCAAGGCTGGGTCGTAGGATGAAAGTAGGAATTCGTCAAAGTCGTGTGTTGGTTTAATTGCGATCAATCGGAAGCGAAACTCTTGAGATATAAATGATCATGGGTCCTTAGCAACTATTTTATTTGTGCATTTGGCCGTGATGATGCGCACTTTAAGGTCGCTAGAGATTCATCTGTAATGAACACTCAAGAAGCACAAATGATATTTGATGGTGCAAAACAGATACGTCAGCTGAGTTTTATTGGAGCTACTTTTCAGCCCTTCTTTGCAAGGGTCCTCTTCAGGGTCAAACCTCTCAAGTTAGAAACATAAACTTGTGGGATGTGAATGATGTTATGCTCATTGGAATCATGAAAATTCATGTTTTCTTTCTTCAAATTATTATGTGTACAGAAATTTACTTGTAAGCAAAACCTTTGAAGCAAAAATGATCATGAGCCCTTGGGGTTCATTTATATATATCGTTTGGCTAAAGTATTTTTTTACTTTTCTGTTGACAAACCCACTTTAAGGGCGCTAAAAATCAAGTTTTGAGCAAAACCCTCGAGTTTAAGTACGTTAGTACTTCGGATCTGAGAAGTGACAATCTGTAATCCAATCTTGTATCTTATGTTCAAGCAAAGTTTCATCGCCCGAGCACATCTGGAAGTACCTTAATACGCAATCACAGAAATTCACACACCCCACCAACTCCCCTCAAACTGCCCGAACCCGGTCCAGTTTTGTCACTGATGTATATAGTTCATGTGCTTGTTCTTCACAACAAGTTTTATCCCAAACTCCACTCTAAGCGTGTCAAAGGATTCCCCCCCTCCACACATCGATCGAATTCGGTCCGGACTTATAATGGGACATCCGAGACACGAAGTATTTCCAAATGTCAAGTTTCGTTCAGTTCCAACCACTCGTTCAAAACTTATACATATCTCAAGATTCAAGAATCCCCTCTTCCTCCAGTCCCCCACGATGATTGAGTCCGGAAACTGACTATTACTAAGCCAATCTTGTCAAGCTATATTGTCCAAGCTAAGTTTCATCGTCCTAGCACATCTGGAAATACCTTAATTCGCAATTATCGGAATTCCGGACTCCCCACATAGCGCCAAACTCAATCCGGTTCCATCACTGACGTATCTAGGTCTTCTGCTTGTCCTACCCCACCAAGTTCCATCCCAATCGCTCCACTCTAAACTTGTCATAAGATCTATGGTTACCCCTTCCTACCCTCCCCCTGCAAATTCATCGAATCCGTTCCAGACTTGAAATGGGACATTTGACACATGACGTCTTTCCAAATATCAAGTTTCATTAAGATCCTTTACCGGAACTTGGAAATCTGCGACAAACTGTAGAAGCGTAAGGATAAGAACCTACTGAAGGCTTTATTAAAGAATCTGTTCCCTGACATTTCCGTAGCCCTATTGTCAAGTTCGATTTACTGTATTTGTGCTTCAATGGCACTGCAATATATCTGTTAATGTTTTAGTTGCTTCTTTACCGCTCTAAGTGCTGCACGGTCTACTGTCGACTCTATAGGGCCGTCTTCTAGAAAAGTTATTAGGCCGAAAACCTGGAATCAACATGATAATGACGGACCTCGGACCACGAACCACGTTGAGGCCTGGCACCGAGTCATCAACAGACAAACTACATCCCGACCACGTTTATTTCGACTTCTGCAAGAAGTTCAACCATCCAAGACGAGATGGAATCAGACCTCCACCAGATCGGTGATGGAGCCGACTTCATACGAAGGAACCGAAGAATGGTCCGGAAAGACCAGCAAATTCAAGCACTTAAAGAAAAGTTCCGAGGAGGCTCAGTATCAGTCAAGAAATCATCCTCAAGAAAGCACAGATAATAATATACCAATAATAATATACCAGTGTCATATTTATAATTGAGATTATACAATTTCATCAAATGATTATCGTCATTCTGATACCCGGTCTACTCCTCCCGCCACTCAATCACGCCCAATTACGGACTCAAAACCTCAAATTTATCCAATCGCTGGTATTTTTATTGGGCATTTTGAGTCGTTGGCATTACGACCGTGGGCGTTTTGAGTGTTATCCTTGCAGTCTACCCGACAACAAACAATACCAAAGGTTTCAGTGGGATCCCAAAGACGAATGTTGAAAAGTGACTTAGTGGTTCGAGCTTCTCATTACCAGTTTGGGTTCAGGGCGAGGTCGTCTACCGAGTATTGTATATTTTATGTAAAGTCGATGATCCACTACTTTTTCCTTTTTTCTTCTCCGGTTTTTGTATGTTTTATTGATGCGAAGGCTGCATTTGACCGGGTAAGTCACGAAAAACTACTGGGATGCCTTCTTGATCGCGGTGTAGATCCCCCGAATCGTGCTTACCCTGTCTTGTCGGTTTCAGAATCAACGATTTTCTATTGAATGGGGCGGGGTGCTTAGTAGACGGTTCCCGGTACTGAATGGTGTCAGGCAAGGTGGTGTACTGTCTCCTCCTTTGTATAATTTATACGTAGATGAGCTTAATGTGACGTTAGCAACTGCTAGTGCTGGGTGCTTTATTCAAGGGATGTGCTTTAACAATTGCAGCTATTTCGAAGACCTGGCTGTCCTGGCTCCGTCTGTGTCTGCACTCAACATACTACTGGGTTTGTGTGATAGTTTTGCTAGTCCCCATGACGTTTTTTTCAATACTAAGAAAACATTATGCATGGCCTTCTTCATGGCAATTTCGAGTCAGTATCGGGTCTGGGGTCTTTGCGCGCGTGCGAACCACTTAATTCGTAACTTTAAATTTTCTACTGTGTCTGTCAGAATTATTTTTACCATTTACAGTTTGTCGTACTTTTAACTAAATTACCAAAGGGTTTGAAACACTCTTATTATCTGCTTTGTCTCGAATGCCAGTTTCTTTATATTCGGATATTCTTAATTGATTCTTAATTATCTCGTCAACCCCCAAAACCTTCTCTGAATCAATGAGCTGGCAACCGCTCTTTCCGCCTCCAGTCAAATGTGAACAGGCTTTTCACTTTGTTGCGTAATTTTGACTGTTTGATTCAATTGAAATTCCACAAAAACGGAAGTCCATCTTCAATCCGGTTTAACCTATAGTATCAACGCCGGTATTTTGTATTGGAGATTGAATTCAAATTAGGGTTTGCTCATCCAACTATAGCGGTAGAGAGAGATTTAACGGGGAACGGTAGTCGAAACTCGCTATGGCAGTTTCATAATGGGTTTTTGGTCGGTGAATAGGTCAAAGGACTCCCTCTTTGCGATGTTTATCTATGTCTCACAGGTCATCAGAAGGAGTTGGGTTGAGAGACGGACAATATATTATATTTGAACCGTTTTGGGTGCTGCTTTTTCGCAGTCATTGAAGCACCTGGATCAAAAAGTTCGCTAACTCACTCGTCAAGTAAAAGCATCACTTTCCGAAAAGCACAATTGTCAAGTAAAAGCGTCTAACATAAGAACGCTGAAAATATGCAAAACGTGTAATATTCAAGTAGCAAGGATACAAGTTGCTGCGGGATCCCGAAACAGATTAGTTACTGGGTTTGTTGATTCAGACTATCACTTTTCTTTGCCAGACTGACCTAATACTTTGACTAAACAGTAAAAATAGTAAAACGTTTACTTTTCAGTATATAGGTCTACCCATAAACTCTAATTTAGCAGCAAAAATATCAGCTCTGTCCAATACAAAATCACAGCAAACTTTTTAATTCCAAACAATTCACATAGTCAAACTTAACGCTCATCTACAATCTTTAGTTTGTTTTCCTCAAGTTCGTATTACCAACTTGTGCGGCTTTGAGCCTGAAGAAAGCCCTTGTCAAGAAAGGCCGAAATATAGCTCTAATAAAATTCAGCTGACTTATCCGTTTTACACTATCAAATAGTCTAATTTAGATAATAAAAACAAACCTCACTCTTTCTTTTTTGTATGTACATTTTTTTTTCTCCTCGACTACTCGACCTTAAGCACTTTTATTCAGACAATGTTTACAACGGATACGCCAGCTACGATTCTTCATCAGCGATATTTCGTCCCTTCTTTGCAAGGGTCCTCGTCAGGCTGTCAATCCTCTTGGTCAACGTTGGGGAAACAAACCTTAAGCACTGCCAAAAACCTGCCTATGCTGATTTAGTGGAAATTTGTAAACAAGAAAAAAAAATTAAGCCGCAGCATCTGCCTTTCAAGGTCTGCTAGTTCAAGCACCCCCACATAAGCTAGGACGATGAAACTTGACATGCGCGTATAAAAGCCCTTAGTCAATGCATGCCAATTACCATTGCAAGTCTCATACGAGCATTCAACTCTTGTTCTCGAGAAAAAAAAATTATTAGGAGCAAAGAACTATTTATTCACAGCGCGGTCATGACGAAAGAAAATCGAGGATACACGATTACAAATGCATCAAAACGATTACACAAGTCAACCTTTGGTCTGGAAAGGCTCTCTGATAGGCATTCCACTAGGAATTCTGGGGTCTACCAATTCTGGAAGAAGAGCGTCCAGATAGAAGGATTCAAGCTTTGGAAGCATTATATCTTTCCAGAACTGGTGATCACGCGCAATCGTCAGAACAAAGGTTTCTCGGTCAGTGAACACAACGAAATAGGCTTCCTCCAAGTGAATGCATTGCAGTTGCATCTGCACTTGGTAGAAAAATTTATGGTTTCTTTTCACGGAAATCTTATTGTCAACTCTCTGCAGGTAGATGTCCCCTTTTTTGGCACTTATCCATTGTTTGGCTGTCAGGTTGTGCGCAGACACAGGGCACTTTACTTCCAATACTGCCTCTTCACTAGGCGATACGCAAACGATATCGTCCGGGCTTGCCCCCAAGAACCCATGTAATGGAAGCACCGAAAACCCGGTTCTTCTTGGGCTGAGACCTGTGCTCTTCTCAAACTCGGAAATAGCTATGGGCTCAAACACGTGTTTGTGCTCCATTGCCTTGGCGATCTTTTTATGTGAATAAAGTAGAGACTTCACGAGATCGGCGACAGTCTTCACTCTTCTTTTGCAAATAATGCTGGAAACTAAAGCAGTTAATCTGTCTTTTCTTGCCAGAAGCCAGCTTCAATCCGAGCAGTTTCCTTGGTCCCGAGTGGCTAGCTCAATAGAAGCTATTTGCCAGATCTGGACCCGCTGTAGCCAGATCAAGGTCACTAATTTCCATATCTGGAGCTGCCGGATTCGGTCCATAAGCCAAATGCCCTTTTTTTGCATGCTTTGGCATACCGAACTTCAACTGCTTAGTTCATTTCTGCCTAGCAACATGACCTTTCTTTCAATCGAAGAAGCTACCCGTTCCTTTACTAGGTTTTTGAGCAACTTGCTCGTGAACAATTTCATTACGAGCGTGTTCAACCTTCTACAAATAGTAACTATTAGTTACTGTTTCCGTTCCAACCTCACCAAAAGTTACTACCAACCTTCTCGAAATAGTAACTAATAGTAACTATTTGCTTACCACGCTCGGGAGCGTAGTAAGTGTAGTAACTACGAATCTCTGTAACGTGATTGGTCGGATTCGCCCGTGGCATGATATTCTGCTGGAAAATAGAAACGGCGTTCCAGCCTTGACGGCAAAAAGCCAGAATTCGTGACGTCATGCGTAGTAACTACGGTAAGTAGGATGGAACACGCTCTACATTTCTGAAAACTTCCAGTGGAGACGTATGTCCTTTTGAAAACCGAATTCTGGTGGCATGCACTCGTGCGTTGTACCATCCACGTTTGCTAACCATAGTGGTTTCCTCTTCTATTAGCCTTGCAACAATACTCTATATGACTAAGTCCAAAACACGCCAGAGATCCTCCGGAAGAAGGAGTAAGTGTGTCCGTACGACTCAGACTCAAAGAATCACATCCTTTGTCAATCAATCACGGCGATCTTTGGAAGCAGCTGTGACACCACTTCTGCCTTTCTTCCGCTAGATACCCGAAGAGGCTGGATATGTTGTATCGGCAAGGAGAGATAGTCGTCAAGAGTATACTCATGAAATACTCGGCTAAGTTGCTAGGCGTATTTCCAATCGCAGACGAGCTCTTCGTGTTACCATATCAAAGGCACTAAGCACTTGGCTCATAAATAGTTTGTCGACAACTTTGTTTGGAGGAATGATTTTACTGCTCTGTTTACATAATTCGGGTCACTCCGCATGGTTACCAGTAAAGAAGTGATTCGGAATCACGGAAGGTCTTTCGCTTCCTTATTTTATCGTGTGACATTCAGTACTCTCCTTACGTTTTTGGTAAAGGCGGTTTTTCAGGCATTTACATGCGTGATTTAGCACATTCCACTTTTTCCAGTGATCGGATGTTCGGAAAACGGGCCATGATTTCATTGTATGTGCTGGCATCACCTTCTGCAACGAACTTTACATTGCGAAGCCCATGCAAGCTAGACGCTAGCCAAAAGACACAGTAATGTCCGATTCGATGCTGGTGCTTGGACCAAACTAGTCTTCTTGGAGGAAAATCCTATGACAACTCCGCATCCAGAAAGCGCACTGTAACGGTTACCATAGCTTCTAGTACACCAGCTTTCGTCTACGATAACCGTCGTACCGATGGTTCCGTCGGGTTCAGCAGTTGCACCAGATTCAAGCGCTTTCTGTCTTTCCAGTTTCCCGTTTTCCAACAGGTATTCGTATAGTATACTTTCGAGTTTCTTGTCTATCTGCCTATAATTAAGCCGTAACAGCCGTAATCTCTTTTGATTACACCATATCCGGAACCTTCTCAATGTCATTGCATCTAGAATAAAAATGGTCCTCAGAAAAAGGAACAATTGAATAATATTTATTCTTTCGTGGACCGATCGAAATAAAAATTGACCATTTCCGGGCATATTACATAATCTTTTTCGGAAAGGGATTTCAAGTAGCAAGGATACAAGTTGGTGCGGGATCCCGAAACATAATAGTTACTGGGTTTGTTGATTCAGATTATCACTTTTCTTTGCCAGACTGACCTAATACTTTGACTAAACAGTAAAAATAGTAAAACGTTTACTTTTCAGTATATAGGCCTAACTCTAATTCAGCAGCACAAATATCAGCTCTGTCCAATACAAAATCACAGCAAACTTTTTAACTCAAAACAATTCACATAGTCAAACTTAACGCTCTTCTGCAATCTTTAGTTTGTTTTCCTCAAGTTTGTTTTACCAACTTGTGCGGCTTTGAGCCTGAAGAAAACCCTTGTCAACTAAATCACACTAAAAAACGACGGGTGCAAAGAAACATTTCTTAAAAGCGAATAGTATATGTTTTACTGTTGTTATCGAAGGCAGGCATGAGGAGACATGCTGACTCCGTTATAGGAAATTCATTTTCTCACTGGAGAGGTATTTCGACGGGACCCGTCCGGAAGACGAAAATACGCAGAAGGAAAGTTTTCTGTCAGTCGTCAGTAACACGACCAAAGATTTTGATGGGATCCCAAAAGTCAATATTTACTAAAATTCTGCATACGCAGACAATCGTGGTCCAAGGTCGTTTCTTCATGGTCAGATTACTCAAACTGTGGTCAGATCACCGCCGGAATGGGATCGACTAAAAAGAGGCACGGCACGGCACGGCATGGTGCAGGAGGCACGCCTACTAAAAAGAGACACACGTACTAAAAAGAGGCACGGCATACTAAAAGAAAGCACGCTTGCACCAGGAGGCATGCACCGTCTGTGCCTTTTTTTGGGATCGTTTTCTTGCGTGCCTTTTTCTGGCGTGCCTTTTTTGGGCCCCTGTTCTGGCGTGCCTTTTTTTGGTGTTCGACTTCTATGGGCTATAAAAGGTGATTCTATAACGTGCCTTTTTACGACACTTTTTTGGCGTGCCTTTTTAGGACCATTTTCTGGCGTGCCTTTTTTGGGACCCTTTTCTGGCGTGCCTTTTTTTGATACTCGACTTCTATGGGCTACAAAAGGATTCTATAACGTGCCTTTTTACGACACTTTTTTGGCGTGCCTTTTTAGGACCATTTTCTGGCGTGCCTTTTTTGGGACTCTCTTCTGGCGTGCCTTTTTTTGGTACTCGACAAAAAGGCACGCCAAAAAAGTGTCGTAAAAGACACGTTACAGAATCACCTTTAATGGCGTGCCTTTTTAGGACCATTTTCTGGCGTGCCTTTTTTGGGACCCTTTTCTTGCGTGCCTTTTTTTGGTACTCGACTTCTATGGGCTATAAAAGGTGATTCTACAACGTGCCTTTTTACGACACTTTTTTGGCGTGCCTTTTTAGGACCATTTTCTGGCGTGCCTTTTTAGGACCCTTTTCTGGCGTGCCTTTTTCGGACCCTTTTCTGGCGTGCCTTTTTTGGGACCCTTTTCTGGCGTGCCTTTTCTGGGTTTTTCTGGCGTGCCTTTTTAGGACCCTTTTTGGCGTGCCTTTTTTAGTACTTTGCTTCTTTTGGTTGTAAACTAAGAACCTTTTCGCCTGCCTTTCAGGACCCTTTTCTGGCGTGCCTTTTTTGGGACCCTTTTCTGGCGTGCCTTTTTTTGGTACTCGACTTCTATGGGCTATAAAAGGTGATTCTATAACGTGCCTTTTTACGACACTTTTTTGGCGTGCCTTTTTAGGACCATTTTCTGGCGTGCCTTTTTAGGAATATTTTCTGGCGTGCCTTTTTAGGACCCTTTTCTGGCGTGCCTTTTTTGGAACCCTTTTTTTGGTTTTTCTGGCGTGCCTTTTTAGGACCCTTTTTTGGCGTGCCTTTTTTAGTACTCGACTTCTATGGGTTATAAACGGTGATTCTATAACGTGCCTTTTTAGGACCGTTTTCTGGCGTGCCTTTTAAGGACCCGTTTCTGGCGAGCCTTTTTTTGGTGTTTGACTTCTTTAGGCTGTAAACGGTGATTCTATAAGGTGCCTTTTTAGGACCCTTTTATGGCGTGCCTTTTTAGGACCCTTTTCTGGTGTGCCTTTTTTTTAGTACTTGACTTCTTTGGGTTGTAAACAGTGATTCTATAATGTGCCTTTTTAAGACTCTTTTCTGGCGTGCCTTTTTAGGACCCGTTTTCTGGCAGTGCTTCTTTTTAGTACTCGAGCTTCTTTGCGTTAAAAAGAGGATTCTACAATGTGCAGTTCTTCTAGGCTCCGGAGTTGTAAGTAAACAATATAGTGTCCCATCAGGGGTCGGCAACTAATATACTCATAGTTGCCAGTTCTTCCATCATCGTCATCGTCACAATTCAAGTACTAGAGGTGCAGATACTAAAAAATGGCAGGGCATACCCGAGTCACGGAATCTTTCAGTGGTCGGCAGCTAACACCTTTACAGATAAATACGGAGTTAACGTTCTGTCAAGGTTTGGCATCTTACAGATTTATAGTTTATCCTCTCGTTAATACCCCGTCCCTTCTTTTGATTTTCGACCTTGCTCTTGTGAAAAAAGGAGCAGGACCCGTGTAAAGCATGTTTTTGCGTGCCTTTTGATTAATTTCTGGAGCTTACTCGCGGAAAAAGGAGTACAAATGGCGGGTTGACCATGAAGTAGAAGTTCCGTTTCCTTTTGCTTGGTTTCTTCTTACAGTGTAGACAGTGTAGTATTTTCCTACTGTTGACTGTATCCATTAAACACATTACTAAATGATAATAGAACTTGAACAGTACTGAAAAAATCGAATCAGAAGAGGTTAAAATTATTGACTAGCTCTCAGTATCTTGTATCAATTAAACTTGAACCAGTACGCATCTCAGGATGTATCTACTTAAACGTCAAATTCCTCTCGTCTCGACTTGTTTCTTTACTATTCTTCGTATAGGAATTCCAATTCCAAGGGCCACGAACGATACCAATATTTGTAATCAAACCCACGAAACTGCACATAAAATTATAAATCCTTCTTCCATTCTAAATTATAAATCCTTCTTCCGTTCTTCTTCTCGCGTACCACCTCTTGCCTCCTGTGAAAGATAGGTAAGCTCATCTGTCAGCGAAACATATGTTAACAAGACCAAAGGCTTCGATAGGATCCCAAAAATTTAATATTTGATCCTTTCAATAGGGTCTTCTCTTCGCCAGATCAAGTCTTTGCCAGGCTAATCATCAGACCAAGTTCAGATACACCTCTATAAGCCACATCTATTTTGACGATACTGACCGAAACTTCCTGCTTTGCTACTTCTGCCAAATTTCCGGTTTCTGCCGAATTCCGAGCGAACTACTTGTCCAGCAAAAACAGAAAATTCAGAATCGAATTCAGTGAATCTCCTGATCCCTATTAAGGACATCTAATCAACTTAAATAAAACTTTAACTGTTAAACAAAATTCCGTTTACAACCGGATTCCGGACGAATTATATGTCCGGGCAACAAATTATTGTCCTGTATAGACTCAGCGTCTCTTCTTACCCTTAGATCTGTCATCTAATCAACTTCAAATAAAACTTTTGCTTTGGAAAAATTTTCCGGTTTTGGCCGGTTTCTGGGCGAACTAGTTGTCCGGGTAGAAAATACTTTTCACATAAGTGTTTAGCATGTCTTCTTATCCCTAAATCGTGCATTTTATCAACTTGAAATGAAACTTTTACTTTTAACCAGCTTTCCAGTTTTTGTCGGATTCAGGACGAACTACTTGTCCGGCGAGAAAATGGTTTCACCATCGTGCTCAGCATGTCTTCTTACACATAACAAGTCTTCTTACCCCATAATCGACTATCACCTTAGCTTTGTCCCTTCATCTGAACCCCCACACCTAAATGTAGGGCTACAGAGCCATCTACGAACTTGACCTTACCCTTGACCCAAAGAATCCTCACACCAAGTTGCATCAAAATATCTCATTCCCTTCGAAAGTTATCGTCCTAACAGACCGACAACTTTTGCGATATCATAGTATCCCTCCACTTACGTTTTGGGATCCCAAAAATCTGTAGAATCTCCCATTTCCGACGGAGCCCGTGAACTTATTGCAAGATATATACGTTTCGTTCAAGTTTGATGTTTAATTTAAATTGCCCGCGATGGAATGCATTAAATTGTGTCCTTCCTATCACACTTCCTGTGACCTTCCCTGTAGTTCGGCGTATCAGCATAACCTACAGTGCTTATTTAACGGACACGTCATACTTAAGATTGTTATTCATTATACTTCATTGGTAGTTCCATCCATTCCCGCAGCTCGTATCCTATCTCCTCTTTTAGCATTTTTTTTTTAATTTTTTCATTTGTGACCCGCTTTTTGCATTACAGCGGACTATGAGTAAAATACACAAAGTAAAATAAATTTACTGACTACGTTCAGTTCACGTTTCGTTCACAATCGTCTTAAGGTTGACAATCGGCCTAGCCCAGTTACAGACGTAGCACGTACTCATATCCCAATATTGAATCTCTATGTGTCTTCGTAACAAAATTTTACGTCTACAGAATTTCTAGTTTTGAAAATTCCGGGCGAGCTACTTCTCTGTCGCAAAATGTAGTTCAACAAGAGCTGATAGCTTGTATGGCAATTGTAAGGGTAGGCAGGTGATTGCATTTCAGCTTAGGATCAAGTACGGTCCGGACCCGGACGTGCACGTAAAACATCCATATATGGAGACAAATGGTCTGAAGGCCCGTTTTCTGATTTGAAACCTTTCCTGAAACCCAGTACACTTCCAAGCCTAATTAATTCAGAGATCACGCCATGTGTAGGGGCGTCACTAGCCTTTTACCCTTTGAGGGTCTAATTTGTACTGACTGGCCGTTCGCTTCACGGCAACGAAACACATTCCCTGCCAACAAGAATAGATCCGGTGTAAGATACAATGGATCAGTTAAATTCTTTCTGTCATGAAAATTTAGTGAAATATAGGCGTTTAAAGTGTTGCAAAATTAGCGTTAAATACGACACTTTAGAATTCCATTTAAAAGTTCTGCAGAATTTGAGTACGGGTCCACACAGCGCATGCAAAATCTAATTTTCTTCCTAAAAAAATAAATAAAAATAGACCCCTAACCAATCTTACCTGCGCAACCAGTAAACAATCTCGGTAGACCTACTGAAATCCAATATAACAATTAACAAACTGAATATGAATATTTACCTTGGACCGACCTGAATTTATCATAAAAGTGAACAGTGGTTGATAAGCAGGTTGCGATGTGACTTCCAGCCTGAAAAACAACAAGGTTTGTATTCTCTGTGATTGGTTACTTGTCTGGTATCCTAACATGCAGACTCGAACAATTTCTAGCCTACTCGTTTTATTCCAAAAACAGTTATTCATTAGTACCCCACCCCAGATGGATCATGGGACCTTTTCCTTGGCCTATTGGGCTAGTGTTCATGCCTGAAGGACAGTGTTTCGCTAGGAGGGAGTAGGGAGTCTAATAGGTATGTGAAAATGAAGCACCAACAGCCCAACTGGGTCCTTGCCTAAGAGGAACTGTCTTCTTCTTCTGGCTTTTGGTTAACAGAGCATGTGATGGCACCGCAAATGGTACTGATTCCCCCAGGCAAACAGAAATCCTAAATTTTTGGCACAGTGTCTCCAAGATTGGAGCATTGCCTGGAGCATTGGGCACAGTACAACAGTAGCCCAATAAAAATCTGTTTCAACCAGTGGTTGCTCCTTTGAATTCCACTCTCAAATTTTCCATAATCGGGCTTTTTTTTTGCTTATAACTCAGTTATACAGAACTGTAACAAAAACCAACTGGGAAAGTTGTGTTTACAAAATTTCTTATTTATTTTTTTATTTTATTTATTTATTTATTTAATTCAGCCGTAGCCATATGCATAATTTTAAGACTTCTCCTTCTACCATTTGCTGATTTGAAAGATCTTACAGAGAGGTAAAGATGTTCGGATAAAAGAAATGTGTTGATTTGAATGTTATCTATAGTGGAAGAAAATATTCCAATAAAGATTATGTTCAGCATTAATAAGTGGCTAGAGTGATTGATTTTTAAAGAGATAGGTGTTGATAGGGTAGTCACAAAAAGTAATGTGGACAGTGGCATGAATTTGCTGGCTTTCCGTGAATCAAAGCAAATATTTCGTATCTATTTTTCAGTTATTTCTGTCAAAAGAAAAGGACACCACTCCATTCAAACTGATTTAATTAGGCTATCTCTTTAAGCAGTAAAATAACCTAGCTATTATATATTATAATTATGTTACATGTAGGCTAGATTCAGACAAATTCAGCTACACTAACTTAGTTACACTAACTAACTTGCCTATACAAAATTGGTTGATACCACTGAGTAAAAGGTAGCTGCAAACAGCACTACTAAATCTGTGGGTTGCTTCCAAAATCTAAATAATTATTGCTTACCAAACGGAAAATTCTAGATTCGAGCGTGTTCCGCCCTACTTACAGTAGTTACTACGCAGAACTTCACGAACTTTGGCTTCTTGGCGTCTAGGCTGGAAAGCATTTTTGAATTTTTGGTAGAATATCACTCCACGGCAGCTCTACGGCGTATTCTGGACACTCACGTTAAAGAAATTAGTAGTTACTACGTTCCCGAGCATAGTAAGCAAATAGTTACTATCAGTTACTATTTCGAGAAGGTTGGAACGGTTGGCGCAGTAATTTTTGTGATAGGTCGGAACGGAATTAGTAGCTAATAGTTACTATTGTTAGAAGGATGGAACACGCTCTTGATCTGTTTGATGTGGGAACGACTTAACTAGTCTGAACCCCTAAAATACAAAACGGAAAACAATGGCAATTTACTTATGTTTTTCGTCAGTGACTTCACTAAGGACAATCTGGTACTGACTGACTGATACTGAACTGACTGACTAGTACTGAATATACGGGTGATCAAACCAAACCAATCAAACGGAGCTCATACCTTGGTTCTTGGGTACCAGCTTGAAGTTTTTGCCCACTGCCCAGCCGCCAGAAAAGCCCTATACCAACACATGAGGCATTGGGTGGTTAGGGCGGCAGTGCTTGAAATGCCGAAGTGAAACAAGACCAAAGGTTTCGATGGGATCCCAAAAACTCAATATCTGATCCAGACAACTGGGTCGTCTTGTCTTGAACAGATCAAGTCATTGCCAGACTCCTTGAACATTTTTACAATTAAAATTCAGAAACAGATTAAGGACAAATAGCTAATCACCTGAGAAAACCAAGTTCAGATATGGATTCAGCATGTGTGTGCTACCCCTACAAGTCATATCTGTTTTGACGAAAACTTCCTGCCACTTCTGCCAATTTCCCGGTTCCGGCCGAACTCCAGAACTACTTGTCCGGCGAAAAAAGAAAGCTCAAAGACGAAATCAGGGTATCTTCTTTCCCCAGTAATGTACATTTAATCCACTTCAAATAAAAATTTAGCTTATATCAAATTTTCCAATTCCAGCCGGATTCCGGTCGAACTATATGTCCGGGTAAAATATGATCGTCATACAGGGACTCAGCATCTCTTCTTACCCCTAAATCGCTTATCTAATCAACTAGAAATAAAACTTTAACTTTCAACAGTTTTCCGGTTTTGGCCGGATTCCGGGCGAACTACATGTCCGGGTAGAAATTTTTTTTCACATAAGTGTTCAGCATGTCTTCTTGCCTTAAATCGAACATCTAATCAACTCCAAATAAAACTTTTAATTTTGACAAACTTTACGGTTTGGGCCGGATTTCGGTCGAAATACTTGTCCCTCGAGAAAATAGTTTTCACCATCGTCTTCAGCATGTCTTCCTACCTCTAAATCGAACATCTAATCAACTTCAAATAAAACTTTTACTTTCAACAAACTTTCCGGTTTGGGCCGGATTCCGGTCGAAGTACTTGTCCGACGAGAAAATAGTTTTCACCATCGTCTTCAGCATGTCTTCCTACCTCTAAATCGAACATCTAATCAACTTCAAATAAAACTTTTACTTACGAACTACTTGTCCGATGACAAAATGGTTTTCACTATCACGTTCAGCGTGTCTTCTTACCCCATAATCGACTATCACATTAGCTGTTTCAAAATATTTTGTTTGCCCCTTAATTTTAACCACCTCCCCCACCCCTAAATGTAGGGCTGCAAAGCCCATCTACGAACTTGAATGGTCCAACGACCCAACGAATCCTCACACCAAGTTTCTTAAAAATATCTCATTCCCTTCGAGAGTTATCGTGCTTACAGACGGACGGACAGACGGACGGACGGATGGACAACTTTTGCGATGTCATAGGTATCCCTCCACTTACGTTTTGGGATCCCAAAAACAGATAAATGCCAACCAAATCATGGTCAGCATTCAAATTCGTGAAAAGTCAGATGAGGTAACTACGCATGGGTGTTGGGCAGTAAGGGCGGCAGTGCTTGAAACTCCCAAGCGAAACACCGCCCGTTAAAACTCACAAGAATTCTTATGAACTAACCTCATCTAAGGGAAAATTCGAGAAATGCCCACAAGATCTTCGCAACAAACTAAAATGTGTCAAACCATTCCAGAAATTTAAACATTGTGCTTATAGGCTGATTGGCTGAATGGTTATTATAGATTTCCTTCTGAGTAAGAAGAAATGTGCAACACCAAAAAGATTTCTGGTCTGTTTTCACTGAGGCCTGCCAATATTCAAAACATTATTATTTTCTATTAACACAAAATAACACTAATAATAGCTGGTTCAACTCCAACCCTGCTTTCAAGCACTTTCCACCATTACCGTCCACAGCCCAGCCGTAGTTATCACATCAATATTTTCGCAAATCTTAATGCGGGCGGCGATTTGGTGGGCATTTCTCCAATGTCCACTTGAGCATTTCAAGCGCCCTTAAGCATTGTCCAAATAGGTATTCTAAGGTGTATTACAGCGTATAAGGCTTATTACAGATTCCTCTGTTCCTAGGGGAGCAATGTAATCAGGCAAATAAGTAGAATAGAGCCAGCTTCTATTTTCATTTATGCAGGGCCAATCAGATCGCTTGGTTGGTTCCGCCAGCAGTCCGGGGAGAGGAACAGCATCCTCACTCATCAGGGTTGCCACCGGAAAACTGAAGAAACAACTTTTCTTCAAAAGAACACGCTTTGTTCTGTTACAACTGATTGATTTTAGTTCCAGGACCAATGCCAATGGCTTTCCATCCTTTAATCTAATAGCTTTTTACCATATAAAGGGTGTCAACTTGTACTCGTCTAATTACTAACACTTTTTCTGATCTTTCGAAGCTCGAAAAATTGTATCAGCATGGAAAAACCGAGCGCTGCATCAGTAAGAACCTATTCTTATTGGAACAGGAGTGTGTATGAAGACATAAACATTAAATATAGCACTATTCAGTTTATTACACCTATTCGAACAAAATGCTTTACTACTCAATGCCCTATTTGTTGGTATTGGCCATTTTGGGTGGCTGACGAAAACTTCATGCTGTCATTGGGTGGGCTTTAATGTTGGACGATTGTGTCTAAAAAAATGAGGATTTGTAGATGATTACCTTCAATCGCACAAGATAAGGTGGGGTGATCCTCCTGTAGAGTCTCATGCTGGTTGGCAGCTTGATTGGTTGGTTGCCCAGGACTAAGCGAAATGATTCTCATGTTGTATTCACTTGCCAACCTGGATATTTATTTGGATCTTTGCTTCTTCAGTGTTTTGGCTTGGATGTCACAGGTTTTCTAGAGTTGTACATGAAACTTTATTGTTTCTTTTGATCGCTCAAACCGGAATTAACAGAGTTCAAGTTCAGATTAATCATTTTTCAATTATTCCCTCCACTATTCATTTTGGGGATTCATATTCCTGCTACCAATTCCAAACAGTTCTAGTACGGCCACAGTTTTGAAATTAACGCAGCCGGAGCTGCAATCTGTGGAAACTTAATCCTTGCCTGCGCTGAATCTACTATCAAAATACTGTTTAAAAAATTAACAAAAAAGATTTTAATTTATGTTTTGGACACTATTTACGTTTATTTTTGTTATCTAAATCGTATTTGCTAGTTTTCTAATCGTAATTATAAAGTAGAGTCACCCCAATCAAAGATTTTGTTTCTATGGATTGCAGCCATGGCGGCGCCAATTTCAAAACTGTGATTGCATCATTAAAAGTGGAGGGAACAATTGAGGGCAGATTGAAGTATGGTGTAATTATAAGTGAAAACAAGGTCTACCTAGGCCAGGTGAATTCAATGATTTTCATCAGCACAATTTTGACTTCAATGGGAAAATACTACAGTCATGTCGTCAAATTGTTTGATGGTCGAGGCTCAGCTTAAGTTGTTGATAGAAAATAAACAAGATGACATGAAGGATATGAATTTCCTGAGAGCACTGTGAATGGTAAGTTTGAGATCCTATTTACCTGTTTACTCTGTGTCATCATTTGAGTTTTTACTGTATTTTCTGGAGCTCATAACTCGTGAACCAGTGCAAGTATCAAGTTAAAACTTGGTACGGTATTCAGGTCTAGTTGTGCTTTTGGGGGTCCTTTGCCCCCCACAACCACACATTTTCAGGGACAATTGGGCCAAGATTGCACAGTGAATAATGTTCATAACTTGACAGAAGCTGGACCAGTCATACACAAATCCTCAATTTTTTAATAGTAAATTGTAACATAGCAAATGAGATGTTTTTCTAATAAAAGTTAATGAATTTGCCATGCGCTTCCTGGCACCAATGGTTATCAAATGAAACCAGGAACATACTATGCAGTCAATTGTCTTGCAAACCCGAAAAAGTGACAGACATTGCAACAGACTACTTCACTGCTTGAAGATTTACGCTTGTAAGCTAAGCGACTTTTGGGGTTCCAAAAGGTTAGCACCTATCTAACAATTTACAGACAAAAGGCGCTGTTGCCGCTGCCCGGCAACGGCGCACATTCCCTGTGAATGCATCTTACAACCGTTGTAATAATAAATTGTAACATAGCAAATGAGATGTTTTTCTAATGAAAGTTATTGAATTTGCCATTTGCTTCCTGGTACCAATGGTTATCAAATGGAACCAGGAACATACTATGCAGTCAATTGTCTTGCAAACCTGAAAAAGAGACAGACATTGCAACAGACTACTTCACTGCTTGAAGATTTACGCTTGTAAGCTAAGCGGCTTTTGGGGTTGCGAAAGGTTAGCACCTAGAGTTTGTAAAGTATGTCTGTCCGTCTGTTACGATGATACCTCTCAAGGGGGTTGGAATATTTTTTTGAAATGTGGTATGAGGATGCATCGAATCAAAGTACGGGAAATACTGTTTCACGAATGGCTGATGTGAGCAGACGCCCTAAATTTGCTATTTCTGTGCCCGAACAAAATCTGACAACTGTGAGTGGAAGGTAGGCACCACAGTAACTTTGTGATACTCTTAAAAAAACAAACGGGTTCATGGGCCCCAAAAAGTGCTCGCATTCGTCTGAAACCTGCCCAAGATGTTCAATTTTTCCGCGTCCGAGAACAGCGTTGCAAGGAGGTCTCGGAAATATTGTAATACTAGTAGGGGCCGAACGGATAGAGTGATTGGGATAAAACTTGAAAGGTAAAAAATTCATGGGACCTAGACATGTAGTTTGAGGCCCCAACCGGATCTAACGTCCGTGGGATTGAGGTGGGGCCGGTAGGCCCACTGGAAATTTTTCGGAAATGCTCCGATTCAAGCGATACTTGATGGATGGTAGACGCAGATGCCAAATATGCCGTTAGTGTGTCCGAACTTCTTCTGGCCATGGTGGTCGTGCTGTGGGGGGATTAGAGGTGGGTCCTGGACATTTTCTTTAACGCTTAGGGACCAAATGGGTTGAGCGATTGAGATAAACTTGGCGATACTTGCGATCCTGGCTCGATCCAAACTCGTTGGGCCGAGTTGGTGGGGGTATCACTGACGGGAATATTAAACTCATAAACCACTGAAAAAAGTGGACTAATCCCCCAATTGACTTTACCATCTAGATCCAGATCAACCCAAAAGGGCAGTTTATGGGGGGGGGGAACAGAGAAATCATCCAAGAACAATCCAAGCAAAACAGGTTTGCCGGTGTGTTTGGTTTTCCGTCAAGGAACAGAAAGAAATGAAGAAGTGTTTGTTTAGTGCTTTTACCCAAAACATTTTCGTATTTACAGACGAGAATATTCCAGTCATCACATCAAAAATTCTTCGCACTGACGTACAGTTCACAGTTACTGAAATTAACGACACGATTTTTATCCGTTCAAGATGTAAACAGAAAGGAAAAGAGATTTCCCGTTTTACCGACAAGACGGTCACCGTAGCCTATCGAGAAATAAAAACAACCGATATCGGGATCTCGATCCGATCATCGGGTTGACTTCCCCACAAGGCTTTTGTCGGTATCATCTCCTCGCCAACAAAATATTGTGATTTTCAGAAAAGAAGCTTCCTGATTTCCGACAAAGCTTCTGTGTGGTATCAGAAACGGTATGAGGAAAGTGTTTTATCAGAGCTCTTGCCGTTCCAAAAAACGGAATCCGCGCACCGTCTCAGCACTGACAAAAGCTGCCGATTTCCCAACATGTAGTTGCCTGGCTTAACGACAGAGCTTTTATTTATTTATTTACTTATTTACTTATTTATTTCCCTCAGAACTGAGGAGTACAAAATAATGTATAAAAAAGAACTATGCCTAAACCATTTGGTCCATTCATTAACACATGAATACTATAAAAAATACACACGATGTCGACAGCTAAGTTACAATTATGTACGCACAATTTTATTCACTGGTTAAAAATGGGTACAAGTTGTGGGTTTGGAGGGCTACCAAAGCTTTTTTTTATAAAAGTTGGTTTTCCTCAAAATTAGAACTGGGTCTTTTACTTTAAAATTGGAAACCAACTGCGAATTACTGAAAGAAATGGGTAACCCAAGGAGAAATTTGGAAAATTTGAAATATGAAATTTTAATAGCAGATATGTCGCAAATTCGAAAATTCGACAAACACTGCCGATTTACCCACGAACCCCCTCTAGTTTCGCCACCGGCTAATCGTGAACTTCGCCTTCAAATGACCAGTTTCTGGTCGTATTGTTCCATAAAAATTCTATTAGTATGTTTTAAACTTGTCAGATTCACAGTTTTGTGTTCTGAGCTTTATGGAACCATCACAGTCGTATGGAACTTGCCAGATCCCTGAAAATAAGGTAAGGTAAGGTAAGGTACAATTTTAATGGCAAAAATAAATAAACCTGGTGTTTCTTAAAAGCATCAGACATGCCAGTGGCATAAAAAACGACGCTTCACTAATTCTGATGGGATTTTTTAAAAATTATTAATACAATTCTAGCCTAAACTATTGTAAAGAAAAAACAAACGAACAACTATCACACATCAACACTAAAATTTAAGGACAACACGAGAATTTACGACAACAGACATATGACTAAAGAAAAAATGAAAAATAAAAAAGGTTTGCGACATGGGTCTGATCTTCCTCCGAGCACAAACAAAAATGAATCGATTAAATCAGATAGAAGAAATATAATTGCTAGATAACATAAATCTTTTTAGAGCTCTTTTAAATACATTCCTATCTTCGGACACCCTGACAGTTTCAGGCAATAAATTCCATACTTTTACACCTGTATGACGAATAGAAAAGCTAGACCTTGTAGAAGGATAACAAATGGTAGAAAGATTGGACCGCCGTCTTGTGTTATAGTCATGAAATTGACTGTTCAGGCAAAAAAGATTTTTAAAATCAGTAGGTAGCGAATCTTCTAGAAGATGACGGTAAACAAGTGTTGCAATATTCCAGTCTCTAATCTGACGGACATTTAAAATAAAAAGACTAGGCAGAATATGAGAAACTGATGAAGAAAATGGAAGACCATAAATTGCTCTAATTGATTTGTTTTGTAGGATTTGAATCCGATTAATATGTTTTGAAAAAGTAGAAGCCCAAGCTGAAGTACAATATGAAAGATAAGAATGGACCAGGGAGAAATAAATCAATCGAAGTATGAATTGTGGAAGACAATGTTTGAGGCAGGAGAGCACACCAACATTTCGGCTCAACTTAAGAGCCAAAGCATCGGTGTGCTGCTTGAAAGAAAGATTTTCATCAAGGATAAGGCCAAGATATTTAAAATTAAAAGATCTTAGAAGTTCAGTGCCAGAAAGAAAAAGTTTACCAGAAACTGAAACTGAACCAGACCGGGAGAAAAGCATGTAACGACATTTTTCCGCGTTTACAGCTAGTAAATTAGATGTAAACCAGTCAGAAGCAATCGAAAGAGCTGAATTAAGAACACTAAACAACTGAATCAAATCTGAATGCGAACCAAAAATCACAGTGTCGTCCGCAAACATGATAACTTTAACAAAAGGCATACATTCTGGAAGGTCATTAATGTAAAGTAGGAACAAAGTGGGTCCAAGGACAGACCCCTGTGGTACTCCAAATTCTATAGGAAATTCATCTGAAAATTCGCCAACTTGCCTACAAGAGAGACTTCTCTTGGATAGGTAAGAAGCAAAAAAATCAAGTGTCTTTTCTTCAATGCCATACTGTTTCAGTTTATCAAGCAAAATCCCATGGTCAATTGAGTCAAATGCTTTACAAATATCAATAAAAACTGCACAAGCGTGTTGACTAGTGTCAAGAGCATCATTGATCGACAAAAGAAGATTATGGATAGCAAGCTCAGTTGACCGATCTTTTTGAAATCCAAACTGATTTTCATTGATTATTGAATTATTTACTAAGTAAGAAGTAAACTGCTTGTGAACGACTTTCTCTAATAATTTACTAAAAACAGAAAGAATCGAAATCCCTCTGTAATTATTTAGAATATCTCTTGCACCACCTTTGTGAAGAGGAATTACGCGAGCTTTTTTGATAATATCAGGGAAAACACCTTGGTCAAGGCAAAGATTAATTAAAAAAGCCAAGACTTCAGACAGATACTTACTAATGCTAAGAATAAATTTAGAAGAAAATCCAAACTCGTCTGAAGAATCGCTCGTATTAATCTCTTTGAAAATTTTCAATAAATCATCCTGGGAAATATTTTGGAAAGAAAAAGACGAGTTTGGACGATTACTTGTATTTGGTCCAAAATAACGACTATCTGGCTTGACGTTAGCTTTAACCCCATCAGCAATTTTTTTTCCGCAAGAACTAAAATGCTTCGCTAATTCGTTTACAATACGTTTAGGGTCAGAAACGGATTCACCGCCTAGTTTCAGTGAATTTATTGAATCCTTGGATTTAAGATTGGGTCGAATAATACTATTAATTGTCTCCCACGTTTTCTTAGCATTGTCTTTGAATTTCATAAAACGATCAGACAAATATTTACGTTTAGAATCACGAATCAATGAGTTTAACTTGTTTCTGTAAGCACGATATAGTTCAAAACTTTTGTCGGTAGGTTTTTTTAGATAATCTAAACGAAGTACACTTTTCCGTTTCAAAGAAGCTAGAATCCCAGTTGTAATCCAAGGATCGTGCTTTTGAGTAAACTTTCCTGATGAAGATTTAGTAGATCGACAATCATCACATAATGTTCTAAGGCGATTAAGAAAATTAGGGAATGCAATATTAGCGTCAAGACAATCAAAAACACTAGACCATGCTTCAGAAGATAACAACGAGCGAAGCTTTTCCATGTCAACTGCATGAAACTCATTGCTTTCTTTTAATCTTGGGTTATCAGAAGGGCTATTCATGGGTAACGAAAATTGGGTTAGCACCGGGAAATGGTCAGACGTGTCAAAAGATATTACAGCAGAATATTCCGCATGAAGGGAACCACCAGAGTAGAAAATATTATCAATAAGTGTTGCGGATAATCGAGCAACACGAGACGGCAGAGAAATAGTTGGAATAAAATTAGAAGTAAGCATATTAGTCAAGAAATTCAAATTAGCAGAATTAGATAGATCAAGTAAGTCATAGTTAAAATCACCCGTGACGATAGTGCGATTCCGGGAAGCAGAAAGCCCTGCACATAACACAGAAAGTGATGATTCGAAATCAGAATGTGAACAAGAAGGAGGTCGGTAAACACAACCAAATGTCACAATAAAATCATGGCATATAGTTACATCAAGGAACAAGGATTCCAGGGTGCCTTCCTTCCACAGTGAGACATCATGTCGGATAATATAAGAAAATGAACTTCGCATGTAAATTACTAGACCACCCTTAGATTTAGCCGAACGATTCTTAGAAACACACGTATACCCAGGAATGTCAAGAAGGCTCACTGGAGAAGAGTCGGACAGAAATGATTCACAAACAGCAATTAAGTCCACATCATTTCTCTGAACAAGAATTTTCAATTCATTAAAAGCGGAGAAAAGACCTTGAGCATTCAAGTGCAGAACCTTCAGGTTCGCCGATTGGGAAGGAAAAGCAGATGCAACCGAATCAAAATCTAAGAAGGTACACTCAGGAAGATTTATCGGTAACGGCACATTGGAATCACTTGGTGAACCAAGAGAAAGATTCAAAATTTCATCAAGCTTGAGCCTAGCTTCAAAAAACTGAGCGAAAGAGTCCATAAACAGAAGAAAAAAATGAAATCATGTCAAGGAAAGCCCTTAATATCACTGGATAGGGCTGGACACAGGATCAGGTAGGTTTAAAACGTCTTTTACAGAAAAAGCCTGAAAAACATGGTCACCTAGTCTAATTTTAATAACACCTCTTGAAACCCAGACTTCTCTGTTACTGTTACCGTACCTGTCCCTTGCCAACTTCCAAGCTTCTTGACGTGCTCTCGTCAGAGCTTCGTTCACATAAATTTTTGAGCCTCGGAGACCAGCACGACGGCGCAACACTTCTTCAGCTATATTCACCGTGGAAAAGGTAACATGTAACACAGAGTTGTCACCCAACCTTGGGCCAAGACGCCTAACCTCCCGATACGATTCTGGTGGTAAACTCAATTCCAATTTCTCATGTAACATTTGAGAGACCTTGGAGGGCAATGATGAGATGTCCCTAACTGTAGACTGAAAACCATGAATAACTACAGTCGCTGATAGATTTTTTTGCGCGAAATCATCAATTGCAGACTCTAATTTGTCAATGCGGACACTTTCAGATTGTAACTGGGACTGGATGCAGTTGATCAGTTTTTCCATCTTTGATAGTCTGGTTGAAAACTCAAGTTCAATAGCTTTGTAAACGGACTGAGAAATCTGGTCCTGTAAATCACTCGGAATGCTTTGATCACCTAGAGCTACCCGTCGAAGTTCTTCATCAACTGCAGATCTAATGTCCGACTGCAAGTTAGCTCTGAAGTTCGAGACTTCTGACTGAACTGTAGTAAGTGACGACGTGATAACACTTAGGTCCGGGGATCCAGAAAGAACAGGTGAGTCATCCAGTTGGTCATTGTCACAGTCTCGAAGCGCATGTTGGACATTCTTTCGTTTATCACTCCGAGCATCGTTTATGTGTTCATCAAATACAAAAAGGTCAGAGGATTTCACCACATTTGTTGTTTTAGTCCCATAACAGACAACTTCATGCTGTAAACCTTTCTTGGTCTTGATGGTTTTGATGACCTTGACAGGCCATAGTTTGTAATGGGAAAAACTTGCCAACGCCTTTTGTCCCGGTTGTATCATTTGGAGAACAGAAGCAATCAGTGGGAATGACAAACTAAAACAATGGCTAGCACACGTGCCAAAACAAGTTCAAGGACTTTTTGGCGAATAGCCAGCGATGTAAAGAGTCACTTGTCAACGGATGTAAAGAGAAAATGACCCGTTTCTTGTCGTATTTTACGAAGGGATTCTCTAGCCGTATATTAGAGACAGACGTAAGTTTGAGCTTGCCAAATGAGGCAGTTACGTGAATTTCGACAGCAAATAACCTTTTTCCGGTTGTATGGTTGTATAGACATTTTCTATAAGTCAAGACGTTACGAAGTATCGTGTGTTTTGAGCTTCTTAGAATAACAGTCGTGTGTTTAGAACTTGTTAGAGTGACATAAATGCCAAGTGACACCAAATCGTGATTTTCACTCTGTGGCGCTGAAAACAGTGCTGATTTTCAAAAAGGCCGCCTGCGGCGCTACGTTTCAATATTATCCTATCTGTTTTGTGCAAATCTCCTTATCTTAAAAAGAAACAGGCTTATTTTTTTTTTAAATGCCCTGTGGGTAAGGTTTGCACATAAACAGGCTTTGTAAGCACTGGATGATTGCACTATTTTTTTTAGTCTAAACTCAAAGAGGAAGCACTACCACGTACCAACTTCCGGGAAAACATCCCAGTCAGTTTGTGAGTTATCGGGGCGCGGACAGATATTGGTATCGCAGTCAGCCTTTAAAATGTTTCACAAAACTTTACCTGCGCCGTCTTTCATAGTAGCCTACTCGCTATCTACGGTTGAATGGCCCGTAACTTAGGTGAGGTGTTAGGCCCAAGATTTCAGCCTCAAAAGCTAGAAATGCCAGAAAAATTTCGGATTTCTAAAAAATCGCCTGCGGCGCTGAGTTTAAATTTGTCTTGGGTACATACGGTAAAACGCTGCTGTTTGGGATCTGAGCCACGTTCAAAGCAAGAATTTGTGTGGGAAGTAGTCGAATCTTGTCGACTAAAGGCCGATTTAACAAATTTTGCCTGCGGCTCTTTCGTAGTCCTACCCTGTTTCAGTTTAGTTGAAGTGTGCATCATGTATGTGCGGTTTTAAGCTTGAGATTTGGGGTCTAAAGTACATTAAAAGGTAGAAGTTGTAAAGGAGTAGTTGAACTTTGCTCAGATTGGAGAAATTTTGCCTGCGGCGCTCACTTTACTTTGTCATGAGCAGATATGTCAGAAGCTGGTACCAAGCTTGTCTTCTCTCCAGCGAAATTGATATGAACGGTATCGTCTTAGTCCTGTTACTTATTTGTTTATTATTTTATTACTACAAGGCATTTTCCGTAACGTTTTAGAACTTCTTGAAAGAACTACTCGTTCTTGAGAAAGATATTAGTGCTACTCGTGATGATGTTCCAGTTCTCAAGATCGCTAACCTTAAAATGAAAAGGGTCATGTCTGTACATGAGTAAAAGAGAACGTGCCGAAGTGGCTGTAAACTGTAACCAGTAAGCTGTCTCCTCGACGTTGAAATATTACGTTTACCAGTCTTGTGAATCAGTGAGCTCTGAATACCAGCATGGTATAACATCATCCTTGCGAATATTTTACTGCATCCTTGCATTTTTATATGTTATCTTGATAGTATGTCTTTCCTTGTTCTAACAATGACTTGACGAACTTTAGTAGGTCGTACATTGTAATTATGACATCTGCGGTGAAATATTACGTCTACCAGTCTTGTCATGGAAACAAAAGAATTGGATTTTAATAAAATGTTCTTTAGGGGCTATACGAGTGCAAGCTAACGTATGAATTTGGATGTCCGTTGCGTGGCGAACAGTCCCTGGTACCAGAACCACGGTACCGGTACCAGAAATGCTACTCTTCAGTACAGGCAAGTATAAAGATTAATCAGTGAAAGCAGCCATGGAGCCGGTGCGAGCTCTTCTGATAACTGATGAACTGAAAAGAACAAAGCTGAAGTGATAGTAAACGATATTATTTAATTCAGTCATTAAAAAACAGGAATCAACACAGGCTCCATGGCAGGACTAAGATAACGAACTATAGTTACAGAAATGATGAGAATACAGCAGAGGTCTGATCCAACTGAGGAATAACATGATCAATATTTTGTAGGCCCTCTCGAGTGATTGTAGCGAAGCCATGGGAAAAAGCTTCAATGCAGTTTAACCTGAGGTCTCAGGGGGTGATTGCACTGTAAAACTTCGATGAAGAGTTACAGCGCAGTTTAACCCTGAGAAGGATATCAGTGCTACTCATGATGTTCCAGTTCTCAAGATCGCTAACCTTAAAATGAAAAGGGTCATGTCTGTACATGAGTAAAAGAGAACGTGCAAAAGTGTTGACTCCGGTTAACAAGCAAATTCATAACCTCAAGATCACGATAATTCCCAAGTTTACGACCAAATAAAACTAAATAATAAACAAAACAAATTGCTAAATAGTAGGCTTGTCACGATGACTGTCCGAGACTGTAGTGACTGGAATGTTTGTTGCTAGTTTGAATGTGAAGACTGCATGTTGTCATAATAAAAATAGTAGGGAAATCAAAATATGATACAAGATAAGGTAGTGAACTTGGGATTTGGAAATCGTTGACTGGGCATTATTTTATATTGTATGCATAATTGCAAGCAGTCACAATCTGCAGATATTACCTGTTTCATTATAAGGTGAATTACAATAGGTTTCTGAAATAGGTTAAGTATATTCGTACAGTAGAACCTTACAACCAACCAAATCGAAGAGCATAAGTGCTTTTTCGCCATCAGTGGATATTCTGCGTTAGCACTTAAGTAGGTTACAAAATAGGCTAGGAAAAAAAAATTCGACGGAGCATGAGGGCTCTCTCAACATCAGTGATTCACAGCCATCAGATACATTTACTATATTGGGAAAGAAATTGGTTGCAATAGGCTAAGGAATCTGCAGATATTCACGTGTTTCATTATTAGGTTAGGTATATTCGTACAGTTGAACCTTACAACCAAATTGAAAAGCATAAGGGCTTTTTCGCAATGCAAGATAGGCTAGAAAACAAATTTAATCGAAGGAGCATGAGGGCTCTCTCAACATCATTGATTCACCGTCATCAGATATATTTTACTATATTGAGAAAGACATTGGTTGCAATAGGCTAAGGTTCTGCTGATATTCACCAGTTTCATTATAAGGTGAATTAAAATAGGTTTCAGAAATATGTTAAGTATCTTCACACAGTAGAACCTTACTATATTTGGAAAGACATTGATTGCAATAGGTTAAGGAAAAAGTTTTGTATAAGTTTTGTATGTCGTAGCAAAGAAAACCTCTGACTGTAGATTCTACAAGCTAAATGAGTTTACTCAAATCTGATCTTAAAAAAAATAATGAAAATGATATATTCATTTACAGTGAAAATTTTGACGTTTCTCAATATGCAGGTCATGGTACTCATCTTTATCGTCTGCCACGTCTTTGGCGAGGTCGGCCAGTTCAGCACGAATTCAGACAACGCAGGAACGACAGATAACCGTAATTGCAGGGAAGCAAGCACATCTGTAACAATAATTAATTCCATAATAACTGAAATATTTTCTTTCTTTGCAAAAGGTAATATTTAGGAAATTCCTTCATTAGTTCTAACTTGTTAAAATGTAGAAGAACAACTATTATAAAATTGTTGAAATGCTATTGATTAATATAAGTTAGAGCTGTGTAGTACGAGTGACAGAATGAATTTGTAAAAGTTGTACACTCGGAAAAATAATTGTAAACTAGTAGTTTTGTTGTAAGAATGATCCCTGCAATTACACTGAACTTCGGATACGAGAGACAATGGGGACAAAAACCTAAATCACATGGTAAGTTGCTTGACGCCCTTATCAGTTTCCAGTTTCAACCTCTGAAAATTTACAACCTTGGGAGTTCTGAATAAATGTAAATGGTCTTGAAGGAAACAAGACGAGTGGGGTACAAAAAGATTCAGGATACAAAATGTTCTTTACGCATCAAAAACAAGAGCTACGACCTCATATGGCTCTTGTTACGAGTAGGCACGGCTCGGTTATGTCAATGATGTATCTAGTGTTTGCTAGGTGTCTTCCCACCAAGTTTCATCTCGATCCGTTCACTCATAGCGTTTTCCAATATTTCCAGTTGCCCCCTCCAGCTCCCCCCAAAATTCACCGGATCCGGCCCGGATTTTAAGTGGGTCGTCTGAGGCATGAGGTCTTTCCAAATATCAAATTTCATCGAGATCCGGTCACCCGCCCGTTCAAAAGTTATAAATACCTCAGGATTCCGGATTCCCCCTCCCTCCACTCCCCCGACAGTGCCCGAATCGGCTCGGTCATGTCAATGATGTATCTAGTGTTTGCTAGGTGTCTTCCCACCAAGTTTCATCTCGATCCCTCCACTCATAGCGTTTCCCAAGATTTCCGGTTGCCCTCTTCAGCTCCCCCAAAAAGTCACCGGATCCGGTCCGGATTTTAAGTGGGTCATCTGAGGCATGAGGTATTTCCAAATATCAAGTTCCATCGAGATCCGATCACCCGTTCAAAAGTTATAAACAACTCAAGATTCCGGATTCCCCCTCCCTCCACTCCCCCCACAATGCCCGAATCGGCTCGGTTATGTCAATGATGTATCTAGTGTTTGCTAGGTGTCTTCCCACCAAGTTTCATCTCGATCCCCTCCACTCATAGCGTTTCCCAAGATTTCCGGTTGCCCCCTCCAGCCACCCCCCCCCCCCCAAAAAAAAAAAATTCACTGGATCCGGTCCGGATTTTAAGTGGGTTGTCTGAGGCATGAGGTCTTTCCAAATATCAAGTTTCATCGAGATCCCATCACCCGTTCAAAAGTTGAAAATACCTCAAGATTCCGGATTCCCCCTCCCTCCACTCGCCCCACGGTGCTCGGATGGGGGAAGTGACTATTTCCAACTTAATCATTTGGGGTCCCTGATACGCCTGCCAAGTTTTATCGTCCTAGCTTATGTGGAAGTGCCCGAACTAGCAAAACCTGGACAGACCGACGGACGGGCAGAAATTGCGATGGCTATATGGCACTTGGCCGAAGGGCAAGTGCCATAATAACTCCTATCTCGTCAAGTAGCGTGCCAGGAAAGAAAGTGGATTTTTCCTGAAGTTATTCTTTTGTTTATTTAGTGGTTTAATATTACATTTTGCGTTACCCTTTTAACTTTTAGCTTCGTCTGACCGTTGAGCTGAACGGTCGCAATCTCCGTTTCAGTTTGATAGCTATCGGTTTCAAGCTCCAACTGTCAAAAAGTGACCGTTGTGTACTTGGAATCCAAAACCTGGCAGTTGGCCATGTCGTCTCCCGTGCTTTTCTATGACCCTGTACTGAACTTCTTGCAAGATAATTTCAAAAAGGGGATCGGCCATGACAGCATTGCTCAATGCGCTGTAGAGTTTTTTCCTGAGGCAGTTATTTTGGCTGCAAAGCGCCTACTTTGGAAGAAGGCGTTTCCGCAGGATCCTGTCCCACGTCGTTCAGGTCCCAACACTGCGTCGGCTCATGCTACCGATGTTCTCGGTGCCTTCACTCGCTGCGATGAAGACGACGTCCCTCTGCCTGATTTCGTGATCAAATCTCCAAGTGAGGTACCGTTCATCCCAGCTTCAGCCTTTGCCACCCTTTCCTGCCAAATCACTACCTGTGTCAACGAAGTCAAGCTAATGTCTGAGAGACTTTTCTCGATGGATAACTTGTCTCACACTCAGCCAAAAATGTCTGCAGCCGGCAACAAATCAGGTCATCGCAACCACAGGCCCACATACTCCGATGCTGTGAAAATAATCGTTGACAACTCTCCTGACGGCATATCTGATCCGCTTTCCCGAAAATTCGCACTTGACCAGCTAGATGGGCATGACTCTATTACCAACGTAAAAGTCAGTAGTTCCCAAAACCGATGGATTTTGGAAACAGCCAGTCAGGAATCAGCTTCACGCATAGCGAAGGCGATTACGGATAAGCACCCCGGCTCTCGCACAACCGTCGTTAGACCGAGTTACCTTGCTGTCATCCGGAATGTTCCAGAGAACATAACCTCCACTCAACGTACCAGTTGCATCTCAGGCACATCTGAAGTCATTCAGCTTGGAACGTCACGCACCTTCAAGCTAGTGTTCCTGGATCATTCAGCGCTGGAGAAAGCCCTTGTAAACGGGGCTCGGATTGGCTATGAATTTTTCCGTATTGTGGAGTATTGCCGTATTCCCCCGCGATGTAATAAATGCCAATCTCCTGGTCACAGACAGGACAAGTGCAAACTCGACTGCAACAGCTTGAGGTGTGCTCGTTGTTCTGGAAACCATATGCACTCTAAATCCAGTCCATGCTCAAACAGTCCGCTGTGCGCCAACTGCCAGGGCAACCACGTCTCTTTCAGCATGAGGTGCCCCATCTTACGGAAAGCAGCCGAGAAATCTTTATCTTAAATGGATTCGACCCTTATCAGGCTAGCTTCTCTAAACATCAATGGCACTAAGGACAAGGATCTGCTAATAAACGATCTATTGGCGAAACATGATATAATATTTCTGCAAGAGCACCTATTGACCAACACGAACGTTCGTTTTCTCCAACGATCGCAAAATCACTTCACTTTCCTTCAAAATGCGCGCAAAACCAAGGGTAGACCTTCTGGAGGATTAGCCACATTTGTTAGTTGCGGCATCTCTGCTTCTGCCCATCTAATCTATTCAGACAATAACATTATTGCTGTCAAGACTGATCGTTTCGCAGTTATTAATGTGTATCTACCGTGCAATCGACGCAACTCGCAATCTTTGAATGCCTTTGCCAATGCTTGCAGGAAACTCCAGACGGTTCTCAAAAGCATCGCAAATGAACAAACTCCATGGATCTTGGCCGGTGATCTGAACTGCGATATTCTGAAAACATCCCCTAGATCAACGCTGCTACTCGATATCCTACCTGATGGATACCAAATAGCACCAAAAGACCTCGACTACTCGTATATCCACAATGTAGGCAGTGCAACGTCAAACATCGACCACTTAATAACTTCGTCAGATAGTGCAGTTGATGGCCTTGTCCATGTGGATACCGAAAATATTGACGATGACCACTTGAGTATTTCGTGCAGCTTCAGATCAAAACTCTTTGCTCTCCAACAGAATAACACTCCCCCTAAATGGCATGATAAGCGCAACTGGGACAGGTGCAACAAAGTGATATTTTTGCAGTACCTAACTACGCTTTTGTCCACGATAAGAATACCTTTCCATTTGCTCCAGACCCTGGTACCCCATCAGTCAGCCCGTCTCGACATCAACTCTTATTACAATCAGATTGTATGGTGTCTAAAACAAGCTGAAGAAATGGCTGTCCCTCTTGAGCGTGTCAAGATAGGGACAAGGAAACCTTTGTGGAAAATCGACCCGGAAATCAAAAAAGTTAAAAGCCGTGCTCGGACTTGGTACCAAATATGGAATGCCTGCGGTCGCCCTATGCATGGGACTGTCTTTGACCTGAAGCAAAAATCCAAGCGCAATTTCAAAAAGGCCCTTAGGTCAATACGCATTAAGGGTTTGGATTTCCCGACTAATAAGAAGGATTGGGCATCGGTTTTGCGCTCTGACAAAACCACTCCTCCACTTCCGTCGCCACTTCAGATGAAGGACTGGTTGCACCACTATTCTTCTGTTTTCAGCTCTAGTGATGGCCTACTTCAACGTTTTTTTGGCGAGCGCCTTTCAAAACTTCTTCCGAACAAAATGAAACAGTCAAAAGTCTACACCGTCACCAGAGACGGAGTCATAAAAGCTATACGCCGATTGAAAAGCACCTCCATTGACAGCGACGGTCTCTGCTCTAGCCACTTCAAGTTCAGCTCTCCCGAACTCATCTTCCACATACAGCTGCTATTTCAGATGATTTTGGCAACGTCTATAGTTCCAGACAGTTTTCTTTCTGGAACTATTACGTCAATTATAAAAAAAGGAAAAAATCCAAACCAGTGCAGCTCTTTCCGGCCAATTACAGTGTCTTGCATCTTTAGCAAAATTTTTGAATATCTTTTAGTGCCAGAAATTACGTTTAAGTGCCAGTTCGGCGACTTCCAATTTGGTTTCCAAAAAAGACTCAGTTGCAGCCATGCTCATAGAGTTCTGTCTACAATTCTCAAGGAGGCGACTGTTGGAAAATTTGCCGTTCATCTGTGTGCAATCGACATTTCTGGAGCTTTCGATAATGTAGTACATTCACAGGCTCTACTTTCTTTGTTGCGTCAGGGTGTTAATGCTTCCATTGTTTCTGTTTTAAGGTTTTGGTACCGTAACGCGATTGTTCGGGCGAAATGGTCAAGGGCGGTTTCGGAATCCATTCCTGTGAGCAAGGGGGTACCACAGGGTAGAGTCCTATCTCCCTTTGTTTTTAAAAGTGCCATTTATGAATGCCTCTCAGGTTTATTGCCAACATTTTTTCTTGGAGACCTAAGTATTAATTACATAGCTTATGCAGACGACATTCTATTAATCAGTAGAACTAAAAGTGGGTTAGAATCTAACATAAAAACGATTTGTCAGGGTCTTTCTCAAATTGGCCTTTCTGTTAACATTTCTAAATGTCAGTATCTTAAATTCAACAGCCCAAAAGATTCCGGTATTTCTTTTCAAAATGAAAAACTCCCCAATTCCCCTACCGTAAAATGGCTTGGCATGTTCATAGCACAGTCTCTAAAAAAAATTTGCGATAACGCTGTTTCGGTTGTTCACGATTCCATTCGTATCGGATATGGAAAAATAGTTCCAAATAGAGGAAGGTATAACAGAAAAGCGCTTGGTAGTTTATATAATAGTTTTTGTTCTCCCTCTGTCTGCAACCTTTCCGGAATTTTTGCTATTCTGAGGCTAAAAGATTTAAAACGCATCAGAACTTATTATTTCAAGTATTGTAAATTTCTCTTGTACCTTCCTCGACGTTATAGGAATTCCCGTATAACCGCAACTTTTTTGCCCTCTGATCCTTGTGCAAAATTATCTTCAATTGCCCAGGACCTTCACGTTTCTGCCCTTGACCATTTCTCCGCACTCCATCTAGGAAGAAGATTTTTTAGACCCGATTAGTCCCTCTTTTTTTTTCTTCTTTTAAATGTTTATTTGTTGATCTTGTGCATTTACTACATTATTGAAAGCTCAGTGTACTTTTTCCTCTTTTTTTTGTTTATACTGCACTATTTCCTCTCCTTAAGTGCGTTAATAAAATCATCATCATCATCATCATCATCTTATGGAGCTGCTTAGCTTTTTGACCGCTTTTACAGGTCTGCACATTTCAAACGTTCGTGTTTCGATATAATCGGATACTGCCAATAGGAAAATTGCATTGGCTTTTTCATGATTATTACATGAAAACTAGCAAGAGTTATGCTTTAATCTTCACAGGAGGTGAACGACGGAATGAAGAAGAAGGATGTAGAACTCAAAAAAAAGAAGAGGAGAAGGTTTTATAATTTATGTTCAGTACACAGGTTTTATTATAAATGTTGGTCATTCATAGCATAAGGAAGCTTCTAGACGAAGAACAGTCAAGAAACAAGTCGAGACTGGAAGAAGCTGACGTTTAAGTAATTACAACATCAGTTGCGTGCTGCTTTGCGTTTAATTAAAAAATTATACTGGAAGTGAGTAGAAAGACGAGAAGACCCTCTTCCGACTAATGAAATACCTTTTCTGACTTTGACTATTTTCTTACGGTTCAAAGTCTGTTGACGCTTTAGCTTGGTGATCATACAATGTTCTGCATGCAGGACGCAAACGAGAATTATACTTCGTGGTAATCTAGCATTTTCGTGAGGAAACACCTTAGAAAGAGACGAACTAACTGTGCGAGAACCAATCACACTTTTCACGCAAATATCATCTTTAACTTCACTAAAGCATTTGACGCATTTGACGCCGCATAATTGGTCATCATTTGCGAGCAGAATAGACATGCATGTCACAGCCACTCGACGTTTCCTAAGGATGGAACATACTGGTTCGGCTGTCCCGTGCATTTTATTAGCGTATGTGCCTCTTTTTAGTACTCTTACCGTGTTCTTAAGAACGGAATCCAGTGGTAATTCGTAAATTGTAACCTCTGTTCTAACGTATGTTCGTTGTTATAACGTACGTTCTAAAGGCCAAAGGCTGTGCCCTTTTTTTAGTATCTGCGCCTTGTGTTAGTACTCGTGCCGTGGTCACGATGACAATGATGGAAGAAAGATTATGATTAACTATAACATTGAATTAGTTGTCGACCCATTACTACATTGTTAGCCGATAACTCCGTAGCCTAAAAGGAAGCAAGTTATAGAATCCCTTTTATCAACGCAAACACGGACGAGTACTAAAAAGAGGCACGCAAGGAAAGTGTCCTAAAAACTGTGAGTATATTCGTAAAAACCTCGCGATAATAGACTCACCTTTTATAGCCCATAGAAGCCAAAAAAAGGCACGCCAGAAAAGGGTCACAAAAAAGGCACGCCAGAAAATGGTCCTAAAAAGGCACGGCATAAAAGGTGATTCTATAACGTGCCTTTTATGACACTTTTTTGGCGTGCCTTTTTGTCGAGTACCAAAAAAAGGCACGCCAGAAAAGGGTCCCAAAAAAGGCACGCCAGAAAATGGTCCTAAAAAGGCACGCCAAAAAAGTGTCGTAAAAAGGCACGTTATAGAATCACCTTTTATAGCCCATAGAAGTCGAGTACGAGTACAAAAAAAAGCGAGTAGATGTCGAGTACCAAAAAAAGGCACGCCAGAAAAGGGTCCCAAAAAAGGCACGCCAGAAAATGGTCCTAAAAAGGCACGCCAAAAAAGTGTCGTAAAAAGGCACGTTATAAAACCTTTTATAGCCCATAGAAGTCGAGTACGAGTACCAAAAAAAGCGAGTAGAAGTCGAGTACCAAAAAAAGGCACGCCAGAAAAGGGTCACAAAAAAGGCACGCCAGAAAATGGTCCTAAAAAGGCACGCCATAAAAGGTGATTCTATAACGTGCCTTTTACGACACTTTTTTGGCGAGCCTTTTTGTCGAGTACCAAAAAAAGGCACGCCAGAAAGGGGTCCCAAAAAAGGCACGCCAGAAAATGGTCCTAAAAAGGCACGCCAAAAAAGTGTCGTAAAAAGGCACGTTATAAAAACCTTTTATAGCCCATAGAAGTCGAGTACGAGTACTCACCTTTTATAGCCCATAGAAGTCGAGTACCAAAAAAGGCACATATAGAATCAGCTTCTATAACGCAAAGAAGTAGAGTACTAAAAAAAAGGGTCCCAAAAAAGGCACACCAGAAAATTGTCCTAAAAAGGCACGCCAAAAAAGTGTCGTAAAAAGGCACGTTATAGACTCACCTTTTATAGCCCATAGAAGTCGAGTACCAAAAAAAGGCACGCCAGAAAAGGGTCCCAAAAAAGGCACGCCAGAAAATGGTCCTAAAAAGGCACGCCATAAAAGGTGATTCTATAACTTGCCTTTTACGACACTTTTTTGGCGTGCCTTTTTGTCGAGTACCAAAAAAAGGCACGCCAGAAAAGGGTCCCAAAAAAGGCACGCCAGAAAATGGTCCTAAAAAGGCACGCCAAAAAAGTGTCGTAAAAAGGCACGTTGTAGAATCACCTTTTATAGCCCATAGAAGTCGAGTACCAAAAAAAGGCACGCCAGAAAAGGGTCCCAAAAAAGGCACGCCAGAAAATGGTCCTAAAAACGCACGGCATAAAAGGTGATTCTATAACGTGCCTTTTACGACACTTTTTTGGCGTGACTTTTTGTCGAGTACCAAAATAAGGCACGCCAGAAAAGGGTCCCAAAAAAGGCACGCCAGAAAATGGTCCTAAAAAGGCACGCCAAAAAAGTGTCGTAAAAAGGCACGTTATAAAAACCTTTTATAGCCCATAGAAGTCGAGTACGAGTACCAAAAAAAGCGAGTAGAAGTCGAGTACCAAAAAAAGGCACGCCAGAAAAGGGTCCCAAAAAAGGCACGCCAGAAAATGGTCCTAAAAAGGCACGCCATAAAAGGTGATTCTATAACTTGCCTTTTACGACACTTTTTTGGCGTGCCTTTTTGTCGAGTACCAAAAAAAGGCACGCCAGAAAAGGGTCCCAAAAAAGGCACGCCAGAAAATGGTCCTAAAAAGGCACGCCAAAAAAGTGTCGTAAAAAGGCACGTTGTAGAATCACCTTTTATAGCCCATAGAAGTCGAGTACCAAAAAAAGGCACGCAAGAAAAGGGTCCCAAAGGGTCCCAAAGGGTCCCAAAGGCGTGCCTCCTGCACCATGCCGTGCCGTGCCGTGCCTCTTTTTAGTCGATCCCCGCCGGAATGCCGTTGCTAGTCGAAAACGCGAAAATATTCCGATTCAAAAGGTTGTTCATTCCGAAATTTTTGGTTCAGATTCCGGACGATTTTCTCATCAGGTAGTTCAGAAATGGTTTCAGCACGTATTGTCCCAACAACGAATCTCTAACCGACTTTCAAAACAAATTTACTTCTACCAAAGTTTCGGGAGAATTGCTTATCCGAGAAGGGAAATAAATTCGATATTTATCTTTGCACCTTTAACGATTATTTAATCGACTCCAGAATTCAATTTCAATTCTAATTGTCCGGAAACACAGTTAATTTTAAAAGCAAATTCAGCATGTCTTGTCACCCCTAAGTCTAACATGAAGTTTTGACTTTAAAACATATTCTTGTTTCGGTCCAATTCCGGGCAAATTACTTTTTCAGTCTGAAAATAATTTTCATCTGTAGGTTCAGCTTGTCTCCTTACCCCTCAGTCGACTATCTAAAAAAAAAACAGTCCTTGAATTTGGACCCCTCTACCATCCCTAAATATAGGGTGACGGAGCTAACTTGACTTGTCCTTTGACCCAAATAATCCTAATCTTATACACGCTGAATGCATATCGGGACTTACCTCCGGGCAGGTACTTTGCTCGGAATCCTGCCAGAGTAGGGAATTTTATTAGTGTAAATATGTTTATAAAGTTTTACTCAGCGGATTAGTTGTTTGGCTGTAGTCCGCCGAAAATGTCACAATAATTTTTCGTACATTTTCAAGCGGTTACGTGGTTGATTAGTGACAAATAGCATGCTTACAGTCAGATCTATATCCAGGAATTCATTTTCGAGTTTTTTTCCATACCAATAAGACCGATCCCACAAATCTAACATTTGATCCGGACAATTTGGTTTTGTAGATATCTGGTCTTCGCCAGACTCCTTAAACATTTTTGCTTTTAAGATTTAAAAACAAAAGAAGGCCAAGGGCTAATCATCTGAGTGCACCAAGTTCAGATATGAATTTACCCTTAGACTATATTGATCAGATGAACTGATCAGATGATCTTTGGCAAAACTGATCAGATCTTCCTGCCTTACTTCTGCCATATCACCGGTTTCAACCGGATTCCGGGTGAACTACTTTTCCGGCTATCTAAAGCTAAAAAACGAATTCAGCTTATCACATTACCCCTATATCGAAAATCTAATCAACTTCGGATAAAACGTTAACTTTTAACAAATTTTTCTGTTTCAGCCGGATTCCGGGCAAACTATATGTCCGGGTAAAAAATGTTTATCAAAAGCGGATTCAGCATGTCGTGTTATTCCGAAATCGAACATTAAATCCGCTTTATATAAAATACTTACTTTTAATAAACTTTCCGGTTTTTGCCGGATTCCGGGTGAGCTACTTGTCCGACGAGAAATTGGTTTTCATATCCATGTTCAAAAAGACCTCCTACCCCTAAATCGACTATCTCATTAGCTGTTTGAACAAAATTTGTTTGCTCCTTAATTTGATCCCCCCCCCCCCCCTAAATGTTGAGCTACAGAGCCCATGTACAAACTCGACCTCTCCCTTGATTCAAAGAGTCCTCACACCAAGTTTCATCAAAATATCTCATTTCCTTCGATAGTTATCGTGCTTACAGACAGACGAACGGACAGACGGAGGGTCATAGGAGGGTCCACTTCCGTTCTGGGATCCCCAAAAGTACAGAAAAGACATAGATCAGAAATTAAAGTCTATAAAATTGTATTTTGTATGTTTCGGAAGGGGCGTGAAACATCTAACCCTCCCCCACCCCCCACCCCCCACCCCCATGGATATGGCCCTGCTTACACCGGTCTGGCGAAGGCCGCAAAATCTCTAAGACCCGACTAATTGGATGAAGGAGTGCAATAAATACTGTCTTGCGGGATCCCATCGAATCTTGGGTATTTTTATTGCACTTAATATTCTGCCAATTGCCCTATCGCGATTGGATTTTCTGTCCGTCCGTCGGTCTATCGGTCCAGGTTTTGCTAGTTGGGCCAGTACCACATAAGCTAGGACGGCGAAACTTCGCATACGTACCAAGGACCCCACCAGATGAACTCGGAAGTCATTCCTTCGATCCGACCGTCGGGGGGGGGGTCGGGTGGGAGATTGGATCTTAATGAAACTTGATATTTGGAAAGACCTCGTGTCTCAGACGATTCACTTCCGGAGCGGACCCGGTGACTTTGAGGGGAGTGGCCTGAACCAGAAATCTTGGGAAACGCTCAGACGGGAGGGATCATGGTGACACTTTGACGGAAGAACAAGCACCTGGATATATCTCTGACTTAATCAGACCAGATTTCGGCACTGTGGGGAAGCTGGAGGGCGGGGGGTCTGAAATTCCGACGATTCCGCGAGTTTGGTACTTCATGTACTTGGACGATGAAACTTGTCGAGTATACATACATAGCTATATAGCACTTCGCCAAAGGGCAAGTGCTACAAAAACAACTAGGCTCTGACGCTATAAATTTTGTAGAGATTCATTTGCCTACTTGAATGAAAGAAACAAAAAGTGTAATTATTTATACTCGACAACTTGAGCTTCATAACACAGAATAAAATAGGGGGCATTTACGAGCTGTCGGAAGTTTGCAAGTTCAGGGCATTTCAAGTTTCTAAACGCTCTCCGGGTTTTGATGGTGTGGTAATTAACCAAATTTGATTCAGCTCTCTCACTTCTTGTCGGTGTGTCAAGCGCGACGTCGTAATCCTTAGTTATCTCACTAAGCATATGTGTAGGCACACTAGGGTGTCCTAGCATTTTATATTTTACGTCAAGTCAGTCCTGATGAGTTTGTACCAAGTGATGACCTCTCTTGGTCCTTTTTCTCAATTTGCTGGCACGATTGACTTTTATTATGCAACAGACTTATGGAAGCATACCATATTAGTGAAAGTCCTTTGAATTATTCGCCTTTTAATCTGCTGTCGCAATGGGATTAGAGATCTTGATGCATCCTTGCTACAGCCCATGGTAAGGAAACAATATGAGCAAAATATTTTTTGTTTAGAAAAGAAGGGACTGAAACTATAGAATGAAAATTCCAAAGTATATTATAAAAATTTTGTCGCTTATTCAATGCTCTGCTCTGTCAGACTATCCTGGTCGCGGACAACCAGTCGGCCGACAAGAATTTTTTTTCTTATTTCTAGCCGACCTGACAAATGGCGAGTTGTAGCCCGTTAAAAGCTCTACAAAATAGCTATCTTCGTATTTTTCGATTTGGCTAGACACTCTTGTAACGGATATTGTCCATTAACATGGGAAAAGCCGTTCCGTCCCGCCCTAAAACAAGGATTTAAAAGCCTGTCTGTCAGCCCATTCATCTTTTATTATTCAGATATCTATCGAACGGCCAGCTCAAGTTTAGTGTGACTATCTTTTGGGTCATGTCAAAATCATAGATATGCCGAATAGCTCCATATTTAGGGGTGTTTAATACGAAAGGTGACACTCTTTCTAGTTAAATTTTATAAGGGTCGATTTAAAGTTAAAGAGACATTTTTTGTGTATTAATTATACAAGGAGTAGAAACTTATTTGCTCGCAGGACTAATAGTTTGACCGTAATACAGCCAAACCCAGAAATTTGGTAAGAAGACGAGTCGATCAAAAGTTCGATTTTAGCTATAAAGAGAAGTGTCAAAGCTATGTATGATCTGTGTTTTCTTGTCAGAGGAGACCTAAAACAAGTCGAATGGTTTAAATGGGATCCCGAAGAACCTTTGTTGGACTTCTCAATCCAGACAAGCGAGTTTTTCGGACTTCCGGTCTTTTCCTGATCGAGTATGCTTATTCTACATCCCAAATACACATATTCATGATCAGATGACATCTTCTCACTCAGGTTGCAGATTTGCATGGAAGTCTGCAAGGCCCCTTTGATATGGTCGGCAGATCGTGTTAGCCAGTACTTGCGTTTTTGCAGATACCGTGGTATCCATTACCACAGTAACTGGATCAGCAATTAGTCGTTTATGCAATCACTGTGGTATCAGATACCACGGTAACTGTGAAAATGACTTTAGACCGTGGTATCTGAAAAAATGTAACTATTGATCGCAGCCTCTTTATCAGTTAGGTTCGATACAGCAAAGCATCAGAAAACAAGCAAGCAATTCAGGGATATTTCAGTTGAAGGTTTTTTTTCAGCGTGGACACTTCTGAGAGAAACTTGAAAAGTTTCTGCTCACCCTCCTCCTTTATCAAGACTTGAAACTGGCTGCATATGTGCAGGCGGAGTTGCTTTTTCAAAATGTGAACTCAAAACTTCAAAAACCTTTGCTCTTTCTATGCCTAAAAGCCATGCTTCACCTTCCAGATTACCGGACGTCCGGGGCTTCCGCGTAGTCAACCCAACCCTTCCAGATTTTCATGATAATGATGACAATTAAATCTGTTGTTCTTCAACATTTCCTAGATATCCCCTTTACATTTCAAATATCTCTTGCATCCCAGTCACAACTGTCAATCACTTCCCCTTTCTTCCCCCATTTGCATATTTCTAGGGTTTCTCGAACTGTTTGCCTCAATGGCACCTTTCAGACATCCAGAATCTGGGGTCTCAAACACCCCAGACTTCCAGATATTTTTGGCATGGCTTCACCTTCCAGATCCGTCTCGACAAAAACGGCTGTATGGAATCCGGAAGAAAAATCTGGAAGGTGAAGCCTCGCTTTATGAGTCTTTATGAGCGGTCGCTTGCAAGTTTTTGAGCCAAATACTTTTGCTCCCACTACCACGATCTGTCTAACTTCCTGGCGAAGGATATCTTAAGCAAGGTTACAAATAAAAGTAGTGAAAAAGAAATCTAAATCCCTTCCCCTATCAGAAAATTCCGTTCAGGTTATGGTTTTTTTGTTTCTATAATAAAAAGCAAGAGTTGACACGGCTACTCAACCATCAAGAAGTTAGTTTACATATACGCACGAAAATTAGAACTAAAAGGAATTCAACTAAAAAAGATTAGGCCACCCCGAAATCAAACTATTTCCCATTGAAACACATCTGAGACTGGCAATAAACTGTTTATTAGGTGGTTCTGGGTCACACGAGAACGAGAACTACACTAACACACACGTAAACGTTATATTTAAATGAACGTGACGCAACAGTCCCGGACGAACAGATCAATACATAACACTGAAACGATATTGACAATACTACACGAAGAACATAAGACAATTAGCTATTTTATTTTATTTTGTCTTTTTTTTATTTCTATATATTAATTTTTTTTTCTATTTTCTGAATCATGTTAAAATTGTAGTTTGTGTGTTGCTCAAAGTTCCATTTTCCTAGATTCGTTTTGTTTTTATTTAACTCCATCAGTGGCATGTTCTGTAAAGATATGTAATAAACATATTCATTCATATTCATTGTAGTGCGCCTTTTACATTTGATAGTTTAAAGATGCATACTTCATTCGTCGAAATAGTTGTCGCCTGGGGCGATTCGCATACACAAAATCAACTACATGAATACAACTAAAAGATAAAACATTGACAAACATTAGCTGTCTTATTCCAATATTACTGGCACAACCTGCACCAAGAAAAATTTCAAAGCAGTGTGACCTGGCTATAAGTTTTATCTGGCACGGGGTTTTTGGAGCGCGATAATAAGTCACTTAATTTTTCAGTGGAGGCATCCACTTTTGATCACTCCAATCTGATATATGTGTGAATTGCGCTGGGCGCTCTACTAAGTTATTTCCAGTTGTCCCGATGAAAGATCATACTGGAAGAAACACGAACGATGGTTGGTTGCAGGCTTCTTACATCGAGGGATGCCAGAGAAAATGATATACTAGGAAGAGGTGGTGTGGTTTCAAGGGTGGTTGATAAGGCTAGGTCTTCAATAGGGTCACTGGGACCTGGTTGAGGACTGGGTTTCCTTGGGCTTCCTTGGGTCATTTATGTTGGTATTACCGAATCGGAAAATTGTGTAACGAGACTGAGAAGCCTTATCGACGACTAGGCTGACGGCTCATAATGTGGGCTCAAATCGGATCGACAGAAATTTTGACCTAACACCAATTCAAGTTTTAAGAAGGAAAAGACATACTTCTAACTATTTGTTACTCTATTCTGAAAGTCAGTTTCGATATCCGTCTAAGGAGACTTGATAAGAACGATTTACCTTTTTTTGTATTCGTCAAACGTAAAAAATTAATTAATTTTTTTTTGCCAGTTCTTAGTAATGGAAAAAGAGACAGTTAAGTCTCCAATCTCCGTCACTAATTATCTTTAACCGACAAAAAAATTATTTTTTCATTGAAACTTACTATTTAGGGCATAAGTAAGCTAGTGTTGAAGTAGTTCGCTCAGAATCGTTTATTAAATGGAAGAAAACGGATGTCCAGTGACCAGTTTAACATAAAAAACAGCATTTCAGTCACTAGACCTGACATGAAAATGTCTGGAACAAGTTCGTTGACCCCTGAAACACATCTCAACTTCTTATTTTTTACAAATCGTCGTGCTTTGAGCTTGCAGACCCTCATCTAGCATCTCGCTCAAAGTTTTTCGCCCATTTTCACTGGCCAGTGGTGATAGCCGTCACATCGTACGTCAGTACGTATTTGGGGCTATCTTTTCTTCCTGGCGTCAGTTGATCCTCCATGCCTCCATATGATCGACTCCCTAGGTTGACCTGCTACTCGTGAGGTAGACGAGTTAGCTTGGTAAAGGGCAGTGGCAATCTCCTTTCAGCAATGCAACGAGATCCAGTTTCTCTTTCCTGGTCAGTGATAGAAGTTGCAGTGTGTGATTCAGCAAGATCAACCATGCACAATCTGAATCACAGTTGCCACTTGCGAGACCTGATCGAAATACTGTGCAATCTGACAAGCTCTTAGATTGTATCAAGTCCTCATAAGCTGACATTGCGTCTTCTGGTGACCTCAGGTTGTCAAATTTGAATGTAGCTGTAGACCACCTTCGCACATTTACAATGCCCCTGATTGCCAACAAAGCCCGAAGCCACAGATTCAGTGTTTTTGTTAAGCTACCTGAAGTACAACTAGCTTCTCTATACCCAAGAGAAGCCTTTCGAATGCTCCTCGTCCGTATTTCTTCATTTCCTTTTCCTGGACAGAGGGCTCAAGCTATGCGCTTGGCACGAATGGTGCCAGTTCCATTCCACCCCCTCTGTCTCTGGGTCAAACTGAAGGAATACCCCTCCTTTGGGATACTCCTATCTGTCATTAGCTTCATGACAACACAACATCCAAGTCCCAAAGACTCCTGTTCGACAGTTGGTGGCCTTCTGCCAGAATTTGGGAGTACATAAAGTTTTAAGTCCCATGGACAGTGCTTTTCTCTTTGTAATGCTTTCTGTCTAGTGAACGGGCGCATTTGCTCGTCTGTCGAATCGTTGTCAAGGACGTTGTTGCTGGTCTGTCGGAATGTTGTTTGGAACGTTTCAGGAAAGTTAGGACTTGTGCGGAAAGAGCGCGTGTCACGTTGTCCACTTAACTAGACTATAAATAAGAAGGGCATGCAGCAGTGACAACTGTTAAAATATTCTGATAAAAAACAACGTTCTTCAAGACCTTAGATGGCATCAAATCTTATAAGAAATTCAGAAATGCTTCATTTGTTTGTCTGAACCTAGTCGCGTAGTCCAATTAACTGGACAAAATTTCAGAACGGAAAAAAACACATACCCAAAGTGATTTTGGCATAGAAAAAAAACAATGTGTTCTCAATGATTCATATTTTGACGCTATAATTTTTTCAACCGTAGTTTCTCTTTTGAAAGTACAGAAAACAAAAATTATTTTAGGCGTTTCCTCCGAATCAGTATTTTTCAACTTAGTCGATTTTAAAGGTCTCCTAACAAGAAAATCCGTCTTGCAATGCGATATTTGAAGCCTCTCTGTTGTAGCCCGTAAACAGGAGAACACATAAGTTCAATCAGATTCACAAAATTTCCCATAGGTAGGGAGAAAACGGTGTTTTCGATTTTGTCTAACTAACTGGTAGCGGTGACGGAAGGGGTTAATATCAAACAAAATGAAAGATTTTAGCCAGATGTATAGTGCAACTACCCGAGATAATGATATACACTTTGACCAAGAATAATAAGTTGTTATTACAGATAGAGACGTTTGAATGATGTCTTATAATTATCAATTACAAAAGTCAATTATTTATTTCAACTTAGGAAATACTTTATAGAGATCTGTTTTCTGCAACTACACGAGAAAATGGTTTGAACTAGGTTTTGTGTAGATAGGAAAATTAAAAACAAAAAATAATAATTCTTTGATTACATTTCGCCCATAAATCCCTAAAATCGTCCAAGCTTAATACCTTTTCCAGAAGTGACTTTTACAGTCCTGAGAAGACTAAAATAAAATTACCAATGTTCACACTGATCCTGTTGAATCTGAACTAAATGCATGCGTGTTCAGTCTCTATCTCAACGCAACATTTGCTTAATAGTTTTCTCTGAGTGAGTGCTCCCTTGGGCTTCATCGTCTTTTTGAAAGATCGTGACAAAATAAGCTTCTTATTACAACTCACTCCATGGCACGGTAATGCATTTTTGGGGAAGTTTTTGCGACCCCTTATCTTCGTCTAGATCTTTTTAATTATTAACAGTCAAGATTTGATGAAGACTTCACCCTCATTAGTGTCAGTAACTCAAATGGGGGTACTGAGGAGAACAGTGGCGGAAAACTGATTCGTGCATTCTTGTAGCTCATGGATCTGGCTAGTCTGAAAAACTTTCACAAGTTCGGGCACTTCTGACTTCCACATGAGCTAGGATGATGGAACTTGGCACGAACAAAAGATACGACCAAATGCTTACTGGAACCTTCTCTTTCCAAATCGGATTATATGTGAAGGGTGGAGGGATGGATAATGTGGAAAACTATGACCCATGTAAGTTAAGGATGGGTGATCCAATTCGATTGAAACTTGAGGGACGGTAGAAGGAAAGCCAGAGGTCGACAGTTTGTCTTTCTAAATCGCATGAGACCACGGTTGGGGGACGTGTGTCGGGGCAGTACAGATGAAGGAATTCTGATTAAATTTGAAAAGCAGAAAGTGCCGTCTCGATGTGTCGTATGTTTCGTATGTGTGTGTATGTGTCGTAAGTATGTTATTTTGAGATAAGGATCGGATCCGGCTTCCGTGGGGAGAGTTAAAGGGGGTAACAGACTTTCTCCAAAAGATCTCGGGTTCAGATGAAAAATAATTAGTGATTGGAGCAAGATGTCTGTGTGCTCGAGCCAGATGCGACCACGGGGGGGGGGGGGGGGTAGCCAGATTGGGGTTCTCGGAAACTTATTAACAGACGGATAAATCAAACGGATAGAGAGATTGGGATGAAACCTGAAAAATACAATGGTCTTCGGCCCGAAATGTGCCATTTAAGATCTGGACCAGGTACGACCTCTGTTGGAGTTGGGTGTAATGCTGTTATTCTATTCAGACAATGGCGAAAAAGAATACGTCAGCTACGGTACTTTTGACTCGCCCTTCTTGGCAATGATCCTCGCCAAGCTGTTGAACGTCAGGAACCGGTTACTACTCACCATGCAGTCGTTTTTGAACTAATTGGTGTCCGGCTTTTATCTCACCGGTGCGGACTAACCAGAACCTGCTCGGAAGCCTGGCTTTACCAAGAAGTTAGCAACTTTTCCTCAATTGACGGGGTTTCGTGCAAAACCCAGAATGTAGGCCGTTTTTGCACTCACCGGTGACTACCCACCCGTGAACCAAAAAACGCGTTACAAGGAAAGAACCGGAAACCACCCGGAGTGCAACGAACTAATTATCAAGTTGCATTCAGTTATGATCACCCGTTCGAAAGTTATGCATGTCGAAAGTTTCCCATCTTTTTCCTCCCTCAAATGCCCTCAGAATGGTTGGAACCGGGAAGTGACGGTTTCCAAGTCAGTCTTGTCGGGTCCGCAATGAGTCTGTCAAGTTTCATCGTCGCAGCACAACTGAAAGTACCTTAACTCGCGATCACCGGAATTCTGGGACCTACCTCTAACTCCCCCACAGTGGCCGGATCTAGCCCGATATGCTGTATCTAGAGCAAATGCTTGTTATTCCCACTAGTTCCCTCCGATCCTTCCACTCTAAGCGTATTACGATATTTGCGGTCCCGCTAGCTACCTTCCCCCCCCCCCCCCGGAAGTTGTCGCATTCGGTCTGTATCATCATATGGCACACCTGCGACATATCCTCTTGTCAGTTACAAAGTTTTATTCGGATCCGAGCACCCGCTCGAAAGTCGCGCATGACACAAGATTTTTAATTTCCTTTCCCTCTACTCCCACGAAAATTTTCGGATCGGGGAGATGACTATTTCCAAGTTAATCTGGTCGCCGCCAAGTATCATCATCTAGCCATCTGGATTCTGGAAGCACCCTAACTCGCGATTACCGGAATTACCGGGAGACCCCCTTCAACTCTCCTCGCAGTTGCATGCTTCCCACCAAGTTCCATCCCTACGGTTTTGGTTTAGTTAGTTTGTTGGATTCGCTTCCTTGGTGCACAGGAGGGTATCCAACCTCGAATTTACACAACCTCGAACTTGGCCTAAAAAGGATGGAAGGAAGTTTCATTCCAGTCCTAAAAAGATCCTAACTGTCAAGAAGGAAACCCTGCGTGACCCAGGACCTGTTTTCGAGTCCGAAGAAATTCCCTTGTAAGGTTTTCTGGCCAAGTTCGAGGTCCTGTAGCACTCTCGTAATGAAGATTAGGCAGCTTGTCTGTTGTTGTTTTTTTGCTCAAAACGTCGCAATAGTCGAAATATCAGCATGATCTTGTTCATAAACTGATCCAGATTACCAATCTAGATCGTTTGACATCTTTTTTTTTTTTGTCTGGGGGTGGTGGGGTGTGTGCTTTGGAACTAAAATTGTGGATTTTTTCGCGGGGGTAGGGGGGGGGGGGTCCAAAACTCAAAAACAGATTTTGTACCCTATAGTCGGGGGTGGGTGGGTCCTTTTCTTGAAAGTTGACTGATTTTAGGCTAGATATCAGTAGATTTCATGCTTGTGCCCCCCTGTTTGGACTGGAGTCTGTCACCAGTAGAGGCGTTACTAGACAAAAGTTAAGGGGGGGGGGCAAGGTATTTATTTTTAACGACTTTTTTGCAGAAAAACTGTTTAAGAAAAAAATACAGTTTTTGACGTAAAAGCGATTGATTTTCAGAACAAGGGCCACGAAAAATGGTTGGAGCCAGGAACGAAAGTTTCCCTGGTGTATTGTGTCGGCTCTTAAGTCTATTTTGTCGGTTCACTAACATGCTTGCCAAGTTTGATCGTCTATAGCAAATCTGGAAGTCTCCTATCTCATGCTCACTGGAATTCCGCGAAACCCCCTCTAGCTCCCACCAAAGAGCCTCGACATGATCTGGTTCAGTCGAGAACGTAGATAATGCTTATGCTTGTGCTTCCCACCAAATTCAACCGATCCCTCGAAACTAAGCGTTTCACGAAAATTCTGGTGACCCTTCCACCCCCTCCCCTCCAGTATCGGATCCGATCCAGACTTGACATGGAACATCTGAGGCAATGGCTCTTTCCACTTGCGTCCAAATCCGATTGCCTGTTCAAAAGTTGTCAGTGCCTCTTGCTTCCGAATTTCGCATCCCTCCACTCCCCCACGATGTTCGGATCGTCACGATGTTCGGATCGTGACTATTCTCAAGTCGGTCTGTTCGGATCCCTCGTAGTCCTGCCGACTTTCAACATTCTATCACATCAGGAACTACCGAACTCGCTGGATCACCAGAATCCCCCCCCAGGCTCCCCCAACGGTGCCCAAATCCGGTTCGGTTCCCGATCCCTCCACTCTAAGCGTTTCCTAAGATTTCCGGCTCCCTCCTCCAACTCCTCCCAAAGTCACAGGATCCGGTTCGGATTCGAAGTGGTTCGTGGTGGTTCTCCTGGTTTAAAGAAGTCCTTGGGATCACTGATGCTATTCATCTTGTGAACTTGAATTCCATTAATCTCTGTTTCACGGATCCGAGGTCACTCGACAATGCTCTAAAAGATGGTCTCCGGTTTGCGTACGAATCCATTTGAGTATCTGCTTTTCATGATCTTCAGCAATGCTGCAATATGTGCCGCTCATCCAAACACCTACAGGATGTTGTAGTTGTTCTCACCCGTTTTCTCAACCAAAATACTCATGAGGATACACGCAATTTGCCGTGTCAAATGCAGCCCAAATGCGCTAACTGTGATGAACCCCATGTTTCGTACAGCCTACGGTGTCCTGTTCTACGTAAAATAGTTAACAAAAAAAGAAAACCCCACAACTTAAAAGACCTAATGAACATATCAGTAGTTTCATATAATATAAATAGCACCAAGGACAAAGAGGTTTTAATTATTTACTTGCTTTCTATTAATGAAATTTTGTGCCTGAAGGAGCACTGTTCCGTCACTTAAGTCAAAGGTACCTCTCAATTTCCTAAAGCGAAGCAAAGATCATTTTTATGTTGTGGTGTGTGCTCGACCTACACGTTTTCGCCCTTCCGGTGGTCTTGCCTGCATAGGAAACAGAAAGCTGTCACTATTACCTCCAGTACTGTATTTTTCAGATAGAAATTGTTTGGCTGTCAGGCTAGGCAATACTGTGCTCGTAAACTGTTACCTACCGTGCAACAATAATACAGTGGTATATCTGAAATCTTCTGCGAAAGCTTGCACATAGCTGCAGAAGTTACTTAGTGACATTAGCCCAAAAGGTCTACAATGCGTTGTTTTGGGGGATATGATTACGGATTTAGACGCAGGCTCCCCACATTTGGGTATAATTCTGGATATTCTCCCGAGCCCATACCGTGTTATCAAAAATTATACCGTTTACATGTATGTACACCGGGTCTACCACGAATATTGATCATTGTATGTTAAGTGTGTGCCTAATTTCCTATATGGTTCATGCTGACGAAGATCAGAGCGACATTGACCACCTTCCAATTTCTCTGTCACTTTCAATACCTAAAGTTCCTTAAAATAACGCGCCAAATAAGAAAAAATGGTTCGAAAAAACATAGTGGAAAATGCAAATTAGAGCATGTATTAAATAGCTCTTGCCCCCCTTTCGTCCACTGTGTACCACTAGTACCACTCAGTACCCCTTGCCTGAATAAAAAACTTGATCTGAATATTTATTATACATGATGTTTCGGAAAATGAGTTTATGGCAAAATACGAACTAAAAACTGAATTGATCTGAAGAAACAATCTGAGAGATAATAAATACACTTGAAAAGCGAACGCTTAATGCACAAGAAGCTAGCCGGTTGGATTATATGTCCATTCGGAGCTAAAAAAAAAATAAATGAGAAATTACGTAAGTCGAAGAAAGTGTATCAGGCTACTTTTGAATCATTATGTATTTTTTTCCTTTTTCTCCTTCTATGTAACTCCGCTTTGTATGGTCTTAGATTAATATATGAACAATAGAACATAGACCTTATCCCAAGTGACAAGGTGTCATACTTTTTATTTAAAACAATATCGAATAATCAGGTTTGCTATTTTATTTATTTCTTTCAAAATATAGCCAACTGGGGCTGCTACATAACAACTCATTTTATATACACTAAAAGAGAAAAAAACAAAACAAAACAAAAACAAGTATGCTGAAGACACGAAAAAAAAACTCAAAACTCAATCATGATGGGTCGAACCCATAGTAAATTTCTTTCCCCTATGCCTGCTACATAGGCAGTGACAGGCGCATTTGCGGACCACACAGAATCACCAGCAGAGGATTGCTAGACGCCAGAATTCGAGACTGAAGAAAAAGAACAGAGAAAAGAAATGTCTTGACGGACGCATTGCACGACCCAAACCTACAAACAAGAAGGTTCGCTCTAGCGCTCAATGACCTTGCTAAAGCATCAACATGGTGATCATCATCCAGCGTTGGCGTTAAAATAAAATCCCAGATACTTAAAAGTATCCACGAATTTCAATGTCTGGCCAGACAGTAGAACGGGTGGAAGAAGAACCAGCTTCAGGCCACGTGGGACGAATGCCATGCAAAGGTTTTTTTTCGTGCTGAATCTCATGTCATTTGCCGAAGCAAACACATCACAAACTTTCATCAACTCATTTAGGTCATGAATGGTAGTAGCCATCCCCATCAAATCCTCCACAGAACTAATGTTATTAAAACAACTACCCTGGATAAAACAACCTACCCCTGAGTCAGCAAGTGCACTGTTTAATTTATCCACAGACAAGTTATAAAGGAGTGGGGATTGTACTCCTCCCTGCCTAACACCATTTAGGACACGAAATGGTGAATTAAGCAGCCCATCCCATTTCACATAAAAATCTAGGGTTTTTAAACCAGCATGCAAGGGTTAGTACAATACGGGGGTCTACTCCCCTATAATGCAACTTACGAAGGAGTTTCTCGTGGTTAACACGGTCAAAAGCAGCCTTTGCGTATATAAGACAAACAAATACGGGGGTTGGAAAAGCTCCATACTATTCAACTACTGCCTTCGAACGGACTACCTATACGAAGTCCTGAACAAATGGTATTTCTCTTTTACAACCTTACAACTGGTTTTCAGGATGATATTTGTGATACCACTTTTTCAAACTCCTCCTCCACCCCTATACATTGAAGTAAGGAACGCCAAAGAAAATCTCAGCCTCACCCTTAACCCCGATCGAAACCAACCCAAACTCTAAGAGGAGGGGGTGAAGGGGGGGGGGGGGGGGTAGCTGTTAATGCTCTTGCATTTCCGCATGCAGTTGAACTGGCACCTTTCTGGAAACTTTTCCACATATCTGATGCTAGGACTGTTCGAAGTACTTTTTACAAATATACTAAATTCCTTCTCGCGCTACCGCTGTGGTCTCGTAATCGACGAGTCACACGAAATCATGGGATTAAAGATCCAATTGAGGCTGTCTTAGAGCGTCGTGCTCGATTTCTGGAATCCCTTGCCCTTCTAAACAGCGTCCATCTAGCAATTAAACAGTAGCTACAGAAATAGTGTATATATAATAACGTACAGTGTATGTTTCTCTCTTTTTTGTATTACGCATTGCCAAGTTGAAATTGTCCAATCAATCAGTGACATTCTATGTAAAGATGGGTAATAAACGTATTCAAACATTCATTCAATACTCTCGATCGAATACTGATGGCTGACAAGTCATGTTGTACGCCCACGTATGCGCAGATTAACAACACGGAGTCTGGAGCCTGACAATGATTCCCAAGAGAACCTAACCTTTGATGACTTTAGAGACACTGAACATACTGAAATGTGGAGTTTTAAATCAGCTTCGACCGGTTTTGTGCAAATTAATTATAATATATGTTGCTGTGTCTGTTGGACCAATGTAGATTCCTCGATTTGGTTCTGAGCCTGCCAGGATTGCTGCAATTACTTCAAATAAGGTAAAAGCTTACTGTCGTCAAAACGCAATTAGCTGTACAGTTTAGTATGACTGACTTTCCATTTAAAGAACTCTTTCATTTTTTGTTTTATTACAAATAACTCCACATCCGTTTCTCTTTCTTCCCTAACAGTCACGTGATGGAAACGCACGCTGTGGTTGTTCACTAATGACTTTTAACGCACCAAATAGAACCGGTTCCTATCAAGTTTTACTACACTAAGCCTGGCGGGATGAAAGTTTTACCACAGACATTCGCGGATAGCAAGTATAATTCTGGAATTCTGCGTCTTAAACATAAGTTGCGTTTTTGCTGATACCATGGTATCTGTTACCACGGTAACTAGATCTACAATTAGTCGTTTTCGCAGTTATCGTGGTATCTGATACACGGTACTCTGTAAAAACGACTATTGCCAAAACTGCACTTTTGAAATTCATCCCAAAAGAAATACAGATATCCAGTTACATCATCTAAGTGCTAAACTTCTTTCTCGCCAATCTGACAAAATTTGATGACAGTGAGATGACTTTTCAGATACCACGACCAGTTACCATGGTCGGACCGTAGTATCCGAATATCTGATACCACGATAACTGGCCAGATACCACGATAACTACAAAAACGCCTTTTGGCCGTGGTATCAGATACCACAATAACTGTTAAAACGACTTCGAGAAACAACTTTATCGTACAACTATCCTGCAGTTCCACAGGCTCATCGGATGATAAGCCTGCCAAGGTTCATTGCCCTAGTACATCAGGGTGTACCGAAATCGGGATCCCCAGATTTCCAGACCCAGCCATCCAACTCCCCCCGCGGTATTTGAATCTGGCTAGTTACATCAATGAGGTATCTAGGACTCGTGCTTTTTCTTCCCATCGAGTTTCATCCTGGTCTCTCGCTTTTAAGTGTGTCAAAAAGTTTCCGGTTCCTCCTCCCCAGCTCCCCCCAAGGTTACCGGATCCATATTTACTTCTTGAGCACAAGCTGACTAAACCATCGAAGCTGACGTATCCGTTTTCTACATTGTTTGAATATATGTTACCGGGTCTGGTCCGGAGTCGTCTGAGACACAAGGTCTTTCCAAATACCAAGTTTCACCCGTTCGAAAGTTATACCACCCTCAATTTTCCTGATTCTCCCTCCTCTACTCTCCACCCCCAGATGGTTGGATATCTAAGCCAATTTCTAAGCCAATCATGTCAAGTCTCTAATGTTCAAGCCAAGTCTCATCATCCTAGCACTTCTGGAAGTACCTTTGCACGCGTACCTTAACGCGCGATGGAAGTAACTTAATCTGGTCGGATCCTTGATACGTTTGCCAAGTTTCCTCGTCCTAGATTATGTGGAAGTGTCCGAACTAGTAAACCCTGACCGACCGACAGACAGACAGACCGACTCACGAACAGAAATCACGGCCGTTACAAGATTACCATTATTTGCGACCAACTTCAGTGTAATCTTCAGTGTCTGGATTGGGCTTCCGGGGTATGAGGGAACCCGGAGGGCGAACAGAAACTTTGTCACGTGCTTAAGAGGTTGGGATTGAAGCGGAAGTTTTTGTCTTTCTCATGCCCATTTACAGACCCAAGCTGGATCCTGATCTTGGATTTGCAGGTGTCTATTGCCAATATGCCATTATGCTAAAGCTATCAAAATTTGAGTATCTGCTTTTTGTTTTACTCTCATCCAGCCAAGCCTTTACTGATCGTGGAACAGGGCCCATCGGTGCCATGTCTTTTTATGTTGGAAAAAAATTGGGGTCACAGCCAAAGAGTCTTGCCAATTCCGACACTTCAAATAGCAAAGGTGATCCCATAGTAAACCAGTTTCGCGACCAAAGAAACAGGTTCCATAAGACTATAATGCTGCTTGACGACGGATGGTTTTGTTCATTCATATTCATGTAAGATGGTCAAATGAGACTCGTTGTCTGACTTTAGCTGAGACGGTATGCCGTGTCGGGCGAAATGGGCCATGAGTTTCGACGACTGCACTGGATGTGGTCGTCGCAAGCTTGTCAAATTCGAAAAATGGGCTATGGTAGTCGACGGTTACCAAGAAACTGGTACTTTTATATTCGAACAGATCTATCGCAACCTTTTGCCAAGGCAGCTTTTCGATGTTGTGGATGATCATCGGTTCCTTTGAATGACTTGACATGTTACTGGCGCAAGTTTGGCACTTTGCTATGGACCGTTCGACGTCTGCATTGAGTCCTGTCCAGTATACCAGCATTCTGGCTTGTTCTTTCGTTTTCTGGATTCCGAGATGGGCTGTGTGTAACTGCTGAAGCATTGCTGCCTGCATATTCTTGGGGATTATCAATCTTTCTGCTTTGTGTAAGAAGCCCTTTTCGAAGGAAAGTTCAGGCTGCAACTTCCTGTATGTTAAGATGTTGGTTGGGCAGTCTTTTCTTGCACTTGGCCACCCCGCTTGGACTGTCTTGATTAGGGAGCTCAGCTCTGAGTCCTTTGTTGTTTCCTTTCTCATCTCTTCGAGCTTCTGGTCACTGGCTGGAAGGTTTTGTATGACTTGATGTACGTATGTATCTAGACTTTCTTCCAGTGTCGGATCCGCGTCGAGCATCGGCTACAGGAGCCCGATCGGAACTGCAGGCTGAGGTCGTAAGGCTGGAGCTGCAGCACTGACCTCTGTACTCGGGGTGGGGCCCTGTGAATGGGGTTTGCCACCACGATTTGGAGGGGGGTCAGTAGTAACTTCAACATGCCGTCCATAGAGATAATGGTAGAAATGCTTGCAACCAAATACGATTTCATACAGCTCTTTTTCTTGCTGCAAAATTTCTGCTCTGTTTTCCTGAGCGACCTCAAAGCGTATGCTGTGATTTTCCCCTCCGATGCCAGGTGCGTACCAAGTCCGTGACTGGAGGCGTCGACTATGAGTTCCAAGTTGTTGCTGTTATGGTTGAAGAACGGCGTGTTGACCGTATGGAGCTTTTCAAGTCTTCTAGGATCACTTTCCAGGTGAAGAGGTCTGCTTTATTCAGTTCACGGAGTTTTTGTTTCTTTGTTGAGAGGCTTGGTCTGCACTTGGCTAAGTAACTGATCATCCGAAGAAGTGTTTGGAGTTTTTCTCAGCAAGATGGGTCATGGCACGAATCTCATCGGGGTCTGGCTGCAATCCTTCGGAGCTTATGACGTGCCCGAAGTACTTTACTCTGGATACTGACAACTCGCACTTCTCTTCGTTAAACCGGATGCCTATGACAACGGCGAATTCCAGTATTGCTGCTAGGCCCTCGTCATATTCTTATTGGGTGTTGCCATATACGATCATATCTTCGATTATGATTTCTATTCCTTCTAGGTCTTGAACAACATCTTCCATCCACCGTTGAAATTCACCATCAGCTGAGATGATTCTGATAGGCATCCAGTCTGGCGATCGAGTCCTTGGCTCCATATAGTTTCGAGTTGACATCGTCCAAAGTGGGGTTCGGCTAGTGCGGTCGTTTGATGGACTTCTTTAGGTAAACAGGACCAAGAGACAGTTCTGTTCCCATCCGTCTTTTCTACCATTACCATTGAGTTAACCCATTCGGTCGGGGTCACTACCTGTTATATGATACCCAGGCTTGCTAGGCGACTGAGCTCTTTTTTCAGATTATTGTGCACAGCGGCGGAGACTAGTCTGGCTGGGAAGACGGTTGGTGTAGCGTTTTCCTTCAGGTGTATGTTGCATTATCCGTCCAGTTTTCCAGTTCCTCTGAATACTTCCTCATACTTTTCCGTCGGGTTGGGTACTTTGGAGGCTGTTGCATCTGTATTTAGTACCAAGTTGCGTGCTCTTCGAAGCGGCCCCATTCCTCTGAAAGGGAGTTGGCCTCCCAGTTTGTGGGGGGTCAACTTCCAACTCCTTTTCTGAAGGACGTCCGTTGCTATCTCTTAACTCCTGACACAATGTAATCATCGTCTATTGATTAGATTTATTGACCCAGGCTACCTATAAAAATAACACAAGACTTCCAGACAAAAAATAATATAAAATACTATACAGATGGCTGTACCTGACCGTCATCAGTATCTGGCATTGTTACCAATCTCTGAATTTCAAAATGGAAAGGGTCCGTCTTACATGCTGGTCCGTCTTATCTGTGTCTCCCCAAATCTTCCTCTTTTCCAGATGTAGTTGGTATCCCATCCAGTCCTGGTGCTGATCCTCCTTTCATCTTCTAGACAAAGAGTTGTAAGCCTCTTCGATATTTATGGGGCAGAATAGGGCATAATCTGTGTCCACTAGTGGGAAACGGGTTTGCTGGTTTTTTTTCTATGAAATATCCTCGGCGCTACGTTCATCTGACTCATTATGTTGCGAGAGCAACACTTTGGTTTTGTCGTGTTTTTTTTTTTGTTTTTGTTTACTAGTACCCTGATTTGCGCTTATTCTTAGAAAGTTGTAAGGGTCTAACCTGTGCGGTTCTTACGGAAAGTGTGGAACTTAGGCCGGATTGATGAATATGACATTACATTTTGGAAAGCTCCGTAGAACTCTTGACTGGGGCCAAAAAGGATAGTTTTTGCTTGTAATTGAGCCACAGCCTACAGTGTGTGAACTAAAGAGGAGCTCTATAGCCTATGTTAGAGAGGACTATCTGAAGTTATGCAGCCAAGATTTCGTTTCATCAAACCATAGTTGCGTTTTTGCTGATACCATGGTAACTGTTACCACAGTAACTGGATCTGCAACTAGTCGTTTTTGCAGTTATCGTGGTATCTGATACACGGTGCTCTGCAAAACGACTATTGCCGAAATTGCACTTTTCTAAGTCATCCCCCCAAAGAACAACAGATATCCAGTTACATCACTAAGTGCTAAAATTCTTTCTCACCAATCTGACTAAATTTGATGAAGTGAGATAACCTTTCAGATACAACCACCAGTTACCACGGTAGGACCGTAGTATCTGAATATCTGATACCACGATAACTGGCTAGATACCACGATAACTACAAGAAGGCCTTTTGATCGTGGTATCTGATACCAGATAAACTTAAATTTAAGTTTAAACTTTAAAAGTTCTCGCACTCTGAAGAAATTAGAGCTTATCCTTTGCTCCTTTCTAAGTGGTGAAATTAGAAAGTTGGCCTAAGGCCATAAAGTCAACTTTTGAACTAATACAGATAGAATTTTTTTTTCAACGGTACTGGGTAGACCTCTATGAGCTGATCAAAGTATATGCCATCTGTTTTTTATGGTACTTGAGCATACTCAAGTGCCAAATAACGATCATACTTTCTGTCGGTTTGTCCGTCTGTCTGTCTGTCCTTCTTTCGGTCTGTCCTGGTTTTGCTAGTTTGGGCACTTCCACATAAGCTAGGACGATGAAATATGGCAGGTCTATAAGGGTCCCAACCAGATTAACTTGAAAACAATCACTTTCCCGATCGGGCAATAGTGGGGGGAGTAGAGGGATTGGAAATCTGGAAACTAGTAACGTGCATAGCTTTAGAACGCGTATTCGGACATGCATGAAACTTGACACGTGTCAAGAATAAGGGCTTCAGATGATCTGTTTCAAATTCAGACCAGGTCCGATAACTGGGGGGGGGGAGGGTTGGATGGGGGCACAAGAGGTCTCGTAAAACGCTTCCAAATAAGCTAGGACGACAAAATTTTGAAGTTGTATCAAGAAACTGACCAGATTAACTTGGAAATAATGACGTCCATGATCCGGCCATCGTGGGGGGAGTGGAGTGATGGGAAATCCGGAAACTAGTAACATGCATAACTTTGGAACGGGATATCGGACATACATGAAACTTGACAAATGTCAAGAACAAGTGCTTCAGATACTCAGTTTCAAATCCGGACCAGATCTGATAACTGTGGGGTGGGGGGGGGGCTGGAGGGAGGACCCGAAATCTCGTGAAATGCTTCCAAATAAGCTACGACAATGGAATTTGGCTGGCAGATCTGGGAACCGACCAGAATAATTATGGAAATAATTACTTCCCCTATCCAGCCATCGTGAGCGGAGTGGAGGAATGGTAAATCCGGAAACTAGTAACATGCGTAACTTAGGAACGGGTAATCGGACATGCATGTATGTTGACACGTGTCAAGAACAAGTGTTTCGTATGATGAGTTTCAAATCTGGACCAGATCCGATACTGGGGGAGAGCTTGAGGGTGGCACCGGAAATCTCGTGAAACGCTTCCACATAACCTAGCACAAGAAAACTTGGCAGTCGCATGAGGGAACCAACCAGTTTAACGTGGAAATAATCACTTCACCGATCCAGCCATCGCGGGGGGAGTGTAGGGATGGGGAATTCAGAAACTAGAAACATGACTAAATTTGTAACGGATAATCAGATAATGAAACTTGGCAATTGTCAAGAACAACTTTATCAGATTTTCAATTTCAAATCTGTACCGAATCCAAAACTGGGGGGGGGGCGTAAATCTTGTGAAGTTTTTAGTGTCGAGGGATTGGGATGGAACTTGAAGGGAAGAACCAGCATTGACCCTAGATACCTTACTGAGAAAACAAGACCGGATCGTGTCAAAGTAGAGGGTGTTTTCCGGATTTCCGGTTATCACGAATTAGGGTAATTCCCGATGTACTGAGACCATGAAACTTGGCAGACACATCAGGTAGTCTCCCAGGTCGACTCTAAAATAGTTCCTTTCCCAATGCGATGATCATGGGGAGAGTGGAAGGATGGGGAACCCGGATTCTAGTAACACGCATAACTTTGGAATGGGTGATCAGACGTGCATGAAACTTGTCAAGTGCCAAGAACAAGTGTCTCAGATGATCAATTTCAAGTCTGTAACGAATCCGAGAACTTGGGGGGGGGGGCTATAGGGGGGTGTCGGAAATCTTGTTTGCAAGACTTAGAGTCGAGAGATCGGGATGGGATTTCGAGGGAAGAACAAGCATAATCCGTAGATACTTTATTGACAACACAGGACCGGATCGTGTCACAGTGGGGGGGAGGGGGTTTTCCACAATTCCGATGATCACGAGTTAGGGCACTTCCAGATGTGCCATGACCGTGAAACTTAGCAGACATATTGGGGACTCTATCTGGTTGTCTTAAAAATAGTTCCTCCCCCGATCTGATCATCGTTTGGAGGAAGAAACAGTTTTCAGTGAGTCGTATAATCATTTCAGATTTACTAGATCAAGCCTATTTTCTGATGAAATGAATATCGGGAGAGAGACCCAGCCTTGAAAACTGCAAACCGTATCTAACAAACATGCTAACTGTTCTTACAAGTGCCATATGAACTTAGTTGGTAAAAAAATTTCTTCATGAGATACAACAGTTCGAAAGTTTGGAGGGGTTGACAACTTCAGTAGTGAGGTACACAGTGATATAAAAAATAGTCCGATCCCAATCGTGAGACATGTAGGGTACTTGTAAGCAACAGTCGGCTGTTAGACCATAATCATTTTCTGCGACGAGGGGTTAGCATTGTTGGTAGTTGGTGTACCTATTAACCCTATTATTTCTTTCCTGTGTATTTAATCGTGAAAACAGATTGGTACCATGTCTATCAAGGGAGATGGAATCGGTTGCTGGAAGGGGTTCATGAGGGGCTAGAAACTTGTGAAAATTGGTGCACATTTTTTTTTATCTCTATAAATCTTAGGGTAAGAAAATTAGCCTCCTTGGTCTATCACTGTAACATGAAGTTAAGTCTTTGAGCGGTTGACAACTTTAGTGGTAGGGTACAAACTCAAACAAAGAATAGTCGGAACCCAATTGTGAGACATGTCAGGGACTTGTAACCCTTGTAAGTAACAATTGGCTGTTATGCCATAATCATCTTCGACGGTGAGAGGTTTCCGACCTTGTTATTACAATTGATACAAACGTTAATGAAAAAGAACGACATAGTTTCGGAATAATTAGCAGAGTGGCATCTATGGTATTTTGATGCTGAAAAGTTACAGGTAGCTTTACAATACCAACTAGATTATGTTACATAATTTTCCATGTTTTCACCAGTCAAGATGTCGGCGATTGAAAAGGATAAAGTTCAACTGGTTTCAAAATCATTTTAGCCCCTAAATGTTTTTTTACTTGCAAGCACAAATCGACTGTTAGACCATAATCATTTTCGGCGATGAGGGGCTTGTAACTTTTGCTAGTTGGTGTACCTGTGAATCCTATTCTTTGTTTCTGGTGTATTTGAATTGAAAACAATTTTTTACTATATTTATCACGGGGAGATGGACTTGTAAGTAGGAATCGGTTGCTAGAAGGGGTTCAGAAGGGGCTAGAAACTAGTGCAAATTGGTGCAGACTTTATTTGATCACTTTACATCTGAGGGTAAGAAAATTAGTCTCAATGGTCTATCACTGTAACTTAGAATTAAGTCTTTGAGGGGTTGACAACTTTAATAATAGGGTAAACACTCAGACAAAGAATAGGCGGAACCTAACTGTGAGACAAGTCAGGGACTTGTAATTAACAGTCGGCATTTACACCATAAGAATCTTCGGCGATAAGGGGCTTCCGACTTTTCCTAGTATGTGTACCAATTTTGTTTCCGTTGTTTTTGATGATAAGAAAAGTTTGGTTCATGTCGTCGTTCAAGAATCAGTTGCTAAAGCATTGCTATTTCCATGAGATGCTAGAATGGCCTATGGTGATGGTCTTTCACTGTAACCTAGAAATAAGTGTTAACCAACGGATACAAATGATAATATAAAACAACGAGATATGTTACGCAATAATCGGTAGAGGTATTTTAGTATTTTGACCTAAAAAGCTGTCGATAGCTTTATAATGTCAACTAGGTTATATAAGATAAAGTTTCAAGTGTCCACAACTCACGATGTCTACGATTGAAAAGGACGAAGTTCAACTGGCTGCAAAGTCAATTTAGTCCCTACTTCCGATATTCTGTTTTGTTTTTTGTTCAACGCTGAGGGATAACCATGTGATTACAGGTTCTCTCATCAGTTCAGAAAAATAATCTTCATGGATTGGAACATACCATTTTGAAAACCTCGATGGGTTGACACATGCAGCATTTAACCGTTTGCGAAACAAACAAATCAAAGTGTTGCTCTCGCAACACTTTAGTCGGCGAAGCCGAACAAAGGTGTTACCAACACTTCACGTTGCCCAGGCAACGTAGGTCTAGTTTTTATTCAAGTATTGCACCCAAGAACTAGCTGATGGTCCAGTCAATCCTTCCTTACCCTACCCTAATCCATACATGACGAAAGAGTATTCACGTGTTGGTGAGGAAAATCACATTAGTCTTTGTACTAATATGCCGGTGGGAGAGTGGGGGTCAGTTGCGTGTGTAAAGGTGCAATGTCTCTTAGTTCTTAGACTCTAAGTCTTGACAGTCGTCTCGTGGGTCTAGAGTTATTTTGCTCTGATCCTGGTCTCGAGGGGGTCCAGGCATAACGTTCGAACTTACTGACGAGGTTTGGGGGCAGTTGCATATGAATGTCTCACTCTTAGGTCTTGGGTATTGGGGGTCGTCTCGTGGGATCGAAGGATAGTAGGAGAATAGTAGTACCAAAAGGAAGGATTTTTCAAAGTAAAAAATGTATCCAAAGTCGATTAGAGATAAGAAACTGGAGTAAACATGCATACTGAATCCATTTATGAACTTGGTTTTCTCATCTAGTTAGTTGTTGGGCCGTAAGTTGTCAGAACACTTCCAACGCTTAAATTTTGTTTTATGTAAATATTCAAGCAGAATGTTTATTTTGTCTAGCGAAGACCGGAATCTACAAGATTCGATGAATGGATCAGGAAGTACAAAAAACGACCAGTTTTTGGTCTCCCATTAAATAGTTTTGTCAAGCTACCCACCAAGTTCCACATTCCTTTTCAAGACCTAGCCTAATGACCCCATCCAAACTAAATCAGAGAAAACGGCAATAAGCACAAAGGCTTTGCTACACCTTAGGCCGGGATTTGAGAAGAATCGTGCCTATTGCAGTGGTATCCATAAAGATATTCACCTTGGACTAGAAATATAGTTATTTGATGAGTAGATTCCGACTAATCTGTCCAACTTCTGTTACTGATAAGCTGCTACAGTGTATTCGTTATTCTGTGATTGTCTCGCCCATGGTCATTGCTATTTATTTATTTATTTTTTAAATTTTATTATTTAGTGTTAGTGTTTACCCAGATTTTGCCAGTTTTCTAGTAAAGCGTTTCTCCTATAAACTATTTCAGCAAATCTGTTGGAACAGAATGCGTTTCTATTGCAAAAGTTTTTCTTAGAAAACTGGTTCAAAGAGCCGGCAGCGTTGCATGCTGAAGGGTTGCAGCTACACAACGTTTCATCTGAAAACTGGTTCAAAGGACGGCAGCGTGGCATGCTGACGGGTTGCAGCTAAATAACATTTCATCAGGAAACTGGTCCAAAGGGCCGGCAGCGTTGCATGCTGAAGGGTTGCAGCTAAATACTGTTTAATAGGAATTCTAGCCAGAAGTACACGTGAAACATATGATTCGATGAGACACAAGCATCCTTCTTCTGATTTGGATATTCTTCTACGCGACACGTAATATAGTTAAGAGACGATGAAAACCAATGACCGATGCAAACGTATGACCTCCAGTCCTCAAGCGTCTGACAAAAGGTGAATTTTCTAAAAGGCTTCTTACTGCAGCAACCTCGCAGGAATGCTTCTCCTATCCCTATGACCATTTATATGTATGTATAGACAAATATTATAACTTTATAAGCTAATACTTTATTCATTAAGCTCTCCTCGTGGTGTTGACTATTTCCCAATTAGTCTGTTCGGATTCCTGATATGCCAGCCCAGTTTCATCGTCCCATCAATTCTGCAAGTGCCCCAGCTCGAGAACAGTGGACCGACAGACCGGCCGAAAAGAGATCGGTACATGGCACTTGAGCAAAGAAAAAATATGAGTCATAAAACAAAAACACAATCTATGATAAAAAAAAAAATGAGTAATATACTGAACGACGAAGCCACGTTAGTTGCTGACGAAAAAGAAAAAAAAAAATGCCTCTAAAATCGTCGGTCCAACAGAAGCTTTCTCGGATGTACCATAGTAGTATCGAATGAGTATACATATCGTCAAGGACTGCAAACTCCTGAATTCATTGGATTACTGTCATCTAGTGGAACAGTCAAAAAAGAATTTCAAGGCCCTACTTCAACCTTTTTGTCAGAAAGCAATGTCTCACGATTCCCCGGCATCACCATGACAGTAGTAAACTTCTTAGTTATTACTAGTTGAAAGGTTGATTAACTGCGTTGTACCTGGATAAATATGCATAGAAACTGGTACAACCGGATCCCTTCCAAATCCAGACATATGTACCGTTAAAAAAGGGTCACTGACATTCAATCTTGCCAACATCGACTAATAAAATCTGCAAAGGTTGCCTCTTACTAAAGCGGTTTAGCCACCAGTTGTACGTCTTTATACTTTGCAGCTACACAGTAAGAGGATACGTGCCAAACTGCATTCTTGTGCTTCTAAACTGCTGATAGAAAACAGCTCGGAGTCCAGCTACCTCTACCACTAGAAGGGGGTGCGATGGACCGCTCCAGTACGTTTAGAGAACCGCACCACTTCATACTGAAGTACGTAATTGACTTCGTATGGCCGTGCAAAGACATCTTTCCTAGCACTACCAGATGAGCAATCGAACAAACTATAAGAACGTGTCCGAAAGCTTTTTGGTGCTGTAAATGCTGAATTAATGCTTCATTTTCTTTTCTTTTTTTGTCCATTTTTGCCGGATTGTCAGTTGTATTTTTGAATTTGTTACGTTTGCCGCCAAAAACACTGAGAAAATCGCCGTACTCCACAGTTTCTTCATGAAAATTTAGCATTCTTGCTGAACTTGTCGATGAATTTTATGCTGAATTAATGCTGCATTAATTCAGCGAAAATTTAAGTCCGAAAGCGAAATGCTGCATAAAATGCTGAATTAATTCAGTATTTTCGTTCGTTTCGGAGCTTTCGGACACGTTCTAAATGTTCTGGGCTCCTTTTTCATGAAGTTTATCGTTTATTTTAAGACTAATCAGTTTTCGTAGAACTCTTCTGAAACCAAACAAAGAACAAAACGGCTTGAATCTTTCTTCCTTATACTTTTATTTTTCTTGGATACATTCCAAGAAACCTAATTGTTCTTTATTTCTGCGCAATGCTGTTCCTCAGAATTTCTGTATATTTGGCATGGCATCAACATTTTCATCAGCTTGTGATCGTAGATATTTTTTGTTCATCAAATAAGACATGATTACAGAAGGCCATATACCGTGCAGGTTGTCTAGCGAATAATTGACTCTGGAAAAGAAAATTGGTACTCCTCTCGTTATTTTTTTTTTTTTTTAGTCTAAATGAGTACCATTTCAAAGATTTCGAGGGCAATCCAATTGAAAAAATGCTCCCCCTAGCTTTAACATATGACTGCAGTAGCTGCTTGATCATAATAATCCTATAAGAGAAGCGGCATCTCAGATTCACTGTAAAGGGGAGTACAGCAATATCTACGCAAACAAATCTTGGACTGTCAGTGATTAGGATCTCAACTAAAACAAGAAATCTGGATCACTGACTATCACAAAAAGTCGGTTCCGTACTTCGGTGATAAGATGTTCCTTCGGCTCAAGCTGACTGCGGATCATTTTTGACGGTGCAAAACCGATAGGTCAGCTACATTTTAAGTACGGAACTACAAATCGCCCATACAAGCCACCGACATACCCATCTTAGATCGAAAGAAGAAGAAAATACAAGTGATCTAAACCAAAATGTAGAAGAATCTCTACCGTTTCGGCGACCCAATCAAACAGCAAAAACAGCAGCCACGTCTAGAATGAAATCACAGGACCAGCTTTAACTCCAACCAATTTTCAAAGAAAGATATTTAAGGAAGAATATTTAATTGTTCTTCACAAGTTCGTTCTCCAGTTTGAGCGGCTTGAGCCTGAAGAGAAATATAGCTCCAATAAAATGTAGCTGACTTATCCGTTTTGCACCGTCAAATAGTCTTCCTATGTTGCGATTTCTTTCTCTCTTTGAACTAATATCCATCTTCTCAGCAAAATATTAAATTATCTAAATATTTAGTATTATCCATCCCCTCAGCTTTTATAAAGGTAATAGTAGTGGTAGAAAAGTCTCATTGAAAGTAAACGTTTTGTTTTTAATAGCACAACAAAAGCGGGGCGGGGATTGCGAGGCTGTACTATCTTATCTTAAAAAAAAGAGAAGAGAGAATATGGAGAATGAGACCATGTAGGGGAGAGGGGGGCATGTTCATTACGTTTTTGCTTTTTTGCATACCAAGATTTTGTTTTAGGGTCTCTTCATTGTTCCTTTGTAGCATCTTGTTACCTTTAACATTTTCTTTGCAAATCTTATTTTCCTATTAGCTACTTTCATCCGGACCTGTCCCCAGACACGGGCAGGTTCGTACATGGCTGGGGCAGTTCCGGACATCACTTTTGTTTAACCCAGGAAGGACTTCCACGAAAGTTGTATCTACATTTTTTCATTCGCTTTCGTTGCCTCAATTCAGTTTCGTTCATTTGCTTCCGTTTGACAAAACTGCATAAGTATACCGTCACTTTATCTACTTCTGTTATTATTATCTGGATATGCTGTTACCGCTTGGTCTGAATATTACTTGTTTTCTTCCAGAATCGATCATTTGCTTCATCATTCAGCTTTACTGTCCGAACCTGCCTCAAGTGTTATTGTCCTGACCTGCTCCTGGTGCTGTTTTCACAGAAATAAATTTGTAACTCTCATACTTTTGTATCAATCATGAAAATTCTTATTCGACATGGTCGAGCCAATCTTAAACTACCTAAATAAAAATCACCGACGATATAAGTGTGTTCAGAAATACCAAAATGAGGTGCCAACTAAATGACATAGAAATCCATTTCGCGCAAAAAAAAAAGTGACACTAGCATCGTTTCGCTATGATAGCAGGAGTGTAACTGCGGGAATTTTTTTTACAGAAGAAGCGTTCCAGTGCAACAGCTCTAATCAAGAAATTCGTATATTTTATAAGAGCGAGGTTTGCAGAGACGATGCTCGGACCTGACTCTATGACGGACCTGCTCCCCTTTCCCCAAAAAAAAAAAAAAAAAAAAAAAATAATAATCTTACCTTGCGTGACGACCAAACAAGAAAACACAACAAACGAAAATTCTATAAATATCACAGAAAAAACAACCTGAGAACAATTTATTTAATCAGTTTCGAAGGTATACCTGCCGAGCAACTCCATCCGTAATTCAGACTTAAACTGGGTTAAATTACCTTTTCCCTTGATACCTACTAATTTTATTCCACAGTTTGGAAGCTTAATAAATAATGGAGAAGGAAGAACTACCTGTAACTATCCGAGGAACCTCAACAGTTCCTCGTATACGGGTATTATGTTGATGAACACATGAGCTCTCAGAAAGTATTCCTGAAAAACTGTCCGGAAGGCTCTCATTGTAATACTTATTTATAAAACTCCGACAGCGTTACTCTGAATCACACGAATTGGAGGATGTACTGAAGAGAAATTGCCAATCCATAGAACTTCTAAGCACGTAACATATCGTGGCTTTGGATTTTCGGCATTCATACAAAAAATTAAGATTTGTATTAATTGACTGTCTCATACAACGGAACAGACTTGTAGCCCTACTATGAAATTTAGAAGACAAAATTCTAGCTTCTTGCTTCTGGCTTCTAGCTTTCTGTGGGTCACAGTAGCCGAAAAATATCTTCTACAAGCCACAGTTCGTCCGATTTCTCTTTCAATCAGAAATCCATTCAAAAGGATACAATTCAATTCTGCCCCACTCTAGAACTATTTACATTTTGGATAAATCTCCGACTAAGGACTAAATTCAACTGCAGTGTTTTCTACTCAGATAACTCTTATCATTAAGAAGATAAGATAGATTTACAAGGATGAATTCCAGGTAAAGATGAAAACCCTTCTTCATTCATTAAGCAGTCAAACTATGAGCATCGAGAATTGGCATTACCGACTTTCTTGGACCATGTCTTATGCAGTCAACGACAGAATGCACTCGGTGGGTGACATAGGACTGGTTTACTCACCCACGCTAAACTTCAGGCAGACAAACTTTGAATCTGGAATCGAAGATGAAGTGATAATGTAGCACATTGATTTATTTGCAGGACCAATCAGTTCCTCTGCTAAGCTGGAACAGGGTTGTCAAAGACATGCAAGCAACAAAGCATATTGGTGCTAAGGCGGCGTCAAAGAATATTAAGTATATTCTGGACCTGCTACGTAAGTGCGGTAATGATGATTTGGATATTTCCTGCCACGTCATTCGTGTTCCTATTAGTTATGTTTTTGATCCGAATACTCCTCGCGATTCTCCCTAGAATTCTTCTATGTCGCGTTTTTGGACTATCCAGATGAGGTGAATTCTCATTTTCTTGCGTTTTTGTCAGAATCGAGAACGTGGAAAGCCACACGATTCTGCAGAATCGAGAAGTTGCTCCGACGGTGAATTCTCAATTCTCCTCTCTGCGTTTTCCTCCCTGATTGGTCAAGGGAGTGCGGGTGCTCAATATGCATAAACAATTATTCCGGGTTGCGGACGAGCTCCGAAATCAGTGTTTTTGGCAAAATTGAAAATGGAGAAGTCAGAGGAGCAAAAACGGTGATTTGTACGAGAATGGAAAAGACTCTATATGACTAAAACACGCCAGTGATTATCAGGAAGAAAGAGTAAACGTTTCCGTAACGAATCAATCTCAATGACTCGAATCCTGAGTCAGCGCAGCTGTGATACCGTTTCTTGCTTTCTTCCGCAGGTACCCAGAGATTCTGAATCGGAAGGGAGAGATAATCATCAAGAGTATTCAGAACCGAGAATTAGGAACGGAGCGTTCGGATCAAAAACGCAACTATTGAAATCTCCTGTGTAACACCAGTAGCGTATTCTCGACTTGAAGCAAAAGTAAATAGCTGCGAACAGATGTTAAAAGCTATGGTCTTCGAAAATGGTTTCGTCCAAAGCCAATTTCCCATCCATTCCACCTGGAAAAAGTGACAATGACAATCATACTCCTATGATCATCTCCAAGGTATCGCCTGATCTAAGCAACCCTACGAAGCACAGACAAGTTCTCGAAGAAGTTTGCGGTCAGGAGTCGATTCTGGCTGTTAAACCGGTTGGTGAAAAGTTATCATGTGCATTGACAGAATCGCTGCCCCGTAGTTCTGCCTCTCGGCTCAGGCTGCCCTACTCTTCTCTACCGTGAATATTTCAGCCAGAAAGTATTACAGATTAGCAATCTAAAGTGGCTTTGAAATTTCCTAGTTTAAGGAAGTCCTTGGAATCACATATACTATTCGTCTTGGGAATATTAAGCTCTTTTTCGTGAATCCCAGGTCACTCGATCATGCTCTAAAAGATGGTATCCGGATTGAATACGAATCAATTCGAGTATCTGCTTTTCATGACCGTTCAAGCTTACGTTTAAGGCCCAGAATTCCTGAAATATATACTTGCTATTCACGAATATCTATGATAAATTTTCCTCCCGACAGGCTTGCTGTAGTAAAAATTAATAGAAACTGGTTCTGTTTTCTGTGTTAAAAGTAATACGTGACCAATCGCAGCATCAGTCAAGAAAGAAGAGAGAAACGGACAAGGAGAGATATTTTAATAAAACTGAAAATTGAAACGGAAAGTGAAAGAAAATTAAAGATTAAAAGGGAAATACCATTCGTTCAGGTTTCGTATCTATACTGCCTATAGGTAGTCCGTTCGAGGGCAGTAGCCGCAAACTTCATTATCCGATGTTCTTTTCGATAAAAAGTATGTTCACTTGTCACTTGGGCTTAGGTCTATGTTCTATGGCTCATATATTAATTGAAGACCATACAAAGCGGAGTTACAAAAAAGAGAAAAAAAACAAGAAAAATATAATGATTTAAAAGTAGCCCAGATACACATTCTTTAATACACATTTGTGTGTCAAACCGAAATTACCTGTACAGTTTAGTATGACTGACTTCCCATTCAAAAAACTCATTCAGTTTCAATTTTATTACTAATATCTCTCATTATCCGTTTCTCTTTTTCCTTCTTTTTCCTTAACTTTTATCACACAAAATAGAAACCGTTTCTAATAACTTTTACTACAGCAAGCCTGGCTGGATGAAAGTTTGACCATAAACATTCGCAGATAGCAAGTATCTCTCTTCGACACACATTGGTCGACTTACGTAATTTCTCACTGTTTTTGTTTAGCTCTGAAGGGACATACAATCAAACCAGCTAGCTTTTTTTTCATTAATTAGTTCGCTTTTCAAGTTTATTTACTATCTGTCAAATTGTTTCTTCAGATCAGTTCAGTTTCCAGTTCGTATTTTGCCAGAAACTCAATTCTGGAAGTTTGCGCACATCACCATGTTACAGGTTTGCTATTCAGAAACCAAAGCTCTTCTCATTCTGAATGCCAGAGCTTCACAGCTAAGAAATATTCAGATTAAGTTTCTTATTCATGCGAGGGATACTGAGTTGCAGAAGACGGTACGGTATACGCACAGTGGACAAAAGGGAGGCAAGATTTTTTTAAATACATGCTCTAATTCGCCTTTTCCCAATTTTTTCTTCTAACCATTTTTCTTATTTGGGGCGTTATTGTAAGGCAATTGTGGTTGAGGTTACTGATACATAATTGATAAAGCAGAGGAAAACAAGAATTTCAGAAAATGTTGAAGATCTACAAGATTTGAACCACGGATCTCTTGGTTCATAGTTTAGCATAATAACCACTATATCCCCAACGTGTAATTTGTTTCTCACTTTGAACGAGCTAATCATAAAGATATAGAGTGTTCAGTATTTCACTTAAAACAAAAAATTGATTTGCCTCTCGCCCATAAAGAGTTGCATTTGAGAGGGAGGTTGTTTGATCTAGGATTTATCCTAGTTTTATTTGTAAACAGGAATAAAAACTTACTTTTAAGAGTTTGACAAAAGGTAAGCATCTACGCTATATGAAAGACACACTACAATTTCTACAAGGAAATCATTGTGAAAAGGTTACATTATCATAAGCACTAAGAAAGTACATGAATAACCCCGAGGCTAAAAAAATAAGAAACATCAACGAATGAACCCTATTTCTATGGACAACCTAGATATACTCTAGGTTAGACATTATATTTTTAATCACAAGGCTGCACAGTTTACACTCTTCGCATGAACAAATCTTCCAGTGGCCAAAAGGGATGGTGTGAATGGAATCGACCTGATATCCCTTGTCGGAGAGGTTGGTCAAGATGAATTTTTTTGTTTTACTGATGGAAAGTTGAAACTTTCTCTTGTTGATGCGAATGTTTTCGGTACGAAGGACTTGTCCAGCCAGCGACTTTTCGTAAACAGAAAAATCCAGCAATGTTCTTGATGACATTTCGAGACACACCTTTTGCTTCGGGTTTATCCTTTTCTCCAAAAGTGAGCCAAAGCTCTTGGGCTTCAGTCCAATAAGCTTTTGAATGGGAACACTTCCGGTCTCACTCTTGATCTTCCCATGTTGTTTTTCGGCTGTAGGTTTCTTGAGGGCAGGTAGATCATGGAGATTACTGGTATCGATATGCTCACGCAACTGGAGTTGGGTAGCCACGTCCTCGAAAAACTACCAGGTCCTTTCCGTTCATTAATGTAGGAATCTAAAAATTAAGGAGGCATGTATTAGATCACCAAAACGACCCAGAGAGGGCTTTCATTTTTTCCTATAGATGGATTTTAGGAGACAAACTTCACCGTACAATGATACTGTACAATGATACAGAAGCTTGAGGTTGATGCGCATTCGAGTATTTGTTCTCGTCTTTATTTTTCCCCATGGAGGGCCGTCGGAAATGCACTTACCCGTATCCACATACAGCAGCTTCAGGTTATTGCCGTAGAGGGGCTGCAGCACATCGCAGAAAAATTGTGTGCTCATCAATTTTGACAAGTCGAGAATCATCACCCCACGGATCAGAGGTTTGTTCATATTGACGATCCATTTGCTTCAAAACACGGCAGCAAAGTTCTCGACAAGTAGTATATTCCATGAAGATTTTGGATGCGAGACTTTGCGTTCAAAGTCATCGGCGGCGGTTCACCACAATGTGTTTCAGTTGATTCTGAAGGAGTTTGCCAAATTGACTGTTCATAAGGGTCTGAAAAGGAAAGAACAATCAGTGACGTCGGAATAAGCTAGCCAAGACCTGGTGGTGAGAGTAATATTTGAGGTTAGTTGAGGTACTAAGTGCCAAGACTGGGCTAGTAATAGTTTGGGACCAAGGTTTTCGAGTAGAACCGATAAATTGGGATCCGTGGTGACGTCAAAATAAAATAAGTAAGCCTAGACAAGATGTGACGGATTTGGGTCGGACGTCTCCTTGCGTTCTTGAACAGGTTTCTTGATGAATCCTCTAGAAATGGTGCTTAATCAAACTCGATGATTCTGTGGATTTTGGTGATCTTGACCCCCAACTTCTTGTAATAGATTGCATTTTTGTACTAGCAGATGTACTCTGTCTTGGGCAAGAAATCAAGGACAAGCTTTTCACTGAAAATGAAAGGGGTTCCAGCATCTACAATTGTTTCTGATAGTCTGAAAGGTCCTCGTAGACCACATTTCTTTTGTGAGCCATCGGTGGATAATCGAGCAAAGCGTCCATCTTCTCAGGGGGTACATTAGCACCCATTTCAATCAACCAGCCTTTACCACTTTCCATTGACACTGTATCCAGGTCAAAGAATGCAACCTCTTATCTGTAGCCACTTATCGGTAGCGGGAGAATCATGTTGCTGGAGTCTGTGGAGTTGTAATCAGCGTAGATCAGTTCCACTGTAGGTTTACATGGGTCGTACGTTTCGGGAAGTCTAGGACGATTCGCTTCAGACACTGATGAGCTGATTAAAGTATATGTCATCCATTTTTTGGTACAAAAATTCCTTCATGAGATACACCAGTTTGAAAATTTCAAAGGGGTTGACAACTTCAGTAGTAAGGTACATTGAAACCAAAAATAGGCGATAGCAGTTATGAGCCATGTAGGGGACTTTTAAGCAACAGTCGACTGTTAGCTCATAATCATCTTCGGTAATGAGGGCCTTGCAGCTTTTGCTAGTTGGTGTACCTGTTATTTGTTTCCGGTGTATTCGATGGTAAGAACAATTTGGTTCCATTTGTGTACGCGATTTCAGCTGAGTTTATCATTCGTTTTTTTGCACTTGGGTTTGCGGTAAAGAAATGGTATCAGATGTACCTCTTAAACTTTAGAAGTTCTCTCATTGCTAAAGAAACTAGAGCTTATCCTTTGCTCCTTTCTAAGTGGTGACGTTAGAAAGTTGGCCTACGGCAAAAAAGTCAACTTTTGAACTAAGACAGGTAAAAAAAAAATTTTCGACGGCAATCGATAGCCGCTGATGAGATGATCAAAGTATATGTCATCCATTTTTTGGTACACAAATTCCTTCATGAGATACACCAGTTTGAAAGTTTCAAGGGGTTGACAACTTCAGTAGTAAGGTACACACTGAAACCAAAAATAGGTGATACCAGTTGTGAGACATGTAGGGGACTTGTATGCGGCAGTCGAGTGTTAGCTCATAATCATCTTCGGCAATAAGGGGTTTGCAGCTTTCGCTAGTTGGCGTACCTGTCATTTGATGGTAAGAACAATTAGGTTCCCAATTGTAAGACATGCAAGGGACTTGTCAGTAATAATAGGCTGTTATGCTACAAAAATCTTCAGCGATGAGGGGTTTGAAACTTTTGCTAGCCGGTGTACCCATTATTTTTATCCGGTGAACTTGATGTCTATCACGGGAAAGGGACTTGTCAGTAGAATCGGTGCACGAGGGGCTAGAAATTTGTGCAAATTGTTGCACATTGTATTCGATTTATATAAAACTGACGGTAAGAAAGTTTGTATCGATGGTCTCTCGCTGTATCCTAGGATTTACTGTTTTCGCAACGGGTACAAACGATAATGTAAAATAAGGTAGTTTCGTAATAATTAATAGTGTCATCTATGGTATTTTAATCCTGAAAAGTTACGGATAGCTTTATAATACCAACTAGATTATATAGGATATTGTTCCAAGTTTTCATCCGTCACGATGTCTACGATTGAAAAGGATAAAGTTCAACTGACTGCAAAGTCAATTTAGTCCTTTTTTCCGATATTCTTTTGTTGTGGTTAGGGCAATCGATGCCCTTGATGAGCTGATCAAAGTATATGTCATCCATTTTTTTTGAACAAAAATCCTTCATGAGATAAACCAGTTTGAAAGTTTCAAGGGGTTGACAACTTCAGGAGTAAGGTACACACTGAAACCAAAAATAGGCGATACCAGTTGTGAGACATGTAAGGGACTTGTAAGCAACAGTCGACTGTAAGCAACAGTCGACTGTTAGCTCATAATCATCTTCGGCAATGAGGAGTTTGCAGCTTTTGCTAGTTGGTATACCTGTTATTTGTATCAGGTGTATTAGATGGTAAGAACAATTTTGTTCCCAAAAAGCCAAAACGGCTTTTATGCTATAATCATCTTCAGCGATGAGGGGTTTGCAACTTTTAATAGCTGGTGTATCCATTATTTGTTCCGATGAATTTGATGTCAATCACGGGAGAGGGACTTGTAAGTAAGAATCGGTTCACGAGGGGCTAGAAATTTTTGAAAATTGGTGCACATTGTATTCGATATCTGTAAATATGACGGTAAGAAAGTTTGTATCGATGGTCTATCGCTATAACCGAAGATTAACTGTTTACACAACGGGTACAAACGATACGGTAATCTAAAACAATAAGGTAGTTTTGTAATAATTAATAGTGTCATCTATGGTATTTTAGTCCTGAAACGTTACGGATAGCTTTATAATACCAACTAGATTATATAAGATATTGTTCCAAGTTTTCATCCGTCACGATATCTACGATTGAAAAGGATAAAGTTCAACTGACCGCCAAGTCAATTTAGTCCCTTCTTCCGATATTGTTTTGTTGTTGGTTTTACAACGCTAAAGAACAGCTTTTGATCATGTGATTATTCTTTTTAGAACATACCGTTTTAAAAGCTTCGATAAGTTGACAATTTCAGCATTTAACCGACAGCGAAGAAACAAAACCAAAGTGTTGCTCTCGCAACACTTTAGTCGGCGAAGCCGGACAAAGGTTGCCGCAACACTTCACGTTGCCCCGGCAACGTAGGTCTAGTTCATCAGACTTTTGTTCAGTCCGCATCGATTTCACCGTATTCGGTCCGTCCCTGCATAAATTCGGCGATTTAACCTGTTTAGTTTCTCTCAATCTCTACCGAATTCGATAATTCGATAAGTCCATTTCGTAATCGAATTCGGTAAGTTTCATTTGGTTCTGATTCGTTACCAAATATGGTAATACTCCGGATTTTTCTTTAGTCCGTTACTATTACTAGGGTAGCGTTCCAGTGAAGTTATTACAAGTTACTATGGTAAGAGGAGAGGCGATCGGCGTATTGTGGTAGTTATCACGCTCTCTGGAATGAAAATAAAAACTATGCGAACATACGTCATTACTCTTACGAGAGTTCCTGCAGAGCCGATAGTTAGTATAACTTATGATGCTCGCGACCATCATAAGTAAGGTAGCGTTCCAGCAACTTATTCTTAGTTACTATCGTTACTATTCTTGTTATTATTACCGTTCCAGACCCCGCCGTAATAATTGAATTGGTACCTCTCACTTACTATTTTCATTCCACGACTGTTACGATCGTTACAATTTACTGGTCGCGAGATCATAAGTGATAATAACTATCGGTTCGTCAGGAACTCCCGTAAGAGTGATGAGGTATGTCCGCGTTGTTATTATTGTCGTTGCAAAGAGCTTGGTAACCACCACAATACGGCACTCGCTCCTCCTCTTATCATCGTAACTTTTAATAACTTCACTGGAACGCTACCTAAATAGTAGCGATCATAACAGTCGTGGAACGAAAATAATAAGTGGGAGGAGCCAATTTACTTATTACGGCGGGCTCTGGAACGGCAATAATAACAAGAATAGCAAGAGTAGTAAAGATCGTAACTAATAATACGTCGCTGGAACGCTACCTAGACTTGCCGAATTTGGTTATTTTAGGCGGTTCTAATATGAGTTTTATTTTTCGGTATACTACGAATTCATTATTTGCTTCAACCCAGTTACTGAGTTTGGTAATTTAAGTGGCATTTATTTAGATCTCTATCTTCACCATTTAAAATAGATTCAGCTGGTTGCTGTTCATTTCTGTACTTCTTAGGATTGCAGTACTTCAGGAATAAGCACGTCTCTTGACGTGAAAACTAGCCTACTTATGTTTGCTGTAAATTCCGAGGTACTTTGTATCCAATTTACCATGGATCGCCGCTTTCTCCGCCAGACAACTCTGACTTGAATAGGTAGCCTTGGGATCGCAGAAAGACACTTTTATCATCAGTGTCCACAAATTTCGCCTGCGGCGCATTTCGCTGTCTTCATTTAGTTGGCGTCTCAGGCTTGGAATTTTGGGGGCTTGAACTATGTTAAAAGCTAGAATTTGCAAGAGAAGTAGTTAAATGTTGCCAGAAAAAAAGGCGGATTACAGAAATTTCGACTGCGGCGCATTAATTAATCATTGGCACAGCTGTTAGCGACGTTGTCGGTATGCAGCAACCCCGTTTTTAGGCGATTATTTCAAGTTCTCTTGGGAAAACTGGAAAGGTCTTCCGAAGGTAAAATGCTAAAAAAACAGAAGCGGAAAAGTATGTACTATGCCCCTTTTTACGTTGTAGCTTCATGAAGCCAACTCGCTGTATTTTACAACTTTTTTAATAAATTCAGTAAAAATCAGGTAGCGATTTGGTCAATTTTACCAGGTGCGCCCCCTCCCCCCAGGCTCGAGATGCCCCTGTCCCCCAAAATAACCTATTGAACTAATGTCACTAAGTAACTTCTGCAGCTATATGCAAGCTTTCGCAATATCATAGTAGTGTCTATAGCGTCAATTACTGAAAAAGACTCAATATGTCTGTCTGTCTGTCTGTGACTAAGCCAGAGAAGTAGCTGAAAAATTAGTCTGTCCGTCTGTGACTAGGTTTGTATGTCGGTGACTAATGACTAAATATACAAATAAGGTGGACTTCACCTAAGTTAACCTATCTTAACCTAGCCAAGGTGAACCTAACCTGAATGTGCAATGAGGGTATGAAGGGGTAGATGCAATTGCGAAATATAAATGAAGTAGTGTATATAGCGTCAATTACTGAAAAAAATTCAATATGTATGTCTCTGTGTCTGTGACTAAGCCAGAGAAGTAGCTGATAAGTTAGTCTGTCCGTCTGTGACTAATTATGTATGTCGGTGATTAATGACTAAATATACAATTATGGTGGACTTAACCTAAGTTAACTTATCTTAACCGAACCAAGGTGAACCGAAACTAAATGTGCAATGAGGGGATGATCGCAACACTTTAGTCGGCGAAGCCGGACAAAAGTCGATTGCCGTCGAAAAAAAAATTCTACCTGTCTTAGTTCAAAAGTTGACTTTTTTGCCATAGGCCAACTTTCTAACGTCACGACTTAGAAAGGAGCAAAGGATAAGCTCTAGTTTCTTTAGCAATGAGAGAAATTTTAAAGTTTAAGGGGCACATCTGATACCGTTACTCTACCTCAAACCCAAGTGCAAAAAAAAAAAATTATAAACTCAGCTGGAATCGTCACAGACATGGACAGAAACAATAGATGGCAGCACTTTCGGACCCGTGGGAAAAAGCCACTTTTTTGTCTCTGTAGATTTTTCTATTTATCACTCAAAGAAGATATGTTGGCTGTGGGGCCGGGTAACTGCCGCATATATTTAACACTTATAGATTTTAGTCCATCTTCAATTTGAAACTGGTGCCTGCCTGCTAGCGTGCTAGAACGGAGCTTTCCACTCGAAAGCAGAAACATGGTTTGATGAAACGAAAGGTTCGCTACACAACTTGAGATGGTCCTCTCCGACATAGGCTATACAACTCCACTTCACTTCGCAAACCGTAGGCTCTGGCTCGATGACAAGCAAAAACCATCCTTATTGGCCCCAGGCAAGAGTTCTACGGAGCTTTCCAAAATGTAATGTCATATTCATCAATCCGGCCTAAGGTCCACGCTTTCCGTAAAAACCGCACAGGTTAGACCCTTCCCAGTTACCAGGAATAAAATGAAATCGGAGTCATAGGAAAAAAAAAAAAAAAAAAAAAAAACGAGGACAAAACCAAAGTGTTGCTCTCGCAACACAATTATCACATTCGGTCACGAATCTGATTAATGACCGAATTATGAAAAGGACTGACCGAATTAACGAAGTCGGGAAAGAATGAGACTAAAAAAACAGGCTGAATCACCGAATTTATTCAAGGAAGGGCCGAATGCGGCAAAATTGATGCGGACTGAACAAATGAATTATGAATTATTGAAATCAGTGTGACCGAACTTCAGACTGACCGAATGCAATAAAACAGATACGGACTTGAGAAAAGTCCTGTGAATTACCAAATTTGCTAGTGAATGAGAGCAAATAAACAGGTTAAGTCACCGAATTTACGAAGGAACAGACCGAATGCTGTCAATTGATGCGGAGTGGACAAAAGTTTGGTGAATTAGCAAACTCGATAAGGAAAGGGGAACGAAGAAATACGTTAAATTACCCAATTTCGAATTGCGGAGACACACGATTTTATGAAATGGGCATCACGGCTTCGCCGCGATGCCCTTACCCTCATTGCACATTCAGTTTAGGTTCACCTTGGTTAGGTTATTGACGCTATATACACTACTTCATTTATATTTCGCAATTGCATCTACCCCTTCATACCCTCATTGCACATTCAGGTTAGGTTCACCTTGGCTAGGTTAAGATAGGTTAACTTAGGTTAAGTCAACCTTATTTGTATATTTAGTCATAAGTCACTGACATACAAACCTAGTCACAGGCGAACAGACAAACATTTCAGCTACTTCTCTGGCTTCGTCACAGACAGACAGACAGACATATTTTTTTTCTTTTCAATAGTTGACACTATATATACTACTTACGAGCACAGTATTGCTCAGCCGGACAGCCAAACAATTTCTATCTGAAAAATACAGTAATGGGGGCAATAAGGACAGCTTACTATTTCCTATGCGGGCAATAGCACTGAACGACGACCAGGTGTACTTTGAGCACTCACCACAAATTAAAAATGATCTTTGTTTCGCTTTAGGAAATTGACACAACAGGGACCTTTGACCTAACTAACGGAACAGATGCTACTTCAGACACACAATGTCATTAGTAGAAAGCAAATAGTAAATTTAATCTTGTTCATCCTTGGTGTCACATATGTTACATGAAACTATAGATATGTTCATTTCGGTCAGTAGTATAGGGGTATGAAGATTAGGAAGGTCCTATGGTCGTATAGGGGCATGAAGACTTGAAAGGTGCCATAGGAAAATCTGTCTGTCCGTCTGTGACAAGAGTATGGATTGGTGAGGTGCCATAGGAAATATGTAAATGAACCTAACCTAACCTCACTTGACCTAAGTTTAAGCTCCCCTTTCCCACCCCTCCCGTGGACCCACCAACTTGACCTAAGTTTAAGCTCTCCTTTCCCACCCCTCCCGTGGACCCACCAACTTGACCTAAGCTTAAGCTCCCCTTTCCCACCCCTCCCGCCGACTCACCAACTTGACCTAAGTTAAAGCTCCCCTTTCCCACCCCTCCCGCCGACCCAGTAACTTGACCTAAGTTCTACCACGGAAATATCTAAATATCACATCTACCACGGAAATATTTGATGCTCTAGCATTTCCTTACACCACCTATCAGCCGTATATTGTGGATTTTATCCAGAAGCGTCGTAAGAAGATTATTCAACACACCCGTCAAGTTCAGGATTACAGTACAAAAAGTTGTGGATTTCATGCTTTGTTGTTTCTTATTTTTCGGTGTCGTGGTAATTCGTATTCCTACTTTCTTAGTATTTATACTGGTGTGCCTATTTATAATGATTTCCTTGTAGAAAATGTATTGTGTCATTTATATAACGTAGATTTTAGTGCCCTACGGGTCAAGTGTCTTAAAAACAAATCGTGTTGTATTGTTTATAAATAAAAACCTTGTAAATATACCAATGTCTGTCTGATAGGTTAAAGTAGTATATACCGATTTGAAACCGCCTACCTTTACCATTTACTCATAACCCCTCAATGGTGTAGTGGTCAAGACACCTAACTCTGAACCCAGAGATCCCGAGTTCAAATCCTAGTCAGTCCAGGATTTTACGAAAGTGAAACTACCCTCTTATCAATCAATCAATCAATCAATCAATATTTAATTTCCGCCAAAGATAGCGAGTAAAAAAGAAATTAATAGACACTGACAAATTTTGGCTAAACACTATAACTAAAAAACTGCCAAAAGGTAGCCTAACTACACTGCCGAAAATACTTAAAACTTATCTACAATTTAATTACAGTTTAATAACTGACAAATTGAAAAAAAAATAAAACAAAAATATCATTCACGAAAAAACCTGCACAGATTATGTTGGAGACCTGAAAAATTTGATACAACTCGTTGAAGTTTTTTATTCATTATAATAAGCGGATCTTTAAGATTATAGTATTCCATCATATGCGTGTTAGAAAAATAACAAGAAAATCGACATAAAAACTTTTCAAATTAAAAAAATGACGTTTTCATATGCGTTAAATTGCTAAGGGTAAAATACGGTAAGAGGGGAGAAGCACTTAAAATTTGAGGTAAAACAGCTGTATTAAAAATTCAAATTACATCCTTCGAGATTCTAATAAATAAGTCCTCGATGGTGAAGTGGTCAAGACACCTGACTCTGAACACAGAGATCCTAAGTTCAAATCCTAGTGAGACCAGAAACATTTTATTAAATTTCAGTGGGGGGAAGGTGGAAAAAAAGGGAACAAGTCAGACTGGGAGGGAGCAGGGGGAGCTTAAACTTAGGTCAAGTTGGTGGGTCGGTGGGAGGGGTGGGAAAGGAGAGCTTAAACTTAGGTCAAGTTGGTGGGTCGGCGGGAGGGGTGGGAAAGGGGAGCTTAAACTTAGGTAAAGTTGTTGGGTCCACGGAAGGGGTGGGAAAGGGGACTTTAACTTAGGTCAAGTGAGGTTAGGTTAGGTTCATTTACATATTTCCTATGGCACCTCACCAATCCATACTCTTGTCATAGACGGACAGACGGATTTTCCTATGGCACCTTTCCAGTCTACATGCCCCTATACGACCGTAGGACCTTCCTAATCTTCATACCCCTCTACTACTTCGGTCATTTGCAGATTTGCACTTATTGTTAAAGTAGAATAAAACTTTATATTTTTTTTTGGACAGTGGTTAACGTAGGTTAACCTGATTAGGTTAGTGTATTACGTGTTCTGTTTGTTGCCTTCTTTTAATTTCTTTAGTTCGTTTCTTATCTCTTTTTATCACAAGAATGGCTAAAAGTTAATTATAAATAAATAGTAGATATCCAGATATAGCCCAATCTGACGGAGGTTCATATTGAGCATGAGGATGACTCTTGCCTACAAGGATTGAAATATAGGATGAAAAGGTATGTAAATCAGGATATTGCACAAAAGTCAACAGAAAAATCACGTGGTTCCGCTCGAAAAATTTCGTTCCAAGAAGCTCATCCACAGCTGCTCAAAGATCATCAATTTACCGTTGTATCTGCTTATGGAATTCATTACCATCTGATACGCATTCTCACCTTACTTTCTATTCCTTTTTCCAGCGCCTGCTCCTATCCACTCAAGTTCACTGGTAGGTAATGCACCCGTATTTACCCATCTTTTCTTGTATCATTTTTGTGTGCTTTTCTTTCGTTCATTTTTATTCTCTTATTTATTTTTCTCTATACTGAACTTTGATAAAAAAAAAAAATTTTTTTTAACAATTCTTCCGTAGTTTTGTCTTTTTATTTCCTTCTCTTTCTCTTTCTTTTCTTTCAGTGTATTTTTCTTCTTCTTTTGCCGTCAATTCCTTTCTGTATGTGTAGTTTATTTATGTTTGGGATGTGATCTAACTATTGTAATGTGAATATTTTCAGTGTTAGTATATAAGTAGTAGATCCCCAACAAGATAGCTTCAGGGGGTCTTGTTTATCGCATTATATTTATGGTATGTAGTCTATGTAGTACAAATAATTAAATTCAATTCAATCCAGTTCAGATTTATTCACAATAATATAAAAGCATGGCAGTTATGACATTTGCACGTCGACACACTACAAAAAGACCAAGAAATATTTCAAATTCACGTCTTTTCATTATAAAACTTAGTAAAATACGGCACAAATGTTTTAAAAAATCGCTCAAATGAATTGACACAAGGCTCGTCAAATTTTTGCACATAACTAGATTTACAATTATGTCTGGTCTTAATTTCATATTTACAATTCGGTTTAACCTTTGGCAGAATGGTATGGTGTTGATCGGACTCTAGGCACTGGAGACCAAATTTCATAATTTATGCATGTCTTCTATCAGCAAGGGATTTTAGAATTAGCTTCGCCAGTGCAAGTTTAGATTAGATTAGATTAGATTAAATTTTATTTTACACATGTATACAAAACATTTTACAGCACCTGCTAAGAAAGCCCCAGAGGGTTTCCTATAACATTTTACAGCACCTGCTAAGAAAGCCCCAGAGGGTTTCCTATTCTATGCCCCAGAGTCATAGTCCAAGTATTAGTTCCCAAGGATGATTCGGAGACCACGCTTTTGAATTTTTTCGATCCTCGAGGACTGGTTCTGGGTTAGGCCATTGTGCCAAACTTGACAGGCGTATTCGGTCAGTGGACGAACAAAGAGTAGGTAGCACTGTAATAATACCTTTGTAGAAAAACCAAATCGTTTTAGGTTTGAAAAGAGAGATATGGCACCGTTAGCCTTCTGACAGATGGAGTTCAAGTGATTTCATTTCAGATCATTTTCAATTGTCAGGCCAAGAACTTTGTCGCTTTTGACATGTTGTAACGCTGTTGATTCAATTTTTGGTGTTTACTTTTTTTAAAAGCAGATTCTGAGCACTGAACTTTTTTTCAGACTTAGTTCGAGCTTCAGGTTGTTTTCTGCGGCACCAGGTCATCCAGTATGTCATTGAGAAGTGTTTTAGATTCACATGTGGATCTAAGAGTAAGGGATATTAGTAGGGACATGTCATCAGCAAATTTGAATCTGTTTTTTAGGTTCGTCATCAGCGTATTAACCACAATTAGGAAGGCAAGTGGGCCTAACCTGGTCCCCTGAGGTGCTCCGGACGTTATTTTCTCAAGCCCTGAAAGACTCTCAACTGCCAGTTGAACGCACTGGGCACTCCGAGAGGAAGCTGGCCATCATTTTCACAAGGATGTCTCTTGCTCCCCTTCGATTTTGCTCGGATCGTTACTTCATTGTGGCATAGTGAATCAAAAGCTTTCACAAAGTCTGTGATGAGGCAGTCTACGTAGGCACTTTCAATTTCGAGGTGCTGGGCTATTACGTGTATGAGCTTGACCAGATAGTGAACTGTACTGCAGCCAGGTCTGAATGTCATCATACTTATGTCATACTTATGTCATCATACAGCCATTTGAAAAGAAATCCTTCGAAAATTGTGGAACACGTCTAGTCTTTAATATTGTCCTTAGGTCATCCATACCCTTAGGATTTTGCTTTTTAGGTATTGGCGTAATGACTGCCTTTTTTTAAATGACGAGGGTACCTTCTGGAGACCAAGGACTGGTTGAATACTGCCGTTAGAGGGACGGCAAGTTCAGCAGCGGAATTTATGATGATCTGGACTGGAATCTCCCCGGGGAACGAGGATTTGTGACTGTTTAGGTTGGAGAGAGCTTTAAATACTTGATGGCACTCAATGATAGGTATGTCAGTGACGTCAGGCAATGCAGGGATCTCAGAGAGACCAGGGTGCTTCCTACAGATTTGAGCGAAATGATGATTAATTTTGTCAGCTGTGAGTGAATCACCATTCTCTTTGCAGAATTCGTGATGTCTATTGTCTTTTCCCAACATTTTCTTAACGTGTGAGGTCAGTCTTAAGTAGAGTTTGGATCTCAAACTTTAGAGTTTGAGGCCTCTTTTTGTACTAGATACCACTTTGTTACGAAGTTTGCGTGCATAGCCGTGATATCCTTGCTTGGAGAGTTTGTCTCGTCGTTTGTCATGTTCTTAATTTCGTCAGTGACCCGAGGCTTGGTGTTAGCTCTAACACCAATAGATGAGTGAATGAATGAATGAGGAAAATAAAAGAGCACCATGCTAATTAATTTTGACAACAAAAGTGTTGTGTTCCCTGGAACAAGATTTTTCGCTAAATTGAGAATCAAACCTCCGTCAAACTTTAAAATTCTATACGTTATTTCTTCTTTGCACACGAATATCTATATGTATACGTAAATTTATGACCCACTGTAGGCTGGTTTAATACAGTTGAGTAATGAAAGAAAAGAAAAAAAAGAAAGTACAATGCGTCACAGAAGACTGTGATGATTTCTCTTTTCTTTCTTTTGACAAACTCTTTAGAAATCCTTTTATTAGACAAAAATGAAAAAGCACTTTAGGAAGCTAGTGGGTATGATCTTTGAAGCTTAGTTCGAAGATGGCTAGAAAAGAGAATTGTCAGAGCAGATGTCTAGTAAATGGTTGATGTACCTGAAACAATATGGTGCATGGTCTATTCAATGATATGAAGTCTTATACTTGTATATTCGTATGAAACAATTGGCTAGTTGTAAGTCAACTGGAGTTCATTATTATTATTAAAACATTGCAATATAAGGCTAGGGAGTGTAGCCTAGACTTGCAAAAATGACAAACAGTCGAACTGCAGTGATACTAGCAATTAGTCATGAATGCTATAGTCCAAACAAAGTGAAAAAATTAACAACCTACCATTTTTCCTTGATGTGGGAAGACTACAGCTTACTTATTCTAGAATTTCCTATAATCGAAAGTTTGTCTCGTTTTGAATGTTGCAAGCGTAGTGGGTGGCGATACGGGTAAGGCTCATTTTCAATGCATGGAAAGAATAGGTCTTGGCGCAACTACTTAGTGTTTTTTTTCTCTATGTAAAGATCTAGATCTACAGTAAAAAGTTTATTTAGATTAGATATTGTAACCATACGACTTACAAAATTTCAAATTGACAGCTTTCATTGGTTCATCAAAACAGCCTTCAATCTGACTTTTCCCTGTTCAGTGGTTTCTTGCATTTGGTGCTACTATACTAACATTGGTTCATTTTCCTTCTCATAATAAAACAACATTCCACATCCAAATTTTTTCATTAAAGTCCGGGTCCAGTCCCATCATTTCACCGAGTCTTCAAGCTTGTCAGAGTCGCAGCTTTCATACTTCTTTTCCCTTTTACTCCTTCTCAATGTCTAGGTTCATGGGTCTTCTTACTGTTCGACCATAGTGCGTGATGGTGTTTCACTGGTTCCCAGGGGCTGAGATCGAGTGGCCGTATGGTTGGGGCTCGGAGTGACCTGCTGACCTTCCCGCAGTGGCAGTGGACATATGAATTGGTCCGTCTGTGAAGGTGAGGGTGGCGGCTCTGTAAGGCTCCACTTTGGGACGAATACGAGACAGACGGTCGAAGCGAGGCTAATGACCCCTGGTAATGTCTACTTGTCTTCAGTTTCCGTAGGTGAAGGGTAAGTGAAGAGCCGCCACCTAGAGTAGCCTTGAACTTGGAGCTGGCGTGGAGGATAACGTAGAATATGGTAGCGTATAATCGCGCTCGTGTGGGTTCTCTTTCCTGTCTGCTATGGTAACAGTGTACCCGCTTTCTAATGCCTAAATAAACCGCAAGATATCTCCAGACACAAGAATTCTTTTTACTTTAGAAAACCCTATAAAGGTCGGTGAAAGAATGATAACGAATTCAGAGCTACCTTTAACAGTGTAACGATGGTGTTGATGGTCTGAAGAGCCGATGTACTTGGCCTTGTTGCTCTGATTCTCCTGTAATTCCTAGTCGGGTGTTGTCCACGGAAGAACGGGTGGATCAGAATTCCAGAATAGTTCTTTCCCCAGATCTCACTTTCTTTCGAGGGTAGACATTCTTTTTTGGGCGGGGTCCGGGTTCAAGTTTTCTATTAGAACTGATAAGGTCTGATTGGCTGTTAGAACCGTTATGCAGCACTCATTCTTCATGATGCTGGTGACTTTGTTCTAAGGGAGGGTATTTAATTGCCTCTGTGACCATACAAAATTAGCTTACATGATTTATGTTTGAAACTTGAGTTGGGGTAAAAGAATTGTCGAGTAATATTCGATACAAAGGACAGGAGAATAAATCTAGAAGATGAAGGCCTATTGTAAAATAATAAATTAAGTGGAACGATCTCACCTTGTGTTCAGAAGGGGGAGAAGGACCCTACTTATATATTGCCTGGCTTTGAAAAAGCAGGACTCGGTGCTCCGCGTATCAGCCGTCAAGGCCATCTTCGTTGTTGATGTTTGGGTGCGATTGGTGCCATCTATGAACACTCTTATTTCATAATTCAAACTAAAAACAGCTTGTGTCTAGGCAAAACCAAAAATATAATCTTTATAACCTTCTAGGTAACTAGCCTATAAACTTCTTCATGAAATGTATTTCACCTAAGAAACAAAACATAAAAACATGACAAAAAATATTTTTGTTGGGGATTTTTTTTTGTCTTGCTATTCTAGCAAAATGACGGAAGTTCGATACATTCTTTTTACCTTTTGTCTTCTTTTTCTTCTTCGTTCTTTTCCTATAAGTTACCTGGTCAGAACTTTCTGAGAACTGATATCATCCTTTTACAATTCAAGCTCGTGACGAACAATAACCCTTTACAAATGTACAATATCTAAGTACACAACTATAACTCTAAAGTATCACTAGAAGAAAACTACTGAAATACCACTTCTTATCAACCATTATTTTCCTAAAACCACTGCAATATATTCAAACTACATCAACCGAAAATTAGCGAATCTTTGGTTCTTTTTTTTTTCTCTTCTTGTTTTGTACGTTCTACTTTGTCAAGATATACTTAACAAAGCAAATTAAGCAAACTTGGCTAAAAATAAATTTATTTTCTTGAAACATCAGCACACTTTGCAATAAGCCAGTAAGCATCACACTGAAAAAAAAATTTCTTTTCTTTCAGCTGATGGTGAAAGAATATTTATTTTTTTCTTCTTTTCTACGCATATACTACTTCATAAAACACCGAAGAATACAATGCAAAATGTAATCAGTTCTCTTTTTATTTCAATCATCAGCCAACCCCTTGCAGTAATCAAATAACATTACATTGAGTCAAATTTCTAGTATGGTTGTTGGAGAAGGAAACTTTCTATTTCTTTCCTTACAGCACCGAGGCAATAATTATATCAACTGGTAAACAAAAATCCATTAACTTTTTCCAAGAGTTTCGTATACTTCGGTTAAAAGGGTGTGATTCTATGAATATGTTCTTTTTAGTTTAGCGATGGAAGTCCTCGGTTTGTACTTGATCGATACTTACACACTGTCAGGGTGTCGACCCTTGCTGAGCAGACACAAAGGGTTTATGAGAAGCTGGAGATATCGGCTTTTACTTTACCCAAGGTTCAAGGTTTTTTATTCTTACTTTATCTAAGATATAAACATTAACAATAGTATACTCTGCACTTACAATTATTTCAGGGTTTGAACCGGAGAGAAGAAAAATATCGAATGGTTCAGACCCTTCCATAGAAGAAAATCAATAAAACAAAATCGACCCAACGCTGAGTAGAACGATCAAAGCACGAAACCACCAACACGAAGCGAAATTGATCCAAACAAAAACGACAACAAAAATGAAGGAAGGGTCACTGAAAACCAGCATCACTAGAAGAAAACACATAAATGAAATAAATAAACATGAAATACAACCAGTCTCTAACTGTTAATTGTACATTCTTAAACTTGTTCGTGAGAATTTGTGCTAGCTGTTTTTTCATACTGTGAAGGGATTTTGTGGAATCAATTTTAGGAAATAAAATTTACCATGAATTCAAAACAGAATAAGATGGAGAAAAACGAGACATCTCTGAAGCTACTTTTGACTTTAGATCTTCCATTTATGACGGTTATCGTACTGGTGCTTTAGTGGGCAAGGATACTGAGAACTCGCACTTCTCTTCGTTGAAATGCGCCCTTGGCAAGGGCTCATTTCAATATTTTTGCTAGGCCTTCGTCGTCATGTTCTTGAGTGTTGCTTTCTAGGCCTTGGAAAGCGTCTTCCATCCGCCGTTGGAATTCGTCCCGAGCCATTTCCCGTGATCGTGTTAGTCACTACTTCGCTTCGCCAGCCTTCTAAATGTAGAGTTGCGAATAAACTCGGTAAAACTGGACTCGGTAGTCTACCCGATCCAAGTACCAACAGGAACCACAATCTTTTTAATAGCTTCTGACTCAACATGAACGCTAAGACCGGTCTGGTTTTTGGGTGTTTGGTCTGTTTATTTCACTATCAATAGTCTTTACTTCTAATCCTGAAATCTTTGTTTTCCAATGAAATATGCTTCCTGTGTCTTCAAACGACAAGCAGTTGCCTACCGGAGGCTCTTTGACACTGTCTCATCAGCGACTTGATTTGGGTCAACAAATTGAGTCACCAGAGTCATTCCTTGTTACATTTAGTTGATCAGTAACGACAACAGACAACAAAGAGTTCGAGAAAAACAGACTTCGACTGAAGAGACCACATTACCGAAAAGGTTTTATTGGTGTTTCTCAAGATTACACTTTTGATTTCTTCACTGTCAAATTCGCTTTTATTCTCAGTTCCAGCAAGTCGCCTAAGTACAGTGAAAACCTAAGCACAGAATAATATGAGGTTGTCCACTTGACAACTTCCATTGAGATTAGTGTAATTACCTAAATCATGGACAGGATTTTTCAGCTACAGCTTCTGTCAAGCGTTGTGGTTCCGGGTCGGTTTCCAACCTTAGAGAGCTCCGTGTGTGCATTATAATCTAGGTTTACAACGATATTTCCAAAAAATTAGAGCTTATAGCAAATTAGATAGCCTATGACAACCGAGTTTGACAGACGATCGGGAAACCAACACTCCTTTGGACTCGGGGTCAAAACTGGACACAGAAACATGTATCGCAGTACCATTTTTCAGGAAAAATGTTAGGCCTATAAATAAGTATTTAGAATCTAATAGTTAATGTTTTTTTGAAAAATAAAGTTGATATTTGACTTCTATGCTAAATCACAGTATAGATTGCGATGTGATACAGTATTGACACATCACCATTTTGCAAAGATGTATTTTTTCATACATTTTGGGCCTATACTGTTTTGAAACAAGAGCTGAAAGCTCATATGGCACTTTCAAGGCTGGGTCAGAGGATGAAAGTCGTAGTTCGTCAATTCGTGGCTTCGCTGTGATCATTTGTAAGTTCGCTTAGCCGGTTGCTTAATTTCCGTTTTCGAAGGCCGTCGAAGTTCACCGTTTGCTTAATTAGTGTTTTTATGACTCCGGCGAGCCTTGCCCGGTTGACGTTTCTTTGACGATTCAAGCAAACTTCGAACTAGCTAGCTCACGAACTTCGATGGTTAGAGTGTGAAGGACGAAGGAACTGTGACCGGCGACCAATAACGGTAATTAAACAAAGACCTTTGAGGTTGAAGGTAAGTTCAAACTTCGATCAAAAACGCAACTAATGATCATGCATCCTTGGAAATCACGAGCATTTATCGTTCGTAAAAACTATTTTACTTTTGCATTTGGCTATCATGATGCGCACTTTAAGGGCACTAGAGATTCATCTGTAACGAACATTCTGGAAGCGCAAATGATGATAAGCTGATCGGAATCATGAAAATGTAGATTTTGCTCAAAATTATTTTTTGTACTTTAAGGAATTAACTTGTAAGCAAAACCCTTGAGACAAATGGTCATGGATCCTTAGAGATCGTGAATATATATTGTTTGGTCAAAAGTATTTTTTTTACTTTTCGGTTAAGATACGCACTTTCAGGGTGCTAAAAATTAATTTTTGAGCAAAACCCTTCAGGCAAAATTCTCATGGGCATGAAAATGTATATGTTGGTTAAAAAGTTTTTTTAGTACTTTCCGGTTAGGATTACTACTTTAAGGGATGGTCGGATCTGAGAAGTGACAATTTTTAAGCCAATCAAGTCAAGTCTCTAATGTCCAAGCTAATTTTCATCGTCCTAGAACATCTGGAAGTACCTTCATTCGCGATAAACGAGATTTCCGGTTCCCCCTCCAGGTCCCCCGCACCAGTTATCGGATCCGGTGCGATTTGAAACTGAAAATCTGAGATCCTTTCTCTTGACACTTGTCAAGTTTCGTGCGGGTCCAATTACCCGTTCCAAACTTAAGTACGTTACTAGTTTCTCAATTCCCCATCCCTCCGCTCCCCTCACGATCAGGGAAGTGATTGTTTGAGTCTGTACAACTATTCAAACTGAAGGAACTAGAAATTTATTTTTTTGAGTCCCAATCTGGTACAGTATCAAAATAAAATTAGGCTACTTTGACCTCACTTGGCCCAAAGTACAAAATACGGAGAGAACTAGCTTACTTTCTTGGGAAAAGAACACAATCAGATAATAGTTCAGTTTAGCATTTGTTGCCAAAAAACTATATTTCTATGCATTGGCCTCTTAAAACAAGCCCCGACGTCGGAGTGGTTTAGCGCCTTGCTTCCATGAGAGAGGATGTCGGATCGATACCACATCTGGACATTATCCTTTAGCTCCCCTTTTGCTACCCTTGCTCCTAGTTTCCGGACTCTCGGATCCTGGGAAACCGATCCGAGACTTGAAATGTGATGCCTGAGACAGGAGGTCATTCGAATATCAGGTTTCATTAAGATCCGATTCTCCGTTCAAAAATAAAAACTAGACCTACTTTGCCTAGGCAACGTGAAGTGTTGCGGCAACCTTTGTCCGGCAAAGGTTCGCCTGGTTTTTTTTCTTCGCTGCCGGTTAAATGCTGAAGTTGTCAACTTATCGAAGCTTTTAAAACGGTATGTTCTAAGAAGAATAAACGTAAGTATAAATACAAAAGTATAATATAAGTTAAATACACACAGCAATAGATAAATAAATTAATGGAAAGGTTGCTAAAGTATAATGTAGAATCCATCTTCACAACGATGTCTAGGCTGAAAATAAGATTCAAGTTATTTCCCAAGCATCTGTAAAGTTAACAAGAGCTGAAAGCTCATATGGCACTTGTAAGAACAGTTAGCATGTTTGTCAGATACGGTTTGTAGTCTCTCTCCCGATATTCATTTAATCAGAAAATGGACTTGATCTACTAAATCTGAAACGGTCATACCACTAGTTAACAACTGTTTCTTCCTCCAAACGATGATTGGATCTGGGAATGGGCTATTTTTAAGCCAATCTGATAGAGTCTTTAACATGCCTGCAAAGTTTCACGGTAATAGTGCTTCTGGAAGTATCCTAAATCGTGACCATTGGAATTGTGGAAAACCCTCTCCAACTCCCCCCACTGTGACACGATGTGGTCCTGTTTTCTCAATAATGCATCTACGGTTAATGCTTGTTCTTCCCTCCAAGTCCCGTCCCGATCTCTCGACTCTAAGCGTTTCACGAGATTTCCGGCACTCCCCCTCCAGCCCCCCCCCCCCCCCCAAGCTATCGGCTCTGTTCCGGACTTGAAACTGATCATCTGAGACACTTGTTCTTGACATTCGACAAGTTTCATGCACTTCTGACCCCCCGTTCCAAGGTTATCCATGTCACTACAATCCGGATTCCCCATCCTTCCACTCCCCCCCATGATCATCGGATAGGGATAGGAACTATTTTTAAGTCGACCCTTGGAGAATACCTGACATATCTGCCAAGTTTCATGGTCCTAGTACTTCTGGAAGTATCCTACCCTAATTCGTGAATACCAGAATTCCAGGAAAACCCCCTCCAACCTATATGACACGACCCGGTCTTGTTTTGTGAATAAAGTAAGCATCTAGGGTTAATGCCTATTCTTCCCTTCAAGTTCCATCCCGATCCCTCGACCCAAAGCATTTCAGGAGAATTCCGGTCCCCCCCCCTACCCCCCCCCACAGTTTTCGGATTCGTTTCAGATTTGAAATTGAAATCTGATACAGTTGTTCTTCACAATCGTCAAGTTTCATGCATGTCCAATTGTCCGTTCAAAAGTTATGCATGTTTCTAGCTTCCGGATTTCCCATCCCTTTACTCTCCCCGCGACGGCTAGATCGGGGAAGTGATTATTTACAAGTTTATCTGGTTTGTTCCCTCATATGCCTGCCACGTTTTATTGTGCTAGCTTATGTGGAAGCGTTTCACGAGACTTCTGGTGCCCCCCTCCAGCCCCCCCCCCCTCCAGTACCATATCTGGTCCGGATTTGAAACTCAACATACGAAAACCTCTTCTTGGCACATGTCAAGTTTCATGCCTGTCCGATTACCCGTTCCAAAGTTATGCATGTTACTAGTTTCCGGATTTCCCTTCCCTCCACTCCCCCAACGATGCCTGGATCGGAGAAGTAACTATTTCCAAGTTATTCTGGTCGGTTCCCAGATATGCCTGACAGATTTCATTGTCCTAGCTTATGTGGAACCGTTTCACGAGATTTCCGGTGCCCCCTTCCAGCCCCCCCCCCCCTTGTTATCAGATCTGGTCCGGATTTGAAACTGAGCATCTGAAGCAATTGTTCGTGACATATGTCCGATTACCAGTTCCAAAGTTGTGGATGTTACTAGTTTCCGGATTTCCGATCCCTTGACTCCCCCCACGATTGCCGGATCGGAGAAGTGGTTGTTTCCAAGTTAATCTTGTTGAGTCCCTAATATGCCTGCCAAGTTTCATCGTCCTAGCTTATGTGGAAGTGCCCAATCTAGTAAAACCGGGACAGAGCGACAGAACGACAGAAAGACAGAACGACAGACAGACAAGCAGACTGAGCCATAAAAAAGACTGGGATCATATAATCCCGATGAAAAATTTATCTCAAAATAGTACTATGAAGTAGTACAAAATAGTTGCATGCAGTCAGGCCAGGGGCGTCGCAAGTGCATTTTCGGTGGGGGGGTGCAGAGCAAAAATTTTACCGAATCTTTCAAAAATTTCACCGAATCCTAGAACTAAATTTGAGCTTTAAATTATGGAACAGAGACGATTACGTAGGAAGAGTAACAATAAAGGGCACCATGAAAGACGATAAGCCAACTATTAGGCAGCGCTCTGGCGAAGGTCACATGGAGAATATACTGCTGGACTTGATTGCAGTAACAGCTTCTACCTCTTATAGCCAATAGAAATCGAGCGCCGCAGGCGAAAATTTTCCAAATAATTTTGTTTTGCTGTAGGCTAAAAGTAACGGCTTCCCTTACAATTTTATCATTTACCGTTGCTTAAACACCGAAACTCCAAGAAGTTCCCGAAAGCGGATGGAGCGACGTTCCGGCAGCAGCAGTAACTGTAGTCTAGCCAATATACTACCCATAATCCGATAAAGTGAGCGCCGCAGGCGAAATTTTTTTTTGCTTTTAATTTTAATCCTAATTTCCATCCAAATTCAAGCTTTTAATGTTTCGAAATCTCAATCCTAAAACTGGCTTGAAACCCCCGTCAAATGACGCGACGTTACACAAAATTACGAAAAGTGCTGCAGGCGGAATTCTCGAAATATGTATATATAGATATTGTTTTAAGAATCCAAAATAAAAGTAAGGACTATCGATGATATCATAGATCATCCCTTTTGTGTGCGACCAGTGCTTCACTCGATCTCTTCTGAGTTTCGAGGTTCGTGGTAACTTCCAATTCCTGGCAATTATAACGAATAAATTACCGAATTCCACTTATTATACCGAATAAGTTAGGCCGATAGCATGTTCGGGATTCTGTATAACTAGCGTATTCCCGGTTATTATACCGAATTGTTTGGTATCGAAAGACTACCGAACAATATTCATATTCGGTATACTTTTGTCGAAACTGGAACAAAGTCGGTATTAGTGGTTAACTTCCTAATCCTGGAAATTATACTGAATAAATTACCGAATCCTAATCATGATACCGAATAATTTTGAACCAATAGCTTATTCGGGGTTCTGTGTAACTACGGAATCTCCATAAATATACCGAATAGTTCCGGCATCGAAAAATAACCAAATGATTTCAGTAAGTTATCTCACCAAATTCGTGATAACTACCGAATACTGGCAAATATACCGAATCCCGATCATTATACCGAAGGGATTTATACAGATAGTCTATTTAGGATTCTATATAACTACCGAATCCCCGTAAATATATCGAACAGTTCTGCTATCGAAAAAATACCAAACAATTTTAGTAAAATTTTAGTATCTCCATAAATATACCGAATAGTTCCGGCATCGAAAAATAACCAAATGATCTCAGTAAGTTCTCTCACCAAATTCGTGATAACTACCGAATACCAGCAAATATACCGAATCCCGATCATTATACCGAAGAGATTTATACAGAGAGCCTATTTAGGATTCTATATAACCTCCGAATCCCCGTAAATATACGAACAGTTCTGCTATCGAAAAAATACCGAACAATTTTAGTAAAATTTGGGGCCTCCGGCCCGAAATTTTACCGAATCTCAAAAAGGTGGGGGGGTGCTGCACCTCCCGCACCCCCCCCCCCTTGCGACGCCCCTGCATGCAGTACTAACGACGCTACTACATGTTTCTACTTCAAGGCTACTGTGTTACTGCATACTTCTATATGCTACTATTAACAAGACCGGATGCTACTATGGCAAGACAGGATGCTACTGGATACTAATACATAAGATTGGACCAGTATCAGGCACATTAAATGATAGTATTCTTTGCTATTACATATTATTACATGCAATGTTTTCGTACTACTACCATACTACTATGCAGGCTACAAATTTTTTCATCGGGTGGCTTAGCACTTGTCTACCGTATCCTGGTACCAAACTGAGTTAGGATTTACCGCAAATGATCCTATATGTATTTTCTGTTTTTTAGTATTATTCATTTTTCTTACGATATTTTTGATGAGCATTGAATTAACTTTATTTTTAGACTATCTTGTCTTCTGACTGTGTTTCTCAATGAAAATCTTGATCTTTCGGAAATTATTAACGACTCCAGCACAATGGGTTGCCAGTACGCACAGGGACATAAAAGAAAAGATATGTATCAAGATCATTGAGAAAGAAAGAAATAAAGTGATTCTTCTGCAAATACTTATTATTATCAATTGTAAAACCCATCAAGTACACAAAAATGGAATACATACCATTGCATTTTCCGCCAACCAATTTTGCTGCTCCAGCACAGACACAGGATCCAGTAGTGCAGACACCGGCTCCCGCGTTTGCTCCAGCACAGTCACCGTTGACAGCGCATGCTGGGGCTTAAAAGAAAGGGTAAAAATATAACTAACTGCAATGCTTCGGTCTAAACTGTTATTTTAATTAAAATTTAAATATACATATCTTTACAACCATAGCCTTTCCTTTCAGCTATTTCTCTTAAAAGGAAAGCTTCCAACTCTTACACCAAGGAAAATTTAAAGCAAGCACCTCAGGAAATTTTTTTAATCTTTGTTTGTTTCATATAACCTAACTACTTAACATATAGATTTTGTCATTCATTGTGCTTCAGATCTAAGGATTTCTCTAGATTTCTAAGCCTAATTGACAAATGACACATTTTTTTCTCTAAATAAAGAATACTATGAAATGGCAGAAGGGCAGAAGCTTCTGAACTTCGAGGAGCAGAGTGTTTTTTTTATCCCAATGAAAAGTAAGGAATAGCTATAAAATCACAAATCGGTTCATCTAGGAAAGTGAAGAAATAAAGGTCATTGAAAAACAAGAGCTACAAGCTCAAACGACATTTGTAAGAGTAGGTGCTGTAAGAAAGTAGACAGAGCGTCACAAAATACCCCATCACCCCCTCCCAGGATCGGACCTAGAAACAAGATATCCAGTTTCACTCGAGTCTGAGGTTTTCCGGCATTGCCTTGGATCATCTAGGCTGAATGTTGCGTCCCACTAGTTTGAGCCTTAGGACTGCTACGCTATTTCTGGTACTCCTCCCCCTCAGACTCTCCCTACAGCGACCGAATATGGTTTATCTCTTACGGGCTATCAAGTTTCAATCAAGTCTGAACATTTCTAGGGCATATGGTTTCTCTACTTTCTGAGTTTCATTCGGATCAATTCACTCGTTTAACCCCTATGTGAGCCACAACATTCCCGAGACTCCCCCTCGGACTCCCTCCCTCCCACTGTGGCCTAAACAAATAGGAAATATAAGCATTCATCTCTGACAGCTCCTCCTCTCGTCCTTCAAATTCGAGTCGTGTCGGACCATATCTGCAAATTTCTGGTTTCCGCTGTATCCTCCTCCTGCTGTGGGCAGAACCGATCGGGACGCCAAATAACAAACTAGGCCGCATGAACTCGGCACTTTTCAACTCATTCAAACCATTCGTTTGGTTTTTATTCATGTCACAAAGTTTCCGGGTCGTCTGAGAAACGAGCTCTTTTCAGATACCAAGTTTCAATAAGCTCCGATCACCCGTTCAAAAGTTAGAAATACCTCAAGATTCCGGACCCCCTTGCCTCCACTCCCCAACGATACTCGAGTCGGGAAAGTGACTATTTCCAACCTAATCTTTTGGGGTCCCTGATATGCCTGTCAAGTCTCATCGTCCTAACTTGTGTGGAAGTACGCGAACTAGCAAAACCCGGGCCGACGGACCGACGGACAGAAATTGCGATCGCTATATGGCACTTGTCGAAGGGCAAGTGTCATAAGAACTCGATACAAAATAAATTTGTTGGGAACTCACAGCGTATAAGATATGCTTACTAAGAAACAATATGAAGAAAATAGGTTTTCCGGTGAATTTTTAAAATTAGAATTACGAGCGCAACGAACTTTCTTTCTTCGCCCGACAGGATTAATTTGACGTGTTAAGTTTTTCTATGAATCTGCAGTTTACCGTTAAGTTCTATTGGTCCATTTGAGAAACTGTACTTTCATAATTAAGAAACTGGTTTGCAGAATCGGAGTCGTTCCAGTTAAAAAAAAACTCGACTCATTGACGGATGAACTTTTAGCTTTCACTGTTCCATATGGAATGGTTTATCTGTCTCTGATCTGCATCAGTTTCACTCGAGTTTCACTACGCAACATAAGAGCTATAAACATTTATTGAAAAGTGAAAAGTAAACTTTATCATAATTAGGAGTGTCCTAATATTTTCATTTGTTGGAATTTGGAATTTTGCGAAAGTTTTTCAGATGCGCTTTAAGACAAGCATAGAAGCAAAAGTTTGACTCCCGACTTTAATGAGCTATTCCAGGTATCCACCTCAACCTCGCCTTATAATCGACATTTTCCAATATTCTGGGTACATTTGTTACGCGGGTCTTCTGTCACTCGAATTCTGATGGCTTTTCCATCATGTCATACCCGCATGGCCACAATCCATGCATATAACATTCTCTCGCTCTTGGTCTACAAAGTTTCTTCATATCATCCCACCTAGTCAGACTTCACTTTAACCCCTAACTTATTATAATTTGACAAGCTAAAAAATGACAGAATTTGACAGACCAAAGTTGGGTCCAAATCACAAGGGAGTAAACAAGTTTGAAAGCCAAGACGAATCCTGCCATGACGAATCATGTCTCCGACCTAACGGGGCCACGAAACCTGGTTTAAACGAGTCTTCTCTTTTGACAGGGACGGGTTTACGAATAAAGCTGGGAGTGTTCGGGACCTCGGTGAGACCAAAATAAAGGACTAATGAACGGGGGGGGGGGTTGAAGTAAGTAAAACGCGATTCTTAAGCAAATACTTATTCTGTTCGGTTTTACTACTAATCAAAATGTTCAAGTATAGATAAATAAAGTACCTACCATTGCATTTTCCGCCCACCAATGCTGCTGGTGGAGTACAGGCACACGCTGCATTATTGCAAGTACCGGCTCCGCCGTTTGTTCCAGCACAGTCTGTGACGGTAGCACACGCTGGGGCTTAAAAGAAAGGGTACATATCAAGGTCACTGAATAGTTAGGACAAAATTATTTTCTTTTGCCAATACTTATTATTATCAAGTGTACTACCCAAGTAGGAAAAAGCGATATCGTGGCAGGAAATTCAAAAACTCCCAGCAATGCTTGATAGAAAAGGATATATTTTAGATGTGACCAAAGTCAAGCTGCAGATGCAGTTTACCTGATTGTTGTAGTGTTTTCGTCAGAAGTTCCATGGCTCAAAGTGCCTGTTAAAGGTGTTTCTTTGTGGAATAGTCTTGTGAAGCTTGATAAGCTTTGTTTATAAAATGTACCAGAATATGCAATAAGCTAATGAAAAATAGCATAGCTACAAAAATCATTAAAAAACAAACAACCTATTCAAAGAATTATACAAGCTGATTTATGCATAAAATAAAGATCTACTAAGTGTTATAAGAAACATCACTTTTATCGTTGTCCAAGCTAGTAAATTGAGCATGTACTGGCCCAAAAAACTACGCTTTGAAATATTACAGAGAGGAAACTATTGAAAAAGCTGTTGATCTAGGGGGTAAGAATTGTTCCTAGGTTGTTACAGAGTGGGATTGGGGTAGTTTGATGTGCCCATTGAAATTTAAGCAAATACTTATTCTATTCGATTTTACTACTCATCAAAATGTTCATTTACAGAGAAATAAAGTACCTACCATTGCATTTTCCGCCCACCAATGTTGCTGGTGGAGTACAGGCACAGGCTCCATTATTGCAAGCACCGACTCCCCCGTTTGAACCAGCACAGTCTGCGACGGTGGCACACGCTGGGGCTTAAAAGAAAAAGTTCGTATCAAGGTCACTGAAAAATTAGAAAATGTGTATTTTCTTTTGCAAATACCTATTATTATCAAGTGTACTATCCAAGTAGGAAAAAGCGATTTCTTAAGCAAATACTTATTCTGTTTGATTTTACTACTCATCAAAATGTTCAAGTATAGAGAAATAAAGTACCTACCATTGCATTTTCCGCCCACCAATGTTGCTGGTGGAGTACAGGCACAGGCTCCATTATTGCAAGCACCGACTCCCCCGTTTGAACCAGCACAGTCTGCGACGGTAGCACACGCTGGTGCTTAAAAGAAAAAGTACGTATCAAGGTCACCGAAAAATTAGAAAAAGTGCATTTTCTTTTGCAAATACCTATTATTATCAAGTGTACTACCCAAGTAGGAAAAAGCGATTTCTTAAGCAAATACTTATTCTGTTTGATTTTATTACTCATCAAAATGTTGAAGTATAGGAATAAAGTACCTACCATTGCATTTTCCGCCCAACAATGTTGCTGGTGGAGTACAGGCACAGGCTCCATTATTGCAAGCACCGACTCCCCCGTTGGAACCAGCACAGTCTGCGACGGTAGCACACGCTGGGGCTTAAAAGAAAGGGTACGTATCAAGGTCACCGAAAAATTAGAAAAAGTGTATTTTCTTTTGCAAATACTTATTATTATCAAGTGTACTACCCATCACAATGTACAAGTACAAAAAAGAAGTACTTACCATTGCATTTTCCGCCCAACAATGTTGCTGGTGGAGTACAGACACAGGCCTCATTAGTGCAAGCACCGACTCCCCCGTTTGTTCCAGCACAGTTTGCGGCATTAAGGCACGTTGGGGCTTAAAAAAAAGGGTATGTGTCAAAGTCACTGAGAAAGTAGGAAAAAGGAATTTATACTGCAGCTACTTATTATTATCAATAGTACTACCTGTCATAATGTACAAGTACAAAAGAAAAGGAGTACTTACCATTGCATTTTCCGGAAGTCAATAATGATGGTGCAGTACAGACACAGGCTCCAGCAGTGCAAGTACCGACTCCACCGTTTGTTCCAGTACAGTCTGCGACGTTAACACACGCTGGGGCTTAAACGAAAAGATATGTATCAAGGTCACTGAGAAAGTAGAAAAAAAGTGATTTCTTCTGCAACTACTTACAATTATCAATTGTACTACAAATCAGAATGTACAAGTACACAAAAAATGAGTACCTACCATTGCATTTTCCGGCAGTCAATAATGAAGGTGCAGTACAGACACAGGCTCCATTAGTGCAAGTACCGACTCCCCCGTTGGTTCCAGCACAGTTTGCGGCGTTAGTGCACGCTGGGGCTTAAAAGAAAGGGTATGTATCAAGGTCACAGAGTAAGTAGGAAAAAATTAGTTTCTCCTGTACTCCTTATTATTATCAGTTGTACTACCCATCAGACTATACAATACACAAAAAAGGAGTACCTACCATTGCATTTTCCGTTAGTCAATGTTGATGGTGCAGTACAGACACAGGCTCCATTAGTGCAGGTACCGACTCCCCCGTTGGTTCCAGCACAGTTTGCGGCGTTAGTGCACGCTGGGGCTGAAAAGAAAGGGTATATATGAAGGTCACTGAGTAAGTAGGAACAAATTGGTTTCTCCTGTACTCCTTATTATTATCAATTGTACTACATATCAGAATATACAATACACAAAAAAGGAGTACCTACCATTGCATTTTCCGTTAGTCAATGTTGATGGTACAGTACAGACACAGGCTCCATTAGTGCAGGTACCGACTCCCCCGTTGGTTCCAGCACAGTTTGCGGCGTTAGTGCATGCCGGGGCTGAAAAGAAAGGGTATGTATCAAGGTCACTGAGCAAGTAGGAAAAAATTGGTTTCTCCTGTACTCCTTGTTATTATCAATTGTACTACTAATCAGAACATGCAAGTACACAAAAAAGGATTACCTACCATTGCATTTTCCGGCAGTCAAAGTTGCTGGTGCAGTACAGACACAGGTTCCAGCAGTGCAAGTACCAGCTCCTCCATTTGTTCCACCGCAGCTTGGGTTGTCGGTGCACACAGGGGCTGAAAAGAACGTCAAATTCAGTCATAAAGTAGGAAAAACGATTTCTCTTGCAAATAATTTATTGTTTTCAATTGTTCAAAGCATCAGAATGTAAGAATACACAGAAAAGGAGTAACTACCATTGCATTTTCCGGCAGTGATTGTTGCTGGTGCAGTACAGACACATGCTCCAGCAGTGCAAATACCGGCTCCCCCGTTTGTACCGCCACAGCTTGGCTTGTCAGTGCACGCAGTGACTTAAAATAGTCACCGAGAAAGTAGGAAAAAAGCGATTTCTTCTTCAAATAATTATTCTCAATCTAACTATCCATCATAATGTACACAGTACAGAAGAAATTGAGTGCCTTCCATTGCCTTTTCCGGCAGTCAATATTACTGGTGCAGTGACAGCGGATCCCCAGTGACAGTCCTCTTTTACAGTGTGACTTTATATATATATATATATATATCGTTTATTCACCAAAATAGCAAAGATAGCTAGCAAAGGTAAGTCAACATAGCACTTTCAACTGGATATAAAATGGCCAATAACAAATGACATTTACTACCAGATAAACACGCCTAAGAACTATTAAAAGAACGAACAAAGTACGGCACATACGAGTTAACATATCTTTCGGTTGCATCCGCTTGATAATTTTTTAATTTAGCTTTGTTTGAGTGGGTTTGAGTACGCGTGTTGGGCCTGTTTTTATTTTGTTCAACATACTCAGGCAACATTGATCTGTGAAATTCAGAATTTAGACATTTGTGGCCAAAACTTATTGTTAAATGGTGCCTTCGTTGCTCAAGGGAAGGAGACCGAGACTTGAAAGGCTCTCTTCATAACTAACGTACACTGGGCCCAGGATAATCTTAATTGCTCTTTTCTGGATTAGCTCCAGTCTACTGGATTGCTCCTTAGTCAGACCGGGATGCCATACCTGGCAACAATATTCAAGACAAGGTCTGATATAACAGCAATAAATTAGGGGTAATTGTTTCACGGGAATCTTAAATCTCCTCAGGACCGAGAAAGATTTCAGTAGATGCGACCCATTTCTAACAAGAGCGTCAATGTGAGTATTCCATTTGAGGTCACTCTGGATATACACACCAAGTAATTTGACACAGTTTTCTGTACTCAAACCAACATCTTCAATAACCGGAACATCTTTCTTGAGGAACGAAAATCTCATAAGAACACTCTTCACGCTGCTTACCGTTAATTTAAGTCGGCTTAGTTCGGGCTGGAGATTTTCATAAATATCACTGACGAAAACTGATATTTTAAGATACTTGATACTTTAAAGTCTTTTTAAACACAATTTTAATTTTAGTTTGTTCCAAAACTGTGTTTACTCCATCAAAATGTTGACCAGTATTTGCAAATTTCTTTCAGTATCTTCAAGTTTAAAACTGTCATAGGTCGCATAGAATTCATTCTCAAATTCAAAAATTCTCTGCCTCAAAATGAAGTACTTTATTCTACCGTTTCAAGATGATGAGAAATATCAGTTTTCGTCTGTCAGGGCTGAATCTCTGTCTTATTTTCATTTTCACTTTAATATTTCCATGGAACTGCAATAGATCACGGAATTTCAAACCTTCTCGAAATAGTAACTAACATCAACTATTTTCTTACCCCGCTCGGGTAAGCTTGGTAACTACAAAGTACGAACTCAATTAACCTATGGCACGATATATCGTCGAAAGAAGAAAAATGCGTACCATCCTTGACACCAACAATTCTGAATCAGTGACGTCATGCGTAGTATTGACGGTAAGTAGGGTGGATCACGCTCTAGCTGGTTCCTTGCCTGTTCTGGTTTCTGTTTTATAATAGCTACATTTAAAAATGGATAATCTAAACTTTGTCGTCAGGGAAATTTGTTTGAATAAAATCATTTAATATGGCAACTTAAATTGCCCAAAAAAGACCGTGAGGTTAGCATTTGTAGGAAACAAGATATTGTAGATTACCTTCGCATTGGGGAGTTGGTAAGGCTGATCCAGGAGCAATGCAGCTGACCACAAGGGTTTGGGTCCCAGCCAACTTTGCGGTAACTGTTATAAATTGAGTCTCTGTGGTGTATTGCAGGAAGCTTCTCCCTTCGGATCCAGGTACTCTTTGTGACTCATCAAAACTTGACTCAACAGATGGGGAAGGGACATGTCTCACAAAATCCCAGACGACTGGTACCAGTGGGATATACTGTTGGGATCTGAAAGACAATGCAATCTCGAATACTTTTCTGCCTCAAATGAAAACAGTTTAGTTTTCGCAGACAACCCTAGGATTTCCACAAATCCTTAACTAATATTTTTCACCGTTCACAAAGCAAAACTTTTTCAGGTTAAACAAAAAACTCTGTCCCTATCAGTATCCCTGTAACGCATGAGTAGAATTGTTTCTACTCAGTATCCGGTGATTCCGATGAAAATCTGATGGAAATAATGAACTGATAGGAAAGTTAGCAATAAAAGACTGAAGAATGAGACAATAAAGAAATTATTATTGCATAAGTGAAATCAAGACTAAATAAAACTAGTTTTAGTCATACTGAGGAAAAATGATTAACAATAATATAGAAAAAATAGGATCTTTCCGGATGAAGAAAAAATTTTCCTAGGTGGCAAATAAAAGAGCACTAAAGGTTTGAGTGGGATCAGAAAATCGTGGCATCCAAAAGCAATAAACTTGCAAATATTCCCTTGGCTGGATACTTTTCATTTAAAATAATCATAAGAACAAATTTACTATTAAAATTGTGCCTGTAGCTTCGATTCTGAAAGACTGCCAACCGGTGCGAGAACAGATATTATTTCCCGAAAGACCGAGTATTTTTTTCGATATACAAGCCATGTAAACAGTCTCACTGCTGAAGAACTTCTTATGTCAATATGTTCTAAGCCATGTTTCTATCATCGATAATCACAAGCTTATTGTGCCGTTTATAAAACAAGATCATATATTATTTCAGCATGTCTTTATACCCCCAAAACCGATCCAGATTTTGCCGTTTTCCGGAGAAATAAGCTATGTGATAAGGCGAGAAGCTAAATTTCCGAAATTGATTCACCATGTGCCTTTCTCCCTGTTTTGCATCACAGATCGAACTATGAATATTTTTTTACTTCTATTATTTCCGATTTCGTAAGATTTTGGACGAACTAACTGTCCAGCAAGAAGCTCACCAAGAACTGAAAGATTATATGGCACTTGCAATAATATTGATCATGTCTATCAGATAAGGTCTGCGTTGTCAAGTTCAGATGTCTCTTCCGACATCCCTTTCATCAGAAGACACTGCATGGCTGTACAGCTAATTTGGATAGGGTTTTCCATTCGCTGACTACTGTTTCAAATTGGATATTATGTCGTACTCCGTTTATGACAAAAGTGCTACGGTTAATATATAGCATAATCTGTAGGAGGATTAGTTCATCATCATCAAGAGGCACAAGTAATAACAGGACCAAAGTTTTCGATGGGATCCCAAAATTCAATATTTATAAGACTTCTTGACCCAGACAATCGAACCTTGTATTTGTTCGAGTCTTCATCAGACCCATTTGACATTTTGCTATTTATCCATACCTGACCGCTTAAATATGTAAAAAAAAAGTTACCGTTTTGAAGTTTTTTGACAACTTACTGCCAAACAACTAATCAAATGAGAAAACCAAGTTCAGATACGGATTCAGCAAGCATACTTACTCCAATATTATCATCTGTAATTCCAATTCTGTAATTCTGAAATACCCCGTATTTTTGCAGCCTTCCCGGTGAACTGCAAGCAGATTAGACGATCTAGTGACATTAAGAGCCGAACCTTCCAGTCAAGATTTGAAGGGTTTTTGGACATTTGCCAGCTTATCCGTCACAGAAATAAATTTCAAAATACAATTCGGCGCGCCTGCTTATCCAGAAACCAAATCCCAAATTGACTTCAGAAACACATTCAGGCTTCAACCAATCTTCTAGTTTCTGCCGAATTTCTGGTGAATCCTTTGTCCGGTAAGAAAACTATGTTCAGATATGGATTCAGTGGGCTGGCTTACCCCTTAAACGAGTATCTCATTAGATTATCAAACATATTTGTTTTTACCCTTAATTCAAAACCCCCTCCTTTGCCTCTAAATATAGGGCTAAAGGACCTCTATGAAATTGGATTGTACTTTGCCAGTAAATCCTCATACAAATTTTGAACAACATTTATCAACCCCACCTTTGACCCCCCCCCCTCCCCGAAAATCTAACACCCAAAGAATAGCCTAGCCACGCTACGTCAAAATAAATGTCGTGAAAACCCAATAAACTTTGCGCTATACACTCGACCAAAGTCACCATCCATTCTGCGTTCATGAATTAAACAAATTGATGTCCTACAGTCGCAGAGCTTTCACGTGTGTGAATATAGAGGTAGCTGCTTTTCGAAAATTGGTCAAAAAATCTTATTAAATTGTTCACTGGAGAGTTGTCAGGTGCATATTGACTTCTCGACTCATTAAATGCCGAGTAGGACTTTAGAGATAACTAACCTGATCGCATACACTTTTTACTTATCATTAGTATGTTTGAAAGTTGCAACAGCAAGTCTCCTCACTCTTTATCAACTCAGGGATCGAAACACAATGCGAAATTTCCGGATTCAGGGCGAACTACTTCTCTGGCAGTGAAATTAATTTTCATTCGGATTCAACATTTTTTTCTTTCCCTGAATCGAACATCTAATCAACTTCAGAGACACATTTACTTTCTCTAAATTTTCCGGTTTTGCTGGATTCTAGATGAACTACTTGTCCAACAAGAAAATAATTTGCATATTCGGATTCAGCATCTCTCCTAACCTCTAGATCAATAATGATACACAACTTACATTTTGTACTTTATGAAAACATTTTTGAGGTGTAAAAAACATCAAATCGTCAGGGTTCAGCACCTCTCGCCTACGACAGATATCGATCGACAAGGAACGCAAAACGTTCCATTTTGTCGCAGTGTCGGATGCGTTGAAAAAAAAAACAATGCATACGATTTTTTTAGAAAATGAAAAAAAAAGATTTGTTAGTTTTCAATAAAAAAAGCTGCTATACCTTGTTCAGATTGAAATTCTAGGATGGCTGAATGCAAAATAACTTCGGAAGAAACTTTTATTAACCGGCTTTATACAGAAATTATCTAATAGTGCTTGAGAGACAGTGGTATTCAGATAAGGCAATCTCACCGCATCTTCAGAGGCTTTCAGTTTTTGTTTCAGTTTCATTCGACTACATTGAACAAAAAAATATTAAGTAATATAATATTGCTGCCTGGGAAGCAGGAAAATGTTGCACGGCTATGGCTGGACAGTAAGCAATATTAATCAGATCTGAATCTATCAAGACAAGAAAGAAAGCAGAGAAAAAAAGAGGTAAACAAAACTAGCCTATGGTTTTAACTTAGCTTTCTCCGTATTCTCATAGTTTGCAGTTCGTGGAGTACACGTGGAGTGATTCCCTTTATTCTCGCGGCTCCCCTCAATACCCTTAGAAGTCCTTCAGTAACGGTGAGAATATACTTTTAGTCGATAATTGCTCAACAGCAGCCAAGGAAATTTAAAAGAATTATACCGGTGCTTATGAGATCATCTTCAAAACCTGAAATGTTCTTAGCATGATCCACAACAATAAATCTTCTCACCTGGAAAGAGCTGGTGATGGAAACTGCATATACGCGCCGTTGTTGATCTGGTCATAACGATGTAAAAAAGGGATCTCCTTCTTCTTCCTGCAAGCCTTGACACCTATGATGTCAAAACAGGTCGCTCTCTCACTCTTTGTTATAGTTGAAGTCACCGTCTTCTTTATCGTGAAAACTGGATTGTTGAAGAAGAATCTTTCCTGGGCTTCGGCCCAGCAGAAGAGCAAACCAACAAACGCCAAGTAGTTCATAGTGGAAGAAAAGTGGCACTGATCCCCTTCGTCTCCCTACCATGCCTTTTATAAGAACTAGTTAAGAAAAACCGGTAGAGCTACTTCGACTTCCAGATTGCTATAAGGTCCCGAGTCGTCGACCTACATACCCGTTTTAAAACTGACCTCACGGGGATTGGTGATTATTTAGTTTCCGATATAAGAAGCCGATTTGAAATTTGAAGATTTTGACAGTATCCGGCTATTGAGGGATGGCACTTTGGGAATCTTGTCGTGTGTAGAAGGGACGGACGTCGAAAGATGGGAAGAAGTTTAGTATGCATAAAGTTCATGAGCCTTAGGTCGGATCCAGAAATAACCTGAGAAGATTGCACGAGATGCACTACGAAAGAACTTTAATCTTTCGGAAACACGTATTTCTGATTCTTTGTCCGTGGAAAAATCTTGGTTTGCGATGTAACCCGATTCGACAAGAATCTACCCTTTCCCGGATCCAAGACTCCATTGAGTGTTGAGAAAGCTAGAATCCAAAACGTCTTGGACTGTTCAGTTAAGCAAGGATGATGTAATTTGAATTATCTTAGTAAACAGCAAGATCACTTGCTTTAGATCCGCCATCTTTCGGTTTGAATGAGTTCCAGCCATGTGCTTGTACCATAGGAGTTTACGGGTTTCACCTAACACCCCCTCCCCTTTGGTATCCCTCGACGCTCATACCGCACAAAGATAATCAGACGAAAAAATAGTGAAGGTAAAGTTTGATGTTGATGAAATAATTACTGAAGTGAACGAACATGCACATACACTTGACACTGTTGATGTTGAGATGATAAGTGAAAGGTTTAATCGAAATTTGTGTCACTCAGTGTAAAGACCCTTCACCTTAACTCATTAATCATAATCCTTCATGTCGAATTAGCCGCAACTTAGGATTCCGCCCGTTTGTGAAGAGCGCAAAACAATTGGTTAGAATTCCCAATTGGTATTGCGATCTGAAACCCTTTGAGCTGCCTAATTATTGGTAGCGTCGAGAAGTGGGGAATAATGAAGTTTCGAAGGCATATTGGGATCGTAGTCTTTCGTTTAGAGAGGTCGGTTCCTTTTCTTGACACTTGCTTCAGTTATTCGTTCGAAAACAACTCTTTATTATGATTCGAGTCAACACTCAAACTCGTCCCCTTGAAGTACAAGAAGTGTCTTTTTTTGTGCATACTGAACCCTGTCTGTTTCTTGGACTTCATATCGATTTACCTTTTAGCCTACTGCGTGGTAGCTAACCATTAAAGATCAAATACCAACTTTTAAAGTTCATGAACACACAACAACACCCACAACACCCGCAAGTTCTCAGAGGTTAAACCAAACTCCAGATATCAGAGGTCTTGAAAAGCGATAAGAGGGTGTTGGTGAACCAGCCGCTGATCTAAAGGATGTGATTGTTTGTTCGTACAGATACCGGTAAGAAAAAACCCGAATTATTCAAAGCTAATTTGATATTTAATATTCTAACATAATATTCGTCATATGCCAAAAGCCTTCAGACGCTTTAAACAGTCCACAAATCGTAGTACCTCTAGGGTTATCCCTGAATTACCACAAGCTCCTAGATGGTCAGTATTTTGGGATCCAAAAGTTAAGTGGATACCTATGACATCGCAGATATGCCCGTCTGTCTGTAAGCACGATAACTCTCGAACGGAATGAGATATTTTGATGAAATTTGGTGTGAGGATTCATTGGGTCAATGATAAGGTCAATTTCGTAAAAGGGCCCTTTAGCCTCACATTTAGGGGTGGGCGAGGGGGTTCAAATTAAGGGACAAACAAAATATTTTTAAAAAGCTAATGCGATAGTCGATTAAGGGGTAAAAAGGCATTTTGGCTACGATAGAGTTGGTTAAAAGTAAAAGTTTTATTTTAAGTTGATTAAATATTAGGTTTAGGAGTAAGACGACATGCTTGACACCATGGTGAAAACCATTTTCTCGCCGAACGAGTAGTTCGTCCGAAATCCGGTGAAAACCGGAAAGTTGGTTAAGTAAAAGTTTCGTTTGAAGCTGATTAAATGTTTTTTTTAGGGGTAAAAGAACATACTGGACACGATGGTGCAAACCATTTTCTCGCCGAACAACTAGTTAGCCCAGAACCCGGCCAAAACCGGAAAATTTGTTAAAAGCAAAAGTTTGATTGGGTGACAGGTTAAGGGTTAAAAAGAGAGGCTGAGTCTGTATGTGACAATAATATTTTACCCGAACATATAATTAGTCCGGAATCCGGTTTTAACCGGAATTTTTTTAAGTCAAAGTTTTATTTAAAGTTGATTAGAAGTTCTTTGTAGGATAAGGAGATACTTTGCTCATGAGCAAGAAATTGACCACGCCCTCTCCAACGGACACCGTCATAACTATACTTTCAAATCTGCACTTGCAGACCATATTTTCGAAAACCCATCCCATACAGTATATTTTGAAAAAGCCCAAATTCTTGCAACGTGCACCGGACTCCGTCAAACCATTCGAGAAGCCGCTGAGATAAAGACAAACCGAGCAGGCATTAACCGAGATACAGGCGAGTACTCCCTACCGGAAACGTGAAACTGGGTTATTAAGGAAAGAAAAATTTAAACCTCAGTCCCTTATTAACAACAAAACCGAAGTCGATCAAAAATGCAGATAAAAATGTTTCCTGCTGTCGTCCCAATCGTGCAGCAAAACAGCAGCCGTGTCAAAAATTTTCATTACAGTGGTATTTGAAGGTAATTTACTTTAATAAGATAATTATAGTCGGTGGAAATTTCAATTATTTTGTACAGGTTTGTTTCCTTCCCCGACGTTGACCAAGAGGATTGACAGCCTGGCGAGGACCATTGCCAAGAAGGGCAAAAATATCGCTGATGAAGAATAGTAGCTGACGTATCCCCGGTAAACATTGTTTGAATAAAAGCAAAGGATACACTCTAATTTCATTAGCAGTGAGAGAACACTTGAAATTTAGTAGACCCATCTGATACGATTTCTCTTCCTCATTCCCAAGTGTAAGAAATGGAATGATAAACTTAGCTGAAATCACGAACAGATATGTGTAGAAACAATAGATGACAGCACTTTCGGACCCTTGGGAAAATGACTTTTTCGTTTCTGCAAATTCTTATGTTTATCACTCAAAGATGATATATTGGTTATGGGGCGACGGAACTACCACACATATTTCGTACTTATAGATTTTTGTCCAGAAGAGTGCTTTCCAGTCGAAAGCAGAACCTTGGTTTGATGAAACGAAAGCTTGACTGACTGCATAATTTCAGATAGTCCTCTCTGACATAGGCTGTGCAACTACACTTTACTTCACATACTGTAGGCTCTGGCTCAATGAAAAGCGAAAACTATTCTTTTTGGCCCCAGGGAAGAGTTCTACGGAGCTTTTCCAAAATGTAATGTCATATCCGTCAATCCGGTCTAAGGTCCACACTTTCCGTCAACTAGGAAAACAAAAAAACACGACAAAACCAAAGTGTTTCTCTCGCAAAACAATTCGAGAAAAAGAAGTATGTATTGTCGACAAATTACGTGGTTAGCTTTCTTGATACCTTTTTCATAATACCTGTTGTGCAAGATAGCTCGCTCAGTTTCATTTCTAGTCAAGATTATTGCATCTGCTCTGTCAAATAGAAGTTCAGGCGTTTAGTGTAAATTATTTTATTAAGAATCAATATCTCTTTCTTTTCTAGGTCTGTAGGTACTTTTAGGTAATGTCGGTAAAGACCAGCAGTCTTTGGTATTAAATCCGACCAATGGAAGTTTTTACGAAATGATATTTGTTAAAGATAAAGAGTTACAATGATACTACACAAAGGTGTTGCTGGTATATCAAACCAGTTTTTCTCAGATATCCAACATCAAATCAAAGCCATTACATACTACTCTTATTCCAATACAAACATTTCAAGTTACACCTGGTGAAATAAAACAAATAAACAACATTCTGGAATGGCACTAATGACGAGTGATTTTTTAAAAAATCACAAAAAAAGACCACTGAAACTGCAAATATATTCAGTGATTAAAACTTTAAAGTACACTACATTTAATTATCTATGCTACATAATCAAATTTGAACATGTAAATTTCTTACGGTTCCTGTACACTATTATTATTTATTTTTTTTTTTAAACAATTAGTTTTAAATTTCATCGGTTATTTCTAATTTATTAAAACTATTTTCTATTTTATCTTTGTTTTCCTTTATACTTTGAATTCGCTTTGAAGCTAAGCCTATGATAAAAATATAATCCTGGGCCCGTGGTGATCATGAAATTTGTCGTTTAGTCAAAAGTTTGTTTCCTTTTATTAGCGGTTAAATGGCGCACTTTTTGGGAGCTAGAAATTAATTTCTAAGCAAAACCCTTGAGGTAAAAATTATAATTGGCTCATGGGGATTATGAAAATTTATATTTTTCTTAAAAGTATTGCTTGGACTTTGTGGTTAAGATGAGTCAGTACTTTAAGAGATGGACAGATCTAGGAAGTGACAATTTTCCGCCTCCCTATACTACCCCCACGGTTGTCAGATCGGGAAGAGATTATTTCCAAGTTAGTTTGGTGGGGTCCCAGATACACCTGCCAAGTTTCATCGTCATCGACCATGAGAAAGTAGTCTACCTTAACTCCGGATCGTCGGAATTTGGAAACCCCCCTCCAACTCCCCCTATAATGCCCTGGTCACTGCCAGTGATGTACCTAAGGCTTGTGCTTGTTCTTCCCATCAAGTTTCAGTCTGATCACTTCACACTAAGCAAGTCACAAGATTTCGAGTTCCCGCCTTCGACCCCTCTACCCCATCCACCACGTCCATCAGATCCTGTCCGTACTTGCAATGGGACATCTGAGATATAAGGTTGTTCCAAAGATTAAGTTTCATTAACATCCTATCACCCGTTCCAAATTTATACATACTTCAAGATTCCGGATTCCTCCCTCCCTTCACTTCCCTGCACGGTGGTAAGATTGGGGAAGTGACAATTTCAAAGTTAGTTTTTTGGTGTCCCTAAGATACCCGTCAAATTTCATTGTCCTAGCACTTCTGAAAGTACCCTAACTGAGAAAATTGGACTGACAGACCGAAAAGTGATCGGTACAGGGCACTTGAGCGAAGCTGCAAATATCATAAGACCGAACACCACAATCGATTTCCACGTAAAATAATGCACTGTGTAGGGAACCAGGAGCGATACTTTATGTCCTACCGGCTATGGAACCGGTAGTTCTCAAGGAAACCAAACCATATAAGCTGCGATTCCAGGATCTGACGTCATTGACTAACAGAGACTTGCAAGTGCTGGCTCCTGTTCCGGTAGCAAGTGTAAATAGCTCACAGAAACTTCGTTGCACAAGCCTCTCGTCCGGTAGCCTCACGGAATTGTATACTCGGAAGCTAAGGACCCATTAGATGTTACCGGAAACTTATCATTGGAGCCTCTGTTCCGGTAGTGTCTACGTGGAATATAAAACTCACGGAATAGTTTGGATGAGAGCTAGGATGCCGGGATCTTCACTGACTTGGAGAAAACAACGTGGGAAAAAATCCACTACCGGAACCCGTGGATTGATAGCTACGGTACCGGTAGCAACAACTATTTAGTTGAATATAACCAGCTCACGTACACAGATGGCTATAGGCTCGGGCTTCAGTAATGCAAAAACAAAAAAAAAATCTAACTCACGTACCCATGTCAGTGCAGACTAGGAAACCGGAAGTTAATATTTTTAACACACGGAACCTAACTACTGGGGAATGGAGTTCCGGTAGTGCCAAAAAATAAAATCACAAACTCACGGACAAGTTTCAATATTGACTTTGAGTCCGGTAAAGTTCAAGGAATCCAAGCTCCGTGAGCTAGGGTTCCAGTAGTGTATGAAACTCTTAAACGTTTCTTACCCCATGAGTTGATAGTATTGGCTACCAGACTCTTTAATTACTCTTTAATAATATTTTTACTACCCGAATCCATGTTCATAAAGACAAGTGTCTGTGAGTTTGTAACTTTCAGTTTTGGCACTACCAGAATCCTAGCTAATAGCCATCTGTGTCCGTGTGCTGGTCATTTTCAACAAAATAGTTGTTGCTACCGGTACCTTAGCTCTCAATATATGAGCTCCGGTAGTGGATTTTTTCTCAAGTTTCTCTAAGTCAGTGAAAATCCCAGCATCCTAGCTGTCATCCAAACTATTCCTTGAGTTCTATATTCCACGTAGGCACTACCGAAACACAAGCTCCAATTATACAACTTCCGGTATCATCTACCGGCTCACTAGCTTCTGAGTTAATTCCGTGAGACTAACGGATGAGAAGCTGGTGCGATGAAGTTTCCGTGAGCTATTTCTACTTAATACTGGAACAGGTGCCAGCATATATAAGTTTCGGTTAGTCAATGACGCCAGATCCCGGAATCGCAGATCATATTGTTTGTTTTCCGTGGGAACTACCAGTTCCGCAGCCCGTTGGACATAAAGTAAGGCTCCAGGTTCCCTAGACTGTGCCGTAAAATAAATTTTAGACTTAATATCAAAAGAACAATATTTAGTTTCAAATTTCTCATTGTCGTTCCGTGCTGAAATCATAGATACTAAGATTCGAAAGTTAATACAAACATTATTTATTTAGGTTATAATCGCTCAAGCAGTTAGCAGGAAGCTAAATTATTAGTAGCTTTGGATGAATAATACAAATTTATAGCTCGGAGTTACTTGTAATGCAAAAAAAGGTGTTTAGATTATAATTGGTTTGTAAGGCTAAAAAGAAAAGTCGATAGTATATTAAAAGAGAACTCAAAATTTGTAGTTGTTGATCAGATCCTGATAAAAATGTGTTCATACAGGTTCTAATAAACATTAGTGAGTTTGAAAAAATAAACATTAGATAGACTATTAAAAGAAGACTCGGAATGTGCATAGTTATTTAATTATTCCTGAGAACAGCTTTTTTTTAGTTTTATGTAGGCTATTTACTAGAAGTAGATACATATAGCTCGTAGAGGCGAAAAAAGTTGGTTAACAACATCGGAGTGTAGCGTTCTGGCGAGACATATATACATATGCCTCGTGGAGGCAAAAAAGTTGGTTAGCAACATCGAAGCGCACAGTTGCGGCTAGATATATCACTCAGTGGCATGAGTTGACATTTTTAAGGAACATTTTACGACCCCAATATCTCCGACCGGATCTTTTGTATCATTAACAGTCAAGATATGGTGAAGACTTGACCCTCATTAGAGTCAGTAACTCAGATCGGGATACTAGTTATTGTAGCTGATTGAGCCTCTGGCTGGTCTGAAAAACTTTCACTAGTTCGGGCACTTCTGACTTCCACATGAGCTAGGACGATGCAACTTAGCATGAATTGAAAGGATCCCACCAAATACTCACTGGAACCTTCTCATTCCAGATCCGGTTATTTGTTACGATAAAGAATTAGGCTGTGTGCTGTGTATATATGAAGGGGTCGTTATAGAGGTAGTTAAGATGGAGCATGATAATATTGGCGACTGGTTTGCGTGCGAATACACATAGTCTTTTCGAAGGCGATACTCAGTTAGTAAGTCAATAACTAAGCAGGTTATTCATTACTTACATTTGTTCACGATACAACACTGCAATATAAAGTTGGTTGAAATGGGGCTAAACCCCAACTAAACTGGTTTGCTATCTGTGAAGCTGAATCTTTTTACTCAATTTCCAGTAGCTGTAGGGAGCATGCCAGAACTCGTTTCGGAGGTCCCACATGAGGAAAGGTACTTGACAGGGTGTTTTCTACTGTCCCACTGTTGGAAGGATACTTTTCCAGGGGGCTCATAAGCTAGTAGGGATTCAGAGGAAAAGATGCCAAAATTGGATCTAGTATTCTTTTTATATTTCTCATTGTATATCCCTATCTGCTAGGTTAAAAGACTTCATCCCAGCCTATTTTGTTCTCTCTCTTAGATTTATTGCTTTCTAACTCTACCCTTTTAATTACTAAGACCGAGAGACAAAGAGATTTTCCTGGGTGCAGGGAACAGGGGAAAAGGTTGTTGGAATTGAAAGAGTTTGCTAAAAGCTAGTGAATCTTATTTGGTTATAATTGTATTTTCACATAAGGTCCTACCTCTGAAAAAATCGAGCTCCCGCGAGATAAAAGGTTATCACTTCAGCTTTAAGCATTAGGAAATGAAATATATTATAGATAGCTTGCACTCAGACTTTTTTTTGCTCCTTTTAAGTTCTACAAATTGTTTCTTGAGTTTTTGGCTCGGATACACCCAAAAGTAATACGTATACCACGTAAGTTAAAGCAAACACTTGATCATACATCATTGTCTTTCAGAACAACTTCTGGCAGCTGCATAGTAATGTCTTGATATAACACTAACATATGTGTTCAAGGTTTGACTGATTACATTTCTCTCATAAGTGTTTCACCATAGTAATACCGCAGTATAACTTCACTGAAATAAGTGTTCATGTTATGCCTGCATGCATTTCTCAGGATCAGAAGTAATCGGAATCGACTAAAAAGAGGAACGGCACTGCACGGCATGGTGCAGGAGGCACGCCTACTAAAAAGAGACACACGTACTAAAAAGAGGCACGGCATACTAAAAGAAAGGCACGCCTGCACCAGGAGGCATACACCGTCTGTGCCTTTTTAGGACCCCTTTTTCTGGCGTGCCTTTTTTCAGTACTCGACTTCTTTGGGTTATAAAAGGTGATTCTAACGTGCCTTTTTTTTACCCTTTTCTGGCGTGCCTTTTTTTAAGACTCGACTACTTCGGGTTATAAAAGGTGATTCTATCGGACTTTTTTAGAACCCTTTTCTGGTGTGCATTTTAGGACCCTTTTCTGGTGTGCCATTTTTCAGTACTCGACTTCTTTGGGTTATAAAAGGTGATTCTAACGTGCCTTTTTTTTACCCTTTTCTGGCGTGCCTTTTTTTAAGACTCGACTACTTTGGGTTATAAAAGGTGATTCTATCGGACCTTTTTAGAACCCTTTTCTGGTGTGCATTTTAGGACCCTTTTCTGGTGTGCCATTTTTCAGCACTCGACTTCTTTGGGTTATAAAAGGTGTTTCTAACGTGCCTTTTTTTGACCCTTTTCTGGCGTGCCTTTTTTTAATACTCGACTTCTTTGGGTTATAAAAGGAGATTCTATCGGGCCTTTTTAGAACCCTTTTCTGGTGTGCCTTTTTAGGACCCTTTTCTGGCGTGCCTTTTTCTTAGTACTCAACTTCTTTGCTTTATAAAAGGTGAATAGGCGATACTATAACGCACCTTTTTAGGACCATTTTCTGGCGTGCCCTTTTAGGACCCTTTTCTGGCGTGCCTTTTTCTAGTACTTGACTTCTTTGAATTATAACAGGTGATTCTATACGGTGCCTTTTTAGACTTCTTTTAAACTTCTTTCGGTTAAAAAGGGGGTAAATATTCTTTGAGCCCAAGCTTAAAAAGGTGATTCTACAACGTGCACTTCTTTTAGGCTCCGGAGTTATCAGTAAACAATATAGTGTCCCGTTCAGGGGTCGGCAACTAATACACTCATAGTTACCCGTTCTTCCATCAACGTCATCGTCACAACTCGAGTACTAAAAGAGGCGCAGATACTAAAAAAAGGCACGGCATACCAGAATCAAGGAACCCTTCAGGGGATTCCTGAAGGATTCCCCTTATATCTGTGAACACCTATACAGATAAATAAAAAGTTAGCATTCTGTCAAGGGTTGGCATCCGACAAATTTATAGTACTCTCTCGATTTATTACCCTGTCCTTTCTTTTGTTTGTGGACCTTGCTCGTGTGAAGAAAGGAGCAGGACCTGTGTTGAGCATGAACTTGCGTGATTTTTTTAATTTCTGGAGCTTACTCGCGGGAAAAGGGGCAGAAAATGGTGGGTTGACCATGAAGTAGAAGTTGTGTTTCCTTTTGCTTGGTTTCTTCAATACAGTGTAGTCAGTGTTGCGATGGATGGTGCAATTGTACCAGATTCGTTCCTTTTTTATCTGATCCGTACATCTCTAGGACTTTTTTTTTCAAGTCCGAAAAATCAGTACAATTACGTCGAACTAGTACAATGTACCTTGTCGAAAGTTAGAAAAAATAAGGTTCTTTCCTGTAAACAGAACCTTCACCGTTTCTTGTACTTGACTTCTCGTACTAACTTCGGTGATTCGATAGAGCTCTAACTCTAAAGATGCATTTCTGTGTCCGTGGCTCGAGGATCCAGTCGAATTTCATCGCGACTCCAACCACTTCTCATTTCTGATATATTTTTTGCGAATTACTAGCTCCTGATTAAATAGGCTTGGCAGAAGACTAATTTACCTTGGTAGGCACATTTTCGTCCCGAGCACTTCTTCCTGCCAAGCTCTATCCCAGGAGTCACAAAGGTGCGGAAAAATTAGGATAGAAAAGAAAACTGGAGGGAGAAAAATAAGCGAAAAGAAAGATATTGTATAGATTCGTCAAATACAACGAAGGAAGATGCGCGTGTTACTCGAAGAGAGCTCGAAGTGCAACACGTGCAAAAAATTCGCGTCTGGTATATTTTTTCCCGGGATTTACATTTTTAAACCTATGTCTAGTACAATTCAAAAAATCATTATGGCATCACTGAGTGTAGTGTTTTCCTACTGTTAACTGTATCCGCTAATTACATTACTAAATGATAACAGAATTTGAACAGTTATGAAAAAATCAAATGAGAATAGATTAACAACTGATGACTAGCTCTGAGTATCTTGTATCAATTAAATTTGAACCAGCTAAATTGTGTCCATCTCAGGGTGTATCTACTTAAAAGTCAACTTCCTCTCGTCCCGACTTGTTTTTATACTGTTCTTCGTATAGGAAATTCCAAGGGTCATGAACAAGACCAATATTTGTAATCAAACCCATGAAACTGCACATAAAATTATAAATCCTTCTTTCATCTCAATTATAAATCCTTCTTCCATTCTTCTTCTCGCGTACCGCCTCTTGCCTCCTGTGAAAGATAGGTAAGCTCATCTGTCAGCCAAACAAATATTATCAAGACCAAAGGTTCCGATGGGATCTCAAAAATTTAATATTTGATCCAGTCAATTGGTTCTTGTATTCGCCAGATCCAGTCTTAGACAGGCTAATCACCAGAGAAAACCAAGTTCAGATATACCTCTATAAGCCATATCTATTTTGACGATACTGACCGAAACTTCCTGCTTTACTTCTGATAAATTTCCGGTTTCGGCAGTATTTCGAGAGAACTGCTTGTCCGGCAAAAAAACAAAGTTCAGAATCGAATTGAGCATATCTAATGATCCCTATAAAGAACATCTAATCAGCTTCAAATAAAACTTTAACTTTTAAACAAAATTCCGTTTACAACTGGATTCCGGACTAATTATATGTCCGGAAAAAATTGATTTCATATATAGACTCAGCGTCTTTTCTTACCCCTAGATCTGTCATCTAATCAACTTCAAATAAAACATTTGCTTTTAACAAATTTTCCGGTTTTGGCCGGAATTCGGGCGAACTAGCTGTCTGGATAGAAAATAATTTTCACAGAAGTGTTCAGCATGTATTCTTACCCCTAGATCTAGCATTTTATCAGCTTGACATGAAACTTTTACTTTTAACCAGCTTTCCAGTTTTTGCCAGATTCCGGACGAACTACTTGTCTGGCGAGAAAATGGTTTTCACCATCGTGTTCAGCATGTCCTCTTACTCCACGACTATCACATTAGCTATTTACAAATATCTTGTTTGTCTCTTCATTGAAACCCCCATCCCAAAACTACGAACTTGACCTTACCCTTGACCCAAAGAATCCTCACAGCAAGCTTCATCAAAATATCTCATTCCCTACGAGAGTTATCGTGCTAACAGACAGACAACTTTTGCGATGTCATAGATATCCCTCCACTCACGTTTTGGGATCCCAAAAACCTGTAGAATCTCCCATTTCCGACGGTGCCCGTGAATTTATACGGTAGATACGTTTCGTTCACGTTCGGGGTTTAATCTAAGTTGCCCGCGATGGAATGCATTAAGGGGGAACGCTAGTCTAAACTCGTTAAGAGCAGGTATACGCTTTCCCCGTGTTAAAAGAAAATTTATGTTTAAAGTTTGTGAGACCAGCAGGACGGTGGCGACAAAATTCCAAGATATCCATTTTGTAGTAATTTTTAAGGGCTACAAAAAGAACGGAGCAGTTTTCAAAGCCGCCAAGCCTTTCGCCAGGTATGCTAGAAATAAGAAAAAGTTTGGCTTTTCCGTGACGGGTTTGTGAACGACATGGGTCGACCGTAACTGGGCAAATTTGGAATCTAAAGGTAGCTAACATGGTGGGGTATAAAATAAACGGAAGGGATTTTTGATTTTTCTTTTCTGTAGATACAGTCCCTTCATTTCTCCAAACGTCATATTTTCCCGATACATTTTTCGTAGCATCGGTTGTTATCATAAGTATGATCAAAACCGCTAAACCCGTGGAAAATAGAGTCTATCAACAGGAGATGAAGGGAGATTAATGACATTCATCTGACTTTTCTATGTGTTTGACCAAATCGATTGCATGAAGAAATTCAACCAGGACAGGTACTTCCAGAAAGAAGTAAGAGACTCAAAATGGCTGAATGGGATATCATTCGGAGTAATTACGGAGTTAGCTGAGTTAGCTTAGTTTAATTCTCCACTGCAAAGGATTTTGCTGGTTAGAGACTCTTCATTGCAAAGGATACACCTGACAGGAGAGTCTATCAGCAAATGGAAAACACGGATGCAATCGCTGAGTGATACTCCAGCCCAGTGAGTATGTAAGCAATTCATTTATGACCCGCCATTTGAAAAGAGGAGCATGTTATCTTTTTCTTGTCAACTGTCTTTCAGACAGTTAGGACTGCACTGATCTTTCCTTCCTTTTGAGGCAAAAGTTCCGGGTTGAAAAAACTCACGGTTGACTAAATTGTATAGGAACCCCATAAAGTCTTGACGTATATAATGACGTGGAGTGATTTAGGACCGAACATAGGATTTGATTGACCCTAAGCCGTTTCATAAACGCGACCGGCACCCCTGCTCTCTATGTATTTAGGCACTGTCTAGGGAACCGGGAGCCGCACTTTTTGTCCAATGGGCTGTGGAACTGGTAGTTCTCTCGGAAACTTGTATGTGCTGGCTCCAAATCCGGTAGTAAGTGGAAATAGGTCAGGGAAATCCGGCATCCTAGATGTCATTAAAACTATTCCGTGAGTTCTATATTCCACGTAGACATTACTGGAACAAAAGCTCCAATTATACAGTTTCCGGTATGAACTACCGGCTTCCTAGCCTCTTAGTACACAATTCCGTGATACTAACGGGCAAGAAGCTGGTGCGATGAAGTCTTACTACCGGAACGGAAGCCAGCACGTACAAGTTTCCGTTAGTCAATGACGTCAGATTGAACCGATGAGAGGTTTGTTGCTAACTGATGGGGTTGTTACTCTTCTTAATCTATGCCCATTTGAAGGACATTACAAGGTAGCGTGTGATTGGCGGATAATATTCAACTCGAAGGCGTATAGGGATCGTAGTCTTTCGTTTAGGGTGGTTGGTTCTTTTTCTTTGACACTTACTTTAATTCCTTCTTCTAGTTAACAAAATGTCTTCTCTGTATCAGCACTCAAGAACATCTGTCTATCTTAAACACTTAAGATCGCCTGCCAGTTTTAGGCTTCACATCGGATTCCTATTTTTCTTACTGCCAAGCCCTAACCTTTAAAGTTCCACTAACCGCACTCGCTACATGTAAAAGGTTAAACCAAAGTCCTGATGAAACGCGCCTGAAAACTCAGGAAAAGGATGTTCGACAACAGGAAACTGGTAAGGCTACTTCCACCGTCCCGAGGCTTGAATTATTACCAAATATGGAGTTGCTTTTCTCAGCCTGCATTATTTCAGATTACGGAGTCAACTTTGATCTTTAATATCCTAATACTATCCGTAACAAGATGCCCGGAATCGCATCTCATATGGTTTGGTTACCGTGAGAGCTACCGGTTCCGTAGCCCATGGGACAGAAAGTACGGCTCCCGGTTCCCTAGACAGTGCCATATATTTATATTAAAATATATATTCACCGGTAGCAATAAGCTAGAATTTTCTTGTTTCCGAAGGTAAAACAGATCAAATGGGTGTGACATCATGCTTGTATGGAATTCTAATAAAACTAAGTTATGACCAAAATTTGGTTATTCAAATTTACCAGACATTTCCTGTACTGTACTGATCCTAGATAGCACAGAATTTGAGTGGAATTGTTCTTCTTCCACTCAGTTTTGAGCTGGTAATAAGCACTTACCTTTCATTTGATGTAGAAAACACTTGCTGAAATACAGGTTATGATTTTCATACCGAGCAAAGCCTATGCTTATTAATTTTGTATTCATTCGACAAAATTCTTACCACGTCTGCCACAAGTAGATTTCAAATTCACGTCAAGTCAGTGAAAATAACAAGGCGAGGTTTGAGCGCAGTAGAATCCGCTAAAAATTGTTGTTTTCCCCAAGTTTCCTGTGTTGAAAGTAATTATGCTTGAAACAGTCCATTTTGCCTTGTGATTTTCTGCTTGTTATCCTATTCAGTGGCTATAATTTTTCTGCAAGATCTCGAAGATAGCACAAACAAATCAACCGTGGTCCATTTAAAAAAAAAATTTAGGGTGTCTGTCTTTCTGACGATTTCTTCCTTCTTTCCCTCTCAAAAGTCAAATCCAAACTCTCAGTGATCTCTCAGATGAAAGGAGCAGAAAAAAACATTATTTATCAAAAAGATCGGGCCCCACTGGTTCTACCGCTTTCGCTTACCCCTGCCCCCCCCCCCCCCCCGGTACGAAAAAACCTCGGGTACCGAATCACCCGACCACAACCTCCCCCAATTCATTTCTACGGAAAGTATTTAAGAGATGGGGCGAGCCGCCATCACGTATTTCCATTAACTCGCATGTCTGTATAGGGCCTACATTAGGGTTTACATAACTCACTGTCAGAATTAACCAAGTTTCCTTTTATTTGCATTAAGGTGATTCAGGGCGAGGGGGGGGGTTAACTTTGTTGTCAGGGGGGAGGAGGGCTACGTCCGTGGAAGTTCGCTAGGAGAATTTTTGGATAGAGCCGGACACCACCAGTCCCACTACACAATTTAAATATGAACGCTAAACTTTTTTCAAACGACAAGCGAATTTTATATTGAACTTGTCTGCTGGGACTTGTGAATCTTGTGATTGTGAGTTGTGACTATGTTCGTCATATTGGCAATATAATTAGAACACTTTTACAGTAAAGATTATGCTTTTAGTGTCAAGATTAAGAAGAGATAAAGAAAGAAAATGCAAATAATTTATTTTGTGACTTCTTTTCAGATATCTCTTGAATTTTCATAGCCTTTGTTCTTACATCGTTCGGGATTTCAGTACCTCCAGGTCCCAGGTAATGCCAGGATTCAAAATACACGAAAGGTGTGCACACTGAAGCTACGTTCAAACGGAGGGTATTTACCCGTACTCCGCGGGTATTTTTCTCCGCAACAGCAACAAAACCCTGGGTATTTTTTTCTTCAATTTCGCGAACTTTTTAAACCGGGTATTTTTTGGTCGAAGGGTATTCTTTGACGTCTGCAACAACAAATTCGGATTTTCGAGGAATAATTTTAAGGGTGTCCGTATAAGAAGCGATCCAAATTGACACATGTTGGTAAACAGGTATCCCGAGCTTTACATCCTTGGAATCTTTTGCCACGACAGTACTCTACTTTGAAAAATACCCTGTTACCGAGTGAACACTTTTCCCTCTCGTCTCCGGGGAAAAATACCCGATGTGTAAATGATCCTTGATGGGTCTCTGAGTCTTCCAAAGGCTTGGATTGAATTTTATAAATCAAAAGAGATGTCATTTACACAGCAGGATAGGTACGGTAGCCTATCTTCTCGGTGAAAATAGAACATCTATGTTCTATGTAGAACATCTATGTTCTATGGTTTTACTGTCAGAACCTATGTGCTTGTTACAGCAAAGTCAATGAGGCTGAGAGCTTAGTCTCAGGGGATTGCCGGTTGCTTGAATCAGAAATTCAGAGCATCACGCATCTGGGGGGGGGGGGGGCATCAGCCCAATGGCTTTCCATGGGGGCCTGGAGAATCCCAGGAAAAAGAATAACATACAGAAACTTACCCTAAATTTGCAGCCTGCTAAAATTTTCAAGCTGTTAATTGCCATCAGTTGTGGGGGCTTCACTCCGTAGCAAATTCCTATTATTATGGATGACCTATAAAGCTTTGGCTTAAATTTCTAAGAATTTTTGTTACTTTTTCTTGCAACTCACACAGTTTTCCACATTTGTTTGGTCCTGTTGTTTATTGTCTATTGTTTCTAACCAGTATGCTATAACTCTCCAGGCTAGCAAAATGTCTGCCAGTCTCATATTTGAGATATTTCCCCAACATGCCCAAACTCTTGGAAGGGCCCCTGCATCCCATTCTTGCCAGCCCTGTGCAATGCGTTTTGCCCCTCTAGATTTCCATGAAACGAGATCTCTGCCTAGAATCATAGGATCATTCAGACACAAAAATCTAGAAAACTCTAAGAAGAAGGCGGTGCAGAACTGAGGAAGTACGAGTGTTTAATTTGCTAGGTTTAAGAGGTATTTACGGTTTCCCGAAGGAGGACATCATATAGCAAAGAAAAGACAGAGGTTCAAGGCCATTGCAGCCTCTCTAAAGTTCTTTCAATTGTACAAGTAGCTCATGTTTTATCATTATTTGATTTGGAATTGACTGAAATACCTTTGACTGTCAATGGCTCTTTTTCTGAGAATTGTATGTAAGTATCAGCAGACTTTGGCTCTCTGGCACCAGGCTATGGTGTCGTTTTTGTTTTTCTTCCATAACAGATCTAGATTGTCTTTGAAGCAAAGTGTTTGACTAAAAACTCGTTGCCTGAGACTGAATTAGCAAACAGTTCACTTTCCAAAGCAGGAGAATTTTTATTGGTGGGATGATAAAGAAGGTTCTAGATATTCCTTCACCCCAAGGTAACTGCGAATCATATTTGACGGTGCAAAACAAATAAGTCAGCTACATTTACAATAGACCTATACTTCGACCCTTCTTGGCACGGGCCCTTTTCAGGCTCAAGCCTCTTAAGCTGGAAAATGAATTTGTGGAAAATAATTAAAGATTCTTCCTTAAATATCTGATTTGTGGAAAATAATTAAAGATTCTTCCTTAAATATCTGATTTTCATAGACAAAATTAACCAAAATCGGATATTTAAGGAAGAATCTTTAAATTGTTTTCCAGAAATTAATTTTTCAGCTTGAGAGGCTTTTGCCTGAACAGGACCCTTGCCCAGAAGGGCCAAAATATAGCTCTAATGAAAATCTAGCTGACTTATCCGTTTTGCACCATACAAAAAAAAAGAAAAAAAGGTTTATTTTAATAATACGATACTATCAGGAATTTAAAAAAGCTGCATTAAAATAAATTATAGTGAATGGAAAATGATGATTTCACACAGCCAGATCTCTTGAAGAGGTTGTGAACTTCAAGATGGTCATAGGCCTATTTGCTGCCAAATGAGGAAGCAAAGGTATATTGTTCCTGATCCAGAATTTTGTCTTGTCCTCGAAAAAGAATTGCTGCTTGAAATAAGTCAGAAAAAAAGCCTGTCAGTTAGCTTGATAGTCCAAGAGTTTTTATCAAGTACTGTCACAAAAACACTTAAGAAACTAAGGCTGTTTTTAAAATTTGTAACTTCTCATCTATTCAGGATGAACTAATTAATAACCTAACACTTGAGAATATCATTGTTTTTTTCTGAAGAGTGCTATGTGTGCCCAACTTGATCTCCTTTCCAGGGCACGCTCATTGATCAAGAAACATAACTGCCTCGGCCAGTATGATCGGAAATTCGAAGATGGATTCCGAAATGTTAAATGCAGTTGTCGATAATAGAAGTCAGTGTAGAAATATGTCCGGAAGCTCGAACTTGTCCTCAAGTTGGAATAGGCAAAGCCCAAGCAGTGATCATTTGTGCCCAAAGACAAGAGGAGCAGCTGACGAGGACTCGAGGACTTTTGAACAGTATTGAGCACTTCCTAAAATGTGAAATCAAGTGGTGATAGCCAAAATTTGGAAAAAGTATATTTTAATTGACAATCAGCACATGGAGCATGCATGCAAAGTATATATTTCTCAGCTTCTGGGGATTTGTAGTAGTGAGGAAGCCAGAATTTTGAGGTAGAAAAGCTGCATCACCTGACCGAAATTTCTTGTTTTTTCTACCCATCAGATAAACCACTTATTTTCTCTGAATTCAGTTGAACAATCCGAATCCTAATACGTCATTTAAATTGCAGTTGCAAAGCAGTGTGCTTGAGTCAATTCCTGGCCCTGCTGACGTGTAAGTTCTCAGAAGCTCTGATCTTGGACTGGAATATGAAACCATGAACAAGCATGGTCCTGAGATGGGCTTGCACTTCCAGTCACAGAGATGCCACAAAGAGCTGCTTACCGCACATTTCCTGTTAAGATGAACATAAACTACCATACAAACGATATTTCGAGACTTGAACCTTAACCATAACCATGGGACAATGCTATTGCAAGAACCAAACCATCATACTTGCTATGCTTGAACCTTAGCCCTAACCATTATACAAGGCTATTGGTGGATGACTTAAATGGAAGAGAAAATCAGTCGTCGATGTCAAAGTCAAGCTTCCCAGAACCAGTTTTTTTTGCTAAAGTCATTATTTCAAATTTTTTAACATGGTTACACATTTTTTTCATGATATATCCATAAACTAAATGCGTTTCAGTTATATATTTCTTTCAAGGACTATACTTATTCTAGCTTTCTTAGCACCTATGAGCAGGGTTGCCGCAAGTGAGTTTTCATTGGTGGGTGCAGAGAAAAGTTTTTTACCAAATCTTTCAAAAATCGTGAGTCCCAGAAACAGAAATTTCTAGCTTTAAATTACTGAACAAAAAGGATTACGTCCACAGAGTAAAACTAAAGGGCAGTATGAAAGAAGATAAGCCAGCTCCTAGCCGTCGTTCTTGCAAAGCCTAGGCTACTGCACGATTGCACTATAATAGCAGCTTCTATTTATACCCAAGAGAAAAGGAAATTGAGTGCCGTAGGGGAAAGTTTTATAAATTCAATTTTCTTTATTGTAGGTGAAAATCTAACTCGTCTCATACGAATTCTATCTTTATGGATTAAACACCAGGATCCTAGGAATTTCCAGAAACTGGATGGAGCGACATCCCGGCTGCAGCAGCTACTGTAGGACTAGTCAATACTACCCATGATTACATAAAGTGAGCACCGCGAGCAAGATTTTTTTTAAGTTCGGTTTTTCCTGCCAAATTCAACTATTTCCATGCAGGTTCTAGCTTTTAGGATTTCGAAAAATCCCGATCCCTAAAACTGGCTTACAACCTAGTTAAATGACGCGCTTTTCCGTAAAATAGTGAATATTACGAAAAGCGCAGCAGGCAGAATTTTCGAGACATTTGTGATTAGAGCGTATTCTTAGGATAAGAATAATAATACCAAAGGTTTCGATGGGATCCCAAATATTCCATATCTGATCCAGACATCTTGGTCTTGTCTTAGCCAGCTCCAGTCATCGAAAGACTCCTTGAACATTTTTACAATTAAAATTCAGAAACAGATTAAGGCCAAATAGCTAGTCATCTGAGAAAACCAAGTACAGATATCGATTCAGCATGTGTGTTTACCCCTATAAGTCATATCTATTTTGACGAAAACTTCCTGCCACTTCTGCCAATTTCCTGGTTTCGGCCGAATTACTTGTCCGGCGAAAAAAGAAAGCTCAAAAACGGACTCAGAGTATCTTCTTTCCCCAATAATGAACATCTAATCAACTTCAAATACAAATTTAACTTATAACAAATTTTCCGACTCCAGCCGGATTCCGGTCGAACTATATTTCCGGTTAAAATATGATTGTCAAACACGGATTCAGCATCTGTTCTTACCCTTAAATCGGTTATCTAATCAACTAGAAAGAAAACTTGAGCTTCTAACAATTGTCCGGTTTTGGACGGATTCGGGGGGAACTACATATCCAGGTAGAAAATGTGTTCACAGAAGTGTTCAGCACGTCTTCTTGCCCTCAATCGAACATCTAATCAACTTCAAATAAAACTTTTACTTTTAACAAACTTTCCGGTTTTGGCCGGATTCCGGGCGAATTACTTGTCCGATGACAAAATGGTTTTCACCATCGTGTTCAACATGTCTTCTCACCTCATAATCGGCTATCAAATTAGCTGTTTCAAAATATTTTGTTTGCCCCTTAATTTGAACCCCGTCCCCCACCCCATATGTAGGGCTACAAAGCCCATCTACGAACTTGACTGGTCCGACGACCCAACGAATCCTCACACCAAGTCTCATCAAAATATCTCATTCCCTTCGAGAGCTATGGTGCTTACAGACGGACAGACGGAAAACTTTAAAGCGATGTCATAGGTATCACTCCACCTACGTTTTGGGATCCCAAAAATAAGGATTATCGATGAAATCATAGATCAGTCCTTTTTTCTGCGACCAGTGCCTTCACTCGACCTCTTCAACTTCGTGGTAACTACCAAATCCTGTCAAATATACCGAATAAGTTACCGAATGTTGCCCCCCCCCCCCTGCAACGCCCCTGCCTCTGAGCCATATCCTTTCCTCTGAAACTTCCTGTGGAGCAACTGCTGTTCACATTGAGACTGTTTATTGAGTAGACTAATACCAAAAATAGCACGATAACAAATATCGCACTTATAGTGAGCGTGTACGGCAGCGAAGAATCACACTTGTACCGGACTTACAAATGGAACAAAAGGAGATGTGACCTACCAAGTCGGCTAAATTTGTTCCTATTTTAAAGCCGAGATTTGTCGTTCTAAGCTGTATTTTTTTTTTCAATTCTTGGCGAAAATTTTTCACTTGAATGTTATTTTCAAAAAAATCTCGGCGACATTTCATGCATTCTCGGCGACATTACGCGAAATCTCGGCGACATTTAGAGCGATCTCGGCGACATTTCTAGCGATCTTGGCAAAACTTAGTTTCATCTCGGGAACTAGATTTTGAAAAGTAAAAATTCTAGTGTCTAATCAAGATATTAGGTTGGTAAACATGTCATCCATCAGATGGAAAGGCTCTCTAATAGGCATTCTACGAGGAATTCTCGGGTCCACAATTCTGGAAGCAGAGCATTCAGATAGAAGGATTCAAGCTTTCGAAGCAATATGTCCTTCCAGAACTGGCGATCAAGGGCAGTCGTCAGCCGGTGAAAAAACCGAAATAGGCTTTCTACAAGTCAGTGCATTCCAGTTGCATCTGCACTTGGTAGAAGAAGTTACGGTTTCTCTTGAGGGAAACCTTATTGTCATCTACGCGAATGATACTTTCCGGGCTTAGCCTCTGATAACCCAGGTATTGGATGCACTGAAAACCTGGCTCTTCTTATGCTGAGACCTCTGCTCTTCTCAGACTCGGAAATTGCTACGGGCTCAAACACGTGTTCGTGCTCCATTGCCTTGGTGATCTTTCTTTGTGAATAAAGTAGAGACTTTACAAGATTGGTGACTTTCTTCAATTTTCTTTCCCAAACACTGCCGGAAACTGAGGCAGTTAATCTGGCTTTTCTTGCCAGACAACAGCTTCAATTTGAGCAGCTTCCTTCTTCCCGAGTGGCTAGCTCAATACAAGCTATTTGAAGGGGGGAACACTGCAGTCGGGCTAGAAAACTCACTTTAGTCAAATAAAGGTCACTATGTTCCATATATGAAGCTGCTGGATTTGGTCATTATGCCGAGTAAGGCTCTTTTTCAACTGTTTTGTTGCTTCTTGTCGACTGTTTTATCGCTTCTTTCTTAGCAACGTGACGTTTCTTTCAAATCAAAGAAGCTACCCGTTCCTTTACTAGGTTTTTGAGCAGCTTGTTCGGTGACCGTTTCGTTACATTTCTGAAAACTTCCAGTCTAGACGTATATCCTTTCGAAAACCGAATTTAAGCGGCATGCACTCGTGCGTTATACCTCCCACTTTTACTAACCATAGTGTTTTTCCTCCTATTAGCCTTGCAACAGTACTCAAGGAATAGTAAAACACTCTACTAAGTTGCTAGTCGTATTTCGAATCAGGAGACGAGGTCTTCGTGCTAGTTAGAAAATGCACTAAGCACGTGGCTCATAAATAGTTTGCCGATAACTTTGTTTGGAACGACTTTATATACCGCTCTATGTACACATTTCGGGGCACTCCGTATGGTCAGTAGTAGAGAAGTACTTCAGAATCACTGTCAGAGCCTCGCCGCCTTGTTTTCTCGTGTGAACCTTGCAATATTGTCTCGCACGGAGTAGCACACTTGTCCTGTAAGATACTTTGCACATTTAGCACTCTCCTAATGTTTTTGGTAAAGGCGGAATTTCAGGCATTTACATCTGTGATTAGCACACTCCGCTTTTTCCACTGTTCGGCCGAACGGAATACGAGCCATGATTTCACTGTAAGTGCTTGCATCACCATCTACGACGAACCTTACATAATGAACCCCATGCATGCTATGCGGTAGGCGAAAAAACTCCACAAAAATGTCCGATTCCATGCCAGTGCTTGCACCAGAGCAGTTGAGGAAACATGCATGTTCTGGTTTGTTTTTTGGCTGATACTTCCTACATTTTATGCAGAACTTGTTTCTGATACTAACACATAGTAACTTCTTTGAGTAAATGCCAATGACAACTCGGCATCCAGAAAGCGCACTGGAACGGTTACCATAGCTTTTGGTACACCAGCTTCCGGCTACGATAACCATGGTTACCATGATTCTGTCTGGTCCAAAAGTTGCACCCGATTCTAGCGCTATCTGCCTTTCCAATTTTCCATTTTCCAACAGGTATTCGTATAGCATACCTTCGAGTTTCTTGTCTATCGGCCGCTCGTTGCTCGTGAAAGTTTTTCGAGACGAAGCGGTAAGACCCACTGAACCCTGAATTTGTTCATGCGCAATTCTTTCCTTGATCACCCCGATTACTATTTCTGTGTTTATATTCCTTTCTGAGTTTCAACCTTTTGCCGTTTGGTTGACTTGGCAAACAAAGGATTCGTCAATCTTGGCTTCCTTCTCCATTTGGGCGATTTTTATCCTGAAGCATCACTGGTCGAGAAAGCAGGGCCACCTTTGGCGCTTTCGAAGGTCTGTTATCAGTGCCCTTGCAACTTGGCCGTTGAACAAACTGATCCTTATGTGTGTGCACAGAGGCTTCTTCTGAACAAGCACAAAACTTTAAAACAAAAGATTTCGGAGGCCACGTTGAATCTCTTTTGATTACACCATACCCAGAACCTTCTTAATGTCTTTGCATCTAGAAATAAAATGGTCCTCATGACAAGTGGATAACATTTCTTATCGATCGAAATAAAAACTAACCATCCCCGGGCATTTTACATAATATTATCGGTAGAGCATTTAAACAATAGTCGAAAGAAATGTTTTTGAAAAGCGAATAGTTTGTTTTACTGCTGTTTGTAAAGGCAGACATGAGGCGACATGCTGACTCCATTTTTTTATTCATTTTCTCACTGGAGAGGTATTTTGCCGGGAACCCTCCGGAAGACAAAAATTCACAAAAAGGAAATTTTTCTTTAAGTCGCAAGGAACAAGACCAAAGATCCCAGCAACACAAGACCCAGCAACAAAAGTCTAAGGGTTTCAATGAGATCTCGAAAAATATTAGTTGGACTTTTTAATCCAGACAAGCGGTTTTTATGGACTTCCGGTCTTTGTCTGATCGAGTTAGCATGTCATATATCTGGTAGGTGCGGCAGATCGTGTTAGTCAGTAGTTGTGTTTTTTGCAGATACAATGGTATCTAATACCACCGAAACTGGACCAGCGATTAGTCGTTTTTGCAGTTACTGTGGTATCTGATACCACGGTTGTTCTGCAAAAAACGACAATGGCTGAAATTGCGCTTTTCGAAGTCACCAAAGTCGAAGTCAAACTCCAATGTAGTGATCAGGCCCGTGTCCAGGAATTTACTTGGGGGGGGGGGGGTCAAATTCTAATTCAAATATCTTATTGACCTCCAAGATCGGAGAGTATAAAGTGAAATAAATACACACATATTGGCCCAACATATAATACTACAAAAAAACAATCTGGCCAAGTAATACGAAATATACAAGAAACTAAAATTATACATACGAGTTAAACTATATTAACTCTTTAACCGCAAAATGAAATGAGGAAGAGAACACACTTTCAACAGAAATATTTGTTGCTTTTTTCGTATAATTTGAAGTGGATTTTTCAACTGGTACACATTTATAGTGAAGGAAGTAAATTTCAAAAGTCGACACAAAAATTTACCAAAATTAAAAAATGTAGTTTTAATATACGCAATATCAGAATTAGAACAAGACAAAAGGTTTCGATGGGATCCCAAAAATTCAATGTCTGATCCAGACAACTGGGTCTTGTCTTTGCCAGATCCAGTCATCGCCAGACTCCTTGAACATTTTTACAATTAAAATTCAGAAACAGATTAAGGCCAAATAGCTAATCACCTGAGAAAACCAAGTTCAGATATGGATTCAGCATGTGTGTTTACCCCTGTAAGTCATATCTGTTTTGACGAAAACTTCCTGCCAATTGCCCGGTTCCGGCCGAACTCCAGAACTACTTGTCCGGCGAAAAAAGAAAGCTCAAAGACGAAATCAGGGTATCTTCTTTTCCCAGTAATGAACATCTAATCAACTTCAAATAGAAATTTAGCTTATAAACAAATTTTCCGATTCCAGCCGGATTCCGGCTAAATATGATTGTCATACAGGGACTCAGCATCTCTTCTTACCGCTAAATCGCTTACCTAATCAACTAGAAATAAAACTTTGACTTCCAACAGTTTTCCGGTTTTGGCCGGATTCGGGGCGAACTACATGTCCGGGTAGAAAATTGTTTTCACATAAGTGTTCAGCATGTCTTCTTGCCCTAAATCGAACATCTAATCGACTCCAAATAAAACTTTTAATTTTGACAAACTTTCCGGTTTGGGCCGGATTCCGGTCGAAATACTTTTCCGTCGAGAAAATAGTTTTCACCATCGTCTTCAGCATGTCTTCCTACCTCTAACTCGAACATCTAATCAACTTCAAATAAAACTTTTACTTTCAACAAACTTTCCGGTTTGGCCGGATTCCGGGCGAAATACTTGTTCGTCGCGAAAATAGTTTTCACCATCGTCTTCAGCACGTCTCCCTACCCCTAAATCAAACATCTAATCAATTTCAAGTAAAACTTTTACTTTCAACAAACTTTCCGGTCTGGGCCGGATTCCGGGAGAAATACTTGTCCGTCGAGAAAATAGTTTTCACCATCGTCTTCAGCATGTCTTGCTACCCCTAAATTGAGCATCTAATCGACTTCAAATAAAACTTTTACTTTCAACAAACTTTCCGGTTTTGGCCGGATTCCGGTTGAACTACTTGTCCGATGACAAAACGGTTTTCACCATCGTGTTCAACTTGTCTTCTTACCCCATAATCGACTATCACATTAGCTGTTTCAAAATATTTTGTTTGCCCCTTAATTTGAATCCCCTCCCCCACCCCTAAATGTAGAGCTACAAAGCCCATCTACGAACTTGACTGGTCCGACGACCCAACGGATCCTCACACAAAGTTTCATCAAAGTATCTCATTCCCTTCGAGAGTTATCGTGCTTACAGACGGACGGATAGACGGACGGACGGACAGACGGACAACTTTTGTGATGTCATAGGTATCCCTCCACTTACGTTTTGGGATCCCAAAAAAATATGGAAGCCAACTAGAAAATAAAAGGAATTGAGGTAGAGCAGCCGTATTGAAAACGCACGCAAACGATCTCCTAGTTAAATAATCTTGAACAGATATAACACTACCAAAGCTCGCTGAAACTCTCGACCGAACAGACTTCATCATATGAGCTCGGCAAAGCGAAACTGATGGCCCATACGGAATTCCCAAATAAAGAAAAGATTCAAGTGGCTTAAGGACTAAATCATACATCTTTATACTAAAAATATTATTAACTGGGTCAGCAGGCTTAGGACCAAAAACTACGAGCTGACACTTTTCAGGATGAAACCTTAAACCAAATCAAGAAAAAAGTTCAATTGAATGGTCCGCATTCTTTTGAAGAGTAACCCGTGATCGACTCAAAAGAAGAAGATCGTCCGCATACGAGATCCAAGACGCTACAAAACCTCGACCAACAACGAGCGAAGTTAAACAGAATTAAATAAAGAAGCACTAGTTATGTTGAAAATAATATGGAGGCAGTACGCTTTGCCTGCGGGTCGGACAAAAAAAAGTACAAAACAACATCGATCAGAGGGAAAAGCCTATAAAAATGATTCTTTGTGTATTTTTCGGGGCAGGTTTTAAGCCCCCACCCCCCACCCTTGGATACGGCCTTGGTAGTGATGACAGTGAATCGCTTTTTCAGATACCAGGATCAGTTACAATGGTCGAACTTTGGTATCTGAATATCAGATATCATGATAACTGTTTAGATACCACGATAATTACAAAAGGACTTTTCTATCGTGGTATCAGATACCACGGTAACTGCTAAAACGACTTCAAACCGTGGTATCTGCAAAAATGCAAGTATTGATCGCTGTCCATTTTTTAGTTAGGTTCGAAATAGCAAAGCATCGGAAAACAAGCTAGCAATTCAGGGATATCTCAGTAGAAGGTTTTTTTTCAGCGTGGACACTACTGCTCGACCTCTGCCCTTATCAAGACTTGACACTGGCTGCATATATGCAGGCGGAGTTGCTTTTTCAGAATATGAAGTCAAACCTTAAAAAAAACTGTGCTCTTTTCTTGCCTGAGAGTCTTCATGAGCGGTTGCTTGCAATTTTTTGAGCCGAATACTTTTGCTCCCACTACAACGTCTACCTTCCTGGCGAAGGGTATCTTATGCAAGCTTACAAGTAAACAGTAGTTAGAACCTAAAAAACTTCGTTCAGGTTAGAGTTTTATTTTTCTATAATAAAAATCAAGAGTTGACCTGACTAATATACCCATCAAGAGGCTAGTTAACAGTTTGAGGAAACAAAACTTTTGAAATATCCACGAAAATTTCAACTAAAAGAAATTAAACTAAAAAAGATTAAGCCACTCCCAAATCAAACTATTTCCCAGTAAAACACATCTGAAACTGGCAATAAACTGTTTTTTAGTTGGTCCTGGGTCATGGCACAAGAACTAGAACTACATTAACAAACACGTTAACGTTATCTTTAAATGAGCGTGACGCAACAATACCGACGAAACAGACAAGACGATTAATACACAGCGCTGAAGTGATATTCAACGTCATACAATTAGCTATTTTATTTATTTTATTTATTTTATTTCTATACATTATTTTTGTTCACTCTTTTCTGAATCATGTTAAAATTGTATTTTTTTTGTTGTTCAGTGTTCCGTTTTCCTTATTGTTTTCCTTCATACTCCATCAGTGAAATTTTTTGTAAAGATGTGTAATAAACATATTCATTCATTCATTCATATTTATTGTAGTGCACCTTATACATTTGATAGTTTTAAGATGCATACTTCATACGCTGAAACAGTTATGGCATAGGGCCATTCGCATACATAAAATCAGTTATATGAATACAATTACAAGATAAAACACTACAGATCCTTAGATGTCTTTTTCTAATATTTACTGGTACAACCTGCACCACGAAAAATTTCAAAACGATGCGACCTGGCTATAAGTCTTCATCTGGAACGGGTATTTTTGGAGCTCGACAATAATTCACTTAATTTTCAGTGAAGGCATCCAATTTTAATCATTGCAAGCATATGTTTGAAGAAATTCCGCTGGGCGCTCTACAAAGTTATTTCCAGTTGTTCCGATGAGAGATCTGCTGGAAGAAACACAAACGAGTTTCAAGATTCTTCCATCCAGGGTTGCCAGTAGAAAGCGTTATGAGTTGAACTACTAGGAAGGGGCATACATAAGTCCCTTCCTTGGTCCTTTGTTGGCGTTATCGAACTGAAAACATTAGCTGCGTTTTTGCATACCTTACAGCACGCCTGTGAGTAGCAGCTGTGCTTATTAGGTGTTTTGGCAAACCTTTCCCTGTAGCCTCTGTATCTCTGTATTCGGGGAATTTTTATTTGTACAGTGGGTCCAGAACTTTTTGTAGCTGTAGGTTGGTTGTGTCCACTGTCCACAAGAGCACACTTGGTTAGTTAGCACACTAGTTTTAAACCAGGAAGTAAGCTGTTAAGCTGGGTTTTTTTTAGTGTTTAAAATGTCCCGCCACTGTCCGCTACAACACCTTATAAGGTGTTTCTGCTGCTCGAACCACCAGGCCAAAGTCTACCGCAAAAAGCGTGCAAAAACGCCTTATTAGCACACATGCCAACTGGTACGGCTACAGTCCACAAAAATGCAAAAACGCAGCTATTGTCTAACGATACTGCGAAGCGTTATCGACGACTAGGCTGACGTCTGATGATGTAAGCAGAGCCGATATCAGCTGAGCTCTCATGTGCACGTTAGTCGAAATTTCTGGTGATGCAGACATAATCTCCTCCGCACCAAGAACAAATAAGGCAATAGCTGAAACGACTTGAATCAAGCATAGTAGTTTTTTTTCCGATTCCATGTAACGGGAGTGGCCTGTCTCGACCACACCAAATAATTGTTGGTGCTGGTTCTTCTAATCCCCGATCTTCGTTTCAAGACATTGGGATGAAATCAAAATAAACGGACACGGATATACATTTTGCCCGTTTCCCTCCAACCTGTCGCAGCTACCACCAGTTTGAAGAAACGATGTGAGGGGCTAGGGGCGACTGTACAGTGGGATGATAGAAGTCGGGCTTTCCTGTACAATCAAGGATGATGAAAATAAAGGGGAAATGGTATCGACAGAAATGTAGACCTAACACCCTTCGAGTTTAAAGAAGGAAAAAACATACTTCTAAATGTATTTTACTCTAAGGTTTGAAAGTCAGTTGGAATATCCGTCCCAGGAGACGTGAGAAGAATGGCTTACCTTTTTTTTGTATACGTCAGACAAAAATTTAGCAGCTAGACGAGAAGAGGACAACTTAGAAACAAAAAATTATAACTCTTTGATTACATTTTGACATCTAAATCTCTCAAGTCGTACAAGCTTAATACCTTTTCCAGAAGCGACTTTTTACAGTCCTGAGACGACTAAAATAAAACTAATAATGTTCACACTGATCCTGTTGAATCTGAACTAAATGCATTCGTGTTCGGTCTCTATCTCGACGTAACATTTGCTTAATTGTTCCCTGAGTGAGTGCTCCCTTGGGCTTCATGATTTTTGTCAAAGGCCGCGACGAAATGAGCTTAATACAAATCACTCCATGGTACGGTAATGCATTTTTGGGAACATTTTACGACCCCCTTATCTTCGTCCGGGTCTTTTGAATCAAGATATGGTGAAGACTTGACCCTCATTTGTGTCAGTAACTCAAATGGGGGTACTGAGGAGATCAGTAGTGGAAAACAGATTTATGCACTTAGTTCTTGTAGCTCATAGAGCCTCTGGCTGGTCTGAAAAACTTTCCCTAGTTCGGGCACTTCTGACATCCCCATGAACTAACGATGAAACTGGGCACGAGTAAAAGATCCTACCAAAAACTCACTGGAACCTTGTCATTCCAAATCGGGTTATATGTGAAAGGTGGAGGGATGGGTAATGCGGAAAATTATGACTTATGCAAGTTAATCAGCATTCTAGCACTTGCAACGCCTAGAACCCGGCCCCCCCCCCACCACCCAAGACCCCAGATGAAGCCACGACTCGCACCTCTAGATGACCCAGCGGTCAAATCCGAAGCGCCAGACATGGGGAGGATTGAATCATAGTTTGACTTTGGATCAAACAAAATGTTTTTATTGTAGGAGGCATACGGAAAATTTGTAGATTATCGAGAACATTTGCATTATCGATTTCTTTAAGTATTTTATTTTTTGATTGTTCTTGTTAATTCCCGTAAGTCCAAAAAATTAAAGATGTAAACTAAACCACAATAAATAAACGCCGGAAATTATACTGAATTCGTTGTAGTGATTTCTTTAAGATTCTAAAAATTAAGCTAAATAATATACAGCTTCCGAGACCAAAAAAAGTCAAACTGGGCGATGAATTCTTCTTCCGACATATCTAAACGACCACATGGTGATATACCTAGTTGTTTTAATCCTCTTACAGGCCACTCGATCTTCTCGAAGGTTTTAGTAATATTTTAACCAGCGCCAGGAAATCAATGAACAGATAATTAACAGTTGCAGATTAGCGTTCAGAAGTGAATTGTGTTCAAGTAATTTGTGGATAACGTTGGCAACCATGATGATTTTGGGGAAAACAAAGGTAACAGTGTGTTCATAAGAATCCGACCGACTGAAAAATGACGGTCTCTCCCACCTTTTCGGCCCACACGAATCAACGACTTTAAGAATGGGTGATCCGATTCGATTGAAACTTAAGGATGGTAGAAGAAAAGCCTGATGACTATTTGTGTTTCTAAACCACTTCAGACCACGGTTGGGGGATATGTGTCGGGGAAGTGGAGATGAAGAGATCTCATAAAACTTGAAAAGCGGAAAGTGTATGTGTCGTGAAAGTGTTATTTTGAGATTTGGATGAAGAATAATGAGTGATAAGAGCCTACTGGATACAAAAATGGATACGTCAGCTGCGGTGCCTTTGACTGCGATATTACGGCCCTTCTTGGCAAGGATCCTCGTCAAGCTGTTGAACGTCAGGGAAAACGTAGGAAAGTTTAGTTTTTTTAGTTTAATAGTCCTTATTGTACAAACCAACTTTTACATGCCAAACTACATGAACAAACCTTTTGTAACTCTCTTAACATCCTTTATACATGGAGTTAATTCTTCTGACTGGAGGAAAGCACGAATGCTCCAGCGGGTGCAGTAAAAAAAAAACTTCAGTTTACATTAATATTCACATGCTTTTTCCTAAAAGAGGAGAAAACTGAAAGAGGAAGAAACACAAAGAAATGAAGGAAGAAAGCAAAGAAAACAACAACAACTACAACAAACAAAAAGTGGCAAATGATGCCATCGTACCAAAATCAACCAGTCAACTAAATAAATCAAGAAACAATCCCGCAAGACCCTTGAACCTGAAGAACTGCTGCCTTGGAGGGCAGAAAGATCGCTACCAAAACTATTTTAGCTGACGTCTCCACTCTTAGCCCATTGCTTGAATCAAATGTTTTTCAGTAGCTTGGACTCAAGGGGTATTTAATGCTGTAATCATCCTTCAATTATCAAAACTTAAGATGAATGGAAAAGTCGGTTTATTCTGTAACACGGTTTAATCTTACTGTAAAAATACAAAGCATTAATATAAATAGATAAGATGGCTTTATACAAAAACACTCTAGCTATCGAAACTAATGAACGCAAAAGATGGTTCACGGGCTTTCTAGTATTTCATACAGGTTTATCATAAAGGCATCTAGACGTAAACGTGTAGCCGCGTGTTGATAGCAATCATCGCTGGATATTACTCCGACTGATAGCACATACATAAAATAATACATAACCCTAAGGAATAAATAAAACCAAATTACGTTCCTTACTTACACATCATCTATAGCCTTTATTTGCTACAACACGTAAACTATGAAGACACTCTGTAAGTCCAATGGGATGGTGGTGGAGGTGGGTAAAAACAATTTGACCAGTTTTGTGCTGGTTCCGCTAGGTTTAACGGAAATTAGAGTGTTATTTCCGAAATTGATCACAAAGTTTCAAACAATGATGGCAGACCTACCAGACTTGAGCCGACAGAATCAAGCAGTTAAATAGGTGTTGTTCACGAAATCACGAAAGTACGTAAATCTTTTGAAGATTTTTTGTTCAAGCAATCTTTTGATGGAACCCATTTAGTGGCTGCACATTCGACCCAGATACGGGTTCTGAACTTGTCTAGACTGAGCTCATTATGTCGATTTTCTTCAGCTAGATTTAGAAAAGCTTGTAGAGTGTCAAAGTTCTGACCCAAATAAGCGTTGACAGCGTTGAATTTACCTGACTTTTTGGAGTTTGACGGACACTGTATTTGAAGGTGGTTTAGAAATAGATCGAGAGTCGGCCTGGCTGTCTATTCTCGAACATTTTCACTGATTTTAGACACTTTTTCATTCTTGAAAATTGACCCTTGAGCATGTATGAAAGCCCCCCAACTCTGGTAGAAGTTCTTTCTTGCCAACTGAAATTGGAGATCACTTTTGTAGCCAAAGTACAGCGCGTCGAGTTTTTGTGATCCCAAAACGCAAGTGAAGGGATACCTATGACATCGCCAAACTTGTCCGTCTGTCCGTCCGTCCGTCTGTCCGTCTGTAAGCATGATAACTCTCGAAAGGAATGAGATATTTTGATGAAGCTTGATGTGACGATTCGTTGGGTCGTCGGAATAGTCAAGTTTGTAGATGGGCTTTGTAGCACTACATTTAGGGGTGGGGGAGGGGGGTCAAATTAAAGGGCAAACAACACATTTTGAAACAGCTAATGTGATAGTTGATTATGGGATAAGAAGACTTGCTGAACACGATGGTGAAAACCATTTTGTTATCGGACAAACAGTTTGCCCGGAATCCCGACGAAACCGGAAAGTTTGTTAAAAGTAAAAGTTTTATTTGAAGTTGATTAGATATTCGATATAGGGGTAGGAAGACATGCTGAAGACGATGGTGAAAACCATTCTCTCGACGGACAAGTAGTTCGCCCGGAATCCGGGCCAAACCGGAAAGTTTGTTAAAATTAAAATTTTATATTTGGAGTTGATTAGATGTTCGATTTAGGGCAAGAAGACATGCTGAACACTTATGTGAAAACAACTTTCCACCCGGTATAGGGGTAAGAAGAGATGCTGAATCTGTGTGCGATAATCATATTTTACCCGGACATATAGTTCGACCGGGATCCGGTTGGAGTCGGAAAATTTGTTATAAGGTAAATTTTTATTAAGTTCATTAGATGTTCATTATTGGGGAAAGAAGATACCCTGAGTTCGTTTTTGAGCTTTCTTTTTTCGCCAGACAAGTAGTTCTGGAGTTCGGCCGAAACCGGGAAATTGGCAGAAGTGGCAGGAAGTTTTTGTCAAAACAGATATGACTTATAAGGGTAAACACGCATGCTGAATCCAAATCTGAACTTGGTTTTCTCAGATGATTAGCTATTTCGACTTAATCTTTTTCTGAATTTTAATTGTAAAAATGTTCAAGGAGTCTGGCGATGACTGGATCTGGCTAAGACAAGACCCAGTTGTCTGGATCAGATATTGAATTTTTGGGATCCCATCGGAACCTTTGGTCTTGTTTTTGAAGGACACAAAGTGAAATCCATATCTTTAGTCGGAGTCCCGTGCGCGGATGAGGCTTACCACAATAAATTCCGGCTTGAACTGAATGGGTTCAAACTCAGGGTTTTTCAGGGTCACTTTTTCACATAGAAGGTCAATAGAACATATCATTTTGCAGGACTTCCACTAAGGCTTAAAATAACCTATAAGAATTTTTTTATTTAAGTATTCGTGTTCTATGGTTGCTTATTTTTGGTGAAGTCTGTAACCAACAGAGGCGTTACTAGCCAAAACGTTAAGGGGGGGGGGCAAGGTGTTTACCGACTAACATGTCCTAATTTAACGACTGTCTTTGCAGAAAAACAGCTGTTCAAGAAAATTTTTACCTTAAACTGATTGGTTTTCAGAACAAGAGCCCCGATTAATGGTCGGATCCAGGAACAGTAGTCTACCTGGGGCACTGTGTCGGTTCCTTAAGTCTATTTTGTCGGGCCATTCATATTCCTGCCAAGTTTGATCCACCTTAGGACATCTCAGAATTCCGCTAAACCCCCTCTAGCTCCCACCAAAGAGCCCCGAAATTGTTTGGTTCTGTCAAGAACGTATCTAATGCCAATGCTTGTTCTTACCACCATATTCCACCGATCCCTTGAAACCTAGCGTCTCACAAAAATTTCGGTGCCCCCTTCTACCCCCCCCCCCCCCAACAGTATCGGGTCCAATCCCGACTTGACATGGAACATCTGAGGCATGGCTCTCTCCACCTGAGAAAGTTTCCCCATCCCTTCACTCCCCTTACGATGTTCGGATCGTGACGACGACTATCCTAAAGTCGGTCTGTTCGGATCCCTCATACTCCTGCCGAGTTTGAACATCCCATTTCATCAGAAAGTACCAAACTCGCTGGATAACCAGCCCCCCCCCACACACCCAGCGCCCCCACAGTGCTCAAATCCGGATCGGTTATGTCAATGATGTGTCTAGGACTTGTGCTTGTTCTTCTCAACAAATTTCATCCCGATCCCTCCACTGTAAGTGTTTCCCAAGATTTCCAGCTACTCCTTCCAACTCCTCCCAAAGTCACCGGATTCGGTTCAGATTTGAAGTGGGTTTTCTGAGAAACGAGGTCTCTCCAAATATCAAGTTTCATTAAGATCCGATCACCCATTCAAAAGTGATAAGAACCTCAAGATTCCGGATTCACCCTCCCTCCACTCCCCCCACGTTGCTCGGACCGGGGAAATGACTAGTTCCGACTTAGTCTTTTGGGGTTCCTGATATTCATGCCAAGTTTCATCGACCAAGTGTCTGTGGAAGTGCTCAAACTAGCAAAACCAGGACCGACCGACAGACCGACAGATGGACAGAAATTGCGATTGCTATATGACACTTGGTCGAAGGGCAAGTGCCATAAAAACGACCAATAATGATAATAATGATAAATAATGAACTTTTAGGGGAAACCGAATTCGTTTGAAACAAGAGTTGAAAGCTCATACGGCATTAGTAGGAACACTTCGGATGTTTAACATTTTTCCCCTTCCAGCCCCTCCCACCCCCAGTAAACAGACCCACTCCGGACTCGTTCTTGACACTTGTCAAGTTTCTTGCATTTCCGATTACCCTTTCCTAAGTTCCTAATGCTACCAGATTCCAGATTCTCCATCCCTTTACTCCCCCACGATGATCGGTGAAAGGACTATTTTCAAGTCAATATGTTAGAGTCCCTAAGAGACCTGCCAAGTTTCATGGTCCTAGCACATCTGGATGCACCCTAACTCGAGATCACCAGAATTCCGGTAGCCCCCCCCCCCCCCACTGAGACATGATACAGTCCTGTTTTGTCAGTGATGTATGTACGGTCTGAACTTGTTCTTCCCACAAAGTTTCTCAAGATTTCCGGTCCCCCCCCCCTTCCGCTCTACCCATAGTCACCGGAAAACATGTCTAGGGTTTATGCTCGTTTTTCCTACCAAATTCAATCCCGTTTCCTCGGCTAGAAGTATTTCACGTGATTTACGATGCCCTATCTAACTTCCCCACAAGTATCAGATCAGGTCTGGACTTCACGTGGAATACCTGAGCCAAGTTATATTCAATTCTATTCACCCGTTCAAAATTTATGCATGACACTAGATTCTGGATTCTCCATCCCTCTACTCCTTCCCCCCACGATCATCGGATCGGGAAAACGACTACCTCATGGCAGAGTATTCGAGTCCCTGACACGCCGGCCAAGTTTCATCGTCCTAATTTATGTAGAAGTGCCCGAACTAGCAAAACCCGGACCAACCGACAGACCGACAGACAGATGGACGGTCAGAAATTGCGATCGGCGGTAAATCTTCAAAGATAGTTCTTTCACTTGCCAAGCATTCGAATCCGTTTTCCCGTTCTAAAGTTCTGCATGCCACTAGATTAAATATTCCCCATCCCTCAACTGGGAGCATATCATGAGACACATTTTCACGAGACAATCGGCTTTTCACAAGTGTCACTAGGCAAATCCGCACGAGGCAATCAGAGCATTATGAAAATCTTGGAGAGACAATTATTCATTAGGCAACCCTTCAACGAGACAACCCGGATCAAGAAAAGTAGGATTAAGACAATCAGCTTAGATTGAGCTACCGTAGATATAGCAGAGGGTGCATGTTCGGATAGGAGTCAGTTTAGATTTTACCTTAAATTACCTTAAATCGCACTGGCCGGCGAATAAGGTTGGGTGAACATCCTGTAGATTCGCCGGTTGAGTGATAGAGGTGGAAGTGCGTTGTCTAGTTCCGTTGAGTAGATCCACTGGCCTCCCAGTGTAGTTTCCACTCCATCGCTGCCCAGTCTCGATCAATTGCTTTTTTGAAGTTGTCAACAGTTTTGGACTGAACTGTTTCTTCACTAAGGGAATTCCACAGTGGAACAGCACGAGTTGAGAAGAAGTTGGAACGTTCTCTCCATGAGCTTCTTTGCTGCTGGAGCTTCTTGGTGTGGCCCCGGGTGTGGCTAGAGAGCGACTTATTAAAAATCCCTGGTGTGACCCCATTCTCCAGCAGCTTGTGGGTCAGGATTGCATCTCCGCGCTTCCTCCTGTATGTCAGGGTTGGCAGCTTGAGTTTCTTGAGGCGTTCAGGGTACGAGAGGTTCTTAAATTTAGTTGGTAGTTTAGTAGCCCTCCGCTGAACGCTCTCAAGGATCTTCTTGTCCATGACATAGTGAGGAACGGCAAGAGAGACTCCATACTCAAGTTGTGGTCTGACCAATCCTGTATATAGCTTCCTGATTATCCTGGGAGATCTACTGGTGATATTACGTCTGATGAGACCAAGGGACCTGTTGCCTTTGGCAGCTAGGTATTTGCTGTGACTATGGAATTTCATTTTGTCGTCAACAATGACCCTAAGGTCTCTTTCTTCGGTGACGGTTTCCAAAGTTATGAGTTTCCCAGTACGATCTGTCATTGTATATGTCATTCCTGGGTTCTTAGGGCCAAGATGTAGGACTTTGCACTTTTCAGCATTAAACTCGAGGGACCAGGAGGAGGACCAGTTGTTGAGGGTGTGCAGATCTGCCTGCAGAGCTGCGCACTGTTGGTTGTTTGCGACTGGGCCAAACAATTTCGAGTCGTCTGCAAACAGTTTAAGGTCATTTTGCACTGACTGGGCTGAGTCATTGATGAATATATTGAAGAGGGTAGGTCCCAGTTTAGTTCCTTGCGGAACTCCGCTGAGCACTGGAGTTGGGTTTGACATGATTTGATTCCCCTCCTCATCATACATCATCACCCTCTGTATTCTATCCTTGAGAAACTGAATAATCCATTCACTTACATCTTGGTGGAGTTGATAGAACTCTAGTTTCCTTTCCAGGTACGAGTGTACTACCTTCTCGAAAGCTTTGGCTTGTTCCAGCAAGAGTACGTCAACTGGAAGGCCTTCCTCAATCATCTTGGTGATTATATCATATGATTGAATTAGGTTTGTCTCCACAGAGCGACCCTTCCTGAAACCATGTTGTCCATGAAACCACAGAATGTCAACCCAAATCCAGATCGAAATGATGAAAACTGCAAAGGAGGGACTGCAGTCCATACTAGTGGCTACAAGTTCGTTCTGCTTTCAACATCTTCAGAAAGCGGATTCTACAGATGCTTCGACAAAGGCTGTCCAGTACGAGGGGAAGAATGTAATGGCAAGTTTACTCTAACTTCCACGGCTGACCACAACCACATATGTAACCCCACAGCAATTGTCGACGACAAAGTTCTAGAGTTAGCCAAGAGAAAAATTGACAGTTTGACCAGTATTCCTACCAAGTAAGCCTACAAAGAAGTCCTTCGAGAGGTATCCGCAATTGCCAGCCAAGCTGCTGCAGTGCTGTCCATAACTTATGTATCTTTAAGTTCGTCATTGAACCGCTTATAGAAAGTCTTTTTGCCGGACTTGTCTCACGAAAATTGCAGTCATGTGTCGATTTTGGCCGTTAAGCCTATTGGTGACAAAATGATCGTGTGCATCGACAGAATCGCTGCCACAGAGTTCTGTGTCTCGGCCCAGCCTGCTCTGCCCTCCACCACAGTGAATATTTCAGCCAGAAAATATTGCGCGATGATGCTCTAACAGACGATATCCGGATTGAGTACGAATCCATGTGAGTATTTGCTTTTTATGATCTTCAGTGATGCTACAATATGTGCCGTTCATCCAATCACCTACAGGCGGGTGGCTCTCACCCGAAATGCTCATTAGGCTACACGCAATATGCAGTGTCAAATGCAACCCAAATGCACTAACTGTGATGAACCCCATCTTTCGTACAGCCTACGGTGTCCTTTTCTTCGTGAAATAGTAACAAAAAAACAAGAAAGCGTCAAAACTTAAATGACTGAAATGAACATATCTATAGTTTCCTATAACATAAATACCACCAAGGACAAATACGATTTAATTGATTATTTGCTTTCTATTAATGACATTGTGTGCCTGAAGGAGCATCTGTTCCGTCAGTTAAGTCAAAGGTACCTCTCAATTTCTTAAATCGAAACAAAGGTCATTTTTATTTAGTGGTGAGTTCTCGACGTACACGTGGTCGTCCTTCCGGTGCTCTTACCGGGAGCATATCACGAGACAAGTTTTCACGAGACAATCGGCTTTTGACAAGTGTCACTAGGCAAATCCGCACGAGGCAACCAGAGCATTAGACAAATCTTCAAGAGGCAATTATTCACTAGGCAATCCTTTCACGAGACAACCCGAATTAAGAAAAATAGGATTAAGACAATCAGCTTAGAGTGAGCTACCGTAGATAGAGCAGAGGGTGCATGTTAGGATAGTAGTCAGTTTTGATTTTGGAACACAATGTCAACCCAAATCTAGTTCGAAATGGTGAAAACTGCAAGAGGAGAAACTGCAGTCCATGCTAGTCCAAACAAGTTTGTACTGCTTTCAACATCTTCAGAAAGCAGCTACTGCAGATGCTCTGACAAAGGCTATCCAGTAAGAGGGAAAGCATGTAATAGCAAGTTTACTCTGACTTCCACGGCTGACCACAACCCGATACGTAACCCTGCAGGGATTGTCAACTACAAAGCCTACCACCGTTCACTTAACGCGGAAGTAGGGAGCCCTCAAATAGTATAGGGGCTATCCAAATGAACCGGAGGTAGAGCCAGTGCTCAGGGCAGTGTAATTCGCTCGCTGCAATTTATGGAAAGTCTTTATGCCGGATTTGTGTCACGGAAATTTGTCTTGAGCAAGGTTTGCCTCGTGATAATTTGTTTTGTGAAAAATTGCCAAATGACTGACTTGTCTCACGAAAATTTGTCCAGAAATTTTTGCCTCGTGATAGACTTGTCTCATGAATACTTGTCTCGTGATAGGTAGCCCTCTTGCCTACATAGGAAACAGAAAGCTGCCCCTATTAGCTCCAGTACTGTATTTTTCAGATATAAATTGTGTGGCTATCTGGCTAGGCAATACAGTGCTCGTAAACTGTTACTTTTCGTGTAACAAGAATACAGTAGTATATCTGAATGCATTTGCGAAAGCTTGCACAAAGTTGCAGAAGTTACTTAGTGAAATTAGTTCGAAAGGTCGACAATGGGCTGTTCTGGGGGATATGAATACGGATTTAGACGCAAGTACCCCACGTTTGGGTATGATTCTTGATATTATCCTGAGCCCATACCGTATTGTATAAAATAATATCGGTTACCACCATACCGAGTTTACCACGAATATTGATCATTGTGTGTAAAGCGTGGGCCTAATTTACTCTATGATTCGGGATAACGAAGATCATAGCGACATTTGTCACTTACGTGACTACAATAACAGTACAGTTACAGCAACGCCCCAAATAAGAAAAAATGGTTTGAAAAAAGAAAATTGGAAAATGCGAATTGTAGCCTGTATTCAATAACTCTTGCCTCTCTTTTGTCAACTACGCGTGTATCGTACCATCTCCCGCAACTCAGTACCCCTTGCCTGAATACAAAACTTGATCGGAATATCTATTAGCTCTGCAGCTCTGGCATTCTGAATAACAAACCTGTAACACGATGCTATGTGCAAACCTCGGAAAGTGAGTTTGTGGCAAAATACGAACTGAAAACTCAATTGATTTGACGAAACAATTTGAGAGATAATAAATAAACTTGAAAAGTGAACGCTTCAATGAAAAACAAGCTAGTCGGTTAGATTATATTGTCCCTTCAGAGCTAAACACAAAAAAATAGAAATTACTTAAGTCGGCAAATGTGTGTCGAAGAAAGTGTATCTAGGCTACTTTTGAATCACTATTTTTTTTTTTTTTCACCATTTTTGTAACTCCTCTTTGTATGGTCTTTAATTAATATAATAATAATTTATTAAAGCCAACAAAGGGCCATACAGCAGTATTCATTATCGCACTTAAATAACAAAATTGAACTTCAAAGTTACATACAATAAAATCACTTCTTCTTACCCTTCCACCATTGCCAAATTACCTCCGATCTAAACTTCCAGTATACACTTAAAATATTTACATACCGACCGAATTACCTGACGATTTGTCGACTTCATAATACCAGGGAATAGTATGGGCACCCCACCAAAAAAAACATCTCTAATTTCCTTCACCCCCGGACAATCTGTCAGCAGATGGCATAAGCTCTCTTCTACCTCACCACAAAATCGGCAAGCACACTCAGCCACTGGCAAAGACCTATTTCTTTGAAAAACCTTTTTCCTACTTCTTAATGGGAGACAGTTCGCCCGGAGTTGGAACCACATCTTTAGCATTTCTGCGGGTAGACCTAGCTTAAAATAAAACTCTAATCCAAACAAATTCTTAAACTTCGGATAATCAGTGAGCGTCTCTGATTTCCGAATAGCCTCATTCCATAACTGAGTTTCTTGGTCCTGAAGTACTGAAGTAAATTTTCCAATCAAATTTTCCAAATCTTCGGCATCACCATGTCCATCATTCCAAGCATACGACAGTCCAGCTTCGTCCAACAGCTTTTTCACTTGACAAGGCCAAGAACGCTTCTTTTTTGATCCGAGGGATCCCGAGGGATGAAACGATAGAACATAAAACTAATCCCAAGTAACAAATTGCCATACTTTTTATTAAATCAATATCGGATAGTCAGAACTACTGCCTTCGAACCGACTACCAATGCGAAAACCTGAACAAATGGTATTTCCCATTTAACACTTTATTTTCTTGCACATATACTGGCATATACCAGCCATACAACTTGTTTCAGGGATGATATTTGTCATCCTACTTTTTCAATCTCCTCCTCCACCACTACACATCGAAGTAAGAAACGCCAAATGAAATCTCAGCCTCATATCGAAACCAATCCAATCTCTAAGAGGAGGAGGGGAAGGGGGGGGGGGGTTAAAAAATTTAGTGTAATAAAATAATCTCAATGGCTGATAAGTAATGTTATACATGCTCAGCTAAAGGACCGCTCACGCTTGTGGTGTAACATGAATAAATACACTTCACCTTGTAAGCTCTAATCAACCTGAAAATCAAGTCGTACGCCCAAAAATGCACAGATTAACAACACAGAGCCTGGAGCATGACGATGAATCCCAAGAGACCTTAACCTTTGATGACCTTAGGGACACAGAACATCCTGAAATGTTGAATTTTAGATGAGCTTCTACCAGTTTTGCACAAATTCAGTCTAATATCTGTTGCCGTGTCTGCTGAACCAATGTAGATTCCTCGATTTAGTTTTGGGCCTACCAGGATTGCTTTAATTATTTCAGATAAGGTAAAAGCTTGTTGTTGTCAAAACGTAATTAGCTGTACAGTTTAGTATGACTGACTTCAATTCAATGAGCTCATTCAGTTTCAATTTTATTACAAATATCTCTCCGTATCCGTTTCTCTCTTTCTTCCTTAACAGTCACGTGATGGGAACACGCACTGTGATAGTTCACGTATAACTTTGAACGCACAAAATAGAACCGGTTCCTATTAATTTTTACTAGACAAAGCCTGGCGGGATACAGACATTCGCGGGTAGCAATTATAATTCAGGAATTCTACACCTTAAACGTAAGCTTGAATGGTGTATTACAGGTCTTGATAGGATAGAGTAAATTTCGAAAAAATGGAGGACCCAGTGGAAAGACAAGAAAAGGGTGATTGGAATGCAGAACAAAAATAGAGCTAAGAGCTCGTGTGTCACTTTTTAGGATTAGGTCGCACAAGAAAGTAGATAAGAACGTCACAAACTATTCCTTCAAGAAAATCTACGAATTGGCTAGTTTCAGCCCATGGATCTACGCATTTGACTCCTAAGTGATCCACAAAATTTCCGGAACTTCTTCTCCTAATCCCCCCACTGTGACTGAACACATTGAAAAGTAGCATCTCTGAAAAATCCTCGTCCCGTCGTTAAAGTTTAACTCGAATCGGATCACACCTGCAAAATTATGGTTTCCTCTTCACCCCCCCCCCCCTACTGGAGTGGCCGGATCCGGTTCGGACGCCAACTATTCAATCTAGACGGCATAAGGTCGGTACTGCCGAAATTGGACCCAATTACTTCCATCCCTTTCGCTTTTGGCATACACAAGCTTTCCGGACCACCCCTACCAACTCCCCCAACCATGGCCGCATGAGTCTCGCACACATGTCTTGGTGTGTCATCAGTTTTTATCACCCATAAAGTTTCACTAGAATCTGACCAACTCTTCGCAAATGACGGGAGTATTGGTCGAAAAGGCGTATGGAAGTTATCTAGGTTAGTGTGTCTGGTCTTTAAGTCAGTTTGACCGCATATCTAAGACGACTGGCACTCTATCGTACCTAGCACATCTGGAAGTATCCCAACTCGCCATCATCGGAATCTCTGATAACCCCCTCCAACTCTAGCTACTTTTGGGAAATTTGTACAGCACCTTCTGCGCTCCTTGTATACTATTTCGTTCTGGCGTCACTCATGTTCTGCGAAAGAGGGAGATTAAAAAGATAAGATCATGTTATTTTAAATATGCGAAGCAGCTGCTCCACTTGTCGAAATTATGTCATAACCATACTTTGACGGAGAAATTAAAAACTCAAGATGCCAGTGTTACCCTTTTGGATGTTTCCTCATCGCTTTAAAAAATCATGGGCAACAGAGCCCAACCAGCGCACGACGTCGTCCACTGCTTCCTGACCGAAGATTTAAAATTAAGTGTCTTTTTCTGTGTAACAAGGAAAACACGAGTGTGTTTTGTTTCTTTTCTCTATTTTCTTCATTTACTCCGCCTTTTCAAAATGGCGAAAATTACTTACTTACTTACTTACGAGCCCCTGAGCTCACCGCTAGTGAGCTTTCACGAAAATTCCGATGACCCTCTCTAACTCTCCCAAAAATTTCGAACCTGGTTCGGACTTGAAGTGGGGCATATGAGACAGCTGTTTTCACTTGCCAAGTTTCATTGAAGTCCGATCACTCGTTCAAAAGCCATGCATGCCACTAGATCCTGGATTTTCCGGATTCCCCATCATTCCGCTCCCCCCGGAATGGTAGGATCGGAGAAAAAATTGATGTCAAGTCAGTCTGGTCAGGTCCCTGCCCGTTGAAAAATCTGATTGGCCCAGTCTGAGGCACATTAAATGATAGTATTATTTACTATAACTTATCAATACTTGCAACTTTTTCGTACAACTATTATACAACTACGCAAAGCTACAAATTCTTCATCGGGTGTAAAGCCTGCCAATTTTCATTGTCCTAGTATATGAGTATGTACCGATATCGGTATCACCAGAATTCAAGACCCAACCATCCAACTCCCCTCCCCCCATAGTACCCGAATCTGGCTCCGTTACATTAATGAGTTATCTAGGACTCTTTTTTTTCTTTTTTTCATCCTGATCTCTCCCCTTTAGCCCTGTCAAAAAATTTCCGGCTCCCCCTCCCCTGCTTCCCCAAAGGTTACCGGATATGTAAAAACTCCTTGAGCCCAAGCTGACTAGACCATCGTAGCTGACGTTTCCGTTTTCTGCAATGTTTGAATATATGTTATCTGATCTGGTCTGGATCTGGATCGGTTGTAAGAAACACAATGTATTTCCAAATTCCAAGTTTCAACTGTTCAAAAATTATACCACCCTCTATTTTCGCGATTACCCCTCCCTCCACTCCCCACCCCAGGAGGTTGGGTCAGAGAACTTAATATTCCTAAGCCAATCATGTCAAGTCTCTAATGTTCAAGCCAAGTTTCATCGTCCTAGCACATCTGGAAGTAACTTCACACGCGTACGTTAAAAGACGATGGAAGTACCATAATCTGGTTGGTCCTTGGTACGTTTGCCAAGTTTCCTTGTCCTAGATTATGAGGAAGTTCTCGAAATAGTAAAATCCGTACCGACCGACAGACCGACGGACGAACAGAAATCACGACCGTTGCAAGATTACAATTACTTACCATCAACATCAGTGTTTACAGGTGTGAATTTGGCTTACGGCCTATGAGGGAAGCCGGAGGGAGAACAGAAACTTTGTCGCGTGCTTAAGGGATGTTATAAGGGAATGAAGCGGAAGTTCGGTCTTGCACATGCTCATTTACAGACCCAAGCTGAATCCTGACTATGGATTTGCAGGTTTCTATTGCCACCATGCCATTCTGCTAAAGCTATTAAAATTTGATTATCTGCTTTTTGTTTTGACTCTGATCCAGCCGAGCCTTTACTGATCGTGGAAACAGGTCCAACCAGTACCATGTCTTCTTATGTTGGAAAATAATTGGGGTCACAACCAAAGAGTCTTGCCAATTTCAACAATTCAACTAGCAAAGGTGATCCCATGCTTAGGCAGATGCACGACCCAAGAAACAGGTTCTGTACGTCGATGACAGGGAGCTGAGTATATTAAAAGGCAGAATAAAAAGGAGGGATACTTTTATGTTTAGAGTTCAGCGAAATGCTAGAGCCAGCCATAACAAATGTATTTTCACGCTTTTACTCTAAATCTTATTGCGGTTATTGATAAATTTCGACCCAAATAACACAAATCCACTAACAGGTAGGTGTTTGCTTTCATTTACGACAGGTTTTCGCGCATTTCGCTTGAAGAAAAATCACATACCTGCACTGCAAATATTAAAATCATACTAAAAGGAATATTTGTTTTCAATAGGGCCTCCCGCAAATTCTACCGCATTTTGATTGGAGGGTACGATTGAGATACCCCGTTTTCAGAAGGTAATGCTGACCAAGTTGATCAGTGTCAACGCTGAACACATTTGATATTTATTTTTATTTTTTTTAATAGGAATAGGGTGTTTTCGGTAGGAGGTTTGGGGTATCTTCGATGAAGCTACGGTGGCGGGCATAGTTTGGTGGGCTCAAGTCCTATGTGAACAATTTTTCTTACGCACATTCCATGACTGCTTGCGTCGTCAGAATATTGTTTTAGTCGGTGCATGATCTTAGACACTATCTACCCCCGAGCAAAAAGACTCCAGAATACGTTCTGACGATGTATGAAGTCAGTCGGCAAGTGTTCATGCGTCGAGTCGATTTTGGAAATTCCGTATAGAGAAGTCTTGAACAGAGGAATTTAGTGAACAGCAAGTTTCTACGGGACAAGCGCTTCTTGTGCGTTGTTGAAATATATGATATAACTTGTCTTACGGGCGTATAAGGCTTAATTCCTCTTTTCCTCGGAGCTTGCTGTAATAAGGTGAAGAAGGAGGATAGAATCGCGTTCTACTATTGCTTAAGCAGGGCCAATCAGATCGCTTGGTTAGTTCCATCAGCGGGCCGAGGAAAGGAGCAGTGTCGTCAGGGTTGCCACGGGAAGCACTGAGGTTCTATTTTGTTGGATGCTGTGAAAAGAACTTTTCTCAAAAGAACACACGTTGTTCAGTTACTACTGCTTATTGTTCGAGTAAGCTTTGCAGTAAGCTGCACTGATAAAACCTATTTATTTAATATTTGAACAAGGGAGTGTCTCTAACCCCTTCCGTCACCAATTATTCTTAACCGAGAAAAAATCAGTTAGGGCATAAGTAAGATAGCGTTGAAGTGATTTGCTTGGAATCGTTCATTAAATGGAGGAAAACGGATGTCCAGTTAACTGGATAACGTGACAAGCTTAACAGACGAAAATAGCATTTCAGTCACATGACTTGACATGAGAATGTTTGGGACAAGTTCATTGACCCCTGAAGACATCTTTACTTCGTATTTGTTTTTACAAAATGTTGTGGCTTTGAGCTTGCTTTCATCTTGCATCTCACTAAAAGCTTTTCGCCCGTTTCCACTGGCCAGCGGTGATAGCCGTCACATCGTACGTCAGTACATATTTGGGGCTATTTTTTCTTCCTGGCGTCAGTTGATCCTCAATGCCTCGATGTGGTCGACTCCCTAGGTTGACCTACTAGTCGTGGCCATCGTGGGGTAGACGAGTTAGCTTTGTAAAGGGTAGTGGCGATCTCCTTTCGGCATGCAACTAGATCCAGTTTCCCTTTCCTGACCAGTGATAAAAATTACAGTGTGTGATTCAGCAAGATCAACTATGCAAACAAAATAATCATAGTTGCAACTTGCGAGGCCGGACCGACATACTGTAGAATCTCATAAGCTGTAAGATTGTATCAACTCCACGTACGCTGATATTGCGACTTCTGGTGATCTCAGGTTGTCAAATTTGAATGAGGCCCTAGAGCACCTTCGAGCATTTCCAACTTAACCGGCCCAAAGCCACAGAAACTGTTTTTTTGTCAAGCTACCCGAACTACAACTAGCTTCTCTACACCTAACAAATGCCTTTCCAGTACTCCTCGTCCGTATTTCTTCCTCTCTTTTTCCGACTTGACAGGGGATAAGGTATTCATTTGGCATGGACGCTGCCAGTTCCATTCTACCGCTTCGGTCTCAAGGTTAAAGCAAACACATCCCCTTCCTTTGGGATATTCCTATCTGTCATAAGCTTCATGACAACACCAAATTCGAAGCCCAAAGACTCCTGTTCAAAAGTTATTGGTTTTCCATCAGAAATGGGGATTCCATAAAGCTTGAAGCTCGGCTTGATGTCCCATGGACGGTACTTTTCTCTTTTCTAGGACTTTCTGTCCAGTGAAATGGGCGCATTTGCTCGTCGGCCGAAAAGTTTTCAAGAACATTGTTACTGGTCTGTAGAATTCTTGTCTGGAACAGGTGTGAATTTACGGATGAAAGAGCTCGTGTCACGTTGTCCACTTAACTGGACTATAAATAAGAAGGGTATGTAGCAGTGACATCTGTTATACAATATGTTGATAAAAACAAAGTTTTTCAAGACCATGGATGGAACAAAATCACAAATACCAAGTGACTTTGGTATAGAAAAATATACCTATCTGTTCTCCATGATTCATATTTTGACAAAATAGTTTTTTCAAGTTTCTCTTTCGAAAGTACAGAAACAAAATTTGTTTTAGTCTTTTCATCCAAATCAGTATTATTAAGCACGCCGGTAATCAGGAGAACATCAGATTCACGAAATCTCCCATAGGTAGTGACAAAGGGGTGTTTTTAACATCGTCTAATTAACTGGTGACGGTGACGGTAGGGGTTAAGACGTAAACGCGTATAGCACTGCTTAGCTTATTAGGCCGAATTGAACAATGTTTTAGGCAACCCTGTCGAAGAAGGCAAGGTTCCTTCATATGGAACACTGTGAAAATCAAAGTTAGGATTAGAGCTTTAGAGGCTATTTAGTTCAGAGGTCATAGCTGGTTCCTGGATCAACAACCAGTGAAAAAAGGCCACAGGAACAGGAGGTGAATCCTAAGCTAAGACCCAAGGTTTCGACAAGAAAATGACGTTAGTTCTTTTCCACAACAACTGCGCCTTTGAATTGCACTGTCAGAAAAAACAACAGCAAATTGTAAGAAAGGTGATTCTTTAAAAAAAAATCTGTTGACAATTAGTGGGCTGATTTTAAATGATGCTAGACAGTCGAGTCCAGTAGCAATGCTTATTTATTAGTTCTACGAACAGGCCGGCCCTGTTTTCGTGTATATTGTAGACATTAGGGAAATGTGTGAAATTTGAAAAATGATCTTTGCAGATCGAACTTTATTGTTGCAGTAGAGTAAACCAATATATTAAATTTTAGACAGGGGTTAGCGGCCAACGCAGGCTAACCATGACTAGATATCAGTGTTGTGTTTGTTTCTTATATCTTTGTATCGAACTAACGGCTAAAAGTTAACTATAAGTAAATAGTAGATATGCAAAAATCGCCCAGGCTGACTGAGATTCATATTCAGCCTGAGGAGGACTCTTGCCAAGAAGGACTGAAGTACACGCTGAAAAAGTGAGGAAAACAAGATATTGCATAAAGGTCAACAGAAAATACAGAATCGAGGTAAGAAAAGAGCGCCATGATCAGCAATTCTTACAAAAAAAAAACTTGTGGAGTTCCCTGGAAGAAGGTCTTTCGATAAATCGAGAGTCAAACAAAATCTGCATCTAAATTTTGAAATTTCATAGGATATTTCTGCTTTGCTCATGAAGATATATATCACGAATATATATATATATATATATATGTAAATTGATTACCTACTGTAGGCTAGTTTAAGCACTGGAGTAATGAAAGAAAAGAAAGAAAGTAAAACTAATAATATAAAGACTGAGAGGCACTCAATGAGTACTTATAAATTCTTTAGTTTCTTTTCTTTCTGTTTACTAACTTTTTAGAAATCCTTTTATCAGAAAAAAAATTAAAGAGCACTTTTAGGAAGCTAGTGAGTAAGATTTCTGAAGCTTTGTTCCAAGACGGCTAGAAAAGAGAATTATCAGAACAGATGTCTTGTAAATAGTCTCTTCAATAATATTAAATCTTATATTTGTATATTTTTATGAAGCAATTGGCTAAGTATAAGTCAACTGGAGTTCATTATTATTATTAAGAAATAGCAGTATAAGGCTAGGGAGTGGAGCCTAGACTTGCAGAGAATTACAAACAGTCGAATAACAGTGATACTAGCAATTACTTATGCTTGCTTTAGTCCAAACAGAGCAAAAAATTATACAACCTCCCATTTTTGCTCGATGTTGGAAGACTAGAATATGCCTAGTCTAGAGTTCCACATAGTTGCTGTTATGGTTGAAAACGGGGGGACACTGTAGAGCTCTTCTTGTCTTCTAGGATCACTTTCCAAGGAAAGGGGTTTTGCTTTAGTCTATACTACTAACGGAGTTTTGTGTTCTTTGTTGAGAGGCTTGGTTTGTAATTGGCTAAGTAATTGATAATCCCAAGAAGTTTTTGGAGTTATTGTCGTCAAGATCGGTTTGGCATCATGTCTTGGCAAGAATCTTATTGGGGTCAGGCTTAAAGCCTTCGGAGCTTATGAAGTCCCCGAAGTACTTCACTCTGGATACTGAGAACTAGCCCTTCTTGTCGTTAAATTGGTTGCCGATGACTACGGCGAATTCTAGTTTTTCTGCTGGGCCTTTGTCGTGTTCTTCTTGGGTGTTGCCATACACATCCATGTCTTCAATGATGATTTCTAATCCTTTTAGGCCTTGCAAAGCGTCTTCCATTCGCTGTTGAAATTCATCTTGAGCTGAGATGATTCCGAAAGGCATTCGTTTGAAGTGGTATCTCCCGTAAATCGTGACGCCTGGCTTGAGATAAGAACCATTATCAGACAGCAGAATGGACTTCGTAGCGGTCGTTTTGGTTAGGGTTAGAGTTTTTGCTGTGTAGAGATGAGGATTCGTCGATAAAAAAATAAAAATAAAAATGTTTATACTTGTATTTAAATAAAAGTAAATAAGTATTAAGACTGGTAAAGTTAAATTCAAAAATAATTTGAACTGTTGAAATGGTAAATGGAGTTATATTTTTTGAAGTTTAAAATTTTGTTTGTTTGTTTGGAAAGAGTAGGTGACGTTAAAGATTTAAAGGAAATGTTAACGTCACCGAGTGGAGGAGGAGTCGTAGCCCAAAAAGTAAAGTAACAAATTTTCGAAAGGCTACGCGGGTTTAAAAAAAAAAAAAAAAAAAAAAAAGACAGAAGAATGGACCAGTAACCGGATTGGGCATCGAGTCTGGTGAATACCTTGGCCTTATATAAGTTCGAGGTGACATCGTCCAGAGTGGGGATCGGTTAGTGCGGTAATTTAATGAACTTCTTTAGGTCAACTGGATCTACAGACAGTCTTCTGTTCCCGTCCGTCTTTTCTACCATTACCATTGGGTTGACCCATTCAGGTCGGGGTCACTACCTTTTATATGATACCTAGTATTTCTAGGCCACAGACCTCTTTCTTGAGCTTATGCTGCATAGCGGTGGGGACTCGTCTGGCTGGTTAGACGGTTGGTGTAGCTTTTTCGTTCAGGTGTATGTTGCATTCTCCGTCCAGTTTCCCAGTTCCTCTGAATACTTCTTTGTAAATTTCCGTCTGGTTTGGTACTTTGGAGGTAATTGCGTTTATATTTAGGACCAGCTTGCGGGTTCTTCGAAGCGGTCTAGTTCGTCTGAAAAGGAGTTGGCCCCCTAGTTATCGATGGCTGAAGGACGTCCATTGCTATCCTTCCAGTTCTGACACCATCTAATCATCGTCTAGTGATTAGATTTATCGACCCAGGCTACCTATAAGATATAACACAAGACTTCCATACAATACTTCATATGAAAATGTGCTCTACCGTACTGTCACCACTAGATAGCATTACCAATCTCTAATTTCAAAATGGTAAGTTCCGTCTTATGTGATGGTCCGTCTTATCTGTCTCTCCCCAAATCTTCCTCTTTTCCAGATAATAGCTGGTATTCCATCTAGTCCTGGTGCTAATCCTCCATTTATTTTCTTCAAAGAGTTCCAAACCCCTTTCTGCATTTTTGGGGTAGATTAGGGCATAATCTGTTTCCACTAGTGGGAAACCGGTAGCCTGTTTTCTTGACGCTACCTTCATCTGACCCATTTTTTTCAAGTATTCAACCCAAGAAATAGCCTACGACCCAGTTTCAATCCTACCCTACCGTACCCTTTTTTCATACAAGGCGAAACATTAGTCACGTGTTGGTGAGGAACATTACTCTTTGTTTAGTCTACCAATATGCAGGAGAGAGAGTGATGGTCAGTTGCGTGGGTAAAGGTGCAATGCCTCTTAGGTCTTAGACAGTCGTCTTGTCGGCCTAGTGTTACTTCGATCTGATCCTGGTCTCAAGCGGGCCCACACATAAAGTTCGAATCTCCTTAGGAAGATTGCGGGCTATTTGCTTGTGCAATGTCTCGCTCTTAGGCTCTAGCATTGGCAGTGGTCTTGTGGGATCGAAGCCGTCGAGTTTAATTGTTCAAACTTCGTTTGAGGACCCTGGATCAAGGTATAGGCCAAGTTCGTACATGGGCCCTGTAGGAGATGGGGAGATGGTTTTGAATTAAGGTTATAAAATATATGTTTGAAGCTAATGAGATAGTAATTTAACAGGTAATCGATAATTAAACTTAATAGCTGCGTTCTTTGTCACGGGAGTTCTCACCGGTGGTCTCCGGTTTTTCTTATAAGCCGTATTTGCATCCACCGGTGACTTCTCACCAGTCTTATAACCCGTTTTTGAACTAACCAGTGTCCGGTTTTATCTCACCGGTTCGGACTAACCAGAACCTGCTCGTGAGCCGTGCTGCAGCGAGGAGTTAGCCGGTATTTATCAACTCACAAGTGAACCAAAAGAACGCGTTTTAAGGGAAGAACCGGACACTGGTGACTAAACACCAGAGACAGCCCGGAGTGCAATGAACGCACCTAATGTTTGTGCCAGCCGTATCGTTCAACCTGGAATCCGGCAAAACCTGGAAATTTGGTTGAAGCTCAAAGTTGTTTGTGAATTCGATAAGAGATTCATTACCGAAGTCTGGAAATATGTGGAATCCATTTTTTTTGTTCACGGATAAGCTAGCAAAATTTGCCTGAGATCGGAATTTTGGATCGCCTCTCAATATCTCAAATTTTTCTGCTCTGCATTTAGTTGTCTGAGAATAGTGCTAAAAGAAAGAATTTGTTCAAAGTAAAAGACTTTCCTGAAGTCGATTAGAAATAAGATACTGGACTGGAATCCCCAACGACACACAGATGAGCACATTCACAAATTCAGCTATACCTTTAATACTACCAAAAGCATAGCACAAAATCAGGCACATTATCAGAATGCCACGTGGGCATGTACACGATTATAAATTGAACAATACCTCTATAGGTATGTAGTTTAACTCAAAGCAATTTCTAGTCATCACAATCAACAATCGACAATCTGTCACTTAAAAAAATTGTCGATAACACAGCCAGGCCACCGTACGGCCTAACTGAGAGAATTACAGTGCTGAAATCCACTGCGGTGGCTAAAAAAAATATGAAATCTGGATTAATTTCATTAAGCGTGGTGATAATTTCGTGTTGTAGTAACCACGTTTCTTGAAGAATTACCAAATCATGATTAAAGCACAGCTCGCGAACAAAATTAATATTCCTCTTTAAAGAATGGCAATTGAACGAACAGCTCTCACGTTCATTAGAAGTCTTGAATTGTGGAACCCTGCTGACTAGCGGGATGGGCATCATGAGACAGTGTGAGAATCTACCGTCTAATTAGCACGCCGGCACGCCAAATTTCACATGAAACGAAGTGTAGGTCTAGTGTTGGCTTTGAGGCAACTCACACTCGACTTTGCACCTCAGTTTAACTCTGAGGACAATAAAAATCGTGTCCAGGCGGGTAGCACTTGCCAGACACGTGACAAATCAGTGAGCGAAGGCCTTGCAATAGCCCTAGGCCCAACCACGGTTAGGTCAACATTGCTGGGCGACTCGGGAACAGGGGTCAATAAAGCAGTTACGGTAGATGGGCAGATTTTCTATGACCTTTCATTTTTTTTTCTTAGAGTAAATTGCAATTGACAGTTAAACAAGAGCTAGAATATAATTTGGCACTTGCAAGTCTGGTTCAAAGGATGAAACTTACTTACTTTACTTGTACTTGTGTCTGGACGCAAGCTGTGCAGCTCTCGCTGGTGACAGCACCTGACGGACCAAGGCATGCCATGCATCATAGTCTTCTGTAAATGACATGAGATTTGAAGCCAGTATGGATCCCATCTCCTCCATGTCGGAGGAAGCTTCCGATGGGCTCGAAGTCTTCCTTGAGGGTGTTCAGCCACGTTTCACGCTGACCTTCCCGGAGTTTCTTCCGACCAGGCATTGGGGTGGCGTGCACTGCCTTCTTTGCCAGGGTGGAATCTTTTGTTCTGCGCACATTATCGAACCTTGAGAGAAGTAGGAATTCGTAAATTCATGGGTTTGTTGTGATAATTTTAAGCAGAACCTTTGAGATAAGATGATCATAGACCCTGGGAAATCACGAGAATGTATCTATATATGCCTTATAACGGTCTTATAACCCGTTTTTGAACTAACCAGTGTCCGGTCTTATCTCACCAGTGCAGACTAACCATAACGTGCTCGTGAGCCCGGCTTCAGCGAGGAGTTAGCCGGTTTTCATCAACTCACCGCTGAACCAAAAGAACGCGTTCCGAGGGAAGAACCGGACACTGGTGACTAAACACCAGTGACAGCCAGGAGTGCAACGAACGCAGCTAATGTATACGACGGATACGTCAGCTACGATGCTTCGTCAGCAATAATTCGACCCTTCTTGGCAACTGGGGGTACAGGTACTGTAAGTACCTGCATTTCAACACTTCGTCAAATGGTTTGAATGCATCCAAAGCTTCTATCTCTTTTGGGTCGTTCGTCGTCAGCAACAGACTCTCTACGATGGCTTGGCATAATTGCTCTTTGGTTGTTCAAGAAGTTTGTATATCAATCCATACCGGCTGTGGGTGCCTCGTCCCCAACCGGGGCTATAATTGGCCATATTCCTGTTCAGCGCTTCCAAGCGGGATAGTTTCTGTTAATCCCCCTTTTCCTCACCATCAGCACTTGGATCAGACATGGTAAAGTAGATCCACAGGGTGGATCTACTATGGTGGATCTAATGAGTGGAAAATCTGTCATCCGTGTCCCAGGTAATGGAGGTGTGAAAGTGAAAGTGACCCATTCCCCTATGCGATTAGACTTTTTACTATGTCTTCACAGCTGTTGGTTGTGTAGGCATTGTAAAAAGACGGGTCCAGTAGGGTAGTGGGTCAAGCCAATCATGTCAAGTCTCTAATGTTCAAGCCAAGTTTCATAGTCCTAGCACATCTGGAAGTACCTTAATATATGTTCACCGGAATTTCAGACCCCCCTCTAATTCCCCACACTTTTCCTCTTTGTTCCCCTACCCTCCCCTCTCCTCATGGTTTTGACTATTTCCAAATTAGTTTGGACGGATCCGTGATATGCCAGCCAATTTTCATCGTCCTTACAATTCTGGAAGTGCCCCAATTCGAGACAATGGACCAACAGACCGACCGAAAAGGGATCGGTATATGGCACCTGAGCAAAATGGCAAGTGCTGTAAGAACCAAAATATATAAATAGTCGAAGTACGAGCAAAAATGTTGCGCAATATACTGAAGGACGAAAACAGGTTACTGGCTGACCAAAAAAGAAAAATGAAATGCCTCTCCAACCATCGGTCCAACCGAAGCTTTCTTCGATGTCCCATAGTATTATCGAATGGTATATATATTGTCAAGGATTGCAAACTTCTTAATTCACTGAGTTACTGTCATCTAGTGGAACAGTCAGAAAAGAATTTCAAGGCTCGACTTTAAAATTTTTGTCAGAAAGTAATTTCTCACGAGTCCCCGGCATCACCATGACAGTAGTAAACTTCTTAGGTATGACTAGTTCAAAAGTTGATTAACTGGGTTGTACTTCAATAAATATGCATAGAAACTGGTACAACCAGATCTCTTCCAAATCCGACTAATCAAATTTGCAAAGGTCTTACTAAAAATCTTACTAACTGATTTCCAAACCAGTTGTACTGCTTTGTCCTTTGCAGCTACAAAGTAAAAGGAGAATTACCAAATGCATCCTTGTGCTCCCAAACTGCTGATGGAAAACAGTTTGGAGTCCAGCTACTTCTACCACTAGAAGGGGGTGGGATGGATAGCTCCAGTAATTCTGGAGAACCGCACCACTTCGAATCGATGTTCGTAATTGACCTCGTATGCCCATGTACAGACATGTTTTCCAGCACTACCTAATGAGCAAACAAACAAACTATAAATGTTCCGGGTCCCCTTTTCATGTAGTTTATCTTTTCTTTTAAACCACAATGGACACTAACTATGCTTTAATTTTTAAAAAATGCTTCACACATGCACATTCTTTTTACTTTTTTATTGCACTTACGCCCCTGGGCAGTGCGTCATAAATTCATTCATTCATTCATTCATTCCTAACTTCCACTAGATAGCCCTTCAGTAAAAGCCGTTTTATTGTTATTGCTTGTCAATGACTCATTGGCATATCGGTGGAGACGAATTCATACCATGCGAATGCAAGGGGCTGTTGGCCATGTGCGAAAAACAATCATTCTGTAGAGCTGAGGGATGAGAGTATAAACCGTCTCTGTAGCTGGCAGATAGCTCCAATTTTATCTGTTGAAAATTTATGTTGTTTGTTGTACGGAAGAAAAGATTTGCTTTCTGGATGTAAAGTTACAACACAGCCAAAAAACGTAAAAATATAACCGACCTACTTGCAGCTGATTCCAGAGCCTATAAGCAATTCTTAGTCAACAACGTCAATTTGAATATTTGTCAACGAAACAAACAATCTAGAATATTTAATAAAACGAATAGATAAGGAAGTCAACTGTCGGATTTTTAAATTGGGTGAAGGGACGGAATTCAGGAGTGGGCCAACTGACGGATTTCAAGAGTGGGCCAAATGACGGTTTTCAAGGGTGGGTCAACTGACGGATTTTACTAGTGGGTGAACTGACGGTGGGTCAACTGAAGTGTGGCGGATCGGTCATCTGACGGGTTTTCTTGCCAAAAGACGGGTGGGCGATCTGTCGGAAAAACTGGGCGAACTGACAGATTTCTAGACGAAATGAATAGTAGGCGAATTTGACGGTAGACAAACTGACGGTGGGATTCATGACGGATGGGCGTAGTGACGGGTAGACGTAGTGACTGGTGGACGTAGTGACGGGTGGACGTAATGACGGGTGGGCGTTGTGACGGGTGAAAGAACTGACGGATGGAAGATCTGTTGGGTTGACGAAGTGTCGGAAAAGTGGGCGAACTAACGTTTAGGCGAACTGTCGGAAAAAGTAGGCGAACTGACAGTTCTTAGGCGAAATGACGGGTGGATGAAATTACGGGTAGCCATAATGACGGGTTTCCTCGAAAACAACTGAAAAACGATCGTAAGCAGTTGTAAAATTACAATTGGAAACAATTGTGTCCAATCGTTTACGATTGGGATTTCAGATTCGCCGTTTCACTTCAAGTTTTCAACTTGAAAAAAAAAAAATCAACTTACCTACTTCCGCTGCTAAGAATCAGGTCTCGTTTCAGAAACTGAATACAATCGTAAACATTTATTTAATTGAACTTACAAAAAAAAACAATCGTAAACAGTTTTAAAATTACGATTGGGATATCAGATTCGCCACTTCAGTTAGACTATTGTGATCCTTAAAAAAAAAAATCAACTGCCCTACTATCGCTGCTAAGAATCAGGTATTCTTTCGGACGGGAAAGCTGAACCAACTGTTTTCGATCGAAAACAACTGAAGACGATCGTAAACAGTTGTTTCCAATCGTTTACGATTGGGATTTCAGGTTCTCCGTTGCAGTTAACCGTTTTGATCTTTACAACAACAAAAAATCAACTTTCCTACTACCGTTGCTACAAATCAAGTCTTGTTTCAAGACTCGAAAACCAAAACAACTTTTTCCGATCGAAAATAACTGAAAACGGTCGTAAACAGTTGTGTGATTGCACTTGAAAAAAAAAAAAAACAATCGGACACAGTTTAAAATTACGATTGGGAACAGTTGTTTCCAATCGTTTACAAATGGGATTTCAGATTCGCCATTTCAGTTAAACTGTTTTGATACTTCACAAGAAAAAAAGTCAACTTCCCTACTACTGTTGTTAAAAATCAGGTCTTATTTCAGGGACTGAAAATGGCAACAACTGTTTCCAATCGAAACAAATACTGAAAACGATCGTAAGCAGCTGTATAATTGCACTTGCACGGAAACAGTTGTGTGATTGCACTTGAAAAAAACAACAACAATCGGACACAGTTTAAAATTACGATTGGGAACAGTTGTTTCCAATCGTTTACGAATGGGATTTCAGATTCACCGTTTCAGTTGAACTACTTTGGTCGTTTGCAACCAAACCAATTGAACTGCCCTACTGCCGTTTTTAGGCTTGTTTCAGGACTTGAAAACCGAACCAATTGTTTCCAATCGAAGACAACCTTTTTCCGCTCGAAAACAACTCAATCGTAAATAGTTGTTTAAGGACACTTGAAAAAAACGATCGTAAACAGTTGTAAAATTACGATTGAGATTTCGGATTCACTGTGTCAGGTGAACTACTTTCATTGTTAAGACTTCCCTTTTACCGCTGTTAAAATCAGGTCCGTATTTCATAATTTGAAAACAAAGCTAGGTGTTTTGATCGAAAACAGTTGAAAACGATTGGAAACAAAAGAAAATATAAGAAACAATTGAAAACGATTGGAAACAATTGAACATGACTGGAAACAATTGAAAACTATCATTTTGTATCGGTACGAGAAAAAAGATTGTAAAATTACAATCGGAAACAACTATTTCCAATCGTTAATATTGGTTTCCAATCCCTAATATTTGTTTACAGTTGTTAACAATTATTTAGAGTATTCACGATCGTAAACAATTGTTAACAATTGTTTACGACATAATTTTTTCCATACGTGTGGCAGGTTCAAAAAGGCTCCGTATCCATTTTTTGACAAATTGTTCTTTTACTATTTTTTCCACTATCAGAACATTAAAAAGACGATATTTTTGTCATCAGTGAAATGTTCAGAAATTGTGTATAATGGGGTATCTCATTCTGAGAACAATGCCGAAACTGAGCAGACTCAAAATCCGCTGAAACGAGATATTAAATCAAAATACTACGTTTATTTTGGCACCTTAGCGGAACCCTTGCGATGGTCTGTTGTACTCCTTTAGAAACGCGTACCACCGGTTGGTAATCGGCGGTTTCGAAAATTTAGTTTTAAAGCTTAGTCTCTTTGAATTAAAAGAACTGACGAAGTCTTAAGACATTGAGCACATCATTTAACTCTAGTGTATACTGTTAAACTTAAGTTGTTAAAAGATTATTATTGGTTGCTATACTTTAAATCAAAACCAACTGACCTCCAGCCCATCTATGTCTGCGAATTCGCGAAGTCATAAAGACATATGGCCATGGTCTCTGAGCGGTTTCAGTGCGCCACAGTAGCCGAGAAACATCTTTTACAAGCCACAGTTCGACCGACTTTAAAAAAAAAAAAAAAAAAAAATTATTAAAAAGGATAAAAGTTAATTCTGCCCAACATTAGAACTATTCTTAATTTGGAAAGATCTCCGAGTAAGGATTAAAGTTAACTGCAGTATTTTCTACTCAGATAACTCTTATCTCTAATAAGATAACATCGTTTTACATGGATGAAGTCCAGATAAAGATGAAAACCCTCCTTCATCCATTCAGCAATCAAACTATGAGCATTGAGAATTGGAGTTACCGACTTTATTGAACTTGCTTACAGGGAACTGGTTTACTCACCAGTGTTAAACTTCATGCAGACTAATTTCGAATTTGAAATCGAGGATTAAGTGATAATGCACCATACTGATTTCTTTGCCACTTCCTCTGCTAAGCTGGAGTGTTGGAACAGAGTTTTTGAAGAAATGAAAGCAGCAAAGAATATTCGTGCTAAGGCGGCTTCAAACAATAATAAGTATATTCTGGATCTGCTACGTAAGTGCGATAATGAAATTTGGATATTCCCTGGCACGTCATACGTGTTTCTACTGAAATGTCCTGTGTACCAGCGTTAGTATATTCTCGACTTGAAGCGAAAGTGAACAGATGTTAAAAACTATGTCTTCGACATTGGTATCTTACGAAACTAATTTCCCATCCCTTCTATCTGGCTACAATGACAACAAAAGTCATGTTCCTGTGATTAAATCCAAGGTTTCGCCTGATCTGAACAACCCTATGAAACGCAGACAAGCTTTCGAACAAGTTTGCGGTCATGAGTCGATTCTGGACGTTAAACCTGATGGTAACAAAATGATCATGTGAATCGACAGAATCACTGCCGTGGAGTTCTCTGCCTCGGCTAAGCCTGCCCTACCCTCCACTACATTGACTGTTTCAGCCAGAAAGGATAACGGATTAGCAAAGGCATCGAAAGTGACTTTGAGCTCTACTGGTTTAAGGAAATCCTTGGGATCACTAACGCTATTAGTCTTGGGATCTTGAATTTCGTTAAGCTCTGTGTCACGGATCCGAGGTCACTAGATCATGCTCTAAAAGAGAGTATCCGGATTGAGTACAAATCCATTCGAGTATTTGCTTTTCATGATCTTCCGCGATCCTGCAGTCCGTTTCTTTTTCTGCATACACAAAGGCTTTAGACCACCCCCACCAAATCCTCTAACCATGCTGGCATGAGTCTCGCATATATGTCTTGGTGTGGTCTTCAGTTCTTATCACACATACAGTTTCACTAGAATCTGACCAACCGTTCGCAAATGACGGGAGTGAGTAATTTCCGGATTCCCCTACGACTTAATCCCCCAAAATGTTCGGATATGCGAATGGAAATTTTATAGGGCATTGTCTCCGGTTTTTAAGTCAGTTTGGCCGTATAACGAAGACGAACGGCAAGTTTTTATCGTCCCTAGCACATCTGGAAGTATCCAGATCATGTCCATAAGGAAAGCAGAGGGATAAGTAAGATTCAGATGTAAACCCTTTCTAGAAATCCTGTTTTTAAGGTTGTATAGTTCATGCCACACTGTCTGTAATGTCTATCTCATGCTTTACCTCCACAACTAAACAACTAACGATGTTGCATGCCAGTCTATTTAAAAAGGGATTGTTATAAAACCAAGCGTTCTACTTGAATGTATTCGTTCCATGGCTAGTGAGATTCCTCTCTATTACATAGTCCATATTTTTGTGTAAGCAATTCTGCAAGCAGAAGGTGCAAGGACAAATTATTGCAACTCCTGTCGTTATTTCGTTTGTTATTCAAACGTCGACCAAAACTCAGGCGATTAACCCTGTTCCCCAATTCACAGTTGATGATAATCGATATGATGAAATAATGTATGAATTCTTTGTTCAGGGGTCTTGATCTTACCGGATAAGGAGGCTTTATGTTCATACGTTTACAAACATACAGTTTCGGGGCTGCGAACTCGAGCAGCAGACCATGTACTTTTGTTAAATCTTTAGCAAGATTGTTCTCAGTGAGGAGGAACTGGCCTGGTCAATTTGCCCCAGAGGCGGTTTTCGACTGCGACTTTCAAATTGGAGACAGGAATGCCAGTTTTTGGTAAGAATTTCTCAAAGTCTAGGTGCAAATAAAGTAACATAGCACTGAGTGCATTAAAACTGAACTTCATTCTCCTGTGCAGTTCATTGTTATAAGGCTGCAAACAAAAATCACATCATTGCTTCTGTTCTGCTGCAGAAAAGTTTGGACGAATGCTATCTCTTGTACTGAAAGCAGTAGGAATCTCTTGTGTTCTTCAGATAGCTATATGGCAGATGTGGAAACAAATTTTAAAGAACAAGAGCTAAAACACATATGACAGATTATCCTGGCTAAGACCTCTACTCCAACAAGAGTTCAACTGGGGGTCGAGTCACAGAAAGACACAACTATTATATTATTTTTATTATTAACTTTTTAATTCAGCTTTCGCCATAAACTAACATACAAACAACACACAAAAAAAACAAAACCATGGTACAACATCTATGTATCTCCAGCAGATGCCTCCAAACTGGTAGATTGTGGAAAATGGGGTTTGCTGCCAGGATGATCAGGCAGTTCTCCTACCGCCATAAACTTACAACCAAAGGTGACTGGGCTTTACGAGCAAGTTCAGCAAAACTGCAGCAATAGTTCTGGACAAATGCCTGACAGATAACATAAAGCTAGCGCAAAAAATGGTAGCAATACGTCTTAAACAGCCTAATCTTAATTGCACTGTTTACAGAACCAAATTTCCATATTAAAAGGTCCCCTGTCTTACAAACACCGTGCGCAAGGTCACGTAGGTGAGTATCATCCTTCAAATTCTTATTGACGAAGAAACCTAAATATCTACATTCAGTAACGTAGCAACACAAAACACAATGGGATCCTAGGTACAGAACAACCAATAGGTAGGAAAAACATAGCCACAGTTTTCTTAGGATTAAACATAATGCTATGCTCCTCTGCAAATCTATCACTTACCCTCAGAAGCTTATAAAGACCAAACGCCGTCCATCAAGATCGTCAGCGAAAAGAAAATGGATAAAGCACGTATGGTGACCTGACACGTTGCCTATGCATTCAGTTGAACTGGGTAAATAAAAAAATATACCGAAGAGAAATTTTAAATAAGTTCTTTGGTATAGTAGTTACGAGCTTTCACTGCGTAGAGCGGAGCGCGGCGCAGCAAACTGCCTCCCGTCATCGCTCTCTGTCAAAGACAGGTAAAGTGTTCCTGAAGTGCTTAATTTAAAAACACAAAGCCATGGGACTTTGAAAGGGTCCCAGCTTCTAATGCAATTTAGAAAAAAGCTAATCTTAAGAGCGAGAAGATGTCATATCTAGTGATACTAGTGAATTTAGTGGCACATCACCATGCTCAGATAAAGAATCAACTGCCTCCTGTTATAGTCCTGGCACCTTTGTTACAGGGTTGAGTGAAAATTGGTTGTGTATTTATTTCACTGGTCTTTCTCAACCTTGTGGTTAAGGCCCAAAGTTCGGCACACCTTACTTATCTAATATGTATCAGCACTCAGAAGAGGAAAATCAGTGTGACCAACAATAACTCTCACAGAAAATGGGAATAAACAAGACGTTTGGTGAAACTTGCACATTATATATCTACAGCGTAGGTACTCTAATTTTATTTATTTACTTCAGCCATATACATCTGAACACCCCTCTACATTTGACTATGCCTAGGCTTTGATTCTGGCTTATAACACAGTCAAAATGGCGTGTTGAACCCCACTAATGAACAGCTACCTGTTTAAACAATAGCTGTGTTTTTTGCCCTTTCTCCATAGGTCACTTGACCTACCCATTTGCCATTATTGACAGTTTTTCATCTCGCAGGTCAGTTCGACTGACCTCTAAGAATGGCTTCTAAAAAAGTATGATGTCTTCCCGTGGCCTGCGCCTATATCTTCAACGAGAATTTTGAGTATTGCGCTGTGCCAAGAGCGTAGGTCAGTTGGACTGAGACGTCGGTTAACCCAGTGGCCCAGGTACGCGTACCTCAAAGGGTACGCGAGACCCTTGTAAGGGGTACGCGATGTCTCAAAGGAACCAAAACTGATTTAGTCTGTAGCTTCAAATTTCAAAATCATGCCTCACTCGTTTTTGATTGCCGAAAGCCTAACATTAACAACAGAGGCATCACCATCCAAAATGTATCTTAAGGGAGAAGTGTTTTCACAGTCGGACAGGTCATTTTAATTTACCCACTTTTTTTTTTTAAGTAACTGCTTTTACGAAAAATTACTGACCCACCTTTTTGGGGGAATGGGTGTTGTCAACCCGTGCGTGAAGACACTGGTGACAAGCCCTTGTGAAACTCAGTGAAATAATGTTGATTCAAAAAAATGCTAGCCTACTGCCGTAAAATTTGTTCCTGTGTCAAACAATATTGTTTCAAGAAGAATCAAAGACATTGGAATTGATGTTGTCATTCAGGTTGTGGATGAAGCAAACGAACAAATTTTGCGATGCAGCTTAATGAAACTACGGAGAACACCAAAACCAACACAGAAACAAGCTGACTATAAAAATGTAGTCGAGCCGAGATTTTATAAAATATTTGCTTCAAAACAGCCTCTAGTCATTGATTTTGTCTATTATTTACACATGTATGCCTTTTCATTTATGCTAATATCTATCGTCTTTTTCACCTTCTGAAAAGGGGGTACGCAATCTTTTCGAACCTTGATTAGGGGTACGTGGTACGGAAAAGGTTGGGAACAACTCGGTTAACCAACCGGCAAACAGAGAAAAAACAGCTTAGAAAAACTTTGGTCGGTTAACCGAAGGAAGAAAAACGGCTTATAGTCGGAAATCTTGTAGGTGGATGAACTGGATGACGGCAAAAAATGCATGTAATGTTTTTGTTACAAAACTAAACTTGAGAGTTGTTTTTCTTCTTGGGATTTCAAAACTTCTTCTTAGTTCTTTTCCATTTTTTGGTGTGAATGGTTTTGCAGCAAGGTAGAGGAATAAGAAAGATCCTCCTACTGATTTGAATTTGAAATCTGTCAGCGGACTTTTTTTTTTTTTTAATTAGATATTGCTAGTCTCTTCATTCTTTTGGTTAAGGACCAACATTGGCACAGCTTACCTCAAAATTTGCGAACTTTCCCAGCCTAAGACTTTTTATAGAAGATTCATTGTGACAAAAATCCTTTCTAGAATGTAATCAATAGAAATAGTTGCATTTTTGCAGATACCATGGTATCTGATATACTGTTGCTCTGCAAAAACGGCACCTGCCGAAATTGCGCTTTTCGAAGTCATCCCAAAAGAAGCACTAATATTCAGTCAAACACTAAGTGCCAAACTTTTTTCCCACCAATTTGAAAAACGTTGATGAAAGTGAGATGACTTTTTCAGATACAACGGTCCTGTATCTGAATATCAGATACCACAGTAACTGGCCAGATACTACGATACCTGCAAAAACACCTTTTCACTGTGGTATCAGATACCACAAAACGACTTTAGACCATGGTATCAGATACCATGGTATCTGCAGAAGAACAACTAATAACTTTAGGGAGTCCTAGTGTAGCCCGATGCCCTGAGACCTAGGCAACAGGTAATCAATAATGGTCCCTTGATTCTATTAGCATTGTAGCAGATTACCATGCACTGGAAGGTTCGACTCAGATTCTTGCATTACATCCACTATGATCCAACTTTGTCTACCTAAAGGAGACTCATAAAATAAACCATCCCAGTAATTAGATTTATAAAGACAAGCAGGCTTTCTAGTTAGGCCATAGTACTGAATTAACCAAGGTTCATGCAATAAAGGCCAGTTTAACTGCTCACGTAGACAGTGGATGGCGAGTAACCATACTTAGTTTTTTGCTGGAACATGAGTCACTTGAAGGAAAATGTATTGCTCTTTAGCTTCATTAGTTCTAAATCATTTAAAATCCCATTGTGCTTCAATAAATGTCGTTAAATCAGGTGCATTTTTCAATGGTAATGATTGGCACACTTTTCCAGCATAACTGCCATTCCAAAGAATACGAGTCAAGATCCCTATCCAGACAAGGCCAGGGATTTATTTATTACTCTGTATCTAAGACTTCAGTCAGAAGAATATTTGAATATGGTTGTTTGATAATACTACTTCAGTATTTCTCCTCAATCCTCTACTTTGACTGCATAGCTCTAAGGGCAAACGGTACCTTTTACTAGGTAGTGTTTTTGCTCAGATGTTCTTAAATAGTTGCTCACTTTGGACTAAGCGATGGTTCAAAAAAATTAGACACAGCTTTGTCTGTTCTTAGCCTGTTTCCACGTCGCTTGCATTGGATGACAGTCTTGAAAACAAATTTGCATAACGGGTCTCTGCACGAATAAGCTCCTCAAAAACACGCATGAATGAGAACAAAACTGGCTCACACCATACCCAGTATAGCGGTAATAAGAGGAGATAGGATACACTTATGAAGTGAAAAATCTGGGGAATGAAAATGCACGGAGTAGAAATAACTACTATCATAAGTACGACTTGCCCTTAGAGTTTTCTTAATAAGTATTCACTGCATGAACAGAGGCATCCATTGGCACACAAAACATTTTTCTATATTAGCCAGAGTTAAATTCACAGTTTCACCACAGCAAACACTGTTTGGCAAAACCTAAACTTTAAATCACATTAAAATTCCTGCTAATAATTCATTCATCCTGTTCTAACGCATGGTCAAGTCAAGAAAAGGTTTCAGGTTTTGAGAATCCCATCCTAAATGACAACTGCTTTTGAGCAAGAAAGGCAGTACAAACAAAAGAAGGCAAGCAAAATGCTTGTAAGGGGGACCCATCTCAATGTAATTAGCATTCCAGCCCTATCCAGCAACTACTTTCAAACAAAAAGGGTAATGCAAATTAAAGGAAGCGGAGTAGAGTCCATGACTTTTGCCTTCCCCACCCCCCCCCCCCCCCCCTGTTTTCTCTTTTTTGTATCGAAATGGATCCATTCAACCGTAAATAGGATTCGGTATCCAACTTCTAGTGCCGTTAACTTGCTTGAGTGTTCCTTGACTTCCTATGATCCATCTTGTTGATCGGTGCTGACATATGGGATGTCTGATAACTTTGAGTTCGTGAAAATTTTAATCCTACAGTGGCTACAGTCATCAGCATTATTTTTACTTGCCACCCTTTGTAAGATGTATCAAATCTGTTGTCAATAATTTAGTACTTGATTATTTTTCGACTCATTCCAAAAATCCAAAAGGCCATGTACCAGGCTTCTAAGCTTGATAGACTTGATAGTCTTTAGTGACCTTTTTTCAGACACAGGAAATGGTCAAATGGCTAAAAAGAAATTTCGTCAACCAATCGCAAATTGTGGAAGAGTCTCTTGCTGTCTGGCGGAGTAATTTACAAACCCCCATTCCTTGATACCATATGCCAAAGTCTAGCGTTTGGCATACCCAATCCCAAGCGCTGGATGCTCTAACTAGGCTCTAACTCAATATAATACTGATGTTTTGAGTGAAGCTCAGAAATCAACCAATCAGATCTCGGTTATAGTAGTGCAGGTCAAGGTTAGCTATATCACAAACTGATCCTTGTCGTAGTGGAAATGTCCTGTATTTTAACAATTCCTTTCGAAGACCTGAATAGGTTCTGTAAAGAGAGTGACAGCTTTGATTCCATCGAGTTGCCTTCACTAGCAGCAGCAACAGTAGCAGCAGTGATGATTAGAGAAGTAGCATTTTGAATCCTTTTCCAGGTTATTCTTCCATGTTGCGGAATCCTTCGCTGATTGAACTAACTTGAAAAATAACAGTCCTGTTTCTTTTTGTTTTCACTTTACTGTTCAATTTTTATTTTAATATTTACAGTAATTTCTTAAAAGCGCAACCTTCTCATAGGTATGCTTATTTGACTCTCTATTTTCTGTACATTGTCTTTGATTCTCCACGGGGGGTGGGTAGGGTGTTTGATCCAACCCCCCCCCCCAAAAAAAAACCCCACAAAAGTAATCGTTTTTTGGTAGGTTTTAACATTAGACCCATGTCTTTTTTATACTTTATTGTCCGACCCGCAGGGCAACCCCCCCCCCCCCCCCCTTCCCGAAATACGGGCCTGCTTGACTATATAACAATCAAATAGAAAGGGAGCAAAACAGACATATTATCGGAGAACAAGTGACTATTTCAGCAACCTCTCTGTCACAAAATCTAACTGAAAAGTGGTTTTTACATAAGTTATAAGACTTCTTCTTCATCCATATTCAGGTTTGAATGAGCTAGCAGCACAGTAAAGAAATTCGTGGAGTGCGTTATGCTGGCTGGGATGTGTTAACTATCATTAAAAAGAAAAACATTGTAAACAGTGTTGAGTGCATAATCTATTGACAAAAAGTATTCAATCTCGGACTGCTAGTTGCAGCACTGTGAATGCTTGCAACCTTAAAGCAGAAACAGAATACAAAACATTAAAACTTTGGATGAAATCTGAGTATATAGGATATGAATTAAACATTTATGGCAAGTACTTGGTATACAAATTTCAAGGGATGGTTTAACTATTTTCTTCTGGAGCATTCCAACATTTGACAATCAATTAAGCATACCTCTACTGTCTCATATCATAAACCGTCAGGAAAGTGGACAGGCAGCTGAATTCTGGACACGAATTATATGTGTTTGGCAAGTATTTTGCAGTAAAATTTGTTTGGAATATTTGTTTTCTGTAATGTTGCACTACTGTGTGACACTCAAACAAGTATACATGTTCTGTCTCATTTCATAATAATCATCAGGAAGATGGAGAGGCAGCTGTTTTCCTTGTCTAATCATCAGATCAAGTAACTTAGGGGTACCCACATCATCAGCTTATACCTCAAACCCTTTAGAATGATCAATTAGAAGTCCAATGAAAGCACTAATATCACTAATAATGGTACGTTTCAACAGATAGACAACTTATAATGCTAATACAAATAGTAATAACAGGAGGTCTACTGCTATGAGATACTTGATTGTAAGCATTGAAAAAACAAGTCCTAGGCATGGATTAACTGAGGTAACGATCTAGTGAGTTGCTACAAGTTACGATGGTAAGTGGAGTGACAAGCTCCATATTATGACAGTTACAGAATCTCTGGAAAGGAAATAAGAACTGCGAAGACACATGTCATCACTTTTATAGAAATTATCATTTACAATGCTCAAGACCATCGTAAGTAAATTTTAATGATAGTAACAGTCGTGTAACAAAAATACTAAGATGGAGGAGCTTATTTACTCATTACAACAATCTATAGAACAGCAATAATAACAAGAATGTTAACGGTCATAACTGATGATAATATGATGGAACACTACCTGAGGCGGGTGTTCAAAACTTCAAATAAGCATACCTTTAGATTCAGAAACCTTAGCCAGCGCACGGCCTGGCTCCCGGCCTCCCCTTTAGGCCGCACGTAAAATTGGAAATATAACTTTTTTTTTCGATCCCGGTTGGCAAGGGGTCCACTTTTGGCCGTAGAAACAAAAATGAAATTCTGAAATTGAAACCTCTCAGAGCAACCCAAGTCCCATTAAAATAATATGAAATTTTCACAGTTTTTGGTATCTGGTCTCTTCGTGGCTTTCTTCTAAGGTCAGCTAAAAACATTAACTTTCTATCTGAGGATTTCGACCCTTCTTCACAAAGCTCTTCCTCAGTCCGCAGTTCAAATTATGAAATACCGATTTTTTATTTATTTCGGCCCTTCTGGGCTAGGGTCCTCTTCAGACCATACGGTACAAAAAAAAATGCAATTTCAACGCCAATTAAACTCAAAACCCATTGAGAAACTCGAGTGCTTGAAAAATACGAAATTTGTAATTTTTGGTATGTCAGCCTTCGTCGCAATGGTCCTCCTCAGACCGCAGTTGCAAATATGAAACAACAATTTATTTTATTTCGGTCCTTTTTGGCAAGGGATCTTTCCAGGCCACGGGCAAAAATGTGAAATTACGAAATTTAGCCTCCTCTCAATTTGAATTGAGCAACCCAACCCCAAGAAAAATGAGAAAAATAAGGTAGCTAAAAGTATGAAATTGATGGTTTAGGGGTTTCGGCCCTTTTTGGCATGGGTCCTCCTCAGGCCGCAGCTAAATGGCGATTTTTTTTTTGTTCGGCTCTTCTTGGCAGTGGCGCTCTTTAGGCCATAGACAAAACACTCGAGAGCCGTTGAGAAACTCAAGAGCATTTAAAAATTATTAAATCTACAGTATGTTTGTCGTCCCTTCTTGGCAATGGCAAAAAGGGCTCCTCAGGCAGCAGGTACAATTATAAATCGGTCCTCCTTGACAAAATATGTAAATTGGGTAATGAAATGAAAACAAGAGCTGTAAGCTCATATGGTACTTGCATGGGTTAAGATGTTTTGATTGATCAGAAGTAAGTTTCGACTTTGAGGTTGAGATGCGCACTCTAAGGGAGCTGGAACTTTATTTGTAAGCAATACCCTTGAAGCAAAAATGCTAATGGGCTGATGGACATCATGAAAATGAATATATTGCTTAAAAGTGTTTTTTTTTACTTTGTGGTCAAGATTGGTCCTTCAAGGAATAATCGGATTTGGGAAGTAGCAATTTCTAAGCAAATGTTGTTGAATCTCCAATATTCCAGCAAAGTTTCATCGTCCTAGCACATCTGGAATTACCGGAACTCGCGATCACCCCAATCAAAGACCCCCCCCCCTCCCCTCCAACTCCACCCACTATACCCGGAGCCAATCCGGTTCTGTAAATGATTAATCCAGAGCATCTATTGGTCATTCCCACGAAGTTCAGTCCAGATCATACCAGTCTAAGCGGGACAAGTATTTTTCATTGATGTAATTGGAAACAAAAAATCGATGAAGGATCTTAGAGGTACAAATAAAAGGATTTTAAATCAAAGAAGTCAGGACTTGATAAAAACGTTAATGACTGGAAATGGATTAAAGATTCTGAAATAAGTTTTATTTAATAATTTCTTTCTTATATAAATGTCAGTAAATAAAGTTATCAGTCCGCAATGGAACATTTTTGATGAACCGCTTGTGGATGATACAGTGGTTAAATATGAATTTAAAGAAATTCGAGAAACAGATGTGAATGTATCTAATAAATCAGAGTTTGAATTCGTAACGAAGAAATTGGATTCCTGGTTCTATCCAAGTGAAAGTTATCTTGATGTTAGTGTAAGAATAGTAAACGAAAATGGAACTAATATAGCTGCAACCGATGTTGCTACTGTAACGAATAATGGATTTAATTTGTTCAGTACCGCTGAGTATGTAATAAACGATGAATCGGTTGAAAAAATTAATCATGTTGGTATTACAACTACCGTTATAAAGTTGATTGAATACTCTGATGATTATTCTAGAAGCGCAGCCAGAAATCATTTCTGGTTTAAAGATTATAATCAAGGGAAAGAAATTAATCCTGTAGTTGCTTCGTTTACTGCAAATCCAGCAGTAGCAGGGACTGAAACAGTTAGTTTGAGAAATAATAATAATTATAATAAAGGGTTTGAAAAAAGATATAACCGAACAAAAGCAGTAAATTAGTAAATATGTACTTACCATTATCAGAATTGTTTGGATTTTTGAAAGGAAACAAACGATGCTTCAGAGCTGCATCGCATAAAATATTTCTAAGAAGAAATGGTGATAATAATATGATTATAAGAAGTGGAAATACTAATTTTAAAGTGGTCATCGAGTATTTATCCTGGAAAATCACGTAATAGTTATATAAAAGTGATGTTAGTCAGAATAAGGAGCACACCTGGAAAGCTATATCTGAGAGAAACAATCCAACAAACGTAGTTTGTTGGATTGTTTTTGAACAACTGCCCAGAAAAATGAAAAGCATAACAATCAATTAATGAATAATATGGTGTTTGATCATATAAATTTAACAGACATAGAACTTAGAATTAATGGGGATAAATATCGTGAAGAACCACTTAAATGTGATTTTAGCGATGATAAATGCAAATACTCGAATCTCTACAATAGGTTCATACACATGGGCTATAAACAATTAGCATTTGATACTGGTAGTGTTGTTAGTATAGAAGAATTTAAAGAAGTATATACACTATTCTGTTTCGATGTTTCCAAAACACGAGTAAAATATTTATAATGGAACAACTGCTGATATTGAAACAAGTTTGACGTTGAAAGACGCTCAACCTGTAGCAGATAATGTTTACTGTGTTCTATATTATGATAGAAAAGCTACATTAGATATTATCAATAAAAATATGTATGAGAGTTTGTGAATTTGGACTTTTATTTAATAAAATCATCCGCTAATAAATGGAGTCCACATATAAAGTCTTGAATACAATTAGAATAAACGAATACAATGAGACAATCAAAAAAGAATCATTGGTATTAGGAAAGAAATATAATGTATATATAATGAGAATTGCTAAAACAAAATATGGTGATAAGTTGGTTGTAGTCATTAATCATAATGACAAACCATGTGATTTTTTTATAGCACAGAAATATAATGCCATTGCTAACGAATTACTTTTAAAGAAAAATCTAGTTTTGCAACCGATTGTACGGGAAAACAAGAACAAAGAAACATATGTGGATTTAGAACTGTTTACTCAGTAGGATACCGTTATTTTTTATAGTATATATATCAATAGCTTATTGAGATTAAAGTGAAATATTTTCATTTCTGGAGGCCTTTATTTTTAAATTAGGAAAATCAATTTTGTTTTTGAAAAGGGGGTTAATTTGATATAAAATATGTTAAAACTGGTAAATTTCATGTAATTAGGGGTTTATTTTATTGGGAAGCGTCTGGTCTAGGATCGGCCTTTTCTATACTACTTAAGTAAATCAACATAAACAGCATAAAGCAATGGCGATAGCACCCCTCCTTGCCGCAAACCAATAATCAACCCAAATAAACTACTTGTTTCACAACCCCATTTTACACAAAAATGCTGATTCCAAACTAAAAAGCCAAAAGGCGAAGAAATTGCAGCGAAGCCTTTCTATCCTGCAAAATTTTTTAAGTTTTACTATGGTTCACTCTGTCAAAAGCCTTAGTAGAATCGACGAAGCACGCAATACAGGTGTTGAGTAAAACCAGAAGTATTCAACCACAAACTTAAACAGAAAAATAGCAAAGTTTGTTCCACGTGAAGACTTAAACCCAAACTGAAAATCACTTGTTCGCAAACAACCAGACAATTTCATAAGCACACATTTTTCATGCAATATAGAAGTAACTGGTAGCCAAAGTAACTGTAGCCTGTATAGGCACTCAGCTCTTACTTCATTTCGAGTTTCTTACTTTATTTCGAGTTTCGAACCAGAAATAACTGTAGCCTGTATAGGACCTCAGCTCTTAGTTTATTTCGAGTTTCGATTTTTGTCCAGTGCCTTCTTGTAGACTGGCTGACAAGAAGAGTTTAGGTGACCCCTTCCTTACTCCCACACCGGTCAACCTTGGTTTTGACCTCCAAAAAGTACACCTAGGGCAGCACTCAGCTCAGTCTCGTACATTTGTTGGCGTGAAGAACTTAGAGACCCTTATCTGCCTTACTCCACATGATTCAGGTCATCTTCAAATACCACTGTAGCGCCACATTTGTTACTCAGCTTACCAAGATTCTTTAAATCGTTTTAATAGGTGTGATTGCGAAGAAAAATTATACCCCCTCACCACCAACTCAAATAGTCAAATAACTGTTACAGCACAAAGTTTCGCTAATATTCCCACAACCGTTCTTCCAGTAGATTGCAGACTGCTAGATTCAATAAACTGCACCTATGCCCCCACGTGTGTAGTCGGTCGCAGCCGGCCTGCTCGCACCGAGATTAACGAAAGTTATATGCTGAACAAAATTCAGCTTTCAGAGCACATACAAGTATGGGAACTTAAACAGACTGGGAACTAGTGATCGTTAACTATCCCTTCAGCCTATAGCTGTAAGTGATAAAAAACGAGAGATCCTAGTAGTGAAGTAATGTGTCTTATACAAAAGTATCTGTATTACTAAAATAATGACAAATGTAAATACAGAGTTAACAACAAGAACAAAACTATAAGTGCGTGTTACGATATGAATGAATGAATGATTTATTTGCACATTAAAGCCATCCGGCCATCATGCAACAAAACGAAACAAAAAGTAAACAATCTTACATGCGCATTTACACATTAACACACTCTTAATATTTTTAATTTACACTGAATACTTTCTTATCACTAAAAACACAATTTCCCCATCAGAAGAAATCTTTCCGGTGTTTAAAAGCTAACCTGAGGAACTTCCCAATAATTCTTATTTCTTTAAAATCTTTACTCCCCATCATTTTAATAATCCATTTCTTATCAGTTCCCCCCACCCCGAAAATCTCCTCAATTAGCCCCCGTAACTCTCTACAATCACACAAAAGGTGGCATATATCCTCGTTCATTTCGCCACACATAGGATAGAAGTAGTAAGGACCAGATATTTCCTCTTTTTTTCCCCATATACTTTCTTCTTGCACCGAGCGGCAAACCATCAGCCATCAAACCATCAAACCCAACTCCTCCCTACTTAACCCTACTTTAAAATATATTTGCTCACCCCACGTCTCTTTTGCCGCAGTGTACAACCTCAGAGATTCTGACTTACTCACCTCGCATAACCACGTCTGTATTTCCTGGTCTTGGAGTGTCTGTCTAACCACTCTAGTCACACTTCCTAACTCCCATCCTGGACCTTCCCCTTCATTCCACAAATTACTTAAACCTGTATTATCTAAAATACACTTAATCTGGTGTGCCCACGACTGCTTCCTTCCATCACACAATGATTCTAGGTATGCCTCCTTTAGTAGTCTTGAATGGGGCATAATCAAAATCCTTTCCCAAAAATTTACCATACTCACTAGCCTCCTACTCCTTAGTGATAATAGACCTAAATCACCCTTTACCACTAGACCATTAATTCTATTATTTACACCTGGAATCCTTTTAAAGTAATTTAATTGCAACTTATCCAATTTCCCAACTACTGCATATCCCCATATGTCTGCTCCGTAATGGATTATCGGCACTACTTTCGACAAAAATACTTCTTTAACCATTTTTACTTTACTACTATTTCTCAATCTACTGGCATGCAACATACTTACGCACCTTTTACCTTTCGTGACACAATATTCTATATGCTTACTTGCTCCTCCGCGTGCACTCATCTTACATCCCAAATACATTCAATCTTCCTTTACTGCGATTCGTCTTCCCTTAAACACAAATTCTGGGTTCTCCGATGTTTTACCTCCCTTTCTAAATATCATTACTACTGTCTTATCTACATTCAATTCTAGTCGTTTTTTGTCCAAATACTCACCCAGGATCTGGAGCAGCTTTTGCAGTTTTTGTTCAGATTCTGCGATCAGAGCAATATCATCTGCGAACAGTAGCAGACATAGCAACGTAGTACGAAGTGTTACCATTGGCGCAGCTCGCTCCTCCATGGATATCTCAATGTCATTCAAAAATATTAATTAGTGAAGGATGCTTTAGCTTTTTAGGCGACCAAAGCTCAAATAATTTCTTTGTGTATGTGTTAGTGCACCCTGAATCAAATAAATCAACTCATGTCATCACTTTCAGCGTTTCTGCTCTCAACTTAGGAAGAGAAACCGAAAGCAGTCGATTCAGTCAATGAGCCGTGAAAGTTGTTAAGGAGGAAGTCTTGCAAGTTCAAAAAAAGAGAGGTACGATGTCACAAAAAATTGACAACGGATAAGAAGTTGACCCAAAAGAAGTGAACAAGGTTTCATTTGGCTTACAAATTTGATTCGTTAACCGCAATTGATCTATTTTAAACTTAATCAAGTACAATTAAGTCAGTAATCTTTCATTTCCAGTTTACTTCAGTTTTCTTCAGTTTTTTTTTCCGCTGGTCGAGAAACTGCTAACCCAATATTCTGCCTCCCCGTAACAGATTGGAAGACTGGTCAGAAGGGACTGGACTGAATCCCGGTACACGTAACGTAATCGAACGGTACACCGGTCAGAAGGGACCGGCTACTATTCCGGTCGCAGCGGAATTCCGCCCCATAACTGCAACGGAACGGAACGGAATACCGGTCGGAAAGGACCAGGTAAAATTTCAGTCGCAGCGGGATTCCACCCCAAAAATGCAACGGAACAGAACGGAAACCGGACCGGAACGGAACGGTGTTTCGGTCTTATTTATCCTTGTATCATTCCGCCCTGAAAATGCAACGGAACGGAAACCGGCGGAATTTCGCCGGTATTTTGGTCTCATTTTTCGTATCGGGTAGGGGAACGGAAGTTAGTATTTTGTGACGTTCTCGTCTACTTTTTTGCATCACTTATTTGTAACAAATGCAAAGGAGCTCGTAGCTATAGGTTTTGAGATCCCAAAATGTAACGAGGAATACCTACGACATCGCATAAGTTGTCCGTCAGTATGCCCCATAACTCTTGAAGGAACGAGACATTTTGATGAAACTCGGTGTGAGCACTCTTTGGGTCAGGGGAGTGGTCGTGTCCGTATATGGGCTCTGTAGATCGACATTTAGGGGTGGGGCAGGCGTTTCAAGTTAAGGGGCGAACAGATTTGTTTTAAATAGCAAAGGAGAGGTAAGGGGTAATAACACATGCCGAACATAAGAACATGAAATATTTAAACAATTTTTTCTCCAGATATAAAGCTCGTTAGATGTTCGATTTAGGGGTAAGAAGAAATGCTGAACAATCATGGGAATAATTCTGGACCACCCTCTAAGCCCCCCCCCCCCCCCCCCCCCCCAGAGTGAACGAATCCGTTTCGGTTCTGTCAATGATATATAGCTCCGCTCCAGGTAGAGATTTCTCTAGTTAACAAGATTTACACAGATCGCGACGGGGGGATGCGGTTTGAGGTAGCCCTCAGCCGATAGCCCTAGCACCCAGCACTGCTTTTTAACAGAAATGAGTAATTCAAAATGTAACAAGTGTAATGCGTCTCTGAAATTTAATAGCAGAAACACGATAATTTGCTCTTCTTTGATCGGAGGTTGTGGTACATTTTTCCACAAGGGGTGTGACACTCTCGTAGAACAATACAGTGAGAAACCCCAACAGACATTCCTACTGTGCAACCCCTGCTCGGCCAAGCCGATAGTCAGAGAAGACGTTAGCCATGGCCCAGCGGCATTAGACCCAATGATTGAATCGCCTCCTATTTTCTGTGGCAGCGATGGACCGGATCTTGTTTAATCACCAGTCCTTAGCTTCTTCCAAAATTGCGTTTCATCAGGAACTGATAAAAATGATTCGGTGTCGGCAGCCTCCAGGTTCTACAAGTTTGACGATCTAAATAATGCCCGTTCTCTGATCATCTCGGCTGCTAATTCAACTACTCGTTATCCCGAACGCCGTCGCGCAAATGCATCCAGTTCATTATGTGACGACATATTCTCGTTGTTCGTTCTGGCTGATGCGAATGAATTGCCTGGGAAACTGCCAAAATATGTCATGTTTGCTGGTGACCTAATCCCAGTAGCCGGCTCAACCGAACATGCAAATTTTACAAAGGCACTGCATTCGTGTGATCTTCAACTCAAATATGTTTCGGAAAAAGCTGAACAATTAACATCACTGGAGTTAGCAAACCCATGCACTGTCAATTCGTGGGATAAACTGATTTCGGACGTGAGCAAGATAAAGCAGTTCCAGAAGAATCGACCGCCTCCTGCTGAATCAACCAATTCAGTAGAGTGGCCGAGGATGGAAACTAGCGCGAACGATATGGTGAATATTCACGTCCAGTCCCCCCCCCCCTCCCGAGTTTGACAACCCATATAAACGGAGAGAAATTTTAGAACAGTTAAGTGAGGCTGACGGGATACACAGAGTTACGGTTTCGAAGGACAGAAACTGGAAAATTCAAACTAAGAAGTCATCAGCTGAAATACTAAAAAGAAGTCTGAGTGAGAAAGTGGGTCCCAGTGTAGAAATCCGTCTTTAAAAGGTGATCAGTGTCACCTTTGATTTTAATCCGGATATGCTCAAAAGCCGAAAGAAAGGTATTATTGATGCCACGCAGATCGGTTCTTCCAGTTGCTACAAGGTATTCTTCGAGTCTTCGAGTTCAAAGTCTTACCACCTGCGACACGGTGTTTTTGTCGGGTATGAGCACTTTGCTGTTACCGAGTTTAAGTCACTGCCAAAAATGTGTTTTAAGTGCGGATCTCTCGAGCACATGTCTGCAGCTTGCAGGAGCTCAATTCGGTGTGCTAGGTGTTCGGGTTCAGATCATACGAATACTCGTGATAGCCCATGTCTTAAGGATTTCAATTGCTGCCATTGCGGATCTTCAGAACACCCAGGGTACAGTTTCCGATGCAAAGTGATCAAGGAGAAAGCAAATAAAAGTAAGAAATGAGTGATTTGAGTGTCATTTCTTTGAATAGTAACGGTGTTTCTAACAAGGTCCATGCTTTATCACATTTGCTAGCATCAGCCGACATTATGTGTCTACAAGAGCACCATTTGCACGATCATTCGGCTGGAATTGTACATAATTTATCGTTAAATCATACATGTTTTTCTGTCCCCGCGGTTCCCACTGGAGGTCGTCCTTCTGGAGGCATATGTATTTTTACCCGTCAGAATTTTGATGCGTCTTATTTTACTCATACGCAATATTTCATCGCGACCAAGATTTTGAATTGTTTTGTTTTTACTTGCTACCTCCCAACTAATTAACATACTATTGATTCAGATTACGAATTTAATTATGCATGTTCTGAGCTATCTAAGGCTGTGTTGAAAGTTCCGCCCAAGTCAGAATGGATCATTGTTGGGGATTTTAATTGTGACCTTACGGATGATCAAGATATCAGAGCATCCATGTTGTTTTCTGCACTTCCTCAATACGCTCTAATTCATAAAAATTCAGACGCTACTTATATTCATAATTCAGGCGCGTCGTCCAATATTGACCATCTAGTTTCTTCGGATATTAATTTATGTCCAAGTATAATTGGTGTTTGTGCTGATATCCCTATTAGTGATCATCTTTACCTGTCGTTTACTCTTGTTATTCCCATCCCCGTATTATCCATTACGAGTAATATAGTCCGTTCTAAAAAATGTACATGTTTGGATTGGGATAAAAAGAGAATTCAAATTTATCATGTTGAACCGGATAAAATGCTGTTAAAAATTGTCGACAAAAAAATATGTCTTGATCAAGTTGATATAGATATTTTTATGCTGAATTGGTCCATTGTATGAAAGAAGGGGCGAAAATTGCTTTTAATAGTAGATCTTTTTACCCGGGAACACGAGTGTTTGCATGGAAATTTAATGAGTTATTAAAAGATGCAAACACGAAAGCCTCTTGTGCGTTTCGTCTGTGGCGTTCAGTGGGAAGCCCAAGGTTTGGTCCTTTTTTGATGGTATGAAAGCTTCTAAATCGCTGTTCCGCAAGGAATTAAGATTTCACAATGATTTTATTCGGGATGGAATTGGATATCGTATTTCTGAAGATGAAGATGAGCTGTGGAAATTTGTGAGAAATAAGTCACATAGAAAGCACCCGCATGATAAAAGTAGTCTTGGGGCTGATAATTGGATTGCTCATTTTAATGGTACTTTTTCTAGAATTGACGAGACAATACATTGTAAACTTGATTCTGAATTTGAAGAAGAATTGTCTAAGCATGTAATATCGGATATTAAAATTGAAATAGATGATTGAAAAGAAGCTATAAGAAAACTGAAAAGCAAAAAATCTTTAGATTGTGAGGTTTACATGCCAATCATCTCAAATGGGCTTCACACAATACTATTATTATGATTACATCCCTGTTTACTTTTATACTTAAGTCAGGTTTGGTTCCGTCGAGTTTTTTAAAATCCACAACTACCCCCCTATTAAAGAAAGAAGGTAACCCAAATGATTGTAAATCTTTCCGTTCAATAACTACTTCTTGTCAAATGAGTAAACTTTTTGAGCTAACACTCCTCCCGTATTTTGGTAGTTCTAATCATGGTCTGAATCAAATTGGTTTCAGGAAAGGGTTGAATATTGATGTAGCTCACACTCTTCTGTCTCGTATTTTGAGTTCTTGTAGTTATAGTCAGAGGCGTTACTAGCCAAAATGATTGGGGGGGGGGGGACAAGGTACCGTTTACCGACTGGCAGGCAATTTTTACCGACTGCTTTTCGGAAGAAAAAAAAAATCTCCATCTTTGATGAGATTCAGAGAAGCAATCTAGCGCAAACAATAGATAACCTGAAGATGAACATTCTATGTCGCTTTTCAACAAGAAGTAAGTGTAGAAGTATTTGGTCACACAGTGTAGCGCTTTTAAATGCTTTTAATAAGCAATTAAATATGGTACCAGCCGAATTTTGCCAAAAGATGCGATGTTTGTGTGTAACCTCCGCAGCCGTTCGTTGTCATAAAACTGAACAATTTTTCTGATTTAAATGGAGCAAATACTATCCTTTGTCAGGGAACGAGCTATTCTACCATTGCCGGAACGAAATAACAAATGAGAAGTACGAAATGCGACTTATATGCAAACATTCTTGAAAATTAACAACTTCAAATAACATATACAGATAAATCACAATCTCGTACTTCTGAAAAAAACATGAACTAAAAGGTCAATTTTCTTGGCTTGGCAGACAACCAAACTTTGAGCAGTTCATCCAGTTTCAGAGCGTCAGCAACGTCACTCTCGCAGCACATACTGACGAGGTGATCCAGGCGGTCGTCGTCCATCGTTGTGCGCAAACGTGTCATCACCAGTTTAAGTTTGCTAAAACTTCTTTCTGCGGTTGCCGCAGTCGGTGGCGCTGTCGCAACCCATTGGTAAACTGACCAGAGCGTCGGGAAAATTGACTTGACAGCGTAGATTTCACGGATAACAGCCTCAAAGACCCCACGATCAATGGCTTTGTTTTTGTTGTTTTTGTTGCTCTCTTCCTCAGTTCTGTCCAAAAAGCGTTTGAAGGCCTTTAGCTCTAGCATGAGCTCCATGGGATCTATGCCTCTTCCTGGAAACATCTTCGTCAGGTTAGAAAGGCTTTCATAGCTATCGTCCATTTTACCCAACAGACTGCGATAGGCTGGCTCCAGGAAAGACGAGTTGTCATGGATCGCATCGTCTAAGCCATTCACCAAGACTCTGAGGACGCCACAGAGTTCCTTGGCATAGAATGATTTCCAGTCAGTCAGTGGATCGGCTCCGGAATTAGGGATCGCCTCTGAATAACGAGCAGGCGGACGTCTGGGGCGGTGCTTAAGTCGAAACTCGTCTTCAGCTATGGCGCCAAGCCTTTCAGCGGCTGCTCTTGATGCTTCAATCTGCCTCTCTATCTGGGCCGTGTCTTGGAGGATAGAATCTAAGATGTCACGTGTTGCCCAGAGTTTCGTATTTGCAGTAACCAAGTCGAGCTGTTCAGCCTGCAGCTTTTCCACAAGGATCTTCGTCTGTGACATGACTTGCCGCATGAACTTGAGCGTTAGAATAAAATCGAAGCAGGTAATGAGGCGGTACAACACTGGGCTTTTTCTTTTATTGGCTTGTCCTCGTCCTGCTCCATCATCTCTTGTAGGACTTCGACAATTGTGTCAAAGCTGGACCACAACGCTGTCAAACTCTCCGACCTGGACGTCCACCGTGTCAGTGACAAATTTCTCAGTTTCAGTGCAGACTCAGCTCTCTCAAGTGCTCGTTTGTAGGCCGTTACTCGTTTCATTCCACCGGTGAAAAAAACGTACAATTCCTGCAAAACTTCAAACATTTTTCGAACCATGGGACTGTTGCTACATGCGTGTTCTACAATGAGGTTCTCTCTGTGAGCCATGCAGCGAATGTATCGTACTTCTCTGCCCAGTTCTGCTGAAATGTGCGCCTGGACACCCTGTCGAACACCGGACATGTTGCTCGCATAATCGTAGCTCTGAAACATCAGCGCGTCTTTGCTGACACCTTCCTTTTCCAGATCGAGAATTTTGGTGGCAGTTTCTTTCCCTTTTTTAGATTCCACTGGTACCATTGCTAGAAGTCTTTCTTGGACGGCTCCATCACAGTCGACATACCTGACACAAATCACAAGTCTTTCCTCATGCGCACAATCAGGAGTGGTATCTGCGATAACTGCATATGCACCACTAGCATTCACAGCGGATACTACCGTGCGCTTAATTTCCTTACCCATCAACTCAATGAACTGGTTTTGCGAGACACCGCTCAAGTAGTTGACCGTGTTCTTTCTCAATATTCTTTCGCGCAACCAATTGTTGAAATGCGGATCACAGCGAGCGATGAGGTTTACGATTTGACGAAAATTTCCATCACTGTCATCACTGGCCCCACGAAGGGCTATCTGTTGCTTTCCCAGTGTTTTCACCACATCCATAAGCACCTTGACGCCTTTTCTGTTCTCAACTGCTTCCTTTTCTTGTTGCCTCTTCAGGGCCTTAGTCGTTTCATCGAACATGTTTTCAATCCCATACTCGAGTTTACTGTAGACAGCCATATCAATGACTGCTGACTGATGACCAGCACTTTCAAAGTGTTCTTTCAGCTTACCAGGCTTGTCAGTCCCTCGGCTCATCATCTTGTTCCAAGAACACAGTCCAGTTTTTACCCAAGCATCTTCTGCCTTTTCTCGTTTCGGTCCAGAAGGAAACAGCATGCATGCGAAGCAGTAAACACGGTCCTTGCTGATACTGTACTCAAGATACCTGTACTTTTTGTACCAAACAGAGTTCATTCTCTTCTGATGTCTGCCGCTCGTCGATGCGTTTTTCTGCTCTGGAAAAGCTGCTAGACATGGCTGGTTGGGACCCGTGCTCAGCAAATAACGTTTCTGATGCTCATTCAGCGGGAAAGGTCGCTGTCCAGGGTCGTGATCGACACAACTATCAAGAGGCAGGTTTTCGAAAACCATGCTCTTCTGAGTTTCAACCTCGAGTATAGCTGCTGACAGAAGTTCAAGTTCTTTCAGGTTGTCACCTACACATTCACACATACCGGTAATATCAATCGCCAGAGTCTTTATTTGATTACCCGCGACACCATCAACGCGGAACTTCGCTCGACACTCTCCAATTAAGTCATTTGTCACGTCCATTAAGGCAAGACACTTAGCAAGAAGCTCTTCGCTGTCCTGCGAGACGAGACTGCTTGGTTTTCTGGCCTCACCAACAGACTGGTTCTTCCGACAGACATTTTCGTTCATCGACGACTGTACTGGGCAGTCTTGTACTGTTCCACTGATCGGCACCGAGTCAAACTGACTGACTGATCGCTGATCGGCTGATTCTTTGATCGGCATTGATCCGCTCGACGATTCCAATGCCATACTTGTTGTTTCGTCGACTTCGACTGCATTCGTGTCCATGGTATCTTCAGTGACATAATCTTCCGGTTTGGATCCTGAGGGACCTGTATTGGTCATGGATCCGGCCGGTTCTGTTGGTAACATCTCAACCGTTGAGTCTGCTGGTAACGTAGTTCCATCACTTCCGTCATCACCTACAAGTGCCAGGATTGTAATGTTCTAACATTACCATAAATAACACTTCCTTAGAGCACACCTCGCACTAATTACTGTTTATGTTCCAATACCAAAAACTATTAGACTGCTGCTAAACTAGGCTCCACTCTTAACACATTTTCCACGGCTTTGTCTGTTTTAAGCTCTTTCCAAGGCACATTGACTTCTATGATAAGCTCTGTGACATTCAGATATTCGTTTAAACTCAGATAACACTCATCAGGATCATAATTACTGCGAATGCAAAACAATGTCCTCCAAAAATAAAATAATGTTTTGAAGCTTTTCATGTCGTAATTGCCGTTGACAGACCTTCAGCGAAAGATTTTGGTAAAATCTGCTCTGCGTGACTGTCAAATGTCGGGTAGGCTGAGAAAGCGCTAAAAGTCGTACGCGAAACAATTGTGAAAGTTAGGGATTTCGTAATCGGAATCTCATAAAAGAGCTAGATAAAATATGAATGAATAAATACATTTTATTTGTTACCCGTCCCGTCACACGATCACAAAGACACAAGACGCAGTATGAACCAGGACGAAAAAAAACAAGAAAAGTAAAACAACACAACAAGATATGTGCGAAAAACAACATAAATTAAAAAAGAGAAATATGGATTTAGAAAAAATACATTCTTCCAACTATGCGTATTAGGGCGGTGCAACAACTCGTTGAATCGCTTATCCACTGGCTCCATATCCAGTGGCTCTATACTGCCATAAAAACGTTTCATTTCCACCGCGGGACCTGGAGCAGGTATTTTGCTAACTTAAAATACAGCCTTATGGTTTCATGTTTTTCACGCATAGTCGAAATATCCCAAAAAGTGGTTAAGTATAGGATGTGATCCAACGAAATGTCACTGCAGAGATATAAAAAGGCAGAATAAACAAGACTAGGCTATGAAAATGGTACGATACGCACAGAAAAATAAGCAAGGCTGGTCAAATAAACTATCCCATAGAAAAAATGATGGAAATGAAAGGCTACAGAGTCGCGCCGCTAGTTTGTGTTTTTATGCCGACGTCTAGTCTGAGCGAACGACTTAAATGTGGGTGATGTAGGCTTAGGATATTCCGAGGGCTATTCCTTTCAAAACTTGGGCAAACAATCTAATTTTACGCGGAAAGTGACAGTAAAACATGGTAAATACGCGGAATAATTTAACAAGTAACATACCACGATAGCTCTTATAATTATAAACGCTACAGTATTGAGAATATAATTTTGTATCTACAGCAATTTTACTTGAATGCTTCAAAAGACAGAATAAATTATTTTAGTGAAACCTTCTTCGTTCGATGGAGCATTCGAGAGGAAAGAAAAATTACCGACTGACCTTACGGTATGACAAAAGTACAAAAGATTCAAGCCATACTTCATCTGTTGCTCAGGTTTTCTAGCCTACCGACTGACCGACGGGCACTGGACGATTAAACTGAATATGCCTTACCTTCAATTCCATTGGAATGTGTCACCAGTTTTATTTTCTTAGAAGCTGATGCGACAAATGGGTTGCACACAACCCTCTCATCTGCTAAAATCCATTTTGGCTCGGGTTTATTCTGGTGATAAGTGGCGTTATGACGTTTACGATAGTCTTTATCGAATACACTCATACAACCTAAGCACTTTATTTTGATTCGGTTAGTTCTCACACCAGACATATTTATTTCTTGGCACAGTTCTTTCACGGTCAAGGTCAATTTTCAGACTGACCGCCTGCCCGCGAGCCAGACAATTAGTTGGAAATGCTGCACGACCTTGCTTAGCAACGAACGAGGTACCGACTGGGTTTTGCATAATATTGTACGTCGTTTTTAATCGATAGAAAAGGTACATTTACCGACTGGGATTTCGTACATATTCATGTCATCTTTTTTATACAACCGAAAAGAAACTTGTGTATGAAAAAAAGGTATCGAAAAAGTGGTACCGACTGGTGTTTGCATAATATTGTCTGTCGTTTTTAATCGGTAGAAAAGCTGCATTTACCGACTGGGATTTCGTACATACTCATGTCATCTTTTCTTTTCTATACAACCGAAAAGAAAATTGTGTATGAAAAAAGGTACCGAAAAAGAGGTACCGACTGCGGTTTGCGTAATATTGTCTGTAGTTTTTAATCGGTAGAAAAGCTGCATTTACCGACTGAGATTTCGTATATATTCATGTCATCTTTTCTATACAACCGAAAAGAAAGTTGTGTATTAAAAAAGGTACCGAAAAAGAAGTACCAACTGGGGTTTGCATTATATTGTCTGTCGTTTTTAATGGGTAGAAAAGCTGAATTTACCGACTGGGATTTCGTACATATTCACGTCATCTTTTTTATACAACCGAAAAGAAAATTGTATATGAAAAAAGGTACCGAAAATGAGGTACCGACTGGGGTTTGCTTAATATTGTCTGTAGTTTTTAATCGGTAGAAAAGTTGCATTTACCGACTGAGATATCGTATATATTCATGTCATCTTTTCTAAACAACCGAACAGAAAATTGTGGTGAAAAAAGGTACCAAAAAAGAGGTACCGACTGGGGTTTGCATAATATTGTCTGTCGTTTCTGATCGGTATAAAAGCTGCATTTACCGACTGAAATTTCGTATATTCACGTCATCTTTTCTATACAACCGAACAGAAAATTGTATATGAAAATTTTACCGACTCATTTTTTTTTACCGACTGGCCGAAAACATTGGGGGGGCGTCCCCCCCCTCCCCCCCCCAGTAGTGACGCCTCTGGTTATAGTAATAGAATATATGTATTAGCCCTAGACATTGCTTCAGCATACGATAGTATCATCCACGCTTGGGCCCTTAGATCTTTGTTGAAGAATGGTGTACCAGTGAGGATAGTACTCATGTTGCGTCGGTGGTTTGGAGCTTCTCGAATTAGAGTTCTTTGGAAGGGTTCTTTCACTGATTTTGATGTTGTTCTAAACCGGGGTCAGGGTGGGATTCTTTCTCCAGTGATTTTCAATATAACTATGGCTGCATGTCTTGATGGTGTACAGTCTTCTTTTATTTATGGTAAAGGTATCCTAGCTTCTCTTATAGCGTATGCTGACGACATACTCCTTATTAGCCGTTCTCTATCGGGCCTTCAGAATAATGTAAATTATCTAGTTAAGTCTTTTAATGAATATGGCCTGATTTTTCGACCTGAAAAATGCCAGTTTATGGTTTTGGGTCCAAAACCCCTGGAACAAATTTCTCTTTCAGTATCAATCCGTATAAGTAATTCAATCCTAAAACCATGTGAGTCTTTGAGATATCTGGGAATCCCTTATGGCCCGACTTTGACATTAACGAGGGCTCTAATAGTTAAAGATGTGGAGTCGCGTATTTCTGCTAGTTTTGGGGCGGTGATTTGTCTTAGGGATTTCCTATCTAGACGCAATCTTGCAAAGATTTTTAACACTGTTGCTCTTCCACAGGCTTTGCTTGCATCTTCTTTTTTACCCTTATAACGTTATCAAATTTATCGCGTATCAAAACTACTTTTTTTTAATTTTGGGAAATTTTTATGCCTGTTTTCGTAATACCAATCCAGTTCTTTTATGATGGATAATTATGGTTTAAAAAACCCATTGATATTTTGAAAAAAAAACGGGAAACACTTTTTTCAAAAATTTATTCCATAAAGCACACTTTGTCCGATGCGTTGCGTTGATTGTATTTTGGTTAAAGTGTTAGGTAGACTTCATTTAGGATAGTGTAGGTTAATTGTTTTTTAAATGACGTAGAGTTTTTTTTATGAAAGTATATGGTATAGTTACTAGTTTGTAGACCAACTGTATGAATTTTATTATATTTTTATCTACTCGCCAGCTTTGGCGGATACAAATAAATGAATTGAATTGAATTGAATTGAATTGATGTATCAAAGGCTGCCACTTGTTCTTCCCACCAAGAGTTATCCCAATATCCGATTCCTGATTAAAAAGTTAGACTTACCTCAAGATTCCGGATTCCCTCCCCCGTCCACTCCCCCACGATGGTCAAATCGGAGAAACGGCTGTTCTTCAGTTAAAATTATGGAGTCGCTGATATGCCTGTCATGTTTCATCGTCCTAGCACATGTGTAAGCATCTTAAGTCGGTGTCACCGGAACGGGTCTCGCGACTCTAGCGTATCCCATTGGGTACGTGTAATCCCGGTTGAGAACCAATGGCCTAGACCAATTCTGATGCTGTGCAGATTCTAGGTACCCCTGCATGGCATCCCAAAAATTTATCTTTTAATCCAGAAAATTTGGTCTTAAAGGTATCCAGTCTTTGCCATATTCCTTTAACATTTTTACTATTTCAGTCTCCCCAGTTACGCCTATGACGTGATTTTATACATGTTACCAAAATAACAACCTTTTTTCCACCTCATTAGTTACTTTGATGTTTATAACTATTTTTCGAAGTTTGCAATAGGAGGAATCACTTATTTAACAGAACGTCTGGTCTTTGCCAATCCGCCTGAGGTCCCGGAAACTTACTATTCTACCCTCCCGAAGAGAACTATGGTAAATCTGGATATGAACTCACAGTACCCTTCGTGTCTCACCCTCCCCTCTCCCTTATCCCTTTAGGAGTTCTTTGACGAGGATAAAGTTGGAAATGTCAGGTTACAACACCATGACCCACTAGGGGATGTAGGGTACCTTGTTGAGTGTGTTATCGTTTACCCCCCCCCCCCCCCCCCGCGACTTGCATGACAAGAACCTTGATTACCCGTTTTCTGCACGTCGAAAGACAATATCACTTAAGGACATGAGTGAGTTTAGTTCGAACCTGGTTTTACCCGGCATCCCATGGTTGCCAGCTGAAAAGATTGTTCTCAGCTTCGAGCCAGTTGAGAATTTAGTTGTTCACTTTCGGGCTTTGTAAACTTACGTTAAATATGGTTGCAGGGTGACTAAGACAAGGTGACTCAAAACAAAATGGATTTGCAGTGCCGTTCATGAACCTGATAAAAGATTTGCGAAAGCGGTCAACTTCGACAGCCTCGTCCGCTTATCATAAGCTCATTATGAATGCTTTGTTTGGAAAGCTACTTTCCAATCCCAAGAAATATACTATCTGTAAGATGGTGACTTCTCGATCCGACTACGTCAAAGCTGCTTCCCATAGAAATTTCTTAAGCTCAGTGATTATTTCTGAAAATTTTGCAATCGTAAAGAGCCGAAAAACACAGATCGTTCTTAGAATGCCAAGTGTTGCGTACTTTCTTCAGATACAGATGGTCTAGTATATTGTATTTAGGCAGAACAAACACTTTTTGTTGCCTTGAAAAAAGATGTTTCTTTCCACGCTCACTTTGATAGTAGCAATCTTGACGGTCATCCCTCTATGCGCGATGAAAAGAAAGCTTGCGAGTTTCTTCTAATGAAATCGGAAACAGCCTCCAAACCCATCTCTGCATTTGTGGCTTTAAAGAGCAGGGTCTAGGCTATCAGGCTATGTCGGGAAGGTCAAGAAAAGAAACGAGCTAAATACACGTGTAAGAAAAATATCGAAGAATCCCATACCTTTGCCCGATATGAACAAGTTCTGACCGAATCGAGTATTTTTAGAACAAATAACTGTACGATCAAGAACCGTGATATGTGTTTTTATACTACTTCAAAATGCATTATGCTCAATGAACTTCAAGGGGCCTCCAAACGGGTTTTTGGAGGATTTGCAAATTTGTCTCCTCCAATAAGTATAAGGCAAAACTAAATAGAAAAGTGACTTTGCGATAAATGGCATATTGGCAGGACACACCAGCACCTGTCTGATCACCTCAACGAACACAGAACCAGCATAGACACAACTCTTCGGTGCCAAAACAGACCAAAGAACTTCTCTAGTGCTCTGGCTGAACACATTTATGACAAACCTGATCACAACATCCGTTTTGATGAAAGTAAAACAATAGGCAGAGAGACAGGTCTGGGGCAGTTCATCAAGGAAGCCTTTGAGATAAAAAAAATACGAAATAAGGGACCTAGCTCTAAACAGAGATACTGGAGAGTTCCGCATAAACCCAGTGTACGACAGATTTCTTGAAAAGGATGCCGCATTTTTAATACCCCCTCAAACCCTACTTCATGTTCCCGTTATCCTACCAATAGCTTCAAATATCCCTTCCACTAATACGCGACCGACTAGAGACGCAGCCAGTGTTGCGAAAATTCGAATTCGTGAGGCGCTGAATAGATAACAAAGCTGTAAAACGCCTTCGGGGCATACAGAGTACAGAGCAAAGAGGCTATTTCGCGAGTCGCGCATGAATCTTGTTAGCAGTGGCCAGTTTTGTGGAAGATTTTATCCAAAGTGGTCAAAGGTATAATGGATTTTTCGAGTGGGCCGTTTTCTGGGTGAAAGCTTCTGCGCTTTCCCAGACGGATGGTAAATTGTAAATATACACAGAACTCAGAATTGCAAATAATCACAGATTTGTACATATACATTTTCAACACGCACATTTTATCTTTTGTTATTTTATTTTTATCTGCATCCGTACCGTTTTCTTCTGGTATTTAGTTTCATCTCGTCTTATTGTCTGTTGGTTCCGCATCGTTCTCCTGTTGTGATTGTGGTGGATTTTATGATTTAATTTTGTTTTGTTTTTCGCTGAGGACAGTTTGCCGGGAGTGCAACCGAAATATCCGAATTTATATTTATCCCTCGCACGTCATCCTAGAGGGATAATTAGCTGATCAAGAAACAAACCCGAAAACCATGGTTTTCTATTTCTTTCACAAGTGACTTTCAACTTGCGAGACAGAAGACGATGACTACCTTCTTACTATTCTCATATATTTGAGCTGCGAAGAATAATTGTGGACGCGTTCTTTCTTTCATTTCAGGAAAATCTTGTCCACGAAAGTAACCGCTTCTGCTCGCACCTTTCTCCATTATATTGCCCGTGATGTAAATACTGTATACTCTTAGCGGATCGTGTGTAAAGTCCATTCACTTTGATATCCGCCTTACTAGTCAGTGTAATTAATTGTGTTGAAACGTACAGACTCATTTCTCTAGTGCAAGGTGATAGTTCCTTTATTGACTTTTCTCTAGTGCAAATGATAATTTTCTTTTTATCATCTCCTAGAAGACCGGTGACACAAGTGCTTTGAATCATTTCCACGTATGTGTGTGCCATTCTATACCTTGTACTTTTTTCCATTATATACCACAAGTATCTATCAACGCCAATAATAAAATGTCGTATAATCTATTCTGTTTACAAGAACCAGGTGTGAAGGTCTGATGACTATAAAAGTCCAAGAGCTTTCGATTAGGTGACAGTTTAAAGATGGCTTTAAAACGGGAATGGCCGTTCAGAGTAATAGGTTCTTTCTTCTTTTTTTCTTCTTCTTTTTTCTTCTTATTTTCTTTTTCTTTTTTAATCTTTCTCCTAGATCCATCAAGTACCAAGGGTAAAAACTTTCTCTTATTAGTTTCCGGTCCTTTGTCGAGTTGAAAGAGTCAGTAGATTTATCAGATTCTGAAGCGAAACAGCAGCCCAAGGCGATTTTCTATTTAATTGGAACATATCAGAAGTTGTTTGACGATATGAAGAAAGAGATTTCGAACATTCAGTTCATCCAAGGTAAGGACAGGTTCAACTCTGGTGAAGGATCCCCGAACGCTCACTAACTACTGTGTAAGATTTAGCTCATATAATTATGTCTGATCTGTCAAGATCTGTCTGATCTCATCACAAGAATTCTTCTATTTTCCTGATCCTTCATAATCTGTTTTTCACTGGGTATCTTACAATATCGGTGAATGCAACTCACTTGATCTTACTCTATAACCCACTTCAAGTTCAAACTATCGGTGTGATTGCTCGACAGCTTCAAGGTCCGAACTGGAGATTTCGACGAAAGGCTACGAATCAGCGACTGCTGAGCCCCACAGTCCCCTTGTGATAAACCTTAGTCCGAAGTGTCCACGGGAATTACGCTATACTTCGGGAATATATTCGTCTTATCCAGATATTTATATAAGTGCTGACTCTGTCAAGATTATTCAGTCTAATTGTGTCTCTTAAGACAGACAAACGTCAAGAGGCTGTATCAAAACTTCTCAGCAAAGCCAGCAAGAAAGATCAAAAGAAGTCCCTTTAATTCATTGTAGATTCAGATTCAGATTCAGATATTTTTTACTTCACCCAAAACTTTCACCATTGTACAAAAAAACTCAACAACCACATAAAAGACAAAAGTCCTGCGGGTGGCTGTATCTTCTAACCACCTTTTAACTTGAAATTATTCAATAGATAATGACAAAAAACTAACCTAATGTATTTTCAAAGAAAGAAAAGAAAAAAGAGGTAAAGAAAGAGAGAGAGAAAAAAAGAATATAGGAAAGAAAAATGATTTCCTTGTCACACCCTACCCACCACCCCCCATCTCACCTCCCCCTGTACTGCTGAGATTTGTCATAATGTTTGTTGTGGTACCATTACGGCTTGTAAAAAGAAACAAAATAAAAGGGCTATTAGAAAAACTAGAAAGCCTAAAAATGTCCTTAAAGTCGTAACAAAATACGTTGATACAGCACGGTGGAGCACTCTTCCCCATTTTGGCAGCAATTGCGTCTGGCTTAGTGTCCCAGCTACTAAAATGAGTAGAAATATGCAGGCCTTTCAACTTGTCCCACTGAAAGAGGCTATGAGGCTACTTTACCCTTTAAAAAGAGAAGAAAGTTTGAGCCCGCAGCAAGTTTTCAACTCCTCTTCCATAGATGATGTGAGAAAAATTGAACTTCTCGAGCGCGCGTACCGGAAAGTGCTTGAATCAGTATCTAACTACAAGACTTTACGGGTTGACATTGAGAATCCCGAAGGAAATAGGGAGGCTGATTTCCAGACGCTAGATTCAGTAAGAAACTCTTAACCCTAATTGGATATAACATCCGAGAAAGGGCGGAACCGGTTTTAAATTTCCTGCTTGGACTACCAATCAGGATCCAGCAAGAAATACATTTTCCGTCCCTGGCGGTGACTCGGTGACCATAAGCGATGTAGTTTCGGACCTCAAGTTACATAAGAAATCGCTTTCTACTGCGAGGTGTTCAGTCCCAAACGAGCACTGAAACGTTTGGAGGCACAGTAAACCGGATACGCCAAACAGTCTCCCCCAAACCCCTTAACCGAGTCACAACTCGATGGTTCTAGAACACTCTGGCGGTAAAAGGAACAATCAAAACGAATTTTGTCTGATGAAGGTGATGGCGTTTATAACTTAAAGTCAGATACACCAAGTCGTTGTTTTTCCCGACCCTCACGATTACGAAGTCGAAAGGCCGAGCAAAACGCAAAACTGAACTCCTCCAACAACGTGAGCTTATATTCGGAAAGGAAAAAGCTCAAGATTCGGCAGAAAAACTGAGTGACATTTATTTTAGCCTGTCCAGCCCTGGGGCATTTTCATCCGTTGAGCTACTATTACCAGCAGGCAAGAAAAGAAGGACTAAATTTTTCCCGAAAGAAAGTAAGGGAATGGCTGTCGGGAATTGGCATTTAAACAGTTCAACGCAAACGCATAAATAGAACAAAGTATTATAGACGTACCATTGCGCAAAAAATATCTGACTTCGCTCATGCGGATCTGAGTATTCTATCACAAGTGCAGAGAGCTGTAAATCAGTTTACATGACTTCTTGTTGCCATTGATTGCGCATCCAGACGATTTTATCTACGACGATTAAAACAGAAGACCGCCAAGGAAGTTGCAGATGCGTTTGAAAGTATCTTAAAACTGTCACCCTTTCGTTTTATCCTCTGCGACAGTCGACGGGAATTTAAAAACTCGCCACTCTCTACAAGGATATAAAAATATGGAACTAAGATTATTTTCTCGTCAAGTAACATGAAGGCCTATCTTGAGTAACGTGCTATTCGATCTTTGAAATCTATTACAAATAAGCTTACTTTTTTCCAATCGGTCATATGCTGTTACGGTTGAAGACATCGAAAGAATATGTATCAAGAGGTAACACCCTTTAATTCGCCTTAGACCTTCAATTCGCCTTAGACCTTATTTCGTTAGTCCCCCCGTACGCCACTATCATCACTATTGTTGTCAAAATCTAACAGAAAAGGGCTCAGATATAGAGGAGAAATTCTGCAAGCTCCAATAAACAACACAAACGAGAGCTGAGATTGCAGAACTTCCATAGAAAAGGATGTTAAACCTCATGTTTATTTGAGAGCTGGTTCTCATCATGAAGCAGGTTTGTACCTACTTTTATACAAGCATATGAGGCCCAGATACTAATAATTTAGCTGACTTTAGTTTATGCTCAAATGTTTGTGGCTTCACTTCACGCTAGGTTTGCTTTCTTTAGCTCCATTCAATGATGATGCATAGCATTATTGTACTCGAATTCACTGAATTTTGCAGATACTGTAGCCTACCTGACCATCCCGTGCAGACCACATGAGCTAAAACGTAAGCTTGGAAATTGTCAAGGTTTATCAAGATTTAGGTATTGTGTATGCGGATAGCACTGCTGCTATTTGACTGCGTTGTACAGGAGGCGTTTCCAACCTCAACCTCAGACAAGATTTAAAATTTCCAGAGAATTGTTTCCTTCGGAATAATCTATATGGCTTCAAAAGGAACCAACAAACATGACAAACTTACTAGACTGAAACTAATTGAATGGTTTACATGTTGGATAAATAAATATTAGCTGCTTTTTTTGCTTTCATCCAGTTAACCAACCTACAAGGTTTCCCACTATAAGTGGTTTTCTTCCTTCGGTTAACCGACCTAAGTTTTGTAAGCTGTTTTTTTGCTCTCTTTGCCGGCCAGTTAACCCTGGGTTAACCTACCAGTGTACTGAGGTGGGAGCTCCGGCCAACCGACCTACGGTCTTGCCATGGAGCGAAATTCAAAATTCTCATAGGAGAGATAGGCGTCACAGACGATAAGACGCCTTTTTTTGGAGCTCAGTCGAACCGACCAGAAAAAAAAAAAAAGGTCAATAGTGGCAAATAGGCAGGTTGACTTATGGAGAAAAGCTTGAAAAATGCAGCTATTGCTTCAGTATTTCTAGTTAAACATAGTTTTCTTTTCAAACAAGATCCCTTCATTATAATCTTACCTCAACTGATTTAAAAATGAAGAAAAAGGTAGAGTTAGCAAAGTCAATAGCAAGAAAATTCCTTTTTCAAAGCAGCTTCGAAACAAGAAGAAGACCAAAGGTGTCGATGGGATCCCAAAAATTTGAGATTTGATCCAGACAATTTGGTCTTGTCTTCGCCAGGCTAATCATCAGAGAAAACCGAGTTCAGATATTCTATCTACTTATCTATACCTCTATAAGCCATATCTATTTTGATGATATTGACCGAAATCTCCTGCTTTACTACTGCCAAACTACTAGTCTAGCTCAAAAAGAAAAATTCAGAAACGAAGCCGGCTTATCTCCTTATCCCTATAAAGAAATCTAATCAACTTTAAATAAAATTTTGACTTAAAAAAAATGCGGGTAAATCGGATTCCGGACTAATTATATGTCCGGGTAAAAATGATCATTCTATACAGACTCAGCTTCGCTTCTTACCCGTAAATACATCATCTAATCAACTTCAGACAAAGCTTTTACTTTTAACATATATTCCGTTTTTGGCCGGATTACAGCCAAACTAATTGTCCGGCGAGAAAAAGGTTTTCACCATCGGGTTCAGCATGTCTTCTTACCCATAAATCAAACGTTTAATAAACTTCAAATGAAACTGTTGCTATTAACCAACTTTCCGGTTTTGGCCGGATTCCGGACGAACTGCTCGTCCAGCGAGAAAATGGTTTTCACCATCGTGTTCAGCATGTCTTCTTACCCCTATATAAAACATTTAATCAACTTCAAATGAAACTTTTACTTTTAACAAATTTTCCGGTTTTTGCCGGATTCCAGACGAACTACTTGTCCGGCGAGAAAATGATTTTCACCATCGTGCTAAGCATGTCTTCTTACCCCAGAATCGACTATCACATTAGCTGTTTAAAAATATTTTGTTTGTCCCTTAAATTGAACCTTGAAAATCGAGGTAGCGTAAAAACGAGGTCGGGTACCCCTCCTGTGATTCAGTTATTTGGTTCTCTTATTTCAGCTCATTTAATTGCTCCACAGTTGTTACTAGCAAATTTGCTAGCATTAGATTTTGATATTGTTGTTCACATGCTTTTCTCTGTTTCAGTTTGGGCTTCAATTAGTTCCATCTTCCAGCTTTAGATATTGTGGCCTCATCCTTGAGAATCGTAATCATTCATACTAAGCTTTTGCTTGTAAGTTGAGTGGAAAAGTAGGAGTGCTCTCTTGTCTTAAATTTGTTTCTTTGTCGACTCATCCTCCATTAGATTATCATAATATATTATAGTTTCAGCTTCAGTCACATTGACATCTTACAAAATAGATTACTTAGAAATACTTATGGTTTTTCATTTTGATCTAAGTGTCAGATTTTTGTCCATGCTTTATCTTTTAATTTGCTAGTTCTGCCATTTTTTAGTGTGTGGCTAGGCCAGATTTTGCCAGTCACTCAACATTTTGATAAGTTTTCCTTACTGTTTAACCACAGAGCACACAGTTTTGAAGTATTTTGTGTCTAGCCACTTTGTCACAGAGAAAGAAGCCTGAATAAAGTCAGTGAAGGCACAAGAAGATCCTAACACTGTGTTGAAAGTAATGGCATTTTTTAAAACAATATTTCAGAATTACTGCATAGCAAAAAGATGCTTCAGTCAGATTAAAGACTGAAATATTGCAACTTCTGTTTGTTTTTGCATATTGGAAGACTCTTTTTAATGTTTTCTTCTGTATGACCTTACCATTTTGTGGGTATAATCCAAGAAGGGGGTGTAATCTTTCTAACTTATTGATAAATCTAGATCTTCAGCTGTTGTACTGATGCACAAATTTGGAACTCATTTTCTGAAAATTTAAGGTATAAGATGAGGCTTTTGAAGAGTTTATTTTGTTTGCACTCATTTAAACTCTAATAGCCATTCAAACCCTAATGCTTCATGTATTGCAGTATTGTTCTACCTTAGACATACATTGCCTTAAATGTCATGGTACTATTTAACCAGAGCTATGAGCGCATGTGGTACTTCTTACGACTAGATTGTACAAGAAAGCAAATGAGAACGTCACAAAATACCCCATAGGATCGGACCTACAAATAGGATTTATAGTTTCACGCGAGTCTCAGCGTTTCCGGCGTCATCTCCGACCATCGAGGGGAAATGTTTCATCACACTAGTTTGTGATCCCTATGAGTGCTCCCCCTGCCATGGCCGAATCTGGTTCACTCACATAAATAGACTATCCAAAGCAGCTACTTTTAATGACTATCAAGTTTCACTCGAGTCTACGGGAAACTCCGGTACCACCCTACCCCCTCCCACCGTGCTCGGGTCCAGTACGGACACTAAAACACATCATCTAGGGCACACGGTCTCTCTACTTTCCAAGTTTCATCCTAACCGCTCCACTCGTTTTACCCCTGTGCAAGCCACAACATTTCAGCCTTCAGCTCCACCCACTGTGGCCGAATCCTGTCCGGACGCCAAATAACAAACTAGGCCGCATAAACGAACAACTTGTATCCCATTAGGCTATTCCGGACCCCTCCCCCCCCCCCCTCCAACTCCCCCAGCTGTTGCTGCTTGTGGTTCGGAGATAAGTTTCCCTATCTAGGTCATTAGTTCTAATCACCCATAAAGTTTCACTCGAATCCGACAACCCGCTCGCAAACATGGAAGTCAGTATTTCCAGATTCCACTTCCCTGAACTCCCCCAAAAATCGTCGGATCCGGGAACGGAAGTATTCCTAGAGCATTTTATCCGGTCCCTAAAAAATTTTCATGGTCCTTAGGACATCTGGTGGTATTGTAACCCGCGCTCATCGGAATTCCGGGAAACCCCTCCGACTCCCCCCCTCAAAAGATCCCCGATATCAACTGGTTTCAACAATTTCTTTGGGTGAGCTGATGATTAGTAATTTTTTTTTTTTACAGAGACGGTGTTGTATCCATGGATGCGGGGACACAGATAAGGATACAGCACATCGGAAATTACACCTTTTTCCATTGGAAGAAGGACTTAGAGCAAATTGGACTGCAAGTATTGGGATGCTAAATAATCAGACCGTTGTTCCTTCCAAGAAGACATTTGTATGCAGTTCCCACTTTAAGGCTGAAGATTATTCTACTGGTGGGCGAAAATTATTAAGGAAAGCAGTTTCTTCAGTGTTCACTGTGCAGCAAATCTCTAATAATGAAGAGATGGTTGAAAATACTGATGAGCATTTGGTTCAAATAGGAAGTGGGAGCTTTACAAGTGAAAATACTGAGATGGAGATTTCTGAGATAACTCAAGCCAGCAGCCGCTGTGCTAGTGGAAATTTTAGTTTCCTTACTCGACCTTTGACGTCCACCCCTGCAGTTAGTTCCAAAAGAAGAAGAAAACTGGACTACACCACTGAAAGATTTAGTGACTATGCAAACGATCATTCTTCTGAAGTGGCTATGTCTCTTGAGCTTTCACCAAGTGGCAAAACAATCATGGAAAGCTGTACTACAGTTGGTGAAAGCCAGCTTAACCTGTCATATGACAGTCTGAAAGATCTGGATTCCCCTACAGCTACTCCCATACATGTGACAAAGAAGAAGTTGACAACAGCACTCACAGAGCTGAATGTAACTGTCTTCAGGATTACCAGATTTGTAAGTGATGATGACTCAGTAAGACATTATACTGGCTTCCCTTCATATCAAGCACTGTATGCATTCTTTGAGTTCTTATGCCCAGAAGTTCGTGAGCTTCATTATGTTGGTAGAAAGGGAAATGACGGTGGTGAAAACTACATGTTGTACAGAAAAAAAGGACCAGATCGGCGTTTATCACCGTTAGATGAGCTGTTTCTCACTTTGATCCGCCTGAGACAGAATCCTTCTGAAAAAATGATTGGAGACCTTTTTCAAGTTGATCTGAGTTATGTGTCGCGTGTGACAAACACTTTCATTGTCTTCCTATCAGACCGTCTTGCAAGCCTTCCAGTATGGCCGTCATCAGAATGGGTGAAACAAAACATGCCTGAGGAGTATAAAGAGGTCTTCCCGGATTGTCGCGTCATATGTGATTGCACTGAGTTTTTCATAGAAAAACCAAGTGCGTCCCTCGCACAAAGGGAAACTTTTTCGAGCTACAAACACCACAACACAGCTAAAATTCTCGTTGCAATAGAGCCTGGAGGATCCATCACCTACGTTTCCCCTCTTTACAGTGGGAGAGTCAGTGACAAGAATATCATAATTCATTGCGGGCTGCTCGACAGGCTTGAACCTGGTGATGCTGTGATGGTCGATAAAGGCTTTGAAATTGAGAAGCAGTGCCTATCTTAATACCATCATTTAAGAGAGGGAACTCACAGTTTACAGTGGAAGAGGTTGCTGGATCAAGGAAAATTTCAAGCATCAGGGTTCACAGCGAAAGGGCTATTCGACGGATAAAGTAGTTCAAAATTCTCCGTGGGATGATTCCTATAATACTGTGTCCCATGCTTCCACACATAGTGAAAGTATGTTGTTACTTACCCGGCTTAACAGGGAGTATATTTGCTGAATTGGAGAAAGACGGGGCTCGAGAAGATTCCACCCTGAACTGATTTGCTGATGTGCTTGTGTATATTTGTAAATAAAGATTTGTTTGTGGCTTTTAATTCTTTAGAATACCGGTAGGGTAAAGAGCATTAATTTATTAATTATTTCTGAATACTGGGTAAATTTTTGTTTGCCAAGTGGTAAAACATAATACTTTATCTTAAGCTTTATTAAACACATTTAACTGTTTTGGGATCCAAAAACTTTGTTGACCGGACACCTATGACTTCCGTCCATCTGTTAGCACGGCCTACATTCTGTTCTACATTTCTTGAAATTTACTTTAGTTGCATTTGTTTGCATTTTCTCCGTAGGTCGGTTAACCTACCTATTTGCCACTATTGACCGTTTTTCGTCTCGCTGGTCGGTTCGACTGGGCTCTAACAACAGCTTATAAGAAAAATGGCGTCTTCCCGTCGCCGCCGCCTATCTCTCCAATGAGAATTTTGAATTTCGCACCGTGCTAAGAGTGTAGATGGATGGAGTTCCCGCCTCAGTCCACAGGTCGATTAACCGACTGGCAAACGGAGCCAAAAAACAGCTGATAAAAACTTAGGTCGGTTAACCGAAGGAAGAAAACGACTTATAGTGGGAAATCTTGTAGGTCGGTTAACTGGAAACGCAGCTTTTGTTTTTTTAATTTTTTAGACATGGCAGGTAGAGTTTTCAAATGCTTTGCGTCCTGCCAAAGCATCAAAGAGAAGGATAGCTGTAAAGTGTTGACGAGTGCCAACAAGGAAATCACTGACCTCACGTGGCAAGTAATGGCTATTTCCAAAACCTGATATTTCTGAGCCGTTTCGTTCTGACAACATCACTTCTAGTAGGGTAAGAGCTATAAAAAATGGAGAAACAGTAAACGGAGCCGGGACTAAACCGTGAATTTGGTTTAAGATAAATTAAGCGACAAAATTGAATATAAACAGAAATTTTGAATGAACAATATTACTTGATCAGAACTTTTTTGTTTTTGATTAGCAATAGTATTACCATCGTAATCTGATCACAATGTGAATAATCTGACATTGGGACATGCAACCAGTTGAAACGACCTGGTGAAAACAAAAGTCCAACACATATTCACCTTCTGGATTCGATTGTAACCTTTCTCCTTTTTTAAAACCGTTCGTTTAATAGCGTCAAAATCAATAGAAATATTCAGTAGTTTTTAAACTGAAAAAACCTCATTCACAAAATTTGGAAGCAATTTCGATAACCATACTTCACATAGTTTGGGAAGCATAACAGACTCAAAGAAAGAGGTTTCACGCTCAACCTCAACGACATGCACTTCTCTTGGAGGAATGAATAGGACAAAGTCACACTTCTCAATATTGCATACTGCTAACTTCATGCTCAAGTCATGCCTCTCTCGACAAAAATTCTTTTCTGCAAGAAAATGACTGAGTGATTTCTTGTTCTTGAAGGCTGAGTAGGGGCACTTAACTTCAATCACAACTAGTTCGTCATTTTTTTGACAAGCCGATCAGGACTAGCTCCAATGAATGGGAGTGATGGAGGTATCACAAGCCCTTTAGCTACCGAATAAGAACTATCTAAATGCACTTTTTTCAAGTAAGCACTGATTGCCGCACTTTCGTACTTTTGTCCATGGTTTACAGATGGAGTCTGGAAAATCCTTTTTCTCTGCTAAAACTTTCCATGCATCTGTTGCGGGTCGCATTTTGCAGAAAGTGCCCATGACAGATGCAGTGATGCGCACTGCAGGTTCATTGAACCAAACTTTTGATTGGGCCTGAAACCTAGTCTGCTGCTCAATGGAAACGCTGCGCTGTAGTGAGCACTTAACAACATTCTCATAAAATTTTCCTATGTTCATCAGGCAAATTTCGCAATCGAGTTTGGACCTGCCCGTCACAGGATTCAGGCAGATTAAAAAAGAGTGCTGAGTTTAGTTCAGGGGCCTCTGAAGCCTTCTCTGCAGCCGGCACAAACTCGTTTGATTTTAAAATGCTCATGGTTCTTCCACAGAGGGATATAGCCGAATACAGACTATGTAGTTTTTCAATCTTTTCTTCTGTCACATTTCTTGCGTACTCTGGTACTGGATTGTGAACTGAAGCAAGGCATGACAGGGGCCTTTTCTCTCTATCCGTTTTCCAGTCGTGCTTAACAAATCGGACGTCAGATAAGAGAAGCGGCTCATCAGTGGTTGGTCGCTTCACATGCCACATTTGCAGCATCCCAGTGCAGGTTGGAAAGTCAAACTTCTCCATCGACTGTAAGACAAAGTCACGAATGGTATACAAGACTGCAGTTATGTGTCTGCAGTTTCCTCCCTTTCCAGCAGTACAGGTGCATTCTGCCCACTTAAATACTGCACTTTCATCAAGACACTTCAGACTGACAATTATGTTATAAAGGCAAGTTTTCATCGTGGCTGAGCACTTCGCTTGGTACATCAACTGACGGCCACTTGAAGCTCGATGGGAAGAATGCTCCACTACTTGCCTCTCGCTAAATAAAATGTATCCATTTTTCCTGTTCAAGCCAGATGGGCAACAGGCTTCTATGATGGAGTCAGGAAAATCGTCAAGTACAACATCATCTGTCCACCCAACAGCAGGTACAGTGCGTCTTTTGATTGCTTGCAGAGCTAAAAAGAGAAGCCCAAGTTAAACAAACTGAATATTATTATTATCGTGTCGGCTCGGCACAACAACCTAGCCGAAAATGAGGCCACAAGTGGCCCATTTTCTCAATCAATATCTCAATTTCTCAAACCTATTTGAATGGAAAAACAAAATGAGTAGCCAACAACATTCTGGGCGAAGGCTCAGTTGTGCATTTGAAGTATTTATGATTGAGACCATGACTATACAACAACTGAGGAAAACATTAGTCTTTATAAACTTGTTATTATTATGATGTTATTATTAAGATTTTTGTTTTATTTAACGCTGTCCGATCATCCTGTTAGTCACAAAAATCAGACAGTTTTTGGGACCCCAAAACGTAAGTGGAGGGATAGTTCGCCCGGAATCCGGCCAAAAACGGAAAGCTGGTTAAAAGTAAAAGTTTTATTTGAAGTTGATTGGATATTCGGTTTAGGGGTAAAATGGCATGCTGAAAACTTCTCTGAAAATCGTTTTCTGCCCGGACAAGTAGTTCATACAGAACCCGGCCCAAACCGAAAAATTTGTTAAAAGCAAAAGCTATATTTGTAGAGAGAAAGAGAGAGAGAGATAGGTTTATTTAGACAACATCGTAGCTGACAGCTAATTTGTGTTGCTTCACTATACTAAATAATACAAAAGCTGACTCGACGAGCTCAAAGGTCAAAAAACGACTCGACGAGGACTGGTGTGCGCAACTGTGGAAAGTGTACTGGAGTGCCCGAGAAACAGTGACCCGGAAATAAATGTACACTATCATCAACAGCCAGCGACTCATCGGGATTCAACATCCTTATTGCTTGCAAATGCAATTTAAGGTAAACACAAAAATGCCGTAGGCTTAAAAATGTCAAAACTTATTTCTGGTGTGCAAAAAGCTGGCTGCAGCATGAGCTGGATGTTTCAAAAGATGGTACTTCGTGGAAGAAAGTACAGACAACAGTCTACAGAGCAGCTACAGAGTGCTGGTAAAAAAGTACATCCTGTAAACAAAAATATATCAAAGCCTATACTTACGACAGAGGGTTCACTCATCTTGCTTCCACTTCGAAAGAAAAAGACACATAGGATTACAATAATTCACAAAAGGCTCAATAACTTGCTGTTTGCAGGCGTAAATATTAATGATGGTGAGGTACGGGGGGACTTATAGAAACTAATCCGCTTGGCGTCTCAGAACCGGCATAACGAGAATTGTCAATTTGATACCTGCCCAGTTTACCGACAAAGACGCTGCAATGTTCCATGCAAGTAACGTAGCTACCCAGCCCCCCAAGGTAGAACCACACTTGCGGTCGGCGACTATCTTCGTCTAAAGAGACTGAAAGGCCTCCTATAGTAGGAGGGTTTTGAATTTAGAAAGGAACATTTCTTTGTGTAAAAGACACGCGAACTGCCACTGTTCGGTTAAAGGATAGCTCCGGTGAACAAATAGAAGGGTGCTTCTACCCATCGTGTGAGCTGCAGAAGATAAAAGAGCCAGAATTTTTTGACATGAAAGTATTGAAAAAGCGAACACGCAAAGGGGAACTTCAGTTCTTATGCCAATGGGTAGATTTCAACAATGAAAGGGAAAAGTCACGCTGGTTTCAGAGAACAACTTGAAACAGTTGTGAAGTGTCTTTCATGTATTACTTCCTATCTAACAGTCCGGATCCGTTGTACAGTGGTGAAAATACGTCAGCAGACTTCTATAATTCTCTACCTTCGGCGATCCACTTCACGGAAGACTACTACATCTCACAATCCCACACAATTTCAAAAAAATACGAAAAGGCAAATCTTATGACTTTACCTAAATACCCGGACCGAACCCCCTATTAATTCTTTCATCATCCGAATTCATGATACGGAAAATTTCGAGACTGTCCCCGCTAATGTTTCTTACCTTAATTCTAAAATAGCAACCCGATATCTGGGAAAGCGACTTAGCACTGCAATCGAATACAAGAAGGACTCGAACAGAATGAAAATTAACAAGCTGCTTATGCGTGACCGCATCTAGGTGTCAGAAAGTCTTAGGTCGATATTGGGGTTTCGTTAAACGGAACCTAAGGTAGTCCCGCTTGAGATGGATGTCTCCAAAGATATACCGAGACTCGCAACCGTGTATGGTGACTCACCGCCAGGTTTTTTTCAAGACTTCAACCTCGTAGTATGCTCTGCTTCCTTCTATAAACCGGTTATCACTGGCAATCAGCTTACACAGGTTTTAAGAACGCTTGAAAGGCGAGACACAAGTGAGACTACTACGTACGACTTTAAGGAGTTGGTTTACTGTAAGGTAAACACACGTGATTTGTCGTGGTTCCTGACCACTGAAACGGGCGCACTTTTGCCCATATCAGGCGGCACCGTTGTCGTTATGGTGTTAATTCGTCTGTATCGACGGTAGAGGAATGACGCATCCTCTAGCGGTGTGTCAAGTAAACTATGTAAATGTTCTCGCACCCGTGCAAGAGAATGGGTTCACTCGCTACTATGGAAGAGCTCCTTCAACGATGAGTGGCTATGGTTTAACTGGTGGTGGCTCGTTCGGATCGTTTTCTGAGACGCTATTCAACACAGTCTTGCCATTCACGATTTGTTGCCAGCACCGCCACGGACATGATAGACGGGCAAAGATTTAAGTATTCGGTCACAAAGAATTTTAAAAGTTCAGTTGCTGATGTCGAACGCGGGCTGGACAAGAATATGAGTAGGAAGGAGGGCTACTTAAACGACTAAAGCGTCTCAAAGCTGTCAGTACAACTGGAAAACGGTCCGCACCGGGAAAAAAAAAAAAAAAAAAGCAGGACTTTCTTGGATCAATTTAGATGACAACAATGAAACACGAAAACAGTATTCCGGGAGTAAATGGTTCAGTGATAGGCGCAAGGACGAGGAATGGGTGATATACGCCCTTCTATTCACTCACGTCCGTTACATGTGGGACGCCACTGCACTACCGGTTCAAAAGTCAAGACACACACTTTCTTGACTTGTCAGACTCGTGGATTCAAGTTAAACTGGACGTCAAAAAGCTGAAGAGACAAGCGTGAATTTGCAAAATGGATATACACTTACGAATGGAGTCGTATGGAATTTATTTATGAACTATTCTGTCACCTGGAATAACACACTTGTCAGCCAAGGAAACAATACTTTTGCGCATAGCTCAAATATTCAGTACTTCAGGGAGCAAATCAAAAGAAAAGAAAGTATTGTGTATTTGTGCAATTGTGTATGCTTTTGTCAGGCGTTGGTCACTTGTTTGTTGGCGCGAAGCGCCGGCGAAAAGAAAATAAATACAATTATGTATGGTTTTGTTAGGCGTCGGTCGACTCGTCGGCACATCGGGTTCTTTTATACGCAAGAAATGAAATCCTGCAAACATTTGTCGGGCAAAACACTGAAGAAATCGAATTCTGCATGCTTTTGTCGTGCCTTGGTATTCTTGAATCCAGAAGAAATAATTTTTTTATGTTTTTGTCGGACGTCGGTTGAATCGCGGCGATGTATGTGGCTACTTTGTTTAAGGAAAAGAAGACAAGCCCCTGGACAAACCATAGACCTGAGACTGGCCGCAGAGTCCCGACGGACTCCTGAGCCGAAAAACGACTGACGACGGTCCCGAGATGGTGATCACAATAAAGGAGGCAATCCTTTGGGTCAAATGCGTTGACTTGTATCCCTCCGTCGTCCTAGCCATTTCCAAATTCCATCTCTTCAGCCGGGTTGTTGCAAAACAGTTCCAGATCCCACTTGGCAACAAACATTTTAGTGATTCGTCTTTTATGAGCGGAATTCTGACCGATAGAATCCTGCTTTGTATGGCTGATGCTGGATCGGCGCTAGGAGACAGCAAAAACAACCATCACGCCTTTAAGCTCAACAGTCTGAATTACCTAGCCGTTAGAGTTAATGGAAATCCTATTGTTAACCTTTCACTTACCAGCATGAAAAACCTACGTACGCTAAGCAGGCAAAGCCTCAACGAAAGCGTGACCCACGAAATTGCCCTGTCTTTTGGTTCCGTTGAAAATGGAACGGCATTTACTGTCATAGACCCGAGTGGTTCGTCATCCATGAGAATGGTTAAGCAGGGGAGGTTGAGGATAGAGCTGGGATTCTTCACCTCTTTGATAGCGGCGACTACACTTTACTGTCTTGCCAATTATAGTCATAACTACCTTGAAATTCGACCGGACTATTTAGTCACGACGGATCTCTCAGCCTAGCAGCACCCATGCTAGTTGTAGGGAAGCAAGAATGGACTCTTTTCAAATGCTGGCAGCGCTCAATTCACATTCAGAATCCAAAAACTGTACAAACATGTAGTGGCAGCGGACTAGTTAATGCAAATTGAAATTATGGCCTACCCATCGTTAATCATTGTTAACACGATGACCAGCAGTGAACCTACCGAAAAAAAATCGGACACTTGTGTTGTTACGTCGTTAGAAGAAAAACAATTTCTTATTTCGATTCTTTCGGGAAATCAACACTACGATCGGTTCCCAAAATCTACAAGGAAGAAACTGATTAACATAAAGAAGCCAGTGCTTCTTTCGTAATGCATGTTCTTGCCTTTCTTAAAAAAGAACATGTTAATTCTTGAAATATCTCAAGTGCTAGTGGTTACTCGCATCATCAGATTATGGCACAGTACCCGGACTATTTACTGTTGAATGACTATATTGTGGAGAACTTGTTAAGTGGGAGATTTGGATTGAAGTTGAACTTTAACCTGCTTAAATTATTTTGTAAGACGAAAAATCTACTTTGCCAAACAAAAGAGGATTTTGTAAGATAGGCTATATTGTTAAATAAAGTTCTTGTATACAAAAAAGAAATTTCACGAGACAACATTAGTTTTCAAACAAGGCAACCCAGATGGAAACGAAGGAACAGTAGAACACGAGAAAAATTATATGAAACATACTCACACACAAACGTGGGAAATAAATAGTTGCAAATTGTACTTGCGCATAGAATCACACACTCCTCTCAGAAATCCGCGGGAGAAGAAAGTACAAGAAGAAAAAAAAACGACTCTTTCCCTGTTGTAGAAAATCAATTCCACGGAAAACTAAAGCTATCGAGTAAACACGGTTTATGTGGGAGGGGGGAAACGGCTAAAGGTCCGTCCTTTTCCTCTTTTGGCCGGGGTAATGTTGCTGCTGCAAAAGATGTCCATACCAGCCTCCTGAAGTTCGCGAGAAAGGAACTGGAGACTCTCTATCATTCTTCAAATTTGTTGAACAAGTATATTAGACGTAGAAATCGTCATCTCATCGTCTTTCTTGAACTTTCGAAAACTGAAATAGTACTCCCGTTATTGTCGAACCGCGTGAGGAGAATTGGAACATTATTCCCCAGGTCCCCAGATGAACTGATTTTGTTTCCAGTACAGGCATTACCGAAGAAACATGATCAGAACCGCTGAAGTCCAAGCTGATGGGAGTCTTTCGCTTATCAGAGTCTGAAATGGAAAGAGAAAAGTTAATACTGGATACAGACTGCCGACAGCTGCTAAATTCCCCCCACCATTTTAAGAAAATCTAGCAACAATAACCTACATTTTTTCAATAGGCGATTTAATACAAATCCCGCTATCTCGGAAAAAAAGAAGTCCCAAAGTTAACGAATTCCATTCATTTCCATCAATGCAGGCTTCACAATTGTTCCTTTCATGAAAATTTATTTTTTCCACCACTCACAGTTCGGCCGCTCGTAGTTGGGCCGCTCATAGTTTTACAAAAAAGCCGCTGATAATAGAACGCCCCCATGGCCGCTCATCGTCGAAGGCTAACCTTTACTTCTACCGTGGCGTATATATGGGTTTACGCGGCAAAAAGGTGAGACTCGGTTACTTACCTAACTAAATTGCCGATGTTCGCATACCGCTAAATATCCTATACGAGAAATATCCTAATATCAGCAGCAAAATGAATTAGCAACGGAACCAGTTAACTCTGAACTATCTAGGGGAATGCATGGGAAACCAATTCCCCGTCAGCAAAAAGACAGAAAATTTGCAACAATATCCTTTGAAGGAGTCGAGACGAGAACGGAGCCGAACAAGAAATACCAGTAACGAGAAGAAACGTAACGAGAAGATACGAGAAGATACCAGTAACGAGACTGCGGTATTACTAGGGTCAAACACTGATGACCCGAGAAATGTAAGCGGTCCAACCTTGAACACTTATTTTAGTGGAGTTATATCAAGAAATTACTAAGCAACTGCCAGGAGTTGTTCTCAAAGACAATTTTAAAGTACAATGGTAATATTATACAGTGAAGTCGCCTACTGATTAATTTTAATTTATGTGGTACATGTATTACATTTGGGTGTATCCGAACCAAAAACTCAAGAATTTTTTTAAATAATTTAAAAAGAGCAAACAAAAATTATTTTCAGATTTTAATAGTAATAAAAAAGATATTGTCAACAAAAACTTAAAATCTGTGTAACACTACAAGTCTGACCGCAAGCTATCTATAATATATTTCATTTCCTAATGCTTAAAGCTGAAGTGAAAACCTTTTTGTCTCGCGGGAGCTCGAATTTTTCAGAGGCTGGACGTAATGTGAGGATACAATTATAACCAAATAAGATTCACTAACTTTTTAGCAAACTCTTTCAATTTCAACAATCTTTTCTCCTGTTTCCTACAGACAGGAAAATCTCTGTGTCTCTTGGTACTAGTAATTAAAAGGGTAGTTTTAGGAAGCAATGAATCTAAGCGAGAGTACGATCTAGGCTGGGATGAAGTCTTTTAACCTAGCAGATAGGGATATACAAGGAGAAATACAAAAATAAAACTAGATTCAATTGTGGCATTCTTTCCTCTGAATCCTGACTAACTTACGAGCACCTTGGAAAAGTATCCTTCCTCCAATGGGACAGTAGAAAACACCCTGTCAAGTACCTTAAATCCAATTGGACCTCCGAAACGAGTTCGGGCATGCTCCCTACAGCTACGGGAAATTGACTAAAAAGAGTCAGCTTCCCAGATAGCAAACCAGTTCAAGTTGGGGCTTAGCCCCAGTTCAACAAACCTTATAGTGCAGTGTTGTATCGTAAAAAAAAGAGTAATAAATAACCTGCTTAGTTATTGACCTACAAACTGAGTATCGCCGTCGAAAAGACTCGGTATACTCGCACCCAAACCAGTCGCCAATATTATCATGCTCGTCCGCTACAAATAACCACGACACCCGCCAATACCTTAACGGTTTCGCACCTAACCACACGACACCCCTCCATTTTAACTACCCCTATAATGACCCCTTCATACATACACAGCAAACAGCCTACTCCTTTATCATAACATATAACCATATCTGGAATGAGAAGGATCCAGTGAGTATTTGGTCGGATCCTTCAAATTCGTACCAAGGTTCATCGTCCTAGCTCATGCGGAAGTCAGAAGTGCCCGAACTAGCGAAAAGTTTTTCAGACCAGCCAGAGGATCCATTAGCTAAAAAACTGAAGTGGGTGTCCTAACGCCACCGTGCTCCAGTGCCACCGTATGTTTTCCGCCACCCAGGAATCATCATCAAGAGGATTAGTTGGGTCAGACGAAAGGGTCAAATATTTTGGTGGGTCCACCGCCACCGTATGTTTTCCGCCAACTCATTCGTGCAGGTAGCGCAGGTAGCTGAATCATGTAATCCGAGATCTAAATCGTTAAAAGCGAAGAGGGGGTTTATCGCCACCAACATCAACTCCACGTTAATTCTAGCTAATACGAAGACGGAGCTTAACTTTTCAAATAATTATTTACTGATGTCCAACTAAAGAAAATGTTCCACTGAAAATCAGTCCAGTTTTCGTCAAAACGTTCGGTTTTTCTGAAAATCAGTCGATTCCCCCCCCCCCCTCCCAACATCGTGGCTAGTGACACCTCTGACTGATAATCTCTTAATCGCTGTGATACTTAATCCGGTTCGCGCTCGACACCCCATCATAATATTAGGTCTGACAGGATTTGACCCTACCCTCTAGAGGAACTAATCCTCTTGGGGACGTAAGATTTCCTGGGTGGCGGTAAACACCGTTTTCGCACTTAAAGATTTAAATGTGAAACTACCTGCACAGGCTACCTGCGCTACCTGAATTAAAAGGTGGCGGGAAACCACGGTGGCGTTAGAACACTGCTACAACAAAAACTAGGCGCACAATTTTTTTACCGCTGCTGCTCTCCTGAGCATCCCCATCTAAGTGACTGACTCTAATGAGTGTCAAGTCTTCACCACATCTTGTGTTAATGATTGAAAAGACCCTGACGAAGATTTAGGGGTCGTAAAAGGTTCCTCAAAATGTAACTCGTGCCACTGAGTGATTTGTCTAGCCGCAATGATGCGCTTTGGTATTGCTAACCAGTTTTTTTGCCTCAGAAACATACTCGCCACAACGCTGCGCTCCGATGTTGCTAACCAACTTTTTTTGCCTCTATGAGACATATTATGTATCTACGTCTCGTCAATAGCCTCCATAAAAACTATAGAAAAAGATTTTCTTAGCAATAAGTAGATAACTGTGTAAATTCCAAGTCTTCTTTAATAGGATGTAATGTTTATTTTTTCAAACTCACTGATGTTTATTAAAAACTGTATACACACATTTTTATCAGGATCAGATAAACAACTACAAATTTTGAGTACTCTTTAAACAGGCTATCGATTGTTGTTGTTTAGCCTTACAAATCAATTATAAGCTAAACTTTTTTTTGCATTACCTGTATCTTCGAGCTGCACATTTTTATTATTCATCCGAAGCTCCTAATCGTTTAAGCTCTCTGCTAAATGCTCGAGCGATTAGAACCTAGATAAATAATGTTCGTATGGACTTTTGTATCTTAGAATCTACGATTTCAGCAATGAACGACAATGACAATTTGAAAACAAATATTGTTCTTTTGATATTAAGTCTAAAGTTTGTTTCACGGCAATGTCTAGGGAACCGTTAGCTGTACTTTATGTCCCACGGGCTACGGAACCGGTAGTTCTCACGGAAAACATGCAATATGAGCTGCGATTCCAGGATCTGACTTCATTGTCTAATGGAAATTTGTATGTTCTGACCCCTGTTCCGGTAGTAAATAGAAATAGCTCACGGAAACTTCATCGCACCAGCTTTTGGTCCGGTAGTCTCACGGAATTGTGTACTCAGAAGCTAGGAAGCCGATAGTTGATACCGGAAATTGTATAGTCGGAGCTTGTGTTCCGGTAGTGCCTATGTGGAATATCGAACTCACTGAACATTTTGGATAAGAGCTAGGATGTTAGGATGCCGGGATTCTCACTGACTTAGAGAAACAAGAGCTGGAAGCTCATATGGCACTTGCAAGGCTGGGTCAGAGGTTAAAGTAGGAATTCATCAATTAATGGGTTCGTTGAGATCGGATGTATTTAGTTCTTGTCCTTTTTCTTCCCACCAAGTTTCATCCCAATCGCTCCACTCTAAGCGTGTCTCAACATTTCTGCCCCCCCCCCACATGCATTGGATCCAGTTCAGACTTAAAATGGTGACATCCGAGACAAAAATGTTTTTCCAAACATCAAGTTCCGTTAAGATCCAACCACTCGTTCAAAAGTTATACATACTTCAAGAGTCCAGATTCCCCCTCCCTCCACTCTCCCACAATGGTTGGGTCGGGGAACTGACTATTTCTAAGCCAGTCATGTCTAGTTGCTAATGTCCAAGCCAAGTTTCATCGTCCCAGCACATCTGGAAATACCTTAACTCGTGATAACCAGAACTCAGGACTCACCCCCTCTAACTCCCCCCACAGTTCCCAAATCTGATCCGGTTCTATCACTTATGTACCTAGTTCTAGTGCTTGTCCTTCCCACCAAGTTTCATCCCAATCGATCGACTCTAAGCGTGTCACAAGATTTCCCGTTCACCCCTCCAACTCTCCACCCACATTCAATCCGGTCTAGACTTTAAATGTGTCACCCGAGACACGAGGTCTTTCCAAATATTCAGTTTCGTTAAGATCCGATTACCTGTTCCAAGGTTTTACATTCTTCAAGATTCCGGATTCCCCCTCTCTATACTCCCCCCGCGATGGTTGGATCGGAAGTTGACTATTTCCAGGCTGATCTGGTCGGTTTATTGTCCTAGCTCACCCGGATGTAACTTAACTCTATATCACTAGAATTCGGGACGCCCCGAATCAGAACCAGTTCTATCAATGATAGAACTGACATTCATCAGATTTGGCCCGAACTTGAAATCGGACATCTGAGACAGGTCTTTCAAAATATCAAGTTTCATTAAGATCCGATCACTCGTTCGAAAGTTATTCATGTCACTAAATTCCGTATTCTGGCTGTCTTCCCTCCCCCACGATGGTCGAATCGGGAAAGGGACTACTTCCAATTTAGTTTGGTTAAGTCGCTAATATGCCTGTCAAGTTTCATCGTCTTAGCACATCTGGAAGTACCCGAACTCGCAAACACCGGACTGACCGACCGACGGAAAAGTGATCGGTAGCCTATGTGGCACTTGGCCGGAAGGCAAGTACCATAAGAATCCACTAACGGAGCTCATAGCTTGAGAGCTAAGGTACCGGTGGCAACAACTATTTGGTTGAAAATTACCAGCTAACGGACACAGATGGCTATTGGCTAGGGTTCCGGTAGTGCCAAAACTGAAAGTTACGAACTCACAGACACTTGTCTATATAAACTTGGATTCGGGTAGCAAAACTATTTTACTCACGGAACCCAACATCGATGGGCTAGGGCAATGGTTGCAACTAAATAGGAAACAGCATATGAAGCCTGGAGAGCCTTGGAAGAAACTGATGCCACTTTTGCAATTTCCAAACAGTTACTAGCAAATGTTTCTTGTTGACACTTGAAAAACTCCATGGGCTTTGCGATGTGAGAAGGATGCACAGTGCTGAGATGTCGTCTCATGAGCGCAGGCTTCATAGAACTGGTGGGCAAGACTTACCCACAAAGAACGCAATGTGCGTTCACTGGATCAGACTCTATCGCAGTAAATCCGAATCCTAGGTATTCTGACAAATACCGACGCACTTTGACCGAACAACATTCTTCACTTTTCTTCTTCTTAGATGCAGGTTCTAGATTTGGGGTTCCGTCCTGTGGCTGCTTGTTATTCCTCGTCAGGAATCTATCCATTCTTGATTGCAATCAAATTCACGAACTGTGTGCTTCAACAGATGACAAGATATTGAACTTGCTCGGCAAACTGTCTCCGATCGAACTGATCTGACCTGACCTGGCTCCTGCAACGGTTGCAACACCCGATTACACTTCGCTTGGGGCGTTTCAGGCCATCTCTCTTGGTTAACCGGCAAGTGAGGCAGCTGAGGGTAGAAATCCTATGAGTAATGAGCGATTTTTACGAGTCATTACGGCTACGGGAAAAATTAGTGGGTTACTGAAAGCGAAATATCTGAAAACAAGTTTGAAATTACGTACAATGTTCTATCTGATTCTGATACCCCATCAGTATTCATTCAGCAGTCGAACTGTGAGTATCAGAATTGGAGTTACGGATTTCATTGAACTATGTCGTGATGCAGACACTGATAGCATGCGCTCGGTGGTTACAGGAAACTGGTTTACTCACCCGTGCTAAACTTCATACAGACTAATTTCGAATCAGGAATCGAAGATGAAGTGATAATTAAGCATGCCATTGATTTCTTTGACGGACCAGTCATTTACTCTGCTAAGCTGTAGTGTTGGAATACCGTTATTAAAGACGTGCTAGCAACAAAGCGTATTGGTGCTAAGGCGGCATCAAATAATGTTAAGGATATTCTGGACCAGCTACGTAAGTGCGATAATGATGATTTGGATATTCCCTGCTAAGCCATGCGTGTTCCTACTGAAGTCCCCTGTGTATCAGCGGTAGCATATTCTCGACTTGCTGTGAAAGTAAATAGCTGCGAACAGATATTAAAAGCTATGCCTTCAAAAATTGTGTCTTACGAAGCAAATTTCCCATCACTTCCTTTTGGCAACAATGACAATGAAAATCATGCCACTTTGATCATTTCAAAGGTTCCACGTGATCTTAAGGTTTCAGGTTTAATGGAAAAATTGCAACAATAGCAAAAGCTAAATAATAGGCAAGAAAAAGAAAATATATAAACACACATAAATAACTAACACGTCTAAACAATATACAATCAACAACAAAACTTAAGACACAATACAGAAACAAATCAAGAAGCGAACAGGCACAAATAACAACAAACGTGAAAATTTATTGGTTATTAAAATAATTAGTAACAAGGGGGAGAATGAGTGAAGCCGATGTGCGGTACTTAATGCTGGAAACGGCTTGAGAAAATTTGAATGTCTCGTTGCGTAAGTCGGTTCAGGGAGTTATTCGGGAAGGAGGTGGCGGAATCTGTTTGATTGCAAAATTTTCTTACCAAAATCAAGTTGTTAAATTTAGGCGTCTTTAATGGTTCAAGCCGGAGAGTTTTAAGCGCCTGGTCATAATTAGTGTATACATGAGAAAGTATGATTTTAACCACCCGCTTCTGGATTGTTTCAATTAAATCATGCAATTCGGACGTAAGTACGGGGTGCGAGGCCGCACAAGCATATTCAGTGTGAGGGATTACATATGTCTTATAACAGGAAACTAGACTTTCACGGTCAAAACCAAACTTTTTGAGTTGACAAAAAGTTTTAATTGGTGCATGGGATTTTTTTAATATCTGGTGTTTGTTATGCTTGAAATAAGTTTATCATCAATCCAAACTCCCAGTATTTTCGCTTGGCTGACTGGTGCAAAAGTTAGACTGGAGCTTGGAATCTCCCTTTTCAAAAAAGATATTCGCATAGCTGACGACTTATCAAGATTTATTTTTAGCTTTAACTGTTCACACTCGGTCTTCAAATTTTCTATTGGATCAGAAGCTGGGTAGTAATTTGATATTAACTGGAGCAAAGCAATTGTGAGGTCGTCAGCAAATTTAAATCTATTCTTAAAATTCAATGCAAGTCTGTTAATATGAACTAGGAAAGAATGGGACCGAAGCGTGTACCTTGGGGAATGCCGCTTGTGATTGCGAGGGGGTCGGAAACCTCACCATTTTCTCTTAAAATAAAGCTTTGTGTACGGTTACTGAGGAAACTTTGTAGCAACACCAAAAGGAACCGACGAACGTTACAATTGGTAAGTTCTTCCATAAGTGTCGAACGGTCTGTCAAATCAAAGGCCTTAGCTAAGTCAGCAATAAGCAAATCCACGTAAGCATTATCATTTTCGAGGTGTGACAGAATGCACTCGATCGGAGAGCAACAGCCCTACGAAACACAGACAAGCTCTCGAATAAGTTTATGGTCATGAGTCAATTTTGTCCGTTAAACCTGTTGGTGACAAGATGATCGTGTGGATCGACAGAACCGCTGCCCCGAAAATCTCTGCCTCGGCGCAGTCTGCCCTACCCTCCTCTAAAGTGAAAATTTCAGCCAGAAAGTATTATGGATTAGTAAAAGGCATTGAAAGTGACTTTGAGCTCTCCTTGTTTAAGGAGGTCCCTTGGATCACTGACGCTATTCGTCTTGGGAATTCAAATTCCATAAAAATCTGTTTCGCGGATCCCAGGTCACTCGATCATGCTCTAAAAGATGGTATCCGGATTGAGTATGAATCAATTCGAGTGTCTGCTTTTCACGATATTCCGCGATGCTGCAATAACTGCCGTTCACCCAACCACCTACAGGCGGCGTGCGAGAGATCTCTCCCAAAATACTCTCGATGTGCCGGTCCTCATGAGGCCACACATGATTCGCCGTGTCAATTGCAGCAAAAATGCGCTAACTGTGATGGACCCCATGTTTTGTACAGCCTACGGTGCCCTGTTGTACGGGAAATAGCTAACGACAAAAAGAAAACTACAAACCTTAAATGAGCAAAATGGACGTATCTGTAGTATTATATAACATAAATGGTACCAAGGATAAAGATGATTCGATTGATTGTTTGCTTTCTACTAATGACATTGTGTGAATGCAAGAGCATCTGCTAAGTCCATCTTCCGTTAATTTCCTAAAGCGAAGCAAAACTCAGTTTTATTTTATTGTGAGTGCTCGACGTACTCGTGGTCGTCCTTCCGGTGGTCTTGCGTGCATATTAAACAGAAAGCTGGCCCTACTATCTCCAGTAAAGTATTTTTCCGACAGAAATTTTTCGGCTGTCCGGCTAGGAAATACTATGCTCGTAAACTGTTACTTGCCGTGTAACAAGAATACAGTGATATATCTGAATGATTATGCGAAGGCTTGCACACAGCTGCAGAAGTTACTTAGTGACATCACTTCAAACGGTCTACAATGGGTTATTTTGCGGGATATGAATACTGATTTAGACGTAAGTTCCCCACGTTCGGATATAATTCTGGATATTCTCCCGAGAACATACCGTGTTGTTAAAAACGATATAGGTTACACGTATGTGCACCATACTGGGTCTACCACGAATATTGATCATTGCGTTACCCGCAGACCTAATTTCCTCTATCGTTCGTGTTAAAGAGGATCACAGCGGCATTGACCACCTTCCAATATCTTTGACACTTTCTATGCCTACAATTCCTTACAATAATGCCCCTAACGGAAAAAATAGTTCTAAAAAACTATTTGAAAAAAGGCAAACTGGAGCATGTATTTAATAACCCTTGGCTCCCTGCTTTCCACTGTGCGCGTGCCGTACCATCTTCTGCAACTCAGTACCCCTTGCCCGAACAAAAAACTTGATCTGCGTATTTATTATCTGAAAATAATTTCATTTCTGAAGCAAGCTGAAGCTCTGGCAGTGCCCCTTGATAGATGTCGTATTAATACTCGGAAACCAATGTGGAATATTGACCCCGAGCTTAAACCTATAAAAAACAATGCGAAGTTTTGGCTTTGAATTTGGGTAGCGTGTGGCAGACCAGTCTCGGTAAAGGTTTTTGATATTAAGCAGTCAACAAAGATTGCTTACAAAAAGAAGATCAGGAAAACCGTCTTAGTGGAAAATTTTTTCCGAAGAATAAAAAAGATTGGAAAAATGTTTGAAATAGCTCAAAGTTAGATGAGGTCAATACTCAGTGTAATGTTTCTTCGTTTCGATGGCTGTCACACTGCTACCAAATTTTTTCGAAGTTAAATCATTCTGTGCATTCGATGTATAGAATAGTTGTTTACCTCGTAACCTGTCACAGCGCCACGCTCTACCTGGTTCGTATGAGCTTATCATTAAGTCAGTGAAGCGGTTCAAATCAAATCTTGTGATGTAGATGGTATTTCTGTTCAAAATATTCGGACTTATTGCAAAGAACTGATGTTTCATTTGCAGTTATTATTCCAAATGTGTCTGGTTAGTTCTATAGTTCCCGACAGTTTTCTCTCAGGAACTGTTACATCAGTTTTGAAACGCGGAAAGGATGCTTTTGCTTGTGCTTCGTATCGCCCCAGTAATGTCACGTGTACGCTAAGCAAGATTTTTGAATATGTTTTACTTCCGACAATCAATGAGAGTGCATTTTACGTAGAAAATCAATTCGGCTTTAAGCAAGGGATAAGTTCTGCGCACGCGCACAGGGTGCTTGCTAATGTTGTACGTCAGGCTTCCCAACGAAATGAGCAAGTTCCCAACGAAATTAACAGCAGCCGTGTCAAAAATTAAATCTCAGCACTAGTTTTTCCGTGCAGTGATTATTCAAAGTAATAGATTCAGGCAAGTACTCATAATAGAAACCTAGAACGAGGTCATTAATAAAATAATATTTAAGTTTTCAGCCCCTTATTAATGAAAAAACCGAAGTTGATCAAAATGCAGAAAAAAACATTTCCTGTCATCGCCCCAATCGTGCAGCAAAAACAGCGTCGTTGTCAAAAATTAAATCTCAGGACTAGTTTTTTCATTATAGTGGCATTTGAAGATAATTTACTTTAATAAGATATTTATAGTCGGTAGAAGCTTCAGTTATTTATTACAGGTTTGTTTCCTTCCCCGAAGTTGAACCAGTAGATTGACAGCCTGACGAGGACCCTTGCCAAGAAGGGCCGAAATATCGCTGATGGAAAATCATAGCTGACGTATCCGTTGTAAACATTGTTTGAATATAAGTACATATTACTACAAATACTGTAAATACCTGTTTTATTTGCCTATCAGCCTATGTCGTACCGAAATCGTAGAATAATCCGAATATACAAAGCCCCTGAAATAAAGGCAAAACTCCATGAGCTTCATAAAAATTTACCTGGACAAGCGTATGAACGGCTTGCTCCATATCACGGGCTCATTCGTTTGTTCTGTTGATTTTGTGGTGTTTATTTTGTTGTATTAGTGTTTCTTCAGTTGTTTATTTGTTTCTTTCCTCTGTCTTTACCCCACTATCTTCACGTTGTTTTTGTGCAGCGGGTTACAAATAAATTATTATTATTATTATTATTTTGATTAAAAATGTTGAAAATGAGTCAGAAGACTCGAAACGAGTTTCAAAGCTGTAGTCTAAATTGACTTTGGGACCTGCACGTACCCCTTACGAGGGCTTCTCTTACCCCCTAGGGTACGCGTACCACCGGTTAGGAACCACTGGTCTAGGGTCCCGTTAGGGCCACAATCTTTTTTCTCACAGATCCATGTTAATTCAGACTAGGAGTCCGGGAGTGAATATTTTTTACTCACGGAACCCAACTTCCATGGGCTAGGGTTCCGGTAGTGCAAAAAAAAAAAAAAAAATCACGGAGACATGTCAAAATGGACTTAAAGAGTCCGGTAGCAAATATTATCAACTCATGGGGTAAGAAATGTTTAAGAGTTTCACGCACTACTGGAACCCTAGCCCATGGAAGTTGGATTCCGTCAGCTGTACTAGACTCAAAGTCCATATTAACACGCGTCTGTGATTTCTTAATAATAATTTTGGCACTACTGGACCCCGGTCACCAGGAGTTTTGTTCCGAGTGTTAAAAAGATTCACTTCCGGTTTCCTAGTCGAGTTCAGTTAATTTTTTACCTTTGGCACTACCGGAACCCTAGCCCAAAGCCATCTCTCTCTATGAGTTGGGTATTTTCAACCAAATAGTTGTTGCTACCGGTACCTTAGCTCTCAATATATGGGTACCGGTAGTGGATTTTTTCTCATGTTATCTTCTCTAAGTCAGTAAAAATCCCTGTATCCTAGCTCTCATCCAAAATATTCCATGAGTTCTATATTCCACGTAGAACCTCCAATTATACAGTTTCCGGTATCAGCTAATGGCTCCTTATATTCTGAGTATACAATTCCGTGAGGCTATCGGACGAGAAGCTGGTGCGATGAAGTATCTGTGAGCTATTTCCACTTATTACCGGAACGGGAGCCAGCACATAGAAGTTTCCATTAGTCAATGACGTCAGATCCCGGAATCGCAGCCCATATGGTTTGGTTTCCGTGAGAACTACCGGAGCCGTAGCCCGTAGGACATAAAATACGGCTCCCGGTTCCCCAGACAGTGCCAATCACTTTCTGTAGTATGTCTGTCAGCCCAATGTTCTTAGTTATGGTACTTCCCTAACTTGGAAATTGTCACTTCCCCGATCTTACCACCGTCAGGGAAGTGATGGGAGGAGGGAATCCGGAATCTTAGGGTATGTATGAATTCGGAACGGGTGATAGGATGTTAATGAAACTTGATCTTTGGAACGACCTTGTACCTCAGATGTCCCATTTTAAATCAGGACAGGATCTGATTGACCTGGTGGAGAGGGTCAAAGGGGAGAACACTTAATCTTGTGATTAGCTTAATGCGAAGCGATCAGAATGAAACTTGGATGGAAGAACAAGCACAAGCCATAGGTAGGCTACATCACTGGCAGAACTGGACCAGATTTGGGCACCCTAGGGGGAGCTGGAGAGGGTTTTCTAATTCCGATGATCCGGACTGAAGGTAGCCTACTTTCAGGTGGTCTATGACGATGAAACTTGGCAGGTGTATCTGGGACCCGACCAAACTAACTTTGAAATAATCACTTCCCGATTTGACCATCGTGGGAGTAGTGGAGGGAGGGAAAACTTGTCACTTTCTAGATCTGACCATCTCTTAAAGTACTGACTCATCTTATCTACAAGGTCCAAACAACACTTTTAAGCAAAATAAATATTTTCACAATCCCCATGAGCCACTTATAGTTTTTACCTCTACGGTTTTGCTTAGAAATTAATTTCTAGCTCCCAGAAAGTGCGCATCTTAACCTAAAAAAAAAGGAAGCAAACTTCTGACCAAAAAACATATTTCATGATCACCAAGGGCCCAGGATTATATTTGTGTAATGGGTTTAGCTTAAAAGTGAATTCCAAGTAGAAAGGAAAACAGGGATCAAATAGAAAATTGTTTTAATAAATTAGAATAACCCATGATATTTAAAACTAATTGCTTAGTCAAAAAGATGAAATAAGTATGGTATAAGAACCCAGGGGGGCACTAGTCTTAACTTCCAGGGTATTGGGCTGGGTGGGGGTGGGTCCTTTAGTGCTCCAAAATACACTTTTCATACCAAGGTTGGGTGGTCCAAAATATTATCTTTACTATTATTTTCATACCTGTTTTAGGGATGGGGTGTCAAATTTCACTCAAAAACAGAATTTCTTACCCCAAAAAAAAAGAATTTCATACCAATATTTGCCCTACATTTTCGTTTAAACGTACAAGACGATTATTCAATCGTTGATTAAGATGGAGCTAACAATGTTAAAAAGTGTACGACATCATTCTCATCGGGTTGTTACCAGGTTGTCACTTCCCAATATACACCCGTTTAAAAAAAAAAAAATGAAAAAATGAAATTTAACCAAACTGATCGGGTTACCTTTGCCTTTTTACCTTTGCATCCGCTTTCTTTATTATTTCAATATGAATAGTACACATGCATTGAGGCTCCGTTGTCTGATTGTCAGGGCTTTGAGAGTAGTGCCGAGCTCATGACAAATGACATGTTCAGTTGTTTTCAATAAATATCTGAAAAACTGATACAGACACAATTTTGATAGACCCACCAAAAGAAAGGTCAGTATTCTGGCTACAAGCTCTACACTGAGGGTTTCAGGGGATTTTGTAGGCTAATAAACTTACAATCTGTCAAGCCTGGTCCTGTAGAGTCCATATCTGCAGAAAGAATCATCGAAATCAACCTAGAAATATATTGACTGCGGAGGCTGCTATATGGAAAATTATGGAAAGAAAAACAGTTTCTACCATCCATGGTTTCAATTCAGTTTCCATATACGGCGATTTATGTGAACTTGACGTATTTTTTTCTACATACTAACTGGTGAAACAATCCTAACATGTCAGAAATGCCCACAGTCAAATACCAAATATTTTCAAGAATAAAGCAAAAAAACAGTCGAAAAGCTTATAGGCAGACAACCTTCAGACTAAAACAGTCTAACTCCAAACTGACTCCAAATACAAATATCATTTATTGTTTTGATCATTGGGCATTTTTGGAGTTCATTTTAAATTCCATCACCGTTGGATACGCTGAAGAGTTACAGTATTTTGCGGAAGGTCAGATTATGTGGGTAATAAACTTGGCTTTACTACCCCTAGTGCTCTTATGGGGTGCTACGATAGTTGCTATTGGCCCGTACTGCTTATAATCGGTATATTCGCCGGGCATTAATGTGTCGCAAGTTTCGAGCTTGTCACCCCTCCTTCTCCATGCCCAATCACTTTGAACAGAACCTGTCTCCATGAGCATGGTGACACACCATAGCTGACAAAATACTTCAAGAAGCTATTGAAAATCTGCAACTGCGAGTGCCGCCCTCCTTTGTAAGTCGGGTGATAACCGTTAATGCACTATTTTTTGTCGCTTTCGTTGTATAGTTTGCTTGAAAATACTCTAGTTTCTACGTTGACCATTCCAAATAGTCGCCTAACTATTTGCTTACCATGTTTGGGAGCGTAGGAGGCGTGCAACAACGGGTATCTGTAACGGGATTGGCTGGATTACTTGACGCCAAGAAGCCAGAATTCGTTACATCATGCGTAACTCCGGTAATTAGGGTGGAACACGCTCAAATCATGGATCTTAAATGCAAGTTTCAATTTTAAAAATAAACAACAGCTACGAGCTCATATGGTACTTGTTACGAGTAGGTGTTGCAAGGAAATAGAAGAGGACGTCACAAAAGTTTCATTCACATCCCTCTACTCGTTTCAACCCTATGCGAGAAACTAAATTTCTCTCCAACTTCCTACACTTTGGCCAGATACGACTAGGAAACACAGACCTCGTATCTCTGACATCTCCTCTTCTCGTCCTTCAAGTTTGAGTCCAATCGGAGCATATCTGCGAATTTCCGGTTTCCGGTTCATCCTCCTTCTACCCAGGCCAGATCCGGTCTGAACCGTAAAAAAAAACAAGGTCGCATAAAATTGGTACTGTCGAAGTTGCATCCCATTCGGTACATTCGTTTTATTTTTGCGCATGTCACAAAGTCTCCTGATCCCCCCTCCAACTCTTCCAACCATTGAGCTTGTGGTTCGGAGACATATCTTGCCTGTCTAGGTACTTAGTTCTTATCACCAGACAAATTTTACTCGAATCGGACCAACCATTCACAACCAACACAAATCAGTAATTTCCAGATTCCCCTCTCCTTAACTGAACCGAAAATGCTTGGATCAGGAAATGGAAGTTTTCCTAGGGCATTGTGTCAGGTCCACTAATATGCCTGCCAAGTTTCATCGTCCTTACCACATTTGGAAGTATTCTAAGTCGCGATCACCGGAATTCTGGTAAACCCCCTCCAGCTCCCCCCAAAGAGCCCAGATACGGTCTAATTCTGTCAATATCGTATCTATGGCTTATGTGTGTTCTTCCCACTCCAGGAAAATTCCGGTGCCCCCTTTCGACTCCCCCCCCCAAGTGTCGAATGCGGCCCGGACTTGACATGGAACATTGGAGACGACACTTCTTCCCACTTGTGAAGTTTCATTTAAATCGGATCGTCAGTTAGAAAGTTATGAATTCCACTACATTCCGGATTCCCCATCCCTCCACTCTTTCACGATGGTCTGATCATGTAAACGACTATCCTCGGGTCAGTTTGTTCGAGTCGTTGATACGCCAGCCCTGTTTCATCGTCTTAGTACATCAGGAAGTACCACACTGGTTGGTTCACCAGAATTCAGGACCCCCCCTCCCCAACTCCCCTCACAGTGCCCGAATCCTGTTCGGTTATGTCAATGATGTTTCTACTGTTTGCTTGGTGTCTTCCCACCAAGTTTCGTCGCGATTCCTCCACTCATAGCGTTTCCCAAGATTTTCGGTTGCCCCCTCCAGCTCCCCCCAAAAGCCACCGGATCCAGTCAGGATTTTAAGTTGGTCGTCTGAGGCACGAGATCTTTCCAAATATTAAGTTTCATTAAGATCCGATCACCTCCTTGTACTCCCCCCACGATGCTCGGATCGGGGAAGTGACTATTTCCGACTTAATCATGTGGGGTCCCTGACATGTCTGCCAAGTTTTGTCGTCCTAGCTTAAGTGGAAGTGCCCGAATTAGCAAAACCTGGAGAGACCGACGGACCGACAGAAAATGCGATTGCTCTATGGCACTTGGCCGAAGGGCAAGTGCCGTAAAAACTAAATAAAATGAAAGACTTATGTCACTTTTTCAGGTCAATGAAATAACTGATTAATGTCCAGGGGCAACGCAAGGGGGGCAGCAACCCCCCCGCCCTCCCCTCGTCTTTGAAATTCAGTAAAATTTTAGACCGGAGGCCCAAAATTGGACTAAAATATGTTCGGTATTTTTTCGATAGCAGAACTGTTCGATATATTTACGGGGATTCGGTAGTCATACAGAATCGTACAAATATCTTCGGTATAATGATCGGGTTTCAGTATAATTGCCAGTATTCGGTGTTTATCAAGAACTTGGTGAGAGAATTTACTCAAACCATTTGTTCCAATTTCGAAGAAAGTACACCGAATATGAATATTTTTCGGTAGTCTTTCGATACCAAAACAATTCGATGTAATAACCGGGATATGGTAGATATACCAATCCCGAATATGCTATCGGTCTAAACTTATTTGGTATAATATCTGGGATTCGGTAGTTTATTTGTTACAATTGCCGGGATTCGGAAGTTACCACGAAATTCAGAAGAGGCCGAGTGAAGCACTGGTCGCAGACAAAAGGGATGATCTATGATTTCATCGATAGTCCTTACTTTTATTTTAGATGCAACGCTTTTCGTAATATTCCCTACTTTTTAGATGAGCGCGGCATTTACTGGGGTTTTAAGCCAGTTTTAGGATCAAGGTTTCGAAGCATTAAAAGCTAGAATTGGGATTGAAATAAAATTTGCAGGAAAAAGCAAATAAAAATCTAGCCTGCGGCGCACACTTTATGGGATTATTGGCAGTACATTGAATAGACTGCAGTTGCTGCCACAACGTCGCTCCATCCTATTCCTGGAACTTCTTAGAGTCTCTGTATTTACCCACTTTAAATGATAGAATTTGTAAGGAAGCAGCTAAATTTTAGCCTACAGGGACTAAAAAATGGATTTCTAAAATTTTCGCCTGTGGTGCTCGATTTACTATTTACTATAACAGATAGAAGTTGTTACTGCAATTTTGCCTGGGAATAACTTTTGCCCTAACTTTTTAACTTCTCCAAGTAGGATTCGCCAAAACGTCGCCAGATAGTTGGCTTATCGTCTTTCATGCTGCCCTTGATTGTTACTCTTCCTACGTAATCCTTTCTGTTCCATAATTTAAACTCGAATGCTCAGTTTCTAGGATTCAGTAAATTTTTTGAAAGACCCGGTAAAATTTTGGCTCCCCCCTGAAAATGTCGTTGCGATGCCCCTGGTCATGTCCCATATATGCCCCTCATAAAATTCCTCTCAGATTAGTTCTTTTTGGCCGCTAGGTGAACTATCGTAAAGAAAACAATGTCGCGTTACTTCTTGGTTTACGTTTATCTAGGTTTGTTTTGCTATTTTCAATTCCTCTTAGGCCTGATCATGTTTAAAAATGTTTAAAATGCCTCTTCCCCTCTTTTTGCTTTGCCCAACTTTGTTCTGTCAAGTGTCATCAAGTTTGTCATTTCTGGCTTCCGACTTCAGTGCTGAGTGCTGGCTGACTTTTCAACGGGGAGAATGCTCGACTCGATATGAAGCGAAAGCCTTATCGCTTATTCACCTGTCAGATAACTTATCCCCAGATCTCTCGTGTGATTGTTAGTTATTCCTCTAGCGCGTCTGGCTGCAATTCGTCATCCGATTTTATGAAGGACGTATTGTGCTAATTTTGGAGCTAAGGTCAACCTGATCTGGGTTGGGGAAAGCAGGGTCTGATAAGTATTTTCAGCAAAAAAATGGGTAAAAACATATCTCGTGGTGTAGGCTACTGTTCGTTAGTAGCGCAACGCGCTTGAAAATTTTTTGGACGTGGTACAATGTTTTTGTCAGTTGGTACATTTTTCGTACCTTTTCTATCGAAGCGTTGGCAACACTGTTACTTGTAATGACTGGCAATAAATATGAATTTACAAATGCATGTGAGTGTGTGCTATGGAACAAAGATTCCTGGCATTTGTCAGGCAGTAGACTATGTAAGGACCAGATTTTGTATGTCGAGTGTGTGTGTGAGGGGTGGGGGAGGTCATTTTGAAAAGTTCAAATTTTGGACGTGGGGTGGGGGGGGGGGGGTCATTTCAAAAAGTTCAGATTTTGGACGTGGGGTGGGGTGGAGGGTCATTTTGAAAAGTTCAGATTTTGGACGTGGGGTGGGGGGGGGGGCATTTTAGAAAGTCAAAATTTTGTATCTAGGTCAAGGGGTGGGGTGGGTGGGTTGTAGAAAGAATGACCTATTAAGGAGTGTATACCCAAGGATTTCATACCAATGCCCCCCTGTAGGGACCGTAAGAAATTTATATATTGAAATAAGATTTTGAATTTTTGATCACTAAATATATGTGCAGTTTCTATGGTCTTTTTTTGTGGATTTTTTCCATACAACTCGTCAGTAGTGCCATGATTCCAAAATCTTGTTTATTAGTTTTATATTAAAAGATATAACCTGAAATGTTTGTATTGGAATAAGAGTAGTAACTAATGGCTTTGATTGATTTTAGATATCTGAGAAAAATTGGTCTGTTTTACCTGCAACACCTTCGGGTAGTTTCATTGTTACTCTTTATCCTCAACAAATTTTATTTAGTAAAAAACTTCCATTGGTCAGATTTAATACCAAAGACTGCTGGTCTTAACCAGCATTACCTAAAAGTACCTACAGACCTAAAAAAGAAAGAGGGATTGATTTTTGATAAGAAAATTTACATTGAACGACTGAACTTCTATTTGACAGAGTAGATACAATTTTCTTGACTAGAAATGAAATTGAGCGAGCTATCTTGCCCCACAGATATTATAAAAAAAGGCAGAAAAAAAGCTGACCACGTAATTTGTCGACAATAAATCCTTCTTTTGTGTTGCGAGAGCAACACTTTGGGTTTGTTGTGTTTTTCCTCTTTAACGGAAAGTCTGGACCTTATACTGGATTGATGAATATGACAGTACATTCTGGAAAGCTCAGTAGAACTCTTGCTTTGGGCCAAAAAGGATGGTTTTCGCTTGTCAGTCAGCCAGAGCCTAAAGTGTGAAGTAAAGTGTAAATGTATAGCCTATGTCAGAGAGAACTGTATGAAGCTATGCATTCAAGATTTCGTTTCATCAAACCACGTTTCTGCTTTCGAGTGGAAAGCTCCACCCTCGCAGGCAAGCAGACTGGCGCCAGTTTTAAATTGAAGATGGACACGAATCTATAAGTGCGAAATATGTGCGGTAGTTGGCACCACAGCCAATATATCTTCTTTGAGTGATAAATATAGAATTCTCGGAAAAAAAGGGTCATTTTCCCACGGGTCCGAAAGTGCCGCCAACTATTGTTTCTACCCATTTCTGTTCGTGATTCCAGCTGAGTTTACCATTACATTTCTTACACTTGGGAATGAGGAAGAGAAATGATATCAGATGGGTCTCCTAAACTTTTAAGCTTTCTTTCACTGTTTAAAGATAAAGTTTATCCTCTGCTCCTTTCTAAGTGGTGATATTAGAAAGTTGGCCTACGGCAAAAAAGTAAACTTTTGAACTAATACATATACAAAAATATTTCAACGGCATCCGGTAGGCCTGGATGAGTAAGTCAAAGTATATAGCATCCGTTTCTTGGTACAAAAATTCCTTCATGAGATACAACAGTTTAAAAGTTTGGAGGGGCTGACAACTTTAGTAGTGAAGTACACACTGAAACCAAAATAGCTCGATCAAAATCGTGAGAAATTTAGGGTAATTGTAAGCAACAATCGGCTGTTAGACCATAATCATGTCTGGCAATGAGGGTTTAGCAACGTTGGTAGTTGGTTTACTTATTAATCTTATCATTTCTTTCTTGTTTATTTGATCGTGAGAACAATGTGTTACCATGTCTATCACGGGGAGATTGACTTGTAAGTAAGAATCGGTTGCTAGAAGGGGTTCACGAGGGGCTAGAAACTTGTGAAAATTGGTGCACATTTTTCACAAATCAGAGGGTAAGAAAACTAGTCTCCTTGGTCTATCACTGTAACATGGAATTAAGTCTTTGAGGGTTTGCCAACTTTAGTGGTAGGGTAGAAAATCAAACAAGAACTAGGCAGAACCCAACTGTGAGAAATATCAGGGACATGTAACTAACAATCGGCTATTATACCATAAACATATTTGGCGGTGAGAGGTTTCCGACCGTGTTAACGCAACGGATACAAATGATAATGTAAAAGAACGAAATAGTGGCAGCTATGGTATTTTGATTCTGAAAAGTTACGGATATCCTTATAATACGAACTAGATTATATAAGATTATGCTCCAAGTTTGCACGAGTCACAATGTCTGCGATCGATAAGGATAAAGTTGAACTGGCTGCAAAGTCAATTTAGTTCCTACTTCAGAATTTTTTTTTTACTTGTAATTAAAAATTGACTGTTAGACTATAATCATTTTCGGCGATGAGGGGCTTGTAACTTTTGTTAGCTGGTGTACCTATTAATCCTAGTATTTGTTTCTGGTGTATTTGAACTAAAAACAATTTAGTACTATGTCTATCATGGACTTGTAAGTAGGAATCGGTTGCTAGAAGGGGTTAAGATGGGGCTAGAAACTAGTGTAAATTGCTTTTTATTCCATCTCTATAGTGAGGGTAGGAAAATTAGTTTCCATGGTCTATCAATGTAACTTAGATTTACGTCTTTGAGGGGATGACAACTTTAGTGGTACGGTACACTCTCAAACAAAGAATAGATGGAACCCAAATGTGAGACAAGTCACGGACTAACTAACAATTGGTGATTATACCATAATCATCTTCGTCGATGAGGGGCTTTCGACTTTTCCTAGTATGTGTCCCTATTTTGTTTTCGGTGTTTTTGATGATAAGAAGAGTTTGATTCATGTCGTCGTTCAAGAATCGGTTGCTAAAGCATTGTCATTTTCACAAGCTGCTAGAATGGTCTAGGATGATGGTCTTTCACTGTAACCTAGAATTAAGTGTTAAAGCAACGGATACAAATAATAATGTAAAACAACGATATGTTTCCCAACAATAACTAGACTGATATCTATGGTATTTTGAACTAAAAAGCTATTGATAGTTTTATAATTCCAACTAGGTTATATAAGGTAAGGTTCCAATTTTGCACGAGTCACGATGTCTACGATTGAAAAGGACGATTTAAATGTTTGCAAGTCAATTTATGTAGCGTTTAAACGGAAAAGAAATCCCGTCGAGTAGAAAGGAGTTCCGGTCGACTCGAAAGGATTAGATTCGTGAGGACGACTAGAAAATAAAGTCTAGTCGGACGAGAATCCTTTCATGATGAAAGTAGTTTCGGTCTACTTAAAAGGAATCTCGTCGGTGGCGCTGATAAAAAGACAAAAAAAATGTCTAACTAGCTTTTGAGAACACCAGTCATCAGTACTAATGTCATAAATGCTAACAAATATTTTTTTCTTGGCAGTTTTTTTTTCGAATTTTCTGATTTGATGAATTTATTTATTTCCATCTGCGTGTAAACATAATCTTGTCATCAAGATCGGATTCTGCACAAGTTTTCCTTTACTTTTAATCACTGCATTAGTCCCTACTTCCGATATTCTGTTTTTTTTGTTCAAACACTGAGAGATAACTATGCGAAGAAAAACATTCTACATAGATTGGAATACACCATTTTGAAAACCTCGATAGGATTATTTAACCGTTAGCGCAGAAACACAGCCAAAGTGTTGATTTCGAAACACTTCACGTTTCCCTGGCACCATAGGTCTAGTTGATGTTCTTTTTTTTTAAATTATCTCATTGGGGTTTCTGCAAGCAAGCTGCAGAATTTTTCATGACGATCTAATTTCCCAGAGCCACTACAGAGCCAGAGCTGTAAACTCAGGTTTAGGGATCAAGACCCGGGCAAAAGACCATCCGAGATATACCCCCCCCCCCCCCCCCCCCGCGAAAAGACCCTCCAGGAACATCTCCGATACCCACCATCCACCGGGGACCCCCATCCCCGCATCGGAATATTTTGTCAGAATTACAAAAATATTTAACATACCATTTTATCAAGTATTTAACTTGATTACCCGTGATCTTAGTCTTAACTCGTATCTTGAAAGTGCCCCCAGAAAATCGGTGATGGTAAAACTGAGGTAGTTCTAGGGTACGCTTTGACCAAAACACAAGAATGACTAGCACCGCTAACACGCCTGTCCAACAGTAAAAACTACTGCCCATCTAGCTTATGGTATAATTCAGGGATAACCGAAGAGGAACGGGATTCAAAAGAAGGGATTCTACGATTTGTCGACTGTTTAAAATGTCTGATTGCCCTTCGCATATGACGAATATTATATTAGAATATTAAGTATCAAATTAACTTTCTTCATAGCTGGAATAATTTGAGCTTTTGGGACCGGTATCTGTAAGAACAAACAATCAAATCCTTTAGATCTGTGGCTGGTTCATCGACATCCTCTTTTCGCTTTTCAAGATTCCTGATGTTTAACCTTTGAGAACTTGCGGGTGTTGTGGATGTTGTTGTGTGTTCATGAACTTTAGACGTTGGGTTTTGATCTTTAATGGTCAGCTACTACGCAGAAGAAAACCCCCCAAAAAACAGACAGGGTCCGGTTCACACAAAAAGAGACACTTCTTGTTCTTGACGAGGACGAGTTGTAGGGTTTACTGGAATCACAATAAAAAGCTGTATTCCAAGGAATAACTGAAGTAAGTAAACGTTAGACTACGATCCCAATACGCCTTCGAAACTTGAATATTCCCCACGACTTGACGCTACCAAGAATTAGGCAACTCAAGGGCTTCAGATCACAATACCAATTGGGACAAAGAACCAATTGTTTTGCGCACGTCACAAAAGGTGGGAATCTTAAGTTGCGGCTTCTTTGACATGCAAGATTAGGATTAATGAGTGCAGGAGAAGGGTCTTTACACCTTGTGACACAAAAATTTCGATTAACCCTTTCACTTAACATCTCACCAACAACAGTGTCAAGTGTATGTACATGTTCTTTCACTTGAGCAATTATTCCATCAAGATCAAACTTCACCTTCACTTTACTCTCGCCTGATTATCTTTGTTCGGTATGAGCATCAAAGGATACCACGGGTTAGTGAGGAGGGGGTATTAGATGAAACCGAACAACTCCTATGGTACAAGCACATGGCTGGAATTCATTCAAACCAAAAGATTGCTGATCTGACGCAAATGATCTTGCTGTTTACTAAGATAATTCAAAATAGATCATCCTTGCGGATCTGAGCACTCCACGACATTTGGGATTCTAGCATTTTCAACACCCAACGGAGTCTTGGATCCGGAAAAGGTATATCCTTGTTGAATTGGGCTACGTCTTAAACATCTACCAAGATTTCTCCAAGGACATGGAATCAGAAAAGCGTGGTACCAAAAGCAGTGCATCTCGTGCAATCTTCTGAGGTTGTTTCTGGATCCGATCTAAGGCTCATGAACTTTATGCGTCCCAAACTTCTTTCCATCTTTCTAAACGTCTGTCACTTCTACACACGACAAGATTTCCAAAGTGAGATCTGTCAATAGCCGGATACTGTCTGAATCTTCTAATTTCAAATTGGCTTCTTATGATGGAAACTAAATAATCACCAATCCCCGTGAGGTCAGTTTTGAAACAGGTATGTAGGTCGACTACTCGGGACCTTATAGCAATCAGGAGCTGGAAGTAGACATACTGGTTTTACCTAGCTTGTTCTTATAAAAGGCAGGGTAGGGAGACGGAGGGGATCAGTGATAATTTTCTTCTACTATGAACTACTTGGCGTTTGTTGGTTTGCTCTTCTGCTGGGCCGAAGCCCAGGAAAGATTCTTTTTCAACAAGCCAGTGTTCACGATAAAGAAGACGGTGACTTCAACTGTAACAACGAGTGTGAGAGCGACATGTTTTGAAATAATAGGTGTCAAGACTTGCAGGAAGAAGAAGGAGATTGCTTTTTTCCATCGTTATGACCAGATCAACAACGGCGCGTATATGCAGTTTCCATCACCAGCTCTTTCCAGGTGAGAATCATGATAAGAACATTACAGATTTTTAAGATGATCTCATAAGCGACGGGTAAATTCTTATAAATTTCCTTGGCTCCCGTTGAGCATTTATCGACTAAAAGTATATTCTTGTCGGACCTAGATGACTTCTTGGGGAATGGAGGGGAGCCGTGAGAATAAAAGGAGTTACTCGACGGGGACTCCGCAAACGGAAAATAATGAGAATACAGAGAAAGCTTTTAAAGTTAAACCATTGGCTAGTTTTGTTTTCCACCTTTTTTCTCTATTTTCTTTCTTTTCTTGATTGATTCAGTTCTGATTAATATTGCAGACTGTTCAAACATAGCCAAGCAATACTTTCCTGCTTCCCAGGCCGGAATGTTATATTACTTTCAATTTTTTTCTTTAAATGTAGCCGAATGAAACTGAAACAGAAACCGAAAGCCCTGAATGCCATGGTGAATTCTACAGAAACACAAAATAAGACATACTTTAAATATTATGGAAAGAATCAAAAGGAAACTAAAAAGAGACACAGCAAGTATGACGAAGTTGTCCCTGTGCTAGGCTCTCGGACAGATGAAGGACAATTTCTAGATTGTCTATTCCTCCAAAAGATTTAATAACCTCAATGACCTCTGCGAACTCCCCTTATTTCATAGCGTCAGCCATGTCGAAGGTCGTTAATAGTTTCATACAGGTAATGATTTGTCTTACAGATTTTCTGAAGTGACAACATAGTAAATCTACAAAAAGGGAAGGTAGATGAAAGTTGACCGTGCTCGTGGGGTCGCAACTGTTTTACTAACGATTTGATTATGTGAATGTCCTTCTGCCGATTTGCTGAGATATTTTGTTCAACGGTGGTATTAGGGTCTTAGGGTAAGGATAGTGTACCTAATCAAGTGATGATCAACAAAGATTTTTTAATCTACTGAGAGTTTTGTTGCCAGGTGAGGAAACATGCTGGAGACCTCTATTATCCTTGGTTCACAATCCTGCGTCACATTCGAGACGATGTTTTCTTTAATGTTCCGACTTGTGAAAGAATTGCAAAAACCTTTCCACTATCACGCAGGCGTAGAAGGAGAACCAAATTTTTCCTGAGCTTATTCTGAAAAAGGTCAAAAGAGCCCTTGAGAGAAATGATCTCTGAAGATGCGGGGAGATCGCCTTTCTGAGTACTGCTGACTCTCAAGCATTATAAGAAAATTTTCAGTCAGAACCTATAAGTCATCTTGTAGAAAGCAGGTTCATACAAGTTTCTTAAAGAAGTTATTTTGTATTCAGCGATTCTAGAATTTCAATCTGAACAAGGTATAGGAGCTTTTAGTATTTAAAACTAACTAGTCTTCGATTTTTTTCTTTTCATTTTCTCAAAAATTTGTATGCATTGTGCTTTTTTTTCAACGCATCCGACACTGCGAAAATACGCAACGTTTTGCGTTTCTTGTCGATCGATATCTGTCGTGAGTAGAGGTGGTGAACTTGGACGGTTTGATGTTTTTTACCCCTCAAAGATGTTTTCATAAAGTACAAGAATTAAGCTGTGTACCATTATTGATCTAGAGGTTAGGAGAGATTTATGAACGCAGAAGGGATGGGTACTTTAGTCGCGTGTATAGCGCGCCAAGTTTTTTGGGATCCCGTCGAAAACTTTGGTCTTGTTATTACTCGTGCCTCCTGCAACACGCAGTTCAACCGCTCCTACAACCGATTATGTTATACATTAACCGTAGCACTTAAAAAAAAAATAGAGTACGACATAACATTCATTCTGAAACAGTAGTCAGCGAATGGAAACCCTATCCAGATTTACTGTACAGCCCTTTTCTGTCCTCTGATGAAAGGGATGTCGGGAGAGACATCTGAACTTGACAACGGAAACCTTATCTGATATACATGATAAACATTTTTTTAAGTGCCATATAATCTTTCAGCTCCTGGTGAGCTTCTTGCTGACAGTTAGTTCGTCCGAAATCTTGCTAAATCGGAAGATTCATAGTTAGATCTGCGATGCAAAATAGGGAGAAAGGCACATGGGGAATCCATTTCGGAAATTTAGCTTCTTGCTTTATCACATAGCTTATTCCTCCGGAAAACGGAAAAAGCTGGAAATTCTGTTATGGTGAAGTTTTATTCTGAAGTCAATCGGTATTGGGGGTATGAATACATGCTGAATCAATATATGTTATTTTTTTATATCCAGACCAATGAACTTGTGATTATCGATGATAAAAATACGGCCTGAAATACTCGGTCTTTCGGGAAATAATTCTGTCCTCGCTCTGGATTGACAGTCTTTCAAAATCCAAGCTAGAGCCACACTTTTAATAGTTTAGCTGTTCTTATGATTATTTTAAATGAAAAGTATCCAGCCAAGGGGATATTTGCAAGTTTATTGCTTCTGGATGTTTCTTTGCCACGATTTCCTGATCCCATTCAAACCTTTAGTGTTCTTCTATCTGCCACCTAGGAAAAACTTCTCTTCGTCGGGAAAGTTCCTATTTTTCTATGTTATTGTTCGTCTTTTTCCTCAGTATGTCTAAAACTAGTTTCATTTTGCCTTGATTTCCCTTTTGCAAACAATAATTTAATTATCTTCTCATTCTTTTATCTTTATATTCTCTTTCAGTCTTTTCCTGCTAACTGTTCTATCTGTTCATTATTTCTATCAGATTATCATCGGAATCATCGGATACTGAGTAAAGACTATTGTACTCATGGGGTAATGGGATATTGAAAGGAATAGAGTTTGGCTGTTAGACCAGAAAAAGCTGTGTTGTGTGAAGGGTGAAAAATTTTGTTAAGAATTTGTGGAAATCCTAGGGCTGTCTGCGAAAACTAAACTGTTTTCATTTGAGACAGAAAAGTATTCGATTATGCATTATCTTTCAGATCCCAACAGTATATCCCACTGTTACCAGTCGTCTGGGATTTTGTGAAACATGTCCCTTCACCATCTGTTGAGTCAAGTTTTGATGAATCACAAAGAGAAGCTGGATCCGAAGGTAGAAGCTTCCTGCAATACACCACAGTGACTCAATTTACAACAGTTACCGCAAAGTTGGTTGGGACCCAAACCTTTGTGGTCAACTGCATTGCTCCTGGATCACCCATACCAACTCCCCAATGCGAAGGTAAGCCAAAACATATTGTTTGCCCAGTGCCCTACGGTTTGGGCATTTGGTCAAATTTTCGCCGTTTTTGAAAAATTCGGTCAAAACGGGAATTGCGGCGAAGCTGTCCCCGCATTTCGAAATTGGGTGATTTAATGTGTTTATTGGTACACCTTTCTTTATCGAATTTGGTAATTCATCCAACGTTTGTTCACTCCGCATCGGTTTCACCGCATTCGGGTTGTCCCTTCGTAAATTCGGTGATTTAAACTGGTTATAATTCGTCCAAATTTTTTTCAGTCCGCTCCGATTTCGCCGCATTCGGTGCGTCCCTCCGTAAATTCGATTATTTAACCTGTTCTTTGGTCTCATTGTGTACCAAGTTCGTTAATTCGGTCGCGTTCGGTCATTCCATTTCATAATTAAATTCATTTGGTTCTGATTCGTTGAATACGGTAATTTCTAGTATTTTTTTTTGTCCGTTTCTTGCTGAATTCGGTTGTTTGAAGAGTTTTGTTCCATTATGAAATTCGGTTTTAATACTGTTCTGGATCTGTTCCTTATTTTTTAATTACTTTTTCGGTACACTCCTAATTCATTATTTGCTTCAACCCAGTTTCTGAGTACGGTAAGATTAGTGGCATTTATTTAGCGCTCGTTCTTTACCATTTACGGTAGCTTCCGCTGGTTATTGTTCATTTTGTTACTTCTTATGATTGTAGTACTTCAGGAATAAGCACTTCTCTTGACGTGAAAACTAGCCTACTTTTGTTTGCTGTAAATTCCGAACAAATATACTTAGTATCCATATTACCCTGGATTGCTCTTCTCGTTGCCAGACCACTCTGGGTTGAATAGGTAATCATGGGATCGCAGAAAGGCACTTTTCTCATCAGTGTTTCCACAAAATTTCACCTGCGGCGCATTTCGCAGTCTTCACTAATTAGACAAAGGTTGCCTCACTCAGTTGGCGTTTAAGGCTTGGGATTTTGGGGGCTTGAACTATGTTAGTAGCTAGAATTTGCATGGGAAGTAGTTGAATGTTGCCAGAAAAAAAAGGCGGATTAAAGAATTTCGCCTGCGGCACCTTAATTAGTCATGGACACAGCCGTTATCGACGTTGTCGCTATGCAGCTATACAATTTTTTGCGATTATTTCAAGTCCTGTTGCCAAAACTGGAAAGGTCTTCCAAAGGTAAAGGCTAGTGACGGCGGAAAAGCGAGAAAATGTGCCAATTTTTCTCTTTAGACTTGTTTGTATATACTCTGCAACTTTTTACGTTGTAGCTTCATGAAGGCAACTCGCTGTGTTTTTCCAAATATTTGCTTTAATTATAAATATTCTTTGAGCCCAAGCTGACTTTGAAACATTTATTCAAACAATGTTTTAATTCAGTAAAAATGAGGTACCGGCTCGGTCAATTTTACCAGGTGTGCTCCCCCCCCCCCCCCCCCCCCTCAATGAAGAAAGAGTAGGGATGCCCCTGATTTTTAGAAGGAGAGAACACGCTCCCAGTGGCACAATTAAGAAAAATAAGAACTAGGGCGCTATAAAAAAATTACCGGCAGAAAGAGTTGAATAGACTTGATTTTTCCTAACCGTAAGAATCTGCAGTCTTTTCTGAAAGAAAAGGGATGTCCAACGACCTCAATGAATGTTATCTAACCCACTGAACAACCAAATGAGAAGGCAAGGTAGGTTGGTTGCTCCTTAAACATTCAAAACAGTTGGGGTTTTCGGCTTGGGATTTTTGGGGCTTGAACTATGTTAATAGCTAGAATTTGAATTGGAAGTAGTAGAATGCTGCCAGTAAAAAAGGCGGATTACAAAATTTCCCCTGCGGCGCCTTAATTAATCATTGGCACAGCCGTTATCGAGGTTGTCGCTATGCAGCAACACCAGTTTTTGCGATATTTTCGAGTCCTGTTGGCAAAATTGGAAAGGTCTTCCAAAGGTAAGGGCTAGTGAAGGCGGAAAAGCGATAAAACTCACCAACTTTTCTCTTTAGACATGTTTGTATATACTCTGCAACTTTTTACGTTGTAGCTTGAAAAGACTTGATTTTTTCTTAACCGTAAGTATCTGCCGTCTTTTCACAAAGAAAAGGGTCCAATGAGCTCAATGAATGCTATCTAACCCACTGAAAAACCAAATGAGAAGGCAAGATAGGTAAGTCGACTTATACCGAGAAGTGGCCGAGGATTTGCGGAAAAGAATATAAACAGCTTTCTTCCACCTCTCGTTTTGATTATAAATCACTTTTTGGGTGTTCATTTATGAAAAATTTACTAAAAAATTAAACTTTTTTGTTTTCCTATTATTCAAAGTCTTGTTCGTATTGTCTACGGCGAGAGCAGATATCTCGAGTAAATCTCAGGAAATTTACGGAGTGTCGACCATAGTCCATAAAACTACACATTTCGTTCCATGGAAATATAAGTGAACATGAAAATAAGATAGTAGCCTCTACAGAGATTCCGCACTGACCGACGAAAACCGATATTTCTTATCATCTTCAAACAGTAGAATGAAAAGCTTAACATTGAGGCAGAGAATTTTCGAATTTGAGAATGAATTCTGCGCGCCCGGTGACATTTTTTAACTTTTAGATACTGAAAGAAACTCGCAAATACTGGTCGGCAGTTCTTGATGGATTAAACACAGTTTTGGAACAAAGTAAAATTATAAATGTGTTTTAAAATTTTTCAAAGTCACACTATAAAAGAGGACTGTCACTGCACCAGTAATATTGACCTCCGGAAAATGCAATAGAAAGTACTCTATTTCTTGTGTACTGTGTACATTATGATGGATAGTAAGATTGATAATAATAATTATTTGCAGTAGAAATCGCTTTTTTCCTAGTTTCTCAATGACTCTGACTTTCTTTTAAGTCCCAGTGTGCACTAACAGCCCAAGCTGTGGTGGAACAAATGGAGGAGCGGGTACTTGCACTGCTGGAACCTGTGTTTGTACTCTACCAGCAACATTGACTGCCGGAAAATGCAATGGTAGGTACTCCATTTTTGTGTGCTTGTGCATTATGATGTACAATTGATGATAGAAAGTAGTTGCAGAAGTAATCACTTTTTTTAATACTTTGTCAATGACTTTGTTACACGCCCTTTCTTTTAAGCCCCAGCGTGCATTAACGCCGCAAACTGTGCTGGAACAAACGGAGGAGTCGGTATCTGCACCAATGGAGCCTGTGTCTGTACTGCACCATCAACATTGACTGCCGGAAAATGCAATGGTAGGTGCTCCATTTTGTGTACTTGTATATTTTGATGGGTAGTACAATAGATAATAATAAGTAGTAGCAGAAGAAATCACTTTTTCCTACTTTCTCAATGACTTTGATACACGCCCTTTCTTTTAAGCCCCAGCGTGCATTAACGCCGCAAACTGTGCTGGAACAAACGGAGGAGTCGGTATCTGCACCAATGGAGCCTGTGTCTGTACTGCACCATCAACATTGACTGCCGGAAAATGCAATGGTAGGTAATCCTTTTCTGTGTACTTGTATATTCTGATGGGTAGTATAATTGATAATAATAAGTAGTAGCTTTTCTGCTTTCTCAATGACCTCGATACATGCCCTTTCTTTTAAGCCCCAGCGTGCATTAACGCCGCAAACTGTGCTGGAACAAACGGGGGAGTCGGTACTTGCACCAATGGAGCCTGTGTCTGTACTGCACCATCAAAATTGACTGTCGGAAAATGCAATGCTAAGTACTCCTTTTTTGTGTACTTTTATATTCTGATGGGTAGTACAATAGATAATAATAAGTGGTAGCAGAAGAAATCACTTTTTTCTTGCTTTCTCAATGACCTTGATATATGCACTTTCTTTTAAGCCCCAGCGTGCATTAACGCCGCAAACTGTGCTGGAACAAACGGTGGAGTCGGTACTTGCACCAATGGAGCCTGTGTCTGTACTGCACCATCAACATTGACTTCTGGAAAATGCAATGGTACGTACTCCATTTTTGTGTAATTGTATATTCTGAAGGGTAGTACAATAGATAATAATAATTAGTAGCAGAAGAAATGACTTTTTCCTACTTTCTCAATGACTTTGATACACGCCCTTTCTTTTAAGCCCCAGCGTGCATTAACGCCGCAAACTGTGCTGGAACAAATGGGGGAGTCGGTACTTGCACCAATGGAGCCTGTGTCTGTACTGAACCATCAACATTGACTTCTGGAAAATGCAATGGTACGTACTCCTTTTTTTGTAATTGTATATTCCGATGGGTAGTACAATTGATAATAATAAGTAGTAGCAGAAGACATCACTTTTTTCCTGCTTTCTCAATGACCTTGATACATGCCCTTTCTTTTAAGCCCCAGCGTGCATTAACGCCGCAAACTGTGCTGGAACAAACGGGGGAGTTGGTACTTGCACCAATGGAGCCTGTGTCTGTACTGCACCATCAAAATTGACTTCTGGGAAATGCAATGGTACGTACTCCTTTTTTGTGTAATTGTATATTCGGATGGGTAGTACAATAGATAATAATAAGTAGTAGCAGAAGAAATCACCATTTTCGTACTTTCTCAGTGACCTTGACACATACCCTTTCTTTTAAGCCCCAGCGTGTGTTGACGACGAGGACTGTGCGGGAAAAAATGGTGGATTCGGTACTTGCACTGCTGGATCCTGTGTCTGTAGGGCACCAGCATTATTGACTGTCGGAAAATGCAATGGTAGGTACTACTTTTTTGTGTACTGGTAGACTCTGATGGATAGTACAATTGATAATAATAAGTAGTTGCAGAAGAAATCACTTTTTTCCTACTTTCTCAGTGACCTTGATACATACCCTTTCTTTTAAGCCCCAGCGTGTGCTAACGTCGCAGACTGTGCTGGAATAAATGGCGGAGTCGGTACTTGCACGGATAGAGCCTGTGTTTGTACTATACCAGCAATAGTGTTTGGCGGAGTTTGCAACGGTAGGTGCTTTATTTTTTTGTACTTGAACATTTCTCATTGACTTTGACTTTCTTTTAAGTCCCTGTGTGCACTGACAACCCAAGCTGTGGCGAAACAATCGTGGGAGTCAGTACTTGCACTAATGGAGCTTGTGTCTGTACAATACCAGTAACCAGGTGTAGCTGGAAGGAGAGGGCCGATTCACCCCCCCCCCCCCCTTAGTCGCTTATTTTGGTCTCACGAGCTCCCGGGAACTCATTATAGTAAACGAAAACCATGATTTTTTCTTAATTTTGGCGTTTTCCAGCTTTAGTCGTAAACCCGTCCCTGTCAAAATAGAAGACTCGTTTAAACCTGGTTTCGTATCCCCGATAGCTTGGAGACATGATTTCATCATGGCAGCATTCGTCTTTGTTTTATTACCTGTTTCTTCCCTTGTGCTTTGTTTCTAACTTTGGTCTTTGAGATTTTATCATGTCAAATTATAATAAGATAGTGGTTAAAGTAAAGTCTGACTGCTTGGGATGATATGAAGAAACCTTATGGACCAAAAGCGAGGGAGAAAATATGTGCATGGGTTGTGGCCATGTGATTATAACACGATGGAAAAGCCATGAGAATTCGAGAGACAGGAGACCCGCGTAACAAATGTACCCAGGATAGTGGAAATTGTCGATTACAAGGCGAGGTTAAGGTGGGTACCTGGAGTAGCTCATTCAAGTCGGGGGTCATACTTTTGCATTCTTCGCTTGTCTTAAAGCGCATCTGAAAATCCTTTGCAAAATTCCAGACTCCAACACATGGAAATATTAGGACACTCCGAATTATGTTAAAGTGAACTTTTCGTTTTTCAATAATTCTGTATAGCTCTTATGTCACGTAATGAAACTCGGACATGATTTGGTGGTGACGTTGCAGATGAAGACTGAGGCAGATCAGAAGCAGATAAACCCTTGCATATGTGCTTTAATATGCTGCATTGGAGAAAGATAAGGAATAGCGAAAGCTGAAAGTTCGTTTTGTCAATGAGTCGAGTTTTGTTTTTAACTAAAAGGAATCAAATTCTGCAAACCAGTTCAAAATTTCTTTTCTCGGATGTAATTTCACTGTATAGATTGACGTACACTTATTTTAGTTATGAAAGTACAGTATTTCAAATGGACCAATAAAACTTTCTGGTACACTGCAATTTCATAACTAAACTAAACACGTCAAACTAATCCTGTCGGGTGAAGACCGAAACTTCGTTGCGCTCCTAGTTGTATAATTCTTATTTTTTTTTAGATTCACCGGCAAACCTATTTTCTTCATTTTGTTTCTTAGTAAGCATATCCTAAACGCTATCAGCTCCAAACAAATTTCTTTTGTATCGAATTTTTATTACATGTTCCCTTTGACAAGTGCCAAATAGTGATTGCAGTTTCTGTCCGTCCGTCGGTCAGTCGACCCGGGTTTTGCTAGTTTCTTGTACTTCTACACAAGTTAGGACGATGAGACTTGACAGGCACATCAGGGACCCCAAAAGATTGGGTTGGAGATAGTCACTTCTCCGATTTGAGTATCGTGGAGGATTGGGGGAAGGGTGAATCTGGAATCTTGATTTATTTTCAACTTTTGAACGGGTGATCGGAGCTTATTGAATCTTGTTATCTACAAAGAGCTCGTGTCTCAGATGACCCTGAAACTTTGTGACATGAATAACAAGACCAAAGGTGTCGATGGGATCCCAAAATCTAATATTTGGTTCAGACAGTAGGGTCTTGTCTTCGCCGGGCTAATCATCAAAGAAAAACAAGTTCAGCTATCTATTTTGACGATACTGACCGAAACTTCCTGCTTTATTTCTGTCAAGTTTCCAGTTTTGCCTGAATTCCGAGCAAACTACTAGTCCAGCAAAAAAAGAAAATTCAGAAACAAATCCAGCGTCGAATCCCTATAAAGAACATCTAATCAACTTTGAATAAAAGTTCGACTTAAAAAAAAAATCCCGTTACAACCGGATTCCGGATTAATTACATGTCCAGGTAAAATATGATTCTCATCTACAGACTCAGCCTTTCTTCTTACTCCTTAATCTGACATCTAATCAAGCTTTTCCTTTTAACACATTTTCCGTCTTTGGCCGGATTCCGGATGAACTGTTTGTCCGGCGAGAAAATCGTTTCACCATCGTGTTCAGCATGTCTTTTTGTCCCTAAAAAAACATTTAATCAACTTCAAATGAAACTTTAACTTTTAACCAACTTTCCGGTTTTTGCCCGATTCCGGACGAACTACTTGTTCGGCGAGAAAATGGTTTTCACCATCGTGTTCAGCATGTCTTCTTACCCCTAAATCGACTATTTAATCAACTTCATGTAAAACTTTTGCTTTTAACCAACTTTCCGGTTTTTGCCGGATTCCGGACGAACTACTTGTCCGGCAAGAAAATGGTTTTCACTATCGTGCTCAGCATGCCTTCTTACACCGTAATCCACTATCACATCAGTTGTTTAAAAATATTTTGTTTGTCCCTTAATTTGAACCCCCACCCCTAAATGTAAGGCTACAGAGCCCATCTACGAACTTGACCTTACCCTTGAGCCAAACAATCCTCACACCAAGTTTCATCAAAATATCTCATTCCCTTCGAGAGTTATAGTGCGTACAGACGGACAGAAGGACAACTTTTGCGATGTCATAGGTATCCCTCCACTTACGTTTTGGGATCCAAAAAAACAAATGAATAGTTCAAATAAGTTGGAAAGTGCCGAGTTAATGCGGCCTAGTTTGTTATTTGACGTCCCGATCGGATCCACCCACAACAGCAGGAGGATGCATTTGCAGATATGGTCCGACTCGACTTGAATTTGAAGGAGGAGAAGAGGAGATGTCAGAGATAAAAGCTTATTTTTCCTATTCGTTTAGTCCACAGTGGGGGGGGGGGGGGAGGGAGTTCGAGGGGGAGTCTCAGAAATTTTGTGGCTCACAAAGGGGTCAAACGAGTGAACTGATCTGAATGAAACTCAGAAAGTAAAGAAACCATATGGTCTTGTTGTCACATTTTATGGTACGGCTCGGATTTGAGCACAATGGGGGGGGGGGAGGGGGCAAAATATTCAGACTCGATTGAAACTTGATAGCCGGTAAGAGAAAATAGATGATCTGTTCAAACCAGATTCGGCCACTGTAGGGAGAGTTTGAGGGGAGGAGTACCGGAAATAGCGTAGCACTCCTAAAGATCAAACTAGTGGGATGCAACATTCAGCCTAGAGGCTCCAAGTCGATTCGGAAAACCTCAGACTCGAGTGAAACTAGATATCTTTTTTTTAGGTCCAATCCTGGGAGGAAGCGATGTGGGTATTTTGTGACGCTCTCGCTACTGTCTTACAGCACCTACTCATACAAATGTCGTTTGAGCCCGTAGCTCTTGTTTTTTCAATGACCTCTATTTCTTCACTTTCTTAGAAGGACAGATTTGTGATTTTATAGCTATTCCTTACTTTTCATTGGGATCCAAAAGAAACTCTGCTCGCTGAAGTTCAGAAACTTCTGCCAATGGAGCATTTCGTAGTATTCTCTATTTAGAAAAAAAAACCTTTCTCATTTATTTGGCTGTTAGGCTTAAAAATCTCGACAAATCTTTAGACTGGAAGCTAACGAAGGCAAAAATCTATATGCTAAGTAGTTAGGTTTTACCAACCAGACGAAGATTAAAAGAATTGCCTACGGCGCTTGCTTTAAATTTTCCCTGGTACAAGAGTTGGAAGCATTCCTTTTAAGCGAAATAACTGAAGAGAAAAGCTATGGTTGTGAATTTATGTATATTCAAGGTTTTAATTACAATCATAGTTTCGGCCGAAGCATTGCACTTAGTTTTACACCAATTATATTATTTGTTGGCGGGGAGTAGCAACGGCTTACTTTTGTCGGTACGTATATTTTAACCCATGAGTCGATGAAACGAGGGGTCTCCCCCCCCCCCCCCGCAGAGTGCTTCGGGCCACCCCAGTCAGCAACATTGGTTGCCAGAAAATGCGATGGTAGGTACAATCATGTGAGTGTACTATGATGGGTAGTACAGTTAATAAAAATAAGTTTTTGCAGACAAAATCACTTTTCCCCTACTTTCTCAGTCACCTTGATGGATATTTTTTCTTTTAAGCCCCATTTTGCGTTGCCGACGGAGACTGTAAAGGAAAAAACGGGGGTGTCGGTACCTGTACTGAATCAATCTGTGCCTGTGCTCGACCAGCAAACTTGGTTGGCGGAGTCTGCAATGGTAGGTATTCCATTTTTGTGTACTTGTACGTGAAAATGGGTAGTACAGTTAATAAAAATGAGTTTTAGCAGAAGAAATCACTATTCCCCTACTTTCTCAGTGACCTTGATGCATATCCTTTCTTTTAAGCCCCAGCATGCGCTAACGCCGCTGACTGTGCTGGAGCAAACGGGGGAATCGGTAGATGCACAAAAGGATTCTGTAACTGTGATGGAGCAGCAAAATTGGTTGGCGGAAAATGCAATGGTAGGTATTCCACTTTTGTGTACTTGTACGTTATGATGGGTTGTACAATTGATAATAATAAGTAGTTGCAAAAGAAATCACCTTTTTTTCTTTCTTTCTCAATGATCTTGATACATACCCTTTCGTTTATGCCCCTGTGTGTACTGGCAACCCATTCTGCTGGAGCCTTTAATAATTTCCGTAAGAGCAAGATTTTCATTGAGAAACAGAATATTTAGGATATGGCATGCTTTCACTGCTGTGGCCTTTAATAATTTCCGAAAGATCATGATTTTCATTGAGAAATACAGTCAGAAAAAAACATTGTCTAAAAATAAGGTTATTTTAATGCTCATAGAAAATGTCTTAAGAAAAATGAATAATACTAAGCAATGAAAAGAAAAAATACATATAGGATCTTCCGCGGTAAATCCCAACCCAGTGTGGTCGTTTGAATCTGGAACCTGTATGGTTTATGGTTAATTTGTAATTTTTTTTCATGTATTGATTATAGTAGCTGTAATGTACTCTGGCAAATTGGCTCTTTATGTTGTCAATCAATCAATCAATCAATCAACTTTATTTCAGCTTATACTATAAAAAAAAAAAAAACACATACTACTCAAAACAAACAAAACAATACACAGACAACTGGAATGCTAAACTGATCCATAAGATTAGCAGCTACTGGTAGTAACGTGAACAATGGATCAGCTGCAAGTCTAACAAGGAAGGTGTCCGAAAGATTTTTGGTGCTGTAAATGCTGCATTAACGCTGCATTTTCTTTTCTTTATTTGTCCGAAAGCTGTTACCTTTTTTTCTTCTCTGACACTTCTAGAATACCAAAATTTAAGTCAGGAAGAAGAAGAAGAAAAAAGAATTAGCTCTATAAAGCTGACAAAATGGATGAGCTACTGACATCCAACCTTCTTATCTTTCCTTTCTTCGTTGGCCATGATCGCCAGTTGTCTTAAATTTGGTATTTTTGCCGAATTGTCAGTTGTCTTTTTGAATTTGTTACGTTTGCCGCCGAAAACACTGAGAGAATCGCCGTACTCCTCAGTTTCTTCATGAAAATTTAACATTCTTGCTGAATTTGTCGATGAATTGTATGCTCAGTTAATGCTGCATTAATTGAGCGAAAATTTAAGTCCGAAAGCGAAATGCTGCATAAAATGCTGAATGAGTTCAGCATTTTTGTTCGTTTCGGAGCTTTCGGACACGTTAAGGTTATTCTCTGATTTCTGGATGCGCAGGAAGAAGCTTGACCGACGGTTCCGCCTAATTTCCCAGAGAGTACAGCAGCGCCTTCCCACTAGTTCAGCAGACACACTATATTTTGGTGGAGGACGAAAAAACTTACGTGCTTCTCGATTATACCCCACTGTCCGTGAACTTAGCGTCATACCTTTCAGATTCGTCGTCAGACCATCACTTGGCCAACAGTTGGTAGCAATACGATCTAAACAGGTGAAGCTTCACCTTTTCAGAGCTGCCACCAAATTCCCATATAAGGAAGTTGGGTCTTTTCATAAGACCAGATAGCGAGGCTTTCGTCTGGGCATCGTCAATCAGGTCATCCGTTATCAGAAAGCCGAGGTTTAGGTTTAATTTGCAATACAAAAAAAGAACTTGAAATTCCGAGAGCAAGGTTTGAAAAGTAATCGATCATTTTGATGATGTAATTTTTTTAATCCAAGATACGGTAGTGCTACACCATTATATGCTCCCAGTCCCTTTTAACTTTACAGATGTTTGGGAAATAACTTGAAACTTATTTTCAGGCTAGACATCGTTGTGAAGATGGATCTAGCATCATACTTTGGCAACCTTCCTATTAATTTATTGATCTATTGAAGTGTATATTTACGTTTATTAGACGATATGGATAATGATACCTTAGTTGTTATTTTATATTAGTGTTCAGGAACCTTCTCTGTGGTCCAGGCAAGAGGTCTAAGGAACCCAGAAGATTATTCGTCATTGGTCGAATACTGTCAGTTGTCACTACGGCGTGGTTCGGAGGTCTCGGCAATGTTGCCACTTATACCGCATATCGCGGTATACTACCGCGAATCTGGGGTTAGTACTGCATACAATGTTTATTAAATGGTATAACGCAATTATACCGCAGAATGGTGAGAAGGGATTTCCAGCAGTCGTGAATTTGAAGATGTGAATAACAAGGGAAATCAGGGACAGCCATAATAGATCAGTTTACACTAAGATATAGCTGTTTTTCTAAACCGACTTGCTACGATTGTTGGAAGTTGAAAGCTTAGACCAAACAATCAAACCCTAGTGCCGGAAACACGCTATCTAACATGTGTGGTTCTGAATGTATGGTAAACTCACAACTTTTCGCTCGAAGGGTTCCACATATATGGCTTCAGAAACAGAAGAGAGGTGGGGGTGACCTCCCCCCCCCCCCCCCCACCAGATGCTCTAGAGAATCGTGCTCTCAGTGGTGTTTTCCAGCTTGTCTGTATTTCAGTCTCGTTTTTCGAGCTTGCAAAAAAGAAAACGGCAGTTGCAAAACATGAATTACTCCCACAAATTCTGGACCTACGGTTACGAAGAGATTTTCTAATCGTATCTTTTGTGCTTGTCAGATTCATTGTTGTCTGAATTCACCTTACACGAAAACTGGTACAAAGACAATAACATTAGTGAATAGGCAATGTCTGTCAAAATTTACATGACTTGGCTACCGTAAATAGGACACTTTTTTTCCATTAAAAAAATGGAATAATTTTGTTCCTGCTTTTTTTTCCAACTGAAGAGAAAATCTGAATAAAGGAAGCATGTCTCTTCATAAATGAAATAGATTGCTCTTCATGAATAAGAGAAATTGCTAAACAAGGAGTCAGCTACAGTCTTTGAGAACGATATTTTAACTCTTCCTGGCAAGGGTCTTCGTCTGCCCGTTGAAGACCAAGCTGACTGGGAAACATATATGAAAAGACTGACAAATAACTGATGCAGATTTGTAGCGGTTTGTTGAGTACATATTAGACACGTTTGCCAGTCATTTTGGGCTCAAGGTGAATCATGTCACTGCATACGCCAAATATGACCAAAAGCTTTAGGTCGAAAACAGCTAGTTGCATTCAATCCGAGAAACGTAGATGAGAGGATGTGATACGTTACCTGCTAAATCGGTAAAAGCATTAAAATGCATCAACAAATTAAAGAATGCGGTACACAGCAACTCACAACGCAATCTCAATCTGTATGCTAAGACGAGAGTGTTTGATCGTAACTGGGGTTTAAGTGTCAATTCGTCAAGAGACTCCTTATTGAATAAGACAAATCCTGACCCCAAGAACAGTAACCATTCCTAATTGCTTATTCAGCCGAAGCTGTCTACAAGTCATTGATCATACAAATGAACTAATTTTCCAGCCATAGCGACTTAAGCTTAAAGTGGAACCTTGAAGGGCCGAAACTAGCTATAACGATTGCAGCTGGCGGATCCATTTAGTCCATTCAAAAATGACTCGGATTCATTTTTGGCTGAGGTGAATACTTAGTTGACTGCACTATAAATATACGTCAGCTGATCATGTTAGAGCGATATTTTTGACCATTTTTTGGTATTCATTCTATTGAGGATCTACCAAGAAAAGTGAACCATTTGCCCATGGAGAGGGGGGATTGCCAATCTGGAAGTCTCATCCAGTAAAGTGAGTTGCTCTGAGACCCTACTTGGTTATATACCAGTATTACTGAGGAGCATGACAAGCTTTTCCGTCTTGGTGCGAGATTCACAAAGAAATATCCGATTGCTTGCTTCCAAGTACTGCACAAGCATTGTGCAATGAAAACTAGGGCTATGAAAACTTGAGCGACTGTAGCCTTTGCCGAATTCTTCAAAACCTCCGATAAAGTTCGTACTTGGAAAAAAAAAAAGTACTCACACTTTCTGCTCTCAACATTTTGCCTGTAACGGTTGCCGGTAACGTTTAACGGTTAAAGTAACGCCTGTAACGGTCGATGGGGAGGGGAATTGCCAGTTGGAAAGTCTTTCCAAAGAAGATGGATCTTCGGTGACATTACGCGAATCTCGGCGACACTTTGTTTCATCTCGGGAGCTAGATTTATGGTTTCGAACACAAGTCTTGTTTCTCGGAGACACGCTTTTCAGTGGAAATCTGGGCTACAAAGTTATCATTCTCGGCAACAAACCTTGCACACTCGAATACACAAACAAAATCTCGGCGACAAAACAGCATTCTCGGCTACATTTCATGCATTCTAAGCGACATTTCGTGTGTTCTCGGCAACATTTTTACCAATTTTGACCCAAAATGCATGTCACAATCTTTTGTCGATCGCACAAAATAAAAAGCAATTTTTTTTTTCCTTACGCGTTTCATCTTTCTTCAATTTGTCTTTCAGAAAAAACTTCTCGTGCCATTAAAAGCGCTTCACTCCAAAACTAACAAAAGTCTAGTAAGGAATTTATATTGAGTGGATTTGAGGCTAACAAAGTCATAAATGCATTCGAGAATCCCTCAAATGTCTTGGCTAAATCGTTGTTTGTATATGAAAAATGGTATATAAGTGGAAAAATTGTCACCGAGAGTTGAAAAAAAAATACAGCTTAGAAAGACCAATCTCAGTTTTGAGATAGGAACAATTGCAGCCGACTTGGTCACTGGTGAGGTTACAGATTCTTCTTGTTCCATTTGTAAGTCCGGAACAAGTTTGATATGTCGCTGCAGTAGACGCTCACTACCATTATAAGTGACATATCTTGCTCTTGTTGGTATTGGTCTACTCGATAAATATGTCAATGTGAACAACAGTTGCTCAAAAGTAAGATCCACAGGAATGGATATGGCTCAGAGGCAGGGGCGTTGTGGGGGAGGGGGTAACTTATTCGGTATAATTGCCCAGATTCGGTAGTTACCACGAACTTGAAGAGGTCGAGTAAAGCCCTAGTCACAGACAAAAGGACTTATCTATGATTTCATCGGTAGTCTTACTTTTATTTGTATCCTAAGAACGCGCTCTAATCACAAATGTCTCGAAAATTCTTCATGCGTCGCCTTTCGCAACATTCACTATTTTGTTGAAAGACGCGTCATTTAACTAGGTTTTAAGCCAGTTTTAGGGATTAGGATTTTCCGAAACCCTAAAAGCTAGAACCCGCATGGAAATAGTTTAATTTTGCAGGAAAAACCGAACTAAAAATCTTGCCGGCAGCAACCCATTTATTGATTGTCAATTAATATACTTTTTGGAAATTTTGGCTATCGACTCTCGACTTCACATTTAATTAAGTGCTCAATACTGTTTAAAACTGGAGCTTGAGTCATGGTCAGCTGCTCCTAAGCTGTTGACTTTAGGCACGATTGATCACTCCATGGGCTCTATTCCTTCTTCTGGACAAGTTCAAGTTCCGGACCTTTAATAGCTGGTTTTCCATACTTACTTCCTTTATCAACAAGAGCTGAAAGCTCTTATGGCACTTGCAAGTGAGTAGGACAAATATTGGCGGCAGTTTTTTGTTTGGGAGTTTTGTACAGAGTCGAATATTATTTTATTATACACTAGTAAGTAAAAAGTACTGTATTGTTTTTTAGCATTTACTACATTTCGAGAACTCCTCTTCTTCGTTGGGCGGTTCAGCGGTCTTCAATATGGTTTCGATATTTGTATGGCGGATAGCCTTAGGTCCGCAAAGTTTCCTACTTTTTGGAAGGCTGTATCGAAGTCTAAGCAGTCTTTTTCTCCAAAAGTTGTTGATAGAGTAGAGAATGCTGTTGGGTCTCTAGCTATCACTGAGTTGTGGCGGAGCTATTTCTGTGGTGTGTTTTCTTCTGTGAAATCTAATTCTTCTCAGTATATAGCGGCAACTCCATCTAATTCCCTCCTAAATTCTGGAGAGCAGCTGATTTCGCTTGACGTAGTTACTAAAGCGATTTCTGGGCTCTCCGGCAGTAAGATAGGTGGACTTGATGGTGTTTCTGCTAACCATTTAAAGCATGCGGGACCGTCTCTTGTGTTTGTTCTTTCTTTGCTTTTTAATGGGTGTTTAAATCACAATTTTGTGCCTGGGTCTCTGTCTGAAGTTTGCCTTGTGCCTGTACCTAAGTATCCTACTGGGGATATGACGGCTTTGGTTAACTATCGTCCGATTGCCCTGGCAGCAGTAGTGTCAAAATTATTTGAGAAATGTCTGTATAACTTGCTTCAACCTAGTATACATTCATCCCAATATCAGTTTGGATTCAAGGAAAAGTCTTTTACTGAGTTTTATGTTTTTATTTTGAAGACAGTTATACAGTATTTCTGGTTGTTTTCAAGCCCTGTATATTATAAGATGGTCTCGCGGGGTGAGGACCCTCGTATTGTTGGTACATTGGCTGCTTGGTTCCAAACACAGAGATTTCGTGTAAAGTGGGGAGGTATACTAAGCCTGCCATTCTCTGTTCTTAATGGTGTTAAACAGGGTGGTGTCCTTTCTCTTTTATTATATAACCTGCATGTGGGTGAACCAAATGTTTCGTTGGCTAATACTGGTGTTGGTTGCTTTGTGCAGGGTTTTTGCTTTAATAACCTTAGCTACGCAGATGACCTTGCCATTCTTGCACCAACTGTAGCAGCCCTGAACAAGCTTCGGGCTATCTGTGACCGGTTTGCCGTGGCTAATGATGTAATCTACAATACAAAAAAGACTTTTTGTATGGCGTTAATCCCACCTTGCATGTCTCTCAAGCACATACCTACTACTATACTATCTGGAGTCCCACTTGTGTTTGTACAGTCGTTTAAGTATTTGGGATATACCTTCTGCAGTTCACTTAGAGACAACCTCCATGTTTCTGTAGTGTCCCGATCACTGTGTGTCCGTGCTAAAATCCTTATTAGAAAGTTCTCTAGTTGTGGTTCTTCAGTTAAAACTTTCCTTTTCAGGGCTTACTGTACTCCACTGTATTGTTTGTCACTAACCCATTCTACATCTGTGAAATGCGAGAATACTTTTCGGGTTCCTTATAACAATTCATTCCGGTGGCTACATGGTCTACCTTGGAACTGTAGTGCTTCCGGGATGTTTGTCGGTGAGGGTCTTCCTTCTTTCGGGGAACTCAGGCGTCGGTCTATCTTCTCTCTTCAGACCCGGATCCTTCGGTCCAGTAATCCAACCCTTGTGATTCTCTCGGGCCCAAACATGCGGCTATCCTTACCTGTGTGGATGGCATGGAACCGTGAGCTGTATTCAGCATTTGATGTTGGGTAGCTTATTATTTTTATATTTTTACCACACGCATTGTTAGTTGTTAATATTTATTGTTAGTTGTTTAGTATGGCCCAAGCTGGCCGTTTTATTAGATTAAATAAATAAATAAATAAATATAACAAGTAATTTTCTTCTTAAAATTGTTGCTGCCTAATTTCCCGTTTTAAAGGCTCTAGAGATGCATCTGTAAGCAAAACTCTTGAGGCGAAACCGATAGCAGGTTCTTAGGGATCATTGATATATCCAGTTTGGTCAAAAGTAGAGCCCTTGTGGCACAAATGATAATGGGTTGAGATGTATCGTTTGATAAAAAGTACTTTTCGACCTTGGGGTGAAGATGCGCACTTTATAGAAGCTAGAACCTTATTTGTAAGCAAAACCCTTGAGGCAAAAATGGGAATGAGCTCATGGGGATCATGAAAATGCATATTATGCTTAAAAGTATTTTTCTTAATTTGCGGTCATGATTGGTACTTTAAGGAATGGTAGGATTTGGAAAGTAGCAAATTCTAAGCCAATCTTGTCGAATTTCTAATATTCCAGCCAAGTTTCATCGACCTAGCACATTTGGAAGTACCTGTACTCGCGATCACCAAACGGAATTCCGGACTCCCCCTTAAACTCCCCTCACAGTCGCCTGAGCCAATCCGGTTCTGTAAATGATTTATCCGGAGAATCTGTTAGTTATTCCCACAAAGTTCCACCCCTATCTCTCCAGTCTAATTCGGTCACATATCCCCCCCACCCCAATTGGCATCGAATCCGGTCCGGATATGAAAAGATCACCAGAGACATGTCCTCTGTTCAATTAAAAAATTTCACTCAAATCCGATCACCCGTTCCAAAGTTACGCATGACTTAATATTCCGGATTCCCCCATCCTCTACTCCCCCACCACTATCGGATCGAGTAAATTTTTATTTACAAATCAGTTTGATAGGGTCCCTGATACGCCTCCCAAGTTTCGTCGTGAAAATCCCAAGAACCGCCATCAGCGGAATTCCGGGAAACAACCGTCCACCCAAGTGTCCGGATCCAGTCCAAATGTGTAAACGATTTATCTGCAGCAGATGCTGGTTAATCCCAGCAAGTTTCACTCCGATCCCTCCATTCTAACCGTTTCTCGGGATTTCCGGTCCCCCCACCCCCAACTCCTTCATAGCTGTCGAATCCAGTTCGGACTTCAAATAGAATTTCAGAGATATGTCATTTATTCAGGAATTAAGTTTCATTTCATTCCGATCACCCGTTCGAAAGTTACAGCATAATCTTCAATTTGAGAAATTATTTTCCTAATAAATTTTTGTGGTCTACTTATAAATAGATAGATATATACTTTAATTTTAGCCGTTAGGCCATACACAAAATCATACATTTTTAACCACTTCGAGAGAGCGATTATATAAACTCACATGTAAAACGCTTTAAACTCCCACTACCAATAACTATTTACATCTCTTTAATGCTTCTTTAACAAAACCTGTAACTGCCATTATCGCTGACCGTGAAGATGACTTTAGGATACCAGGAAAGAGCAACCCATCTTCACCAAAAAATCTTACTCTCAAATCCGAGAGCCCCTTGCATCTTGACAAGAAGTGAGACAGATTTTCTTCTTCCAAACCACATAACGAGCAAGTATAACATGACTTCGGGTTTCGGGAATTTCATTCAAATAATTTAACCCTACGCTTAAGCGGGAGACTGTTCACTCGGATTTGGAACCAAAAACGCATGTTTTCAGCCGGTAAACGTAACTTAAAATAAAATTCAAAACCAACCGACAATTCAGAGTCTCTGAATTAACAGTCTGTGCATGCCAAAGTTGAATTTCCTGATCCTCCTGAGCTCACGCAAAACTGCGACAAAGTTTATCTTGATCAGTTGTAGGACCGAGACCCTCATTACAAGCGTAAGCAAGACCTGCTTTATCAAGTAGGGCTTTCACTTGAAATGGCCAGGATGTCTTCTTTCCCTGCTTTAATAGTTCCAAATACACTGCCTTCAACAGCCTCTCATCTGGCAGTTGAAGAAGTCTTATCCAAAACCTAAAAACCTGGACAGCTCTATCTTTCTGCAAAGAACAGAGCCCTAAATCCCCCTTAAGGGCTAGCGTGGAGTTGTAGGATGGACCCCAATTAATTTCTTATAATGTTGCAGCTGAACGGTTTCAAGTTGCGGGATAGCCTCATACCCCCAAAGCTCAGCCCCATAATGGATAGTAGGGCGAATTTTTGAAGACATATTTGGTTATGCATTTTTAAATTTTTTATTCCACTTATCACTGAATTTCTCAACACAGCAGCAGACACTGCTTTACCTCTACGAATCATTTCTTTAACATGATCTTTCCAATTTCGTTTTTCATTCAACAAAAACCCAAGATACTTGAAAGTATCACTTCTTTTTAAATCAGTACCTTTATAGAAAAATTTGTGATTATTTTTATTATTACCAAAAACTACTATTTCTTTTTTTTTAACATTCAACTTCATCTTCTTAGTGTCCAAATAATCTGCTAATATATTTAACAAACTCGGCAGTTCTTCGGGGGATTTAGCTACCAGCGCAGCATCGTCAGCAAATAGTAACAGTGATAATGTCAAATTCCTTAGACGCACCGTGGCTGCAAATTTCTCCTGGAAATATTCAACAATATCATTTACATAAATACAAAAAAGCCTCGGTGACAAAGTGCTTCCCTGCTTCACTCCTACCTCACAATCAATTAAATTAAAAATCCCTTCCCTGCTACTTTAACCATTCCTTTAGTAAGCCTATAATATTCCCCCCCCCCCCCCCCAACTAATCTAACAAAAATCCGGGGCAGGCCTATCCTCAAGAACTCTTTACAAAGCAGGATTCTATCTACGCTATCGAAAGCCTTCTCTAAGTCTATGAAAACAACAAACTGGTTATTTCTCCCTCTACAATACTTCTCTATCAATGACTTAAGTATAAAAACCCTATCAATTGTGCAATAACCTTCCCTAAAGCCTCCTTGCTCCTCAAAAATAATTATATTCCTATCTAACCACGATGCTAGCCTATTATCAATTATTGTTTCTAGAATCTTACTTAAACATGAAACTAGAGCAATTGGACGGTAATTACCATGTAGTGATAGGCTCCCCTTCTTAAACAACGGCAAAATCAGAGATGTCTTCCATCCTGAAATCCACTTTCCAGAAGAAATAACATTATTAAATAACATAATAAATATTGGCATAAACAGACTGGAGATGTCTTATATATTATTATTAACTTTTTAATTCAGCTTTCGCCATAAACTAACATACAAACAACAAACAAAAAACAACAACACTATGGTACAATATCAATGTATCTCCAGCAGATGCCTCCAGACTGGTAGGTTGTAGAAAATGGGGTTTGCTGCCAGGATGATCAGACAGTTCTCCGAGCGCCATAACCTTACAACCAAAGATGACCGGGCTTTACGAGCAAGTTCAGCAAAACTGCAGCAATGGTTCTGGACAAATACCTGACTTATGCTCTCTCGAGCCGGCAGACGAATCAGACGCCTAAATATTCTCTTGTAACAAGCCTCCAGATTACAGTACGACCTGTTAGTACAACGATAACATAAAGCTAGCGCAAAAAACTGATAGCATTACGTCTTAAACAGCCTAATCTTAATTGCACTGTTTAGAAAACCAAATTTCCATATTAAAACGTTCCCTCTCTTACAAACACTGTGCGCAAGGTCACGGAGGTGAGTATCATCCTTCAAATTCTCATTGACGAAGAAACCTAAATATCTACATTCAGTAACGTAACAAACATTTCGGCCCGACAACACAATGGGAATCCTAGGTACAGAACAACTAATAGGTAGGAAAGCCATAGCCACAGTTTTCTTAGGATTAAACAGAATGTTATGCTCCTCTGCAAACGTATCACACACCCTCAGAAGCTTATTAAGACCAAACGCCGTAGGGGAAAGAACAACAAGATCGTCAGCGAAAAGAAAATGGTTAAAGAAAACTCCACCAACAAAACAACCTGTATATGAATCCTTCAGTCTTTGAGAAAGTAAATCAACATAAACAGCATAAAGCAATGGCGATAGAACCCCTCCTTGCCGCAAACCATTAATCAACCCGAATGAACTACTTGTTTCACAACCCCATTTTACACAAAACCGCTGATTCCGGAACCAAAAAGCCAAAAGGCGAAGAAATTGCACCGGAACCTTTCTATCCTGCAAAATTTTTAAAATTTCATCATGGTTGACTCTTTCAAAAGCCTTAGTCGAATCAACGAAGCACGCAAATACAGGTGTTGAGTAAAACCAGAAGTATTCAATCATGAACTTAAACAAAAAAATAGCAAAGTCTACTCCATGTGAAGACTTAAACCCAAACTGAAAATCACTTGTCCGCAAACAACCAGACAATTTCATAAGCACACATTTTTCAAGCAATTTAGAAGTAACTGTAGCCAAAGCGATTGGTCAATAGTTATCAGATTTTGAAGTATCGCAACCACGACCTTTCGGGATTGGCACAATACTAACATCCATGATCGATGAAGGCACAAAACCGTGCGTAATAAAAAGATTGAAAAACGTTGCCAACAGACAGTACTTTTCATTTGCAGCCAATTTCAAATGTCTTGCCGAAATACCGTCCGCACCACCAGCTTTATTTACATTAAGATCCTTTAACAAAACCTCAACTAGATCAGGGGTTATCTTATCAATCGGTTCCATTGAACTGAGACCTTTCACCCACGAACAATCACTATCTACAGAACTAAATAATGATGAATATTTGCATTTCCACAGTTCTGCTATATTCCAATCACCAGCAACACTATCCAATGTCCCAACCACACCTTGCTTAGGGCAAAAATTACGACGGACCTGTCCCCAAAAATCTCTAGCGGACAAAAACGACTCAGCAAGTCTCTCTGCTCTTAAAAATCTCTCGTTTTTTCTACAATGATTCAAACGTGTCTTGAAATTCACTCTCGCAGTTTTCATTACCTCATAAATTGGTCCGAATAAAGGACGACAAGCCTGCACCCACGTTAAGAATGCAATTCTAGACGACATGTAAATCCCGCGTAAATGCGCATTCCATCCAGGAATAGAAGTAAAACCCTTCCGAGCACGAGAAGCTTGCTTAGTCGGGATTGCCAAACGACCCGCTAACATAATTGCATTAATAAACGTAAGGTACAATCCAGCGATACTATGTCTGTGCTCTTCATACTTGCAACATGAAGACTCACAGACAAAAGCATGACTAGTACGATCAACTTGTGCTAAAGCCGTTTTTGTAGACATCAAATAATTAAGCAGGTTTTAATTAACAGTTGATGGCAGCTCGCCACATCTATTAAATACTTTTATTAGAAATAAATTGGGGGGCTGGTTTGGTCGGGTGGTTCGGTACCTGAAGTTTTTTCGTAGGGGAGGGGGTGGCGCTAGGGAGTGGTCGGTTAAAAAAAAGGGATCGCACTATGGGGGGTGGGACGAAAGCTGAGAAACCAGTGGGGCTCACTTTCTTTGATAAATAATTTTATTTTCTGCTCATTCGATATGAGAGATTATTGAGATTTCGGACTCGACTTTGGAGGGGTGAAGAGGGAAGAAGACGTAAATAAGACACCCTACATTATTTTTAAACAGACCCCGGTCGGTTTGTTGTGCGATATTCGAAATGTTGCAGATAAATGGTTGGCACTGACATTCTGGGCACCACTCAAAAGTATCTCACTTATTTCTGAGTTGAGGTGGTCAGAAAATATTGTAAGTTTGACAATAGTTTCCGACTATATCGGTCACATTTAATCTGAATATGGGTGGCGGAAAAGCTAGAGATGACGGCTAGACCTTATAAAAGCGGAAAAACACCCTATTTAGGCCTATGAATGAATGAATTTTATTTATAGCCCGCCAAACAACAGAAGAGGAATGGGCGGAGTAAATAAACAACGAGAAAAGAAATAAAAAGTAAACTAACAAGAAAATTTCGTATTAACATATATACAAACACGAAAAATCGAACATTCAGCAAACGGCACAGTATATCAAATATGTACATACACATTCAGAAAGACCGCTTAGAGCTTTTGAACGAGCATGATCTTCAAGCTCGGGCAGCTGAGTTAAGATATTGCATAGTTTATACTCATTCTCCAGGTATGTATTTCTGGTGTAAGGAGGGAGTCGGAGGAAAAACTTCAGGTACTTGAAGAAAGCTGATCTAATCTTTAGTTTCTCTGTAGCTTTCTACAGAGAAACTTTTTCTCTGTCGTTTCTTTGATAGCCTAGACACTATCAAATGTGTCTAGGCTTTTTATTAGTTTTCTAAGGTTGTACTGTCCCAATTTAGTTGCAGGACATCTTATTTTATTTCCAACAATACAGACTCTTAGAATGAGTTTAATTTGTTCCGATATCTTGTGTAGTCCAGGAGCTACACGCTAGTATTTATTAATTTTTCTGAAAATCTCGAAATTCAAAGTTTCATTTCGAGGTTCGGCACGTATCTCGTAACTTAATCTATTTTTAAGATTTTCTGTACTTTACCAGAATTTGTCTTGGATACTTAGCTTCACGTAAACGTAAAGTTCCAAGCTCCAACTTATCTGTGAAGCCGTATAGATTTTTTTCGAAAAAGTATTCTTTTTGAAGCATTCGATGTTTTTCTTCTCTCCGGTTCAAACCCTGAACTAATTGTGGGTGCAGAGTATAGTATTGTTAATATTTATATATTATATAAAGTAAGAATAAAAAAACCTTGAACCTATAGGCACAAAATGTATGAGAAAATCCATTTTTTCAAAATGGTGATGTGACAAACTTTTGAGCCCGAGTTCAAAGGTAGTGTTGGTTTGGCAATCGTGTGTCAAACTCGGTAGTCATAGGCTATAAGCTCTAATTTTACTGGAAATATCGTTGTAAATGTAGATTATAATGCACCAACGGAGCGCTCTAAGGTAGGAAATCAACTCGGAAGCACAACGCTTGACAGAAGCTGTAGTTGAAAAATGCTGTCCATGATCAACCGAGGGAAGTATATGGAATTACACTAATATCACTTGAAGTTGTCAAGTGGAAAACTTCATATTATTCTGTTCTTATATTTTCCCTGTACTTAGTCGACTTGCTGGGACTGATAATAGAAGTGAATTTGACAGTGAAGAAATCAAAAGTGTAATCTTGATAAACGCCAATGCAATCTCGAACTCGTCTGTTGTTCTCGAACTCTTTGTTGTCTGTTGTCGTTATTGATCCACTTAAATGTGACAAAGAATCAGTGGTGACTCAATTTGTTGACTCAAATCAAGTCGCTGATGAGACAGTGGCAAAGCCTTCTTTAAGACACTGGAAGCATATTTCATTGGAAAACACAGATTACAAGATTAGAAGTAAAGACTATTGATTGCGAAATGAACAGGCCAAACACTCAAAAACAAGACCGGCCTTAGCGTTAATTTTAAGTCAGAAGCTGTTAAAAAGATTCTGGTTGGTTTTGGCACTGGGATAGGTTAGCCTACCAAGTCAAGTTCACCCGAGTTCATTCGCAACTCTACATCTAGAAGGCTGGTGAAGCAAAGTAGTGACTCACTCGATCCCGAGAAATAGTGTGGTAGCAGATTTCATGCCGCTAATCCGAATAACCCGGTCGCAAGTGCCAGACAAAACCGAAAAACTCAATATTTTCGGAACGAATTCTTTCAAGACTGTTAAATCGACTCCCAAAATCTACAACGAGCTTCGTATTATTGGCGGGGTTTTTTTTATCGCCGTTGCCTTTCACTTTCGTTCGCCATTGGTCTTATAAGGTGTTTTTGATCACCGGCACTTCCACCTTGAGTCTTATAAGGTGTTTTTGCACGAACGGCGACCGTTTCTCCTCCTCTTTTTTATCGAAAGCCCAGACAAACGTCCGACGTCGAATGATATGAACTTGGCCGTGTGGCCGATCGAAAATTGCTTGACTGTAAAAAGTTTTACAACATTTTCTCTACAGAACGTCGGCATCACAACACTTTCAAGAAAATCTGTCTCTTTTCCGAAAAAAGTGTCTCCAAAGCGACATAATAAAACGTCTTGTTTTAAACACTTTTCCTATGAAAATCTTAGGATCTGAAAAAAGCGTCTGCGAAGCGAGAGATCAGGTGCTAAAGAAAACGTTGAAAATAAGAAACTTCGTGGTAAGATAGATGAAGAGGAGTTGAACCTGGGAAAGTGTCTTAAAATGTAAGAAAGGGCTCGACACAGATTTGTTCGTCGTTGCGCCAATCTGCGGAGAATATCTGCAGCTCAGAGAAGTGTTGTGACTGTAAATTCGTCGATATAAGATCTTTTTGGAAAGTGCTTGCAGTTCAGAAAAACGGTGTCCGAGGAAAGTGTCAGAGCATTCAGAAATGTCGAGCCATTTGGGTCTGAAAACCGATTGCGTCCAAGAAAGCGTTGTCCTTCGAACAATTTGTTGAATTACCTTTCCTTTTGCTATGCTGATTAAGGTGTTCGCAACTATGGTCTTCAAAGCGTGAGGGCCATTCACTGCTCCACAAACTCAACTGAGTACCATTTCAGCATGGGACAAGCTCCTGGCTCGGATTCTGGACCTACCAGGTGCACCAGTGCTCATACAAGAACTCCACGAAACTAATGTTACGCAATTGGACCTCGCTTTAGAATTCCGAGCCATACAGTGTTCGACAAAAAGGACTGAACCACAATAGGCTATAAACCACCCATCATACACTAGGCCTTACAGGCCAGCCCACTCTAAGGAGCTTTACACAAAACTCATAACAATGACCTAATGTCCATAATAAACAAAACGTTTTATTGTCTGGTGTGAACTGTACTTACAAATAAACAACAGCCTTTAAGTAAAAAGGGTTGTTCCCGGTCGAGACCCCGGAAAAGAAGTGTGGAAGAAGATGATCATGCTGACCGGACGGGTTATGAACATAAGTTAATAAAATAATGAAGAGTCACGACAGTACAAGAGATGAAACAAACCGAAAAGAAAGGGAGTAGTGCTGCCTAATAGCAGCACAAGTGAGCAGTGCGGGATGCAGATGGCACCACCGTAACATACCTCACCTCCTTTGTGAGTCCGTGACCCACGGACTTAAAAGTTAAGCACCAGATTTACAAAATGTTGGCATGCATCTGCTAAAAGTTAATCATGAATGTTTTATAAATCTGACTTTAAACCCAAATTAGAAAATATTATTCTTAGAGTTTAAAGAAAATACAAGAGGGTGGGAGGGCGATGTAGATTCGGTACGGTGGTTCGTCAGCTGGCGGTTTGATGTGTCAGCTGGTACGGGCATAGCAAAAGCAGATAGTGCTGGTGTCGAAGCGCTGAAAATGTGTAGGTGATGGGTGGTAACGTTGCATAGGCTGGCAGGAATGATGTTAGTGGAGCAGGCGGAGCTGATTAGTTAGGTGGCGGAAGACTGCAAGTTGGCTGGAGTATGGAGTATGGGAGAGTTACGTGTTAAAAAAAAAGCGAGGTGAGACCCTCTTTGAAATCAAGCAATTAATTATCCAGCTTCCCACAATAAGAAGATCATCTTTCTCCGTTTCGATTGTTTCCAAATTTTTCAGTCAGCCTACCCCAGCAACGCGATAATTAACCACAGCCGGAACACCTGTTACGCGTAAAAAAAAATGCTGTGGTTTCTGGACAGGACTAGAAAAAAAATTCGATAGAATATGGTTAAGATGAAAAATTCGATAGGAAAAATAATTCAATACGGAACACTATATATACTATATCTACTATATATACATCTACTGGTTAATGTTAAAGGTTAACTTAATTGGTCATACCACTTTATTTCTAAGTGAAAAGGTGTTATTTTTGAAAGTGTTATGCACAATCTGTTATGGCTTTGAAGTCCACGCGTCCATAGAAGGGAAGGTCTGTAGCGGGGGCAAGTTACCCTTACTCTTACCCAACGCGTCAAATTTACTCGGAACTTGTCATTTTAACTTTTCGAAAGAAAGCTGTATTTTCTTAAGCAAAATATAATATGTTCGGAAAGAACCAGACACTGATTTGGTGAATCTTTACAAGCCCCCCCCCCCCCCCATTAATGAAAGAAAGCAGGGATAACCCCAAGTCTTATGAAGTTCATTTCTAATTAATGTATATAGAATTTCTACTCTACACCCTTCATGATATTTACATTTAGGCTATTTTACTAGGATCTGACCTTAAAGTTATGGTAGGAAATGTTGTTTCATTGGACTGATACAGAGGACAAAAAGATGGTTACCTACATCCGTGCGCAGTTCTGTTTTGATTTTTGTTCGAACCTTCTAAGACTCTCCCATCCCCCTCCACCTCTGAAGGATAGAGGTGCTTTATTTGTTTATATTAAGAGATGACCAACTAGTGTCAAAAAATAAAAAATAAAGAACAAACACTGGCATAAGTACAAAAAAAACTAACAATACATAACTTACATACATCAATCATGAGAGAACCCATATTATAGTAGGTTAGCCCACGATAGCCAAATTGGCAAGCTTAGTTGCATATGGGAACTCGCCATCACCAGAAGGAGAGGATTCTCCTTTGACGTCATTAGCAATGATTAATTTAACGGCTTTATAGTACCGACTCACTTCCTATTCTGATTTCATCCCCACTTATCAGAGGTCAAAAAACCCGTTCCACGCCTGTTTATCAATAGAAACAAGAGGTGCTCTTGGCCGTGATCCCAGTTGAAGACAAAAGCAGAAATGAATAAAAGTATTTCCGCGACCACGTGTTTGTCCCAAAAGTTCGTTTCTTTGACTCCAAACTTTGTCTCAAGTTTGAGAAATACATAACGATTAGTAAGTCACTATTAATTTTCTATAGTAAAAGGACAGGTTCCCAAAGAATTTTCAGTTTCCTCACGGACGGACATAACCTTTTCGTAAACAGGCTACGAAAAGTCGACTCATTTTTCTGTCGAAAAATACATGTTGTAATTCAAGTCTGAAATATTTGGATCCTGGCTTTAACGGAAACAGAAAGAGAAATTTAAAGTAGACCTCAAAGAACCGAGTAACCACTTAAGTCTTCTTTAAATTCAGAGGTGCAATGGAAATCGGATCAAGAAATCATTGCTATCAAGACTGTCATGAACTGTAGCATTTGCGCATCGAGATTACGGGTTGTCGACAAAGCGTCCCCATTCGGAACGTCACCTGGCGAAACGTCCCCGTGACAAAACGTCCCTGTGACAAAATGTCCCCTGGCGAAACGTCCCCATGGCAAAACGTCCAAGGCTATAGAATTTTTTTTCGTCGCTGAGGGACAGCTAGGCCTATGAGACTATTGATTGCGTCATCAGTTCAGGCAAAAACTGTTTTTGGAACTTATACTTTTGAAAACCACGATGGGTTGACTACTTCAGCTTTCAATCAATACTCAAGAAACAAACCAAAGTATTCTCTCGGTTATAGCCATTTCTTAAAGAAACTGCAAATATTTAGTATTTTGTCAGTTTGTCCGTTTTCATTTTATCGTTTATTTAATTAGTTTGTTTTGTAGGTTAGTTTACGCTGCAATATAACTCATTGATCTGGCTTTTCTTGGATACTTAATTTTGTGATATTTACTATTAAAACTTTTTATTAAAGGATCGAACCATCTAACCTAGATTTACTTGTCCCTCTACCTCTAATAGATAACTATTCGTTCCATCCGCTTTTGTTTCCTCTCTTCCCATCCAGCATAACGGCACTACGCTTATTTTTGCATTTTCCTTCTTTGTCTCTCATTGAGCCACAGCGGGCTTCCCCTTTCTCTGAGGAGCCTATTGTTGCTCCTCAGATTGTGCATGTTGCTTCAAACCACTAGAACTGATCAGTTACGAGTCAATTGCAAGGCATATTTACACTGCATATTGTAACTGAAAACAACACATTTATGGCAACTGGTTCTATATCCGATCTTTCATGCTAACAAGGAATGTTTCCACATCTGTAATGCACACTCTGAAGTTGTTTTTACCTCGGTCATGCACCTGAAGATCGAAGCGAACTTAAAAATCTATGCTTGGGGACGTTTCGCCACGGGGACGTTTTGATACGGGGACGTTTTGTCATGGGGACGTTTCGTCGATAAGCCGAAATTACAAGTGTGAAAAATTAAATGAGTATTTGTCTGTGCAATTTGAATACCGTTATTCAATTTTTTTTTATTTTTAAGCTAACTCTATAATTGATTTGTAAAACATAATCACTGTTTTAAAACTCCCGATTTTTTCCCAGATTTCTTAAAAATATCTCCAGGTAACTTTCCAGTTTTTTCGGAGCACTTCCTGATTTTCAGAATAAGAAAGTGGAAGTATTGGTAAAGAGAAACAATGGAGGCGTTTAGCTATTGTGACGGTTAAAAAAAAAAAAAAAAAAAAAAAAAGACAGCACACATAGTAAAACTTTACACGAAACACAGCACAAACATAACTACAGATTGCACGAAGAGGGAAGACCACTGGTGGTTAAGTTTACTAGCGGAAGATTTCGAATCAATCCTTTCTGGGTACCAAACTGATGGAAAGGAACATAACACTTCCAAAAAATTTCAATAAGAATAAAAGACTCAAATTTTTTTTAACGAAGTGCTAAAAACAGTTATAGGGCGATACGGTCGAATATTGTCAAGATTTTTTTTCCCTTTTTATGGCACTTGCAGCTCAGCTCAAGTATCTACTTGAGTCATTCACTGGCAGCCAGCCTGATCAGTCGTATTTCATTTCGGTATAAATAACCGGTTTCTGGTGCTATGCGGTTGATATGGTATGCGGTCCTGAACTTTGTGTCGCGGTCAATGCTTGGTGGAATAAAGAAAGAAGTCTTTCTAAACAGAGCAGTGGAATTTTTCAAACACGACGATATTCTGGCTGCGAAAGAACTTTTGCATAAGGAAGCTGGCGTGACCGAAAGATGCGTGAAGTCGGCTAAGGACTTGGATAATGTCACAGACATAGCAAAATGGTTTGCCGTTTGCGCTAAAAACAATTTGGCGCTTCCCAAGTTTGTGATATTCGAGCCCCAGGAAGTGCCCACCTGTGCCGAGGATATAGGTGCGTGCATCAAAACTCAGGTGAACACAATGTGCAGAAAGTTTGACGGACTTTACGAACAGATGATATCCAGAGGACAAGGTCAGGTCTCTAAACCAGTAAGCAGTCCTCTTAGTCCTACCCCCCTCCCATATTCGGTAGTCGTCAAAAATCCCCCCTCGCTAAATTCTCCCGAAGAAAGAATGACTTTCCTCAACGATATGTGTGGCGATCATCTAAGGGATGAGCCGTTCGAGCTAAAACAGACTAAAAACGAATGGCGTGTTGTCGTCGGAAGAAAGGCAACTGCCAATCATATAGCCTCCTCGCTTAAGAGCAAGTGTGAAGGGCTGGAGACTCTCGTGAAAACTCCGGTATTTATTGGTGTGTTAAAGCGAATCCCCCCATTGTACAGTGCTGAAAAACTCAAAGACAGTATCCCCAACTGTACGAAAGTTGAACAGTGCGGGCATACTCGTACATTCAAGGTATTTTTCGATACACGGGAAAACCTCACTAGTGCGGAAAACGATCCTCCCAAATTCGGCTACGAACGTTTTCAGATAGAAGAGTTTGTCTTCCTGCCAAGGCGCTGCTTCTAGTGTCACTCATATGGGCATATTGCCGCCCAATGTCCGAATAGCCCCCGTTGTCAAAATTGCGCAGGTGAAAAGCACTGCGACTCCCCCAACGAGCGGTGCTCAAGACCAGTAGCTTGTACTCTCTGCAACCAAAAGGGTCACACTTGCAGCTCATTCAAGTGTCCTGAACTGAGGAAGCTCGCTGGGCGCTCCACTAACTCCAAATGAAAGTCATATCGTGGAATATGAATGGCGGAGTCATAAACAAAACACCGATAATCGAACATTTCTGTAGCACTGCCGATATAGTTTGCGTGAAGGAACATTTCCTCACTAGTGACAATCTTAGCCTATTAACTTTCCCTGACTGGTACTGCGTACTGGCTGTCCCTGCGAAAGTAAGCCTCACTGGAGGGCGGCCTTCAGGCGGCCTAGCAGTGCTATCGCGCTTGCACCTTCGACACGTGCTGATAATGCAGTCGGACTATTTGTTGGCCATCCGCATTGACAGACTTGCCGTGATCTGCGTTTATCTCCCAACAAACTACAATAACGAGAAGTCTGACTATAAGTTCAACTTGAGCATCGAATCCCTTGCGTGTTGCATGAGAAAAGTTAAACTGCTCGGCATCGATAGCGTCATCATAGGCGACTTTAACTGTGATGTCATGGATCCCTCCACGCACCGAACCCAGTCCCTCCTAGGAGTATTAAATGATGAGTTTAAAGTGCTTCCAAAGGACGGCCAGTTTACCTACGTGCATACGAGCGGGTCTACATCGAACCTTGATCATGCCTTTACCTCTAGCGGGATTTCAGGCTCAGTCTCTCTAATGTATGAATCGTTCTCGATTGATCACATTCCCATACAGTGCTCGCTAAGCTTACAAGAACCTCCGACAGTGTCAGCTAGAGTGGATAGAAAATGGTTCGAAGTGCGTGACTGGAAACGATTTGATTGTTCCTTATACCAGTCGGTGCTCGACGGTGTCCTGTCCAAAATCCGTGTTCCCTTCGATTTACTACAGCCTAGGTTACGTGGTTCTATCAGTGATGCCAAAACTCGGTTGAATATTTTCTTAGCCGAGATAAGCCACGGTCTTAAAGTCGCAGAATCTGCCGCGGTTCCCGTCCGGAAAGTAAGGAGAGGCACGGAAGTGCCAGGCTTCACATCCGATCCTAGCCTGGTAAACTCCTGTAAAAGTGCAAAGTTCTGGTTTGCCGTGTGGAAAGAGTGTAACCGGCCGCGATCGGGCGTGGTTAACTCGCTGCGAGTGTTTACAAAGCGAAAGTTCGATAAAGCTCTCAGGGATCACCAGTGTAAAGTCAGAGCGGGATTTACCGAGCGAATAATGAATAATCCATCTTCAATATGGAAGTTACGTGAAAAAGAATCAAAATTATGCTACAAAGAAAAAATTGAATCTAAAGTATGGCAAACTTATTTTACTAAGGAATTTTCAGCACCTGACGTTACATTGTCTTCACCATTTGCGGTCGAATTGGATAATATTCTCATACATCATCCCCCGTCAAATTTTGTAGTTTCGCGGGATGTAGTCATTGATTGTATTTTAAAATTAAGCAAGAAGCGATCTAGTGGTTCAGATGGTATTTCGGCTATCCAACTTATTTATGGAACTTTACTACTGTTCGATTACCTTACTCTCCTGTATCAAATGATCCTTTCCACAGGTATTGTCCCAGATTCATTTTGTGTCGGTATGATAACACCCGTGCTAAAGAAGGGCAAACCTGAGAATTCTTGCTCGTCTTATCGCCCCATTACTGTTTCATCTACGTTCTGTAAGATTTTCGAGCGTCTTGTATCTGCTAGTACTCGTAAGTTTTGTTGGATGCCTGAATTCCAGTTCGGATTCAGGAAGGGTTTAGGTTGCTTGCACGCCCTGCTCGTGCTTTCTGAAGTGCTCATTGATGCTAGTAATTCTGGGGAAACTCTAGTTCTTGGGTTCCATGACGTAAGCCGGGCCTTCGATTCGTCTATCCATCCACAAGTGATTCTGGAAGCGTACAGACGAGGTGTGCCACTGGATAATGCGAAGGTTTTGTATTATATGTACCGTCGGCTTAAGGCTTGTATCAAGGTCCCGAATGATCCTCATAAGACTGTTGAAGTTCCCGTTGAGAAAAGTGTCCACCAAGGATCAGTTATTCCCCTGACCTCTTCAACAATAGTGTACTAGAAGCACAGTCTAAAACCCGTACTTCATGTATTTTGAAAGGGTAGGATTTGTCCTTGTTAACGTATGCAGATGATTTACTTAACCTGTGTAGACTCGTCCCTACACTTATTGAAAATTATGATATCCTCGAAAACGAGGACAAAAAAGTTGGATTAAAGTTTAACCCCTCGAAATCAAATATTTTGTTCTTTAATGATCGTTTATCTATTAGCCAACCTGTTAAACTGGGGAGCACCCTTCTTGAACCGTCTGATCAGGTCATTTACCTTGGTGTCCCAATCGGAAGGAGTCTCCGCGAAACCCGTTGTTTGCTTATTGAGTATTTGGGGAAAAAACTCCGAACGGCGTACGCATCCATAGTGGTATATAAGCGTCGATTCTGTCGGAAATATCTTGCTATTTTGTACAATACTGTAGCCCTTCCTCATGTCCTCTACCTCACCCCTTTCTGGAAAATTTTTACCCGTTTTGAAATCAAACATATCCGTTCACTATTCTTTCGTTACCTTAAATTTTTGCTAAAATTGCCACTATGGACGCGGAACACCTATTTAATCAACAGATTTAAAGTTAATGACCCTGTTACCGCGGTGGAAGATCTCCGTGCTCGAATCCTTCGTTCTTGCAACCACCCCTGGATCACCCGTCTGTACGGCCAGGAATGATCGAGTAAGATTAGTTACCGTCCTTTAAGTGTTATTGTTATTGTTCATGTACTTTGTGTTTTTGTTTTTTTTCCTTTTCCAGTTTCTTTTATTATACTCCACTAGTCCTCATTGTAGTGCAGTGGGTCAGTAAAATTCATTCATTCATTCATTCATACATCACTGACAGAACTGGACCGGACTCGGAAACTGTGGGGGGAGTTGGAGGGGGCCTCCTGAATTCCGCCGATCCGTAGTTAATGTACTTCCGGGTGGGCTAACGATAAAACTTGACAGGCATATCAGGGACCCGACCAGATTAACCTTGAAACAGTCACTTGCCCGGTTTGGGGGAAGGGGGAAACGGTGGTATCCGGGATTAGTGGCATAAATAACTTTCGAACGGATTGTCGTTCACCAACATAATACTCGGATACGAGGAAATATTGAGGTTCCTCATAGCTTGTTCACACGGGGCTGAAACAGTGGCCGATTCTCGATCAGCGGCTGATTTACGCGCGAAAATAGCGGTTGAAAAAATTCCAAAAATCAGCCGCTGATTTTCCAAATAGGCGCTTATTTTCGTCGCGGTCACCGATCGGGATAAACTAAATCCTTTGGAATGTGACCTTTGATGACTCTAGGGACTGTAAACAGACTGTAATTAGGGGAATTAGCCAAGCTCGGCGAGTTTTAGGTCAATCCAGTTCAAATTCTGTCAGAGCAATGTGAACATAACATGATTTTTACGTTTAGCATGAAAGGATTACTAAATGATTTCGAAAAAAAGGTAGAATAATTTTCTAATTTCAATAGCGTATGCTCTGTTTATGTCTGATATTTTTTTAAATGTTTTCTTAGATAATACAATAATTTGAATAATTTTTCCATTCAACCTTCACTGAAAAGTGACTGAACAATACTAAATGACTGCATTCTGTTCTCGTACTATTTATATTTATTATTGGTTATATTTGATGTTCAGTTTTAAAAACAGAAATATTTAAATTAAATTTATTTGCTTTTTAACTTGAAATTTACCTAGTCACCTGAAATCTGTCAATATTCGATTTATGGCTTTTATCTACTCTAAAGACTACAAATCAACTATATTTGACTTTGACAAACTCACAAGATGTTTGTGTTAATTTTATATATTTTGTTACAAACAAAAAGAATATTCAGAATTAGGTTTTTCTTTTTAATTCTCCCGTCAACCCCAAACAGTTGATCCATCGTCTGAACAGATCAGCCGCTGTTTACGCGCTTATTTCAGTACCCTGTGAACAAGCTATCAGCTAGTAACAAGTAGGTTGTACTTCTCCATTATTGATAGTGCTTCCAAGCTATGGGTTAAATTTAGTAAAGGTATCATGGGAAAAGGTAATTTAACCCAGTTTAAGTCTGAACTAAGTAGGGACTGGCTCGGCAGGTATAGCTTCGAAATTGATTAAATAAATTTTCTCATGTTTTTCTCTGAGATATTTATAGAATTTTGGTTTGTTGTGTTTTGTTGTTTGCGGTTCAAGCAAGATGATCTTTTTTGTCAATTTTTTTTGAATCTGTACATTGTCTCATCCTCCATATTCTCTTCTTTTTTCCCACCCTTTTGCCCCACTTTTGTTGTGCTGTTGAAAACAGAATGTTTAGTTTCAATAAAACTGTTCTACTACTACTACTACTTTTGTAGAATATTCCCTTATAAAGTCATTGTGAATGTTAGCTGAGGAGATGGATAATTTTTCAAAGAGAGAAAGAATATTGTAAGATAGGAAGACTTTTCTGATGATGAATAAAGCAGGAAAAACAAATGGTTTCACTACATTTGCCCACTTGGAATGGTGATTGGAAACCCTCGGTCTAAATCGTCTTTCGTAAATAATATCCATTTATGTTATGAATCCATTTATGCCACAGAAAGAAGCTGAATTTAAGTGATGTAGACTTTGAACCTTGGCATCAAAGGATGTGGCGTGTTAGGAAGCCTACATCATAGGAACCTTCCTTTGAAGTGCAGTTGAACAAGTAGTATCGTTATAAGCTGTAGAAAGTCCAGTTGGGAAGCAGCATGTTTGGCCACATTCGCGTAAATGCTTATGTGCAAATTCTCAGAAGTTCTGATTGCCGACTTCATTGTGAAGCCATGAAACATTATCGACTTGGCATGGGTTAATACAGAGAGGCTACATACTGCAGCTTTCTTGACATTTAGTGTTCGATAGAACCAAACTTTCCTACTATACCTGCGATGTTGGAAGATTGGACCTTAACCCTACCATGTTACAGGGCAGGGTAATATTGAATGATCAATTGGAAGGTAAAATAAAGTCTTCGATGTAAAAAATCAAGTCTCTAGATCAAATTTCATTACAAAAGTAATGTATTTCTAAACTTTTAAGGTGGGAACACATTTTTTTTAAGGTATGTACTCATAAATGAGTTTCAATTATATATTTTGTTGCTGCCTATGTCTATATTAGCTTTGTTAGCACATGTGATCAATAAATGACTGAAGAAATTTATTTGCACATTGAAGCCACTTGAGCCTTGCCATCACAGGATGTGGCGTGTGAGGAAGCCCACATAATAGGAACCTTACTTTAAAGTGCAGTTGAACAAGGAGTATGGTTCTAAGCTGTAGAAAGTCCAATTGGTAAGCAGCGTGTTTGGACACATTCGCGTAAGTCTTATTTGTAAGTTCCGATTGCTACATTCATTGTGAAACCATGAAAAATTATTGACTAGGCATGGGTTAATACGGAGATTCTACATAGTGCAGGTTTCCTGACATTTTTGTTTGATAGAACCAAACTTTCCTACCATATCAGCTATGTCGGAAGATTGAACCTTAACCCTACCATGTTCCAAGGCTAGGTACTACTAGATGATTCAACTGGATTAGATTTCATTACACAAGTCATGTATTTCTAAACTTGTAAGGTAGGAACACATTATTTTTAGGCATATACTCATAAATGAGTTTGAATCTTTTTTTCTGGCTATATTTATATCAGCTTTGTTAGCACCTATGATCAATAAATGAATGAATGAAAAGCCCTCTGGCTATCATACAACAATACAAAACAAAAAGTGAACATTCTTACATACTTGTGTACACACTAGCAACTACTCCATCAAAAGGGTTTATTAACAAACCCAACTCCTCCCTACTTAACGCTACCTTAAAGTATGTTTCCTCACCCCGTTTCTTTTTTGCTCCAGCAAAAAAGAAACCTCAGAAATTCAGACTTACTCACGTCCCATAACCATGTCTGTATTTTCTGGTCCTGGTGTGTTTTTCTAACAACTCTAGTCACACTTCCTTACTCCCATCCTAGACCTTCCCCTTCATTCAAAAAATTACTTAAACCTGTATTATCTAAAAACAGACGTAATCTGGTTTCCTGACGACTACTTCCTTTCATCACACAATGTGATTCCAAGTATGCCGATTGAGGCATAATCAAAAATTGTTTCCAAAAATTTACCATATTCGCTCACGACTTTAGCGTATTACAATAGAAATAAATCACCCTTGCGAAAATAGGCCAAAATCTTCCGTTAACACTGGACCATTAAGATCCTTAGGATCCATTCACACTTAGGATACTTTTAAAATAATTTAATGTTGAACAAATGAAAAATGTTGGCAATAAGCCAGAAAGGCATTCATAAATGGCACTTTTAAATAACAAAAGGAGCTAGGAGCCTGTGGAGCCTGTGAATATACTACATTATCGAAAGCTCCAGAAATGTCGATTGTACAAAGATGAACGGCAAGTTTTCCGATAGTCGCCTCCTTGAGAATTGTAGGCAGGACTCTATGAGCATGGCTGCAACTGAGTCTTTTTTGAAAGGCACTGTCTAGGGAACCGGGAGCCGTACTTTATGCCCTATGGACTACGGAACCGGTAGTTCTCACGGAATTCAAACCATGAGAGCTATGATTCCGGGATGTGACGTCATAGACTAACGGAAACTTGTATGTGCTGGCTCCCGTTCCGGTAGTAAATGGAAATAGCTCACGGAAACTTCATCGTACCGGCTTCTCGTCCGGTAGTCTCACGGAATTATGTACTCAGAAGCTAGGGAGCCGGTAGGTGATACCGGAAACTATTTAATTGGAGCTTGTGTTCCGTTATTGTCAACATGGGATATAGAGCTCACGGAACAATTTGGGTGAGAGCTAGGATGCCGGGATTTTCAATGACTTAGAGAAAATAGCATGGGAAAAAATCACTACCGGAACCCGTTTATTGAGAGCTAAGGTACCGGTAGCAAAAACTATTTGGTTGAAAATGACCAGCTCACGGACACAGATGGCTATGGGCTAGGGTCCCGGTAGTGCCAAAAAAAAAAAAAAAATTGAACTCATGGACCCATGTCAATGCACACTAGAAAACCGGAAGTGAATATTTTTAACTCACGGAACCCAACTCCTGCGGGCTGGGGCTCCGGTACTGCCAAAAATTAAAATTATAAACTCACGGACATGTGTCAATATGGATTTTGAGTCCGTTACAGCTCACGGAATCCAGTTCAAAAATCTTAATTTTTTGGCCTTACCGGAACCCCAGCCCGCAGAAGTTGGGTTCCGTGAGTTAAAAATATTCACTCCCGATTTCCTAGTCTGCAGTGACATGGGTCCGTGAGTTCAATTTTATTTATTTTTTCCCTAGCCCATAGCCATCTGTGTCCGTGAGCTGGTCATTTTCAACCAAATAGTAGTTGCTACCGGTACCTTAGCTCTCATTCCGGTAGTTGATTTTTTCCCATGCTATTTTCTCTAAGTCAGTGAAAATCCCGGCATCCTAGCTCTCATCCAAACTATTCCGTGAGTTCTATATTCCAAGTAGACACTACCGGAACAGAAACTCCAATTATACAGTTTCCGGTATCAACTACCGGCTCCCTAGCTTCTGAGTACACAATTTCGTGAGGCTACCGGACGAGAAGCTGGTGTGATGAAGTTTTCGTGAGCTATTTCCACTTACTACCGGAACGGGAGCCAGCATATACAAGTTTCCGTTAGTTACGACGTCAGATCCCGGAATCGTAGCTCATATGGTTTGGTTTCCGTGAGAACTACAGGTTCCGTAGCCCGTAGGACATAAATTTCGGCTCCCGGTTCCCTAGACAGTGCCTTTTTGAAAACCAAACTGGAAGTCGCCGAACTGGCACTTCGACGTTTTGGCACTAAGAGATATTAAAAAGTTTTGCTAAAGATGCAAGACACTGTAATTGGACGGAAAGACATGCACTGGTTTGGATCTTTTCGACTTTCTTTTCGAAATCTTTTGGACTTTTCGATCTTTTCAAAGTACCTCCAACTGCACTTTAAAGTAAGGTTCCTATTATGTGGGCTTCCTCACACGCCACATCCTGTAATGGCAAGGCTCAAGTGGCTTCAGTGTGCAAATAAATCCTTCAGTCATTTATTGATCACATGTGCTAACAAAGCTAATATAGACATAGCCAGCAACAAAATATATAATTGAAACTCATTATGAGTACATACCTTAAAAAAAATGTGTTCCCACATTACAAGTTTAGAAATACATGACTTTTGTAATGAAATTTGATCTAGAGACTTGATTTTCTACATCGAAGATTTTATTTTACCTTCCAATTAATCATCCAATATTACCCTGCCTTGTAACATGGTAGGGTTAAGGTCCGATCTTCCAACATCGCAGGTATAGTAGGAAAGTTTGGTTCTATCGAACACTAAATGTCAGGAAAGCTGCAGTATGTAGCCTCTCTGTATTAACCCATGCCAAGTCGATAATGTTTCATGGCTTCACAATGAAGTCGGCAATCAGAACTTCTGAGAATTTGCACATAAGCATTTACGCGAATGTGGCCAAACATGCTGCTTCCCAACTGGACTTTCTACAGCTTATAACGATACTACTTGTTCAACTGCAATTCAAAGGAAGGTTTCTATGATGTAGGCTTCCTAACACGCCACATCCCTTGATGCCAAGGTTCAAAGTCTACATCACTTAAATTCAGCTTCTTTCTGTGGCATAAATGGATTCATAACATAAATGGATATTATTTACGAAAGACGATTGAGACAGAGGGTTTCCAATCACCATTCCAAGTGGGCAAATGTAGTGAAACCATTTATTTTTTCCTGCTTTATGCATCATCAGAAAAGTCTTCCTATCTTACAATATTCTTTCTCTCTTTGAAAAATTATCCATCTCCTCAGCTAACATTCACAATGACTTTATAAGGAATATTCTACAAAAGTAGTAGTATTAGTAGAACAGTTTTATTGAAACTAAACCTTCTGTTTTCAATAGCACAACAAAAGTGGGGCAAAAGGGTGGGAAAAAAGAAGAGAATATGGAGGATGAGACAATGTACAGATTCAAAAAAAAATTGACAAAAAAGATCATCTTGCTTGAACCGCAAACAACAAAACACAACAAACCAAAATTCTATAAATATCTCAGAGAAAAACATGAGAAAATTTATTTAATCAGTTTCGAAGCTATACCTGCCGAGCCAATCCCTACTTAATTCAGACTTAAAGTGGATTAAATTGCCTTTTCCCATGATACCTTTACTAAATTTAACCCGTAGCTTGGAGGCACTATCAATAATGGAGAAGTACAACCTACTTGTTACTAGCTGAGGAACCTCAATATTTCCTCATATCCGAGTATTATGTTGGTGAACATCTGAGCTGTCACAAAGTATTCCTGCAAAATTTCTTTTAGCAGTACTCCTGCAAAAAAAAAAAATGTTGTTACCAATATAATTATACTAAGTGATTAAATTATTGGGTCCTGCCACAAAAAGATCTTTGTCGATTTTCACTTGGAAGGTCTGTTATGATATTGATTAATTTTTTACATATCAAATTTGTCTCTCTCTCTCTCTCAATCCTGAAGGCTCTCAGTGTAATCCTTATTTATAAAAATCTACTTATAATGATCTCGGAATCCAGCTGTAGGCGTTACATTTATTTCTCTGTAAAATGACCTCATAAAGTTCCGGTTCCCCAATCCACAAAAAACTCCGACAGCTATTGCGGATTTGGGTTTTCTGCAATCCTAGAAAAAATAAAGATTTGTATTACTTCGCTCATACCAGAGATCAGACTTGTATGCCTACTATTAAATAAAAAAAAAACAAATTTATGTCAGTCTTTGAATTCTAGCTTATGGAATTGTTTCTATAACAGTGGTTCCCAACCTTTTCCGTACCGCGTGTCCCTAATCAAGGTTCCAAAAAGTCTCCGTACCCATTTTTTGACGAATTGTTGTTTTACTATTTTTTCCACGATCAGAACATCAAATAGACGATATTTATTGTCATCACTAAAATGCAAAAGGATGTAAATCAGAAATTCCGTATAATGGGAAATCTTGTTTTGATAATAATAACGAAACTGAGAAGACTCGAAATCCGCTGACACTAGATATTAAAGCAAAATACCAAGTTTGTTTGGTACCTTCGTGAGGGTCTGTTGTAATCGTTTGGGCACGAGTAGCACCGGTTGGGAATCACCGGCTTAGAAGATTTAGTTTTAAAGCTTAAGTTGCGTTTTATTGGATTCACTTTTGTTTCGTCAAAGTTTGTAGTTTGGCTCTTGTTTTGTCTTACATGCGTTTTATTGAGTTCTCGTTTCCGAAAAGTCAAACTACACCAAACTACGTCGGCGAGGTAGTTTGTAGTTTGAGATCCGTAGTTTCAGGTTCCAAACTACAGCATATGGAATGGACAAATAAAACGGCTTTTAAGCGAAACTACGCCGAAACTACATAAAAAAAACGCAACTTTAGTGTCTTTGAACTAAAAGGACTGACCAAGTCTCAGGTCATTGATCATATCATTTAACTCTGGTGTATAGTACTAAACTTAACTTGAGAAAAAGTTTATTATTGGTTGCTATAGTTTAGATCAAAACCGAATGTTTTCAAGCCCATCTATGTTTGCGAAGAAGACATATGACCATGGTCTCTAAGTGGTTTATGTGCGTCACAGTAGCCCAAAAAAATCTTCCGCAAGCCAGAGTTCTTCCGACTTTTCTGAAAAAAAAATCCATTAAAAAGGATAAAAGTTAATTCTTCCTAACATTAGAACGATTTACATTTTGGATAGTTCTCCTAGTAAGGATTAAAGTTACCTGCTATATTTTCTACTCAGATAAATCTTATCCCTAATAAGAGAACAACGTTTTACCAGGATGAAGTCCAGACAAAAATAAAAACCCTCCTTCATTCATTCAGCTGTCACACTGTGAAAATCGAGAATTGGAGTTACCGACTTTTTGAACTTATGTCTTACGCAGACAGCGATTTAATGCACTCGGTGGGTGACAGGGAACTGGTTTACTCACCCGTGCTAAACTTCATGCACACTAATTTTGAATTTGAAATCGAAGATGAAGTGACAATGCACCATACTATTTCTTTGCCATATCCCCTGCTAAGCTGGAGTGTTGGAACAGAGTTACCAAAGACCTGAAAGTAACGAAGAATATTGGTGCTAAGGCGGCTTCAAACAATAATAAGTATATTCTGGACCTGCTACGTAAGTGCGATAATGAAATATGGATATTCCCTGGCACGTTATTTGTGTTCCTGCTGAAATATCCTGTGTACCAGCGTTAGTATATTTTCGACTTGAAGCGAAAGTAAATAGTTGCAAAAAGATATTAAAAGCCATGTCTTCGACACTGGTATCGCGCGAAACTAATTTCCCATCCCTTCCATCTAGCAACAATGACAACAACAATCATGTTCCTGTGATCAACTCCAAGGTTTCACCTGACCTGATCAACCCTATGAAACGCAGACAAGCTCTTGAACACGTTTGCGGTCAAGAGTCGATTCTGGCCCATAAACCTGCTGCTAACAAAATTATCGTTTGTATAGACAGAATTGCTGCTCCGGATTTCTGTGTCTTGGCTAAGACAGCCCTACCCTCCTCTACAGTGACTATTTCAGCCAGAAAGTATAACGGATTGGAAAAGGCATCGAAAGGCATTTTTGGAGGTGGAGACGTAGCCACTTGTTTTGGTTCAATCCAAAGCAAGAACAAATGAAAAAGAAGCTACAAGGGAATAAAAAAAAAAAAAAAAAAAAAAAAAAAAAAAAGGCATCGAAAATGACTTTGAACTCTACTGGTTTAAGGAAGTCCTTGGGATCACTAATGCTATTCGTCTTGTGAACTTGAATTCCGTTAAGCTCTGTTTCACGGATCCGAGGTCACTCGATCATGCTTTAAAAGATGGTATCTGGATTGAGTTCAAATCCATTCGAGTATTTGCTTTTCATGATTTTTCGCGATGCTGCAATAAGTGCCGAACATCCGGGTATCTACAGGCGGCGTGCAAAAGTTCTCACCCAAAATGCTCACGCATTTGACCCCTGTTTGAGCCACAAAATTTCCCATACTCCCTTTCAAAATCCCCCCACTGTGACTGAATACCTAGAAAAGTCGGATCTCTGATATATCCTCGTTCCGTCCATAGCTCAAATAGGAGCATGGCTAAAAATTATGGTATCCACTTCACCCCCCCCCCCCCCCCCACTAAAGTAGCCGGATCCGGTTCGGACGCCAAATATTCAATCCAGGCCGCATAGGCTCGGTGCTGCCCAAATTGGACTCATTCCTTCCATTCGTTTCGTTTTCAGCATACACAAAGTTTTCGGACCACCCCCACCAACTGTACCAACCATCGTGGCATGAGATTTGCACACATGTCTTGGTGTGATCATCAGTTCTTATCACACATTCAGTTTCACTAGAATCTTACCAACCGTTTGCAAATGACGGGGGTGAGTAATTTTCGGATTCCTCTACCACCACCTAATCCCCCAAAAATGGCCGGATATGCGAATGGAAGTTTTGTAGGGCAGTGTGCACGGTTTTAAGTCAGTTCGGCCGTATAACTAACACGAACGGCAAGTTAGCACATCTGGAAGTATCCTAACTCACCATGACCGGAATCCCAGGTATCTCCCTCCCAGTTCTACCCACTGAGCAACTCAGCTCACTACTCGTGAGCTTTCAAAAAATGTTCGGTACCCCGCTCCAACTTCCTCACAAGTTTCGAACCGGGTCCGGACTTGAAGTGGAACATCACAGCTCTTTTCACTTGCCAAGTTTCGCTGAAATCCGATCACTTAATCTAAAGCCATGCATGCCATTGGATTCCGGCTACTCCGGACTACCTATCCCTCCACTCCCCCCCCCCCCCGGATGGTCGGGTCTGAGAGAAAACTATTCTCAAGTCAGTCTGGTCAGGTCCCTGATAAGCCTGACAAGGTTCATTGTCCTAGTACATCAGGATGTACCGATATCGGGATCACCAGGATTCACCAACCCTCCGACTCCCCCCATGGTTCCCGAATGTGGCACCGTTACATCAATGAGGTATCTAGGACTCGTGCTTGTTCTTCGCACCAAGCTTATTCCTAATTTCTCCCCTTTAACCGTGTCAAACAATTTCCGGTTCCCCATCTCCAACTTCTCCCAAGGTTACCAGATCCATAAATACTCCTTGAGCCCAAGCTGAATAAACCGTCATAGCTTACGTATCCGTTTTCTGCATAGTTTAAATTTATGTTACCGGATCTGGCCCGGATCTGATGTAGGTTGTCAGAGAAACAATGTCTTTCCAAATACCAAGTTTCACCCGTTTGAAATTTATACCACCCTCTATTTTCCCGATTACCCTCCCTCCACTCCCTATGTTCCAGGAGGTTGGATCACAGAACTTAAAATTTCTAAGCCAATCATGTCAAATCTCTAATATCATGGTCCTAGCACAATTGGAAGTAACTTCAGACACGTACCTTAACACGCGATCGAAGTATCATAATTTGGTTGGGTCCTTGATACGTTTGCTAAGTTTCCCTGTCCTAGACTATGAGGAAGTGCCCGAACTAGCAAAACCTGGACCAACCGACAGACCGACGGAAGAACAGAAATCACGACTGTTACAAGATTACAATTATTTACGATCAACATCAGTTTCTACTGGTCTGATTTGGCTTACGGGCAATGAGGAAAACCGGAAGAAGAACAGAAAATTTGTCGCATGCTTAAGGTGTTGAGATTGAAGCAGAAGTTTCGTCTTTCTCATGCTCATTTACAGGCCCAAGCGGGATCCTGATTATGGATTTGCAGGTTTCTGTCAATGCTAAAGCATTATGCTAAAGCTAAAAAAAAATTAGTTGTCTGCTTTTTGTTTTGACTCTGGTCCAGCCAAGCCTTTACTGATCGTGGAAACAGGTTCAATCAGTACCATGTCTTCCCAACCAAATAGTCTTGCCAATTCCGGAATATCAAATAGCAAAGGTTATCCCATACTTAAGCAGTTGCACGACCAAAGAAACAGGTTCTACATGTTGATTTAAGGGAGCTAGGTATATCTCCCTAGTAGGTATATTCTACCTGATAAGGTAGAATAAGCAAGAGGGATTCTTTAGGATTCAGAGCGCAGCGAAGTGCTAGTGCCGGGAATAACAAATGTATTTTCACGAGGATATAGCTTTTATTCCAAACCTTATAGCGGTGATTATGCTTTGGATAAATTTGGACCCAGGTAACGCAAATGCATTAACTGGCACGTATTTGCTTTCATTTACGGCAGGATTTAACGGATTTCACCTGAAGAAAAATCAAATACCACTCTTACTAAAAGGATATTTTGTTTTCAATTAGGGCATCCCGCAAATTTTACCGCATTTTGATTGGAGGATACCGTTGAGATACCCTGTTTTCAAAAGGCAACACTGATCAAGTTTGACAATGGCAAAGCTGATCACGTTTGACAGTTTTAATAGGAATCGGGTATCTTCGGTAGGAGATTTGGTGAATGTTCCCTGAAGCTACGGTGGCGGACATAATTTTGTGGGCTGAAGTAATATGTGACCATTTTTTCTCACGCATGTTCCATGACTGCTTGCGTCGTCGGAATATTAGTTTAATCGGTGCATGATTTTAGGCACTTAGTAGTCCCGATCCAAAGACTAGATAATACGTTCTGAGGATATATTCACAGTTGAAAAAGTCTTGAACAGAGGCATTTAGTGAAGGGCAAGCTTCTACGGGATAAGCGCATCTTGTGCGCTGTTCAAATATATGATGTAACTTGTCTTACGGCGTATAAGGCTTATTACAGATTCCTCTTTTTCTTGGAGCGTGCAATAACAAGGTGAAGAAGGAGGATAGACTCGCGTTATAATATTGTTTATGCAGGGCCAATCAGATCGCTTGGTTGGTTCCACCAGCGGGCCGAGGGAAGGAGCAGTGTCGTCAGAGTTGCCACGGGAAGCACTGAGACTCTACTTTGTTGGAAGCTGAAGAAACAACTTTTCTTCAAAAGAACACATCTTGTTCCGTTACGACTGCTTATTGTTAGTTCGAGGACCAATGCTTATTATCCGTTAATTTGGTAGCTTTTTACAACATAATCGGCGTCAAATTGTATTCGTGTGCTTCCAATAGTACTAAGAACATTTTTTTCTGATCTCTAGAAGTTGAAAAGCTGTATCAGCGCGGCAACAACGAATGTTGCATAGATAAAAGCTGTTTACCTAGTATTTGAACAAGGATGTGTCTTATCCCCTCTTGTAATCAATTAGTTTTAACCGAAAAAAAAAAATATGTTTCATTGAAACCTACTAGTTAGGTAGTAAGATAGTGTTGAAGCCATAGGCTTGGAATGGTTTATTAAGTGGAAGAAAACGGATGTCCAGTTAACTGGATAACGCGACAAGGTTAACATACGAAAATAGAATTTCTGTCACTTGACTTGACGTAAGAAAGTTTGGGACAGGTTCGTTGACCCCAGAACATATCTCAAAATCGTATTTTCTTACAGAATGTTGTGGCTACGAACTTGCAGACCCTCAACTTGCATCTCACTGAAAGCTTTGGCCGTTTTCACTGGCCAGTGGTGATAGCCGTCACATCGTACGTAAGTACGTATTTGGGGCTATTTTTTCTTCCTTGCCACAGTTGGTCCTCTATGCCTACATATGATCGACACCCTAGATTGACTGCAAATCGTGGCCATCGTTGGGTAGACGAGTTAGCTTGGTTATGGGTAATGACAATCTCCTTTTGGCAAGCAACAAGATCCAGTTTCTCTTTCCTGGCAGGTGATAGAAATTGAATTGTGTGATTCAGCAATTTCAGCTCTGCAAAAAAAAGACTCATAGTTGCTACTTGCGAGACTAGATCGATATTCAGTACTTCAGCGCGTATTTACTTCAAGCGAAATGCATAATTCAAGCGTAAAGAGTGAGATTGAGATGAAGTAAATTGTGCATTTACAGATGAAAGAGCGCGTGTCACGTTGTCCACTTAACTGGACCATAAATAAGAAAGGCATACAGCAGTGACATCTCTTATACAATATTCTGATAAGAACAACGTTCTTCAAGACTTTAGATGATATCACTTATAAGACATTTAGCGATGCTTCATTTATTGACCTGAACCTAGTTGTGTAGTCCAGTTAACTGGAAAAAATTTCAGAACAGAAAAAAAAACATACCCAAGTGATTTTGGTAAGGGTTTAGTTAAAAGTAAGGTTGAAAGCCTTAGAGGCTCTTTAGTTCAGAGGACATAGCTGGTTCCTGGACAATAACCGGTGAAAAGAGGCCACAGGAACAGGAGGGGTTTCCTAGGCTAAAACCCCATTCTTCGACAAAAAGACGAGTAGTTCTTTTCCACAGTAACTATGCATCTTTGAATTCCACTCTCGAAAAAAACAACAGCAAATTGCAAAAAAGATTCCATTGACAAGGACTGGGATGATATTAGTTGCGTTTTTTGTCTCTGGTTCCTGTTCCGTGTTATATGTTCACAGTTGTCTGGTTTGGGTAAAAAACGGCGTTTTGCTCACGCTGTTCCGTGTTTCATGTTTCGTCGCTGTTCTGACGAAAACACAAATTTAGGATCCTGAGCATGTCTTAACGGAAAATCTGTTAAATTGCAAATTGTATTCCAAAACGACCATATTTTAGGATCCAGCTTTATCCTCCAGACTTCTGAAATTCTTTCTTTTCTATCTGTGAATCCCTCTGCAGTTTTCTATCTGAACAGTGATAAAAAATTGCTAGGAAAGAAAGTTCCGTGTTTTGCAAAACAGACAGCGGAACAAAGAACACGGAACGCAGAACAGCGTAGAAAAACAGGAAAATGAGAAACAGTGGGTTCCGTGTTTTGACAAAAACGGGAAAAATATAAAACAGAGAGAATACAGCGAACAGAACAGTGACAAAAAACGCAAATATTAATTAATGCTAGACTTTCATGCAGTGGAGTCCAGTAGCAATGCTTATCACTAGGCAAGTTAGATGTCTTAAGCAACCTAAATCAGCTCAGAGCGAATTCTACAGGGTTGACCCTTATTTTTTCGAGGATACAGGAAACGATTTGCCAACTGTCGGGTACACTGTTTACTATGAATCGGTCAGGAACACCGAAGACAAAGTCTCAGTTGCCCGGAGGACTGTACCCCAATTATTGGGAGTTCGTATCGACTGCAGCTTCAGTTATACTGTCTCTCTTAGTTCCACTCAGAGGCCCTTTTGTTGCGTTTATTGTAGAAATTTTAGAAATTTGAAAAGTAATCTTTGCAGATTGTACTTATCGTTACAGTAGAATAAAACATTATAGTATATTTTAGAAAGTGGTTAACGGCTAACGAAGGTTATCCTGACTAGGTTAGTGTATCCCGTCTTGTATTTGTTGCCTTCTTTCAATTTCTTTACTTAGTTTCTTATATCTTTGTATCACAACAACGGCTAAAAGTTCACCATGAATAAATAGTAGATATGCAGAAATAGCCCAAGCTGAATGAGATTGACATTGAGCCTCAGGAGGACTCTTGCCAAGAAGGACTGAAACACACGATGAAAAGTTAAGGTAATCAGGATATAAAAAAGCAGAACCGAAGTAAGAAAAGAGCGCCATGCTTAGTAACTTTGAAAAAAAAAAAATTTGGAGTTCCCTGGAAGAAGATGTTTCGATAAATCAAGAGTCAAACAAAATCTGCATCTAAATTTTAAAATTCTATAGGATATTTCTGCTTTGCACATGAATATGTATATCTAATAGAGCGGAGCACTGGTGAAAGGTCTCTTCAATAATATTAAGTCTTCAATAGCATTTGTATATATATAAATTGATGACCTGCTGTAGGCTAGTTTAATACAGTGGAGCAATGAAAGAAAAGAAAGCAAGAAAGTACTACTAATCACATCAAGACTGAAAGGCACTCAATGAATATTATAAATTTTTTAATACTTTCTCTTTTCTTTCTTTTTACAAACCTTTTAGAAATCCTTTTATCAAAAAAAAAATGAAAGAGCACTTCTAGGCAGGCTTAGTTCCAAGATGGCTAGAAAAGAAAATTATGAGAACAGATATCTAGTAGCCTATATGGTTGATGTACCTTAGACAATCTGGTGCAAGGTCTCTTCAGTAATATTAAGCCTAATATTTACATATTTTTATGAAACAATTGGCTAGCTATAAGTCAACTTGAGTTCAGTATTATTATTAAAACATAGGAATATCAGGCTAGGGACTGGAGCCTAGACTTGCAAAAAAAACAACAGTCGAATGGCAGTGATACGAACAATTAGTCATGCATGCTATAGTCCAAACCAAGCGCAAAAATATACAACCTCCCATTTTTCCACAGTTTCCGATTCCGGATTCCCCTTCTCTCCCATCTCCTCACGATGTTGGCCGTTTACAAATTAGTTTGGTCGGATCCCTGACATGCGAGCAGAGTTTCATCGTCTTCAAGTGCCCCAGCTCAACAATGGACTGACAGACCGACTGAACAACGGAATAGTGGTCGGTACATGACACTTGAGTATAGCTGCAAGTGCCATAAACAAAATAAAATATGAATATTCAAAGTACGAGCAAACAATTTGCGCAATATACTGAACAACGAAGCCAAGTTATTGGCTGACCAAAAAGAGAAAAACAAAATGCCTCTAGAACTGTCGGTCCAACCGAAGCTTTCTTGGATGTGCCATACTGGTATCGAATTAGTATACAGATTGACAAGGACTGCAAACTTCTAACTTCACTGGATTGCTGTTATCAAGTGGAACAGTCAGAAAAGAATTTCGAGGCCCGACCTAGCTCGAACTTTTTTCAGAAAGTAATTTCTCACCATGACAGTAGTAATTATTAGTTATGACTATTTGAAACGTTGATTAACTGCGTTGTACCTTAATAAATATGGATAGAAACTGGTAAAACAAGATTCATTCAAAATCCAGACACGTGTACCGTTAAAATGGGTCACTGACATCGAATCTTGCCAAAAACGACTATTCAAATTGGCAAAGGTTGCCTCTTACTAAGACGGTTTCGCCACACGTTTTACGGCTTTGTACTCTGTCGCTACATTGTTAGAGAATACGTGGCCAACAGTCAGTTTTGTGCTCCCAAACTGCTGATGGAAAACAGACCGGATTCCAGCTACCTCTACCACTAGAGGGGGTTTGCGATGGATATCTCCAGTTTACGTTTATCGATGCACAAAATTTACTCCTTATGGCTGTTTAAAGAAATTTTTCTTAGCACTACCAGATGAGCAATTGTTGTACCTTCAGAAAGCTACATCATATTTTATCATTTCCAACCAAGGTATAAACACATACGCCATCTAGGCGGGCAATAAGTTCAGATTATTGCTGGTAGATGACGTCTGTCTTAGTTACCCGGAAGAAAACGGTCAATCCATCATGATAATCACTTGATCACCTCCGGGAAAAATCTTTGCTTACGTTCTTGGAGAGAGAAGACCTTTTTTGTTATATTACTGAGAAGTATATATTTGGTTATTTTAAGAGAGAAGAGCACGGTGCATTTGAGCCATAGGCTACCCTGGACACCTGTCCCCACCCCTCGTTTTGCTGATGGGTTTTGAGAGTGGAACTTAAGGTCTGGCCCGCCGGTCTCAAGAGGATTTCCACGTTATCCACCAGGTCCCAGTGACCCTATTCAAGACCTAGCCTTATCAACTACCCTCGAAACCACATAAGGAAACATTCCAAGCAAAGTATTTAATATTTCTCCGCAACACTGTTTCTCAGAATGTCTGTATATTTTCAAACATGACATCAACATTTTCATCAGCTTGTTATAGTGGATATTTTTCGTTCTTCAAATAAGCCACGATTACAGAACATAAAACAGGCTATAAGCCATGCAGGTTGTCTAGCCTATAATTGACTCTGGAAAAGAAAATGGTTCAGCACCAGCTGCTTGATCATAACAATCCTAAAAGGGAAGGGCATCGGCATCTCAGATTCCCAGTCAAGGGGAGCACAGCAATATCTACGCAAACAAATCTTGGACTGTCGATGAATAGGAACGCAACTAAAATAAGAAATCTAAATAACTGACAATCGTAAAGAATTCGGTATCCTTTTGTCTCTTGAAATTGATACAGCAGCAATATTTTTTTAAGACAGGTGGAAAAGAAAACACAATTTGTCTGTGTTTTTTTTTTGCACAACCTTGCTAAAAAGTAACACGAACAAGTTTCTTCAAGAACACTCAATCCAGATTTGCAACAATTCGTGTTGTACCAAAAGCACTAACTCCTAGAATTTTATTTCAAACTACCTAAGATTATTGGTCAAGTTTTACTGCATTTTCTTGCTTAGTGTCTACACTTACGTACTGAATTCTACACAGAAAGCAAACCTAGTATGACTATACGACTAGGCTCTTTGTTAAACTCTCTACAGGCTGTTCCGATGGTCCAACTGCAACCCGCACTGTTAATTTCCGCCGTTAGGCAGCATTACTTTTCTTCCGTTATCATGTTTAATCTCTTTTGTTCTTGTTGTACGCAGTCTGGACTTGGGATATCTTTTTAACCACGAACCGTTTTATTATCATTACATACTTCTGTTCTCTGCTTTGATCCTTTCATAATTTCTTTGTGTCCCTTCACGATGTTCAAGATCCTTTCAAGATATCCCCCAGAAAATGAATGAAATGTAGCTGAGAATGCTGATATTGTCTCCGAGAGTTTGGTGTGTATCCGTATATTCACTTTTCTACAGAACACTGCCAAGTCTGCTACTGTTCGCAGACGATATTGCTCTGATCGCAGGATCTGAACAAAGACTACAGAATCTGCTCCAAATCCTGGGTGAGATTTTGGGACAAAAAACTAATAGAGTTGAATGTAGATATAACAGTAGTAATGATATTTAGAAAGGAAGGTAAAACACCGGTGAACCAAGAATTTGTTTTTAAGGGAAGACAAATCCCAATGAAGAAAGAATGGATGTATTTGGTATGTAAGATGAGTGCACGTGGGGGTCAAGTAGCCATATAGAATATTTCGTCACGAAAGGTAAAAGGTGCGTAAGCATGTTGCATGCCAGTATATTCAGAAATAATAGTAATGTAAGAATGGTTAAAGAAGTTTTTTTTTGAAAGGGCTGCCGATAATTCGATATGGCGCAGAGCTACGGGGATTCGGAGTAGCTGGACAATTGGATAAGTTACAATTAAATTATTTTAAAAGGAACCTAGATGTAAATATTGAATCTAGTGGTAAAGAGTGGTTTAGGTCTATCGCCACTATGGAGTGGGAGGTCAACGAGAATGGTAAACTTCTGTGAAACAATTTTGATTATGCCTCAATAAAGACTGTTAAAAGAGGCAAATCTAGAATCAGACTGCGATGAAAGGGAGTAGTCGTGAGCAAACCAGATTAAGTGTATTTAAGATGATACAGTTTTAATTAATTTGTGGAATGAAGGGGAATGTCCAGGATGGGAGTTAGGAAGTGTGACTAGAGTAGTCAGACAGACAATCCAAGACCAAGAAGTACAGTCGTGGTTATGGGAGGTAAGTAAGTCTGAATCTCTGAGGTTGTATGCTGGGGAAAAACAGAAATGGAGTGAGAAAATAATTTTAAGGTAGGGTTCAGTAGGCTGATGGTTACCACTCGGTGCAAGAAGAAAGTATATGGGAAAAAAAGGAAAGATCGGGTCCTTACTACTTCTGCCCTATGTTTGAAGAAATGAATGAGGATATATGCCACCTTTTGGGTGATTGTAGAGAGTTACGCGGACTAAAGGAGGAGATTTTTGGGGTGGGGGGGGGGGGTTCAAACACCGGAAAGCTTTATTTTCATTGGGAAGCTCTTAGTGTGTATATACGAATGAAGGATGTTCACTTTTTATTTTGTTTTGTTGCATGGCGGCCTGATTTCCTTAATTTGCAATTACATCATCCATTCATTTAGGGATCACAAGTGCTAACAAAGCTAAAATAAATATAGCCAGCCCTCAAAAATACAATTCAAACTCATTTATGAGTATATACCTTAAAACATATGTTTCCACCTTATAAGTTTATAAATACATGACTTTTGTGTTTAAATCTGATCTGTAGAAGTGATTGTTACATCGACGATTTGATTTTCCTTTCCATTTACATCATCCACTATCACCTAGCGTTGTCACATGGTAGGGTTAAGGTTCAATCCTCCAAGATAGCTGGTATGATAGGAAAGTTGGCTTCTATCGAACATGAAATGTCAGGTAAGCAGCACCGTTTAGCATCTCCGTTGGAACCCATGCCAAGTCCATACTTGTTCATGGTTTCAAAATGCAGTCGGCAATCAAAACTTCCACATAAGCATTTACCCTTTTGTCGCCAAACACACCGATTCCCAACTGGACTTTCCAGAGCTTATAACGATTCTGCTCGTTAAACTACACTTCAAAGAAAGATTATTATGATTTAGGCTTCCTCACACACCCCATCCTTTGATGCCAAGGTTCAAGTCACATCACTGAAATTCAACTTGCTCCTGCGTCATAAATCAAATATTATTTATGAAAACCGATTGCATATTGTGATGACCTTAATAGGCGTCTTACTGCCAGTGGTAACGTATAAAAATGGCACCAAGAGATCTTGACTTCGCCCATGTCCACAATGTTGCCAGTGCGTTGACCTTATCGACATTTCGTCGGACAATGAAATTGATACCACTCTTCACGTTGATATCTAAGAACTGACAATTATCACTGTGTGTTTTTCGCAGTCTTACTCTACGTTCAGACAGAGGAGTCGGATGCGGAACTACATTTTTGCTGTAGCTTTGTAGCAGCTACAAAATTGATACAGGGTTCCCACACGGCGATTGCTTTCAACTACAAAAGGTGGCAAATAATTCCAAATAACAAAATGTGGGTTTTACTCATTAGTCTGGGACCGAAGACAGTAGGATAATAAAAATATGAAAAATAAATTCTCAATCTGGGGTAACGGTTCTGACAATGACTTGCGGGTCTATCGACCCCTCTATCTGAGTCCGGGATGGATAGTTGAATCAGGCGAGGGCCAAGGAAGTCATGAAGTTGAGCAAATACAAATGTCATCTTGAACTCTTTGCATTCCTGTTTGTTTGTATTGTTAGCCTACTACGACCAGCTAACCTACTATGCTGATTCCGATTCTGACTTGTAAATATCCTTCTAAACACAAAGGGAAAAGAGAAAATTCTTGTAATTTATTGAACATGACTATAGGTTTTATTGCACAGGATTTGAGCTTATGCAGAGAAATCGGCTTAGTAGTTACTGTTTGTTGAAATAAGAAAAACTACACTCCTTCCGGGTTTCGAAAACTCAGCAAAGGGTCAGGTTTACTCATAAACTTGGAACAAAAAAAGGTATAATAACTTGAATGCTTAATTCCACTCTCCCTTGCAGTAGTCGAACATATGACTGTCTTTTGCTCGATGTTACAACAGCTGTACTCCAATACCCATATTGGTCCATCCATAGGTTAAATAAAGAGGCCTGAGCTTGCACCCACACTGAAAGCTGTTAAAGGCAAGCAACAGTGAAAAATCAAAAGCTCTGTCAGCTAATTGCAGGCACTTCAGCTCCCTTTTATAATACTCATTAGTATATTTGTCACTAGCTGTTCCTGTTGCCTCTTACTAATCATGAATCCAGTAAATGCTCTTGATCAGATACAAGTAGTTATATAAAGGGGGTTCTGGCTCACCCTCCCCCCAATTTCAAAACCCCATTTTAACATCAATTTCTTAAATTTTAACATCCTTTTTACCAAATTATCCCCCTTTTTAAGAACATTTTTATTTTCTTACTTCCAAAATAAAGGATACAAGAAATGAGAATATTACCCTTTACTACATATAAAATACTACAATATACTACTACTTCTTTTTTATTCAAATATTACTGAGTAAACAGTTCTAAATCCACATATGTTTCTTTGTTCTTGTTTTCGCGTACAATAGGCTGCAAAACTAGATTTTTCTTTAAAAGTAATTCGTTAGCAATGGCATTATATTTCTGAGTTATAAACAAATCACAGGGTTTGTCATTATGATTAATGACTACAACCAACTTATCACCATATTTTGTCTTAGCAATTCTCATTTTAACAATAGTATATTTCAAACCTAGAACTAGTTCTTCTTTCCTGATTGTCTCATTGTATTTATTCATTCTGATTGTATTCAAGACTTCCTTTGTGGACTCCATTTATTAGCGGATGATTTTATTAAATAAAAATCCCAATCGCTTTGAAACATCTGGTAATAGAAACCAACCACGTTTATCACATAAATGCGATAGATACAAACGCATTACTGAGTTTCCATGATGATATGATGATTACCGATTTTGAACTTTATAAAATATTTTTGCAAAACCCCACACCCCCAGACTTTGAAAATTAAGAGGTGTGATGTTGGTACACCCTGATTGGTGTAGTGTTTGTGGTGATGTGGCCTTAGTCTGGGGGGCCCTGAACGGGGAACCCGCAAGTTTTTATTGCCATCCCACTATCGACAAACAGAAACTGCGGTCAGTGGGATTCGAAGGTCTGAATGGCGATAAGTCAACGCTCGGCCAAGCGTTGAACCATTACGCCAAGGGTCCTTGTTCAATACGCAAAAGTTTCCGAGTTAAGATGAGATTGTGTTAGTCACACCGGAGACTGTAATTACATCACAAATTGACGGCGAGAACTTTGAATGACGCAGCTCATTAATGCGCGTATGAAATAAAGATCTGTTTGACAGTTAGGAAACAATATTCAGTATAGCAATAGACTATATGTTTGGTAATTTCTCTTGACTTTTTATAGATTTATTACAATATTTATAGCCATTCAGACGGACTTGTTTCATGTATTTTTCGCGAGGAAAAAATCGAAAGGTTTTACGCATCTCTGTTTCTCTCTGAATTACCTCCTCAATTGTTAATTGTCCGCATTTTAGCATTGACAACAACTCAGTATAAAAATTGTAATTTGTCCTAAATTCTGCTTTTTCATCAGCAATGCTTAACTGCTTTTCAATTATTTCGATGATAACAGCACCCAAACTTAAAGAAGCTAACGGTAGCACTAGAAACGCAGACATTCCTGCTGCCGAAAAGAGGAATTTGGATACAAGTAAGCTCTTACTTATACGATTGTAGTACTTGTAACTGCGACGGTAAATATACATTTTCTTTTCTAATTCTTCCATTTATTATATAATAAAATTGTTTCAGAAATTATTTGATTGAATGAAAGGTTCGCGATTCGGAACACATCCGCCACCTGCTAAACTGTACGGAATCTTTCTTGACTGATCGGAGACAATCTAGACAGCGCTTGCTTCGTGAAACGCAAAACACATCTGCTATCTACGGAACTGTACTGAAACTTTCTTGACTGATTGGAGACAATCTAGACAGCGCTTGCTCAGTGAAACGCATACTGAAACCAGTGCTTTTCTTTACGACTGAGAAAACGCAGACGGGAGAAATTCATTAATAAAAATGTTCCCCTATTAAATGATGAATACTGCAGAGGTTATTCAGCTTTGTAAAAAGGTTATATCAAACAACAAAGCGGTTATACGAAGGTTACCGCAATACCGAATTAATGAACTGAGGACTTATGCGAAAATTAATAAAATAAAAACAAATGGAGCTAAGAAACATGAAATAACAAATAGTATAATAAACCATCTTGATAAGTATATTTTAATAGCTGAAGAAAAAATTAATATTGAACGCAGAAACGAAAGAATCCATAAGAACAGACCATCAGACTACAAGCCAGAACCGAAATTACGAATCATTCTGGAAGATGAGATAAAAGAAAATAATATCACCATTACAAAACTAAAACAAGAATAAAATGATAACAAAGAAAAAGAGACAAGTGAATTAAAGAAATTTCTCAAAAACAAGAACCAATCAACTCGCGGAAACCGAGAAGAAGTACTAAAAAGAGTTGGAGAATACTATAATAATATTATTACCAAACATAAAGATTCCGTACAGAAAAATAGAGATATCATAAGAGATCAAACAGAAAGACGTGATAACAGTAGACAGAAACCAATTGGTTTATCAACTCTCTTCATAAATAAGAAAAAAATCAAAGAAGAAAAATTAATTCCTGATCATTTATTTAGAACGGAAGAAGAACAACAACCTACTATCTCTAGGGAAAATGAGAATTTGTACACTGTAAACGTATCAGTTGAAAGCAATGGAAGAGATGAACATACTCTTATTGCTTTTGTTTTCGCAGATTTGAGACGAAGAATGAATGAACTTTATCAGTATAGAGTTCAGTTTGTAACTCGTGTTATTTTCCATCGACAGGAGAATGATGAAGAAGTAGTAGTATATTACAACAGTACTTCTTGGATTTTAAATAAAAATAGCATTCTTACTCATAATCATTTGGATGATAATAACAAGAGACTTAGTTCTTTAAGTAATACCCCTCGATCTGGGCTACAATTTAGTCGGTATGAAGGAATTGATTATAGGATGACACGAATAGAATCTTACATGGGAGGAACGTTTAAAATACTGCCAGATTTCGTAAAAAATAAAAGAGCTTGCTTGAATATTGAAAATAACGACCAGAAATGTTTCCTTTGGTCTATCTTAGCAAATCTACATCCAGCTAAGAATCATCCGGAAAGAATTTCGAAATATAAACAATATGAGAACGAATTTGATTTCGAAGGGGTTACCAAATTCCCAATGGATACTAAAGATATACACAAATTTGAAAATAGATACAACATTAAGATTTGTTTATTTCAAATTGAAAAAGAGAAAATTATCAGAAGTCATATACTAAAAAGTACAATCAATGGCAAAACAGCTAAACATGTTATTAATTTATTATATTTCGATAATCATTATGTACTGGTAAAGGATCTGAGCAGATTAGTTGGTCCTCAAATATCTACAAGACAAAAAAAGACATACCTCTGCACTTTTTGCAGAAGGCATTTTACAAAAGAAGAACAATATGAAAAACATGAGAGTAAAAATAATTGCGAAGATCCTGATATTATAATGCCTCCTGAAGGTTCAAGTATACAATATAAAAATATTGCAAAACAAATGAAAGTACCTTATTGCATAATAGCAGACTTTGAGTCTTATAACGAAGAATACAATCAGGTAAACGGAAAGAAAACAATAAAAGTGGCCAAACAGAAACCATTTGCTTACGGATTTCAGGTATGCTGTTCCTTTGATACAAACCAGAACAAATACTATGACTATTTCGGTGAAGACGATGCAGAACATTTTGTTAAAACCGTTACAAAAGTATCCACAGAAATTGCGAACAAATATGAAAGCAGACAAAGAAACCATACTTATACCAATGGAGAAATAACCGAAAAATGGAATAAACTAATTAAAAAGACTTGTCACATCTGTACAACTGAAATTACTGAAAATCCAAACTTTGATCACGACCACATGACAGGAGAAGATAGAGGTTTTGCTCATGCTGAATGTAATATGAAATACAGGATTCCCAAGCATATCCCTGTAGTAATGCATAATTTATCTAAATATGATTCCCATCTGTTTGTTAGAGAATTAATACCTGATAACGGAATTTTTGAAAGTGCAGAAAGTTTCATCTCATTCTCAAAATCAATCAGTATTACAAAAGCGGATACGGAAATAAAATATGAGATGCGGTTTATAGATTCAATTAGATTTATGGCTTCATCTTTACACAAGCTATCAGCAAATATAGCAAAATGTGATTGCAAAGTACCTTGTAATCATCTAAGACAGAATTTCAAATTCACATCTAACAGCTTCAAAAATGACGATGAATTCAAAGAAATAATTAAAAAAGGGGTATATCCCTATGAATTCGTAGACAGTTTCGATAAAATGAAATGTACAAAGTTACCACCAATAGAAAGCTTTTATTCTAGGTTGACGGGGAAAGGTATTGACAAAAGTGATTATAAAAGAGCGGTATCTATATGGAAGCAATTTAACTGTGAAACATTACTTGGTTATACCAAATTATACCTAAAAAGTGATGTTTTAATATTGTCGGATGTTGTAGAGAATTTCAGGAAAGTTTGTATACATAATTATGATCTGGATCCACTTCATTACTTCTCAGCTCCAGGACTAACATGGGATGCTTTCCTAAAGCATTCGAAAGTAGACTTGCCGTTATTCTCAAAGGAAGACATGTATACCTTTATAGAAAAAGGAATAAGAGGTGGTGTATCCCAATGTATAAAAAGATACGCAAAAGCAAATAATAAATATACAAGTGATTATAATAAACATAAACCATCTAATTATTTAATGTATTTAGACGCTAATAATTTATATGGGTAGGCGATGTCGCAGAATTTACCAGCGAATGATTTCCAATTCATTTCAATACCGGATGATTTGAAAGAAAGGAATGAATGCGAATCATTCGAGTATTACAACCATCTAAAAACTCATATCAATTCGATAATGAAATTACAGAATGTAGGTGCTATATATGAAGTAGATTGAGAATATCCAAAAGAACTACATGAATTACACAAGGATTTACCATTAGCACCCGAACACTTTAACGGTAAGCTATGTACCACAGTATTAGATAAAACCAACTATGTAGTTCACCACAGGAATCTAGAATTCTATTTACAAAAAGGTTTGATATTGAAAAGAGTACACAGAATACTAGGATTCACTGAAAGTGCTTACTTAAAAGGATATATAGACCACAACACAGCACTTAGAACTAAAGGTACAAATGATTTTGAAAAGGATTTCTTTAAGCTTATGAATAATGCTTGCTTTGGAAAAACTATGGAAAACGTAAGGAAGCGAGCGGATATGGAAATAATAACGGATGATGCAACAAGAGAAAAACTAATAAAGAAACCCAACTTTAAATCTGAAATAATATTCAGTGAAAACTTTTCAGTAGCAAGAATGTCAAAGGAAAAGATAAAATTAGACAAACCAATGTATATCGGCTTTGCTGTATTGGAACTATCCAAGTTATTGATGTATGAATTCCATTATGATCATATGATGCCTAAATATGGAGATAAAATTGATTTGTTTTTATATGGACACTGATTCTTTCATATATGATATTAGAACTGAAGATTTTTATCAAGATATCAAACAGGATTTGAATGAGAGGTTCGATACATCTGATTATGCGAAAGATAATCAATATGGGTTTCCTAGTGTAAATAAGAAAGTGATAGGAATGATGAAAGATGAATTAGGTGGACAGGTTATGACAGAGTTTGTTGGATTACGATCAAAAGTATATGCTTATTTAAAGGACAACCAAGACCCTTCAAAAGCTAGCAAAAAACTGAAAGGAGTTAAAACCAATATAGTTAAAGATAAAATTACGATTCAAAACTATAAGGATGTACTGTTTGGTAAAACTGAAAACCTTTCTGTGACCCAGTACAACTTAAGATCATACAAGCACAATATGTTTCTAGAAGAACAGAATAAAAAAGCGTTAGATCCTAAGGATGATAAAAGGATAGTAACAAGCGATAAAATACACACTTTACCTTTAGGTTATAAACATTAAATTCAAGTACCTACTTAAAAAATTCAAGTACCCACTTCAAAAATTCAAGTACCTACTTAAAAAATTCAAGTACCTGGATAAAAATAATTTATTTTTTAAAAATAATTTATTTGGATAAAATAATTTATATGGGTGGGCGATGTCGCAGAATTTACCAGCGAATGATTTCCAATTCATTTCAATACCGGATGATTTGAAAGAAAGGAATGAATACGAATCATTCGAGTATTACAACCATCTAAAAACTCATATCAATTCGATAATGAAATTACAGAATGTAGGTGCTATATATGAGGTAGATTTAGAATATCCAAAAGAACTACACGAATTACACAAGGATTTACCATTAGCACCCGAACATTTTAACGGTAGCTATGTACCACAGTATTAGATAAGCAAAACTATGTAATTCACCACAGGAATCTAGAATTCTATTTACAAAAAGGTTTGATATTGAAAAGAGTACACAGAATACTAGGATTCACTGAAAGTGCTTACTTAAAAGGATATATAGACCACAACACAGCACTTAGAACTAAAGGTACAAATGATTTTGAAAAGGATTTCTTTAAGCTTATGAATAATGCTTGCTTTGGAAAAACTATGGAAAACGTAAGGAAGCGAGCGGATATGGAAATAATAACTGATAATGAAACAAGAGAAAAAATAATAAAGAAGCCCAACTTTAAATCTGAAATAATTTTTAGTGAAAACTTTTCAGTGGCAAGAATGTCGAAGGAAAAGATAAAACTAGACAAACCAATGTACATCGGTTTTGCTGTATTAGAACTATCCAAGTTATGGATGTATGAATTCCATTATGATTATATGAAGCCTAAATACGGAGATAAAATTGATTTGTGTTATATAGACACTGATTCTTTCATATACGACATTCGAACCGAAGATTTCTATGAAGATATCAAACAAGATTTGAATGAGAGGTTCGATACATCTGATTATGCGAAAGATAATCCATATGGGTTTCCTAGTGTAAATAAGAAAGTGAGAGGAATGATGAAAGATGAATTAGGTGGACAGGTTATGACAGAGTTTGTTGGATTACGATCAAAAGTATATGCTTATTTAAAGGACAACCAAGACCCTTCAAAAGCTAGCAAAAAACTGAAAGGAATAAAAACTAATATAGTTAAAGATAAGATTACGATTCAAAACTATAAGGATGTACTGTTTGGTAAAACTGAAAACCTTTCTGTGACCCAGTACAACTTAAGATCATACAAGCACAATATGTTTCTAGAAGAACAGAATAAAAAAGCGTTAGATCCTAAGGATGATAAAAGGATAGTAACAAGCGATAAAATACACACTTTACCTTTAGGTTATAAACATTAAATTCAAGTACCTACTTAAAAACTTCAAGTACCTACTTAAAAAATTCAAGTACCTACTTAAACAATTCAAGTACCTACTTCAAAAATTCAAGTACCTACTTAAACAATTCAAGTACCTACTTAATAAATTCAAGTACCTACTTAATAAAATCAAGTACCTACTTAATAAATTCAAGTACCTACTTAAACAATTCAAGTACCTACTTCAAAAATTCAAGTACCTACTTCAAAAATTCAAGTACTTACTTAAACAATTCAAGTATATACTTAAAAAATTCAAGTAAATCTTGAATGAAAAATTCTTCCTAAATAAATGAATGAAAAGGCACCAATCAAAGTGTATGATTTTAGCGAAAAGAAAAACTATCAGAACAAACACGAACTTGCACCTCAGTGGCCATTTAGATTATTAATTTGTGGAAGTTCTGGAACAGGAAAAACCAATCTACTCTTGAATTTAATTTATGAATATATTTGTTTCAACCGAATATACTTGTATGCAAAAGATCTTGAAGAAGATAAATATAAAGATCTCATAACCAATTTAACCACATTGGAATCAAAATGTAAAACGAATATTTTAACCGTAAGTAATGACCTTAATGATATTATTGATGTTGACGATCTAGACCCTAAATACCAAAACTTGATTATCTTTGATGATTTTGTTACTGAAAAAGACCAGAAGAAAATAGAAGACTTATTCATAAGAGGAAGAAAGAAAAATGCCTCAATTGTTTATTTATCACAGAGCTATCATAAAACCCCAAAGGTGGTAAGACTTCAATGTAATTACTTCGCATTCTTTCAGTGCTCTAATCCAAAAGAAATAAAATTAATCAGACAAAATCATGTAGACAATGAGAACTTTATGAAACAATTCGAGGCTGCAACCAAAGGCTACGGATTCTTCTTTGTTGATTTAAAAACAAAAGATAAAGATATGATTTATAGGAAAAACTTTGAAAAGTTTACTAGATAATTTCGTTCTGTTATAAATGAATAAATTCGGTAGTGTTGGAAAAAAGGTTAGTAACGAATCGAATGCAAAGGTAGTTACTGACGAAAACGGTAACATTAACCTACAGGATAGGCGAATTGTTAATTTAGGTGATACCAAAGCAGATCAGGATGCGATTAGCTTAAGGTTGATGACTATTATTTTGAATCAGTTTAAAGAACAAATAAGTGCAGAGCAAGTGCAAACCAATCAATATTTTAGCGAAGATATTAACAGATTAACCTTGGTAGATGATTCTCCTGACAATGCATTGGTAAGGATCAAAGATAAAGGATTATTTGTAAAACAAACAATTCAGGTTACTGATAAAGAACTTGATGCTGGGAATAAAGTTATCACAAATGTTCAAGATCCTAGAAACGAAAATGATGCTGTGAATTTAGGAACGTTAATAATGTATCTTTTAGATTTTGACAAAAAGCTTCTTGATCAACAAACCCTTAGCAAAAGTATTGAAACGAAGATTGGCGACCTTAGCAAAAGTATTGACAAAAAGCTTCTTGACCTTAGGAAAAGTATTGACAAAAAGCTCGAAAACCAACAAAAAATGAGCAGTAATATTAGTTCAAATGATTTGGACCAAGATCTGCATATCAATGGTATTGAAAGAGCAGTCGTAAACATTTTAAAAAGGCTTTTAGAGCAAAAACCTGTTGATCAAGATTTTGTTAAGAAAACAGAAGACTTCATGAAAACTAAACTAAAGAAATAAAATTTATATGATAAACTAATTTTCTAATAAATGGTTGAAACATTTGAGTATACAGTTTATTTATCAAAGCTTCAGAAAGGAAAGCTGAAGAAATGTTTTGGTGCTAAGCAAAAATGTCAGATACGTGTTAGTCACAGTAGACAAAATGAACGAGAACCAGTTAAGTTACTTTTAAGTAAACGACAAATTGATAAAATTGAAACATGTAAAATGAATAATAAGGGTTGTGACATAGATGTATCATACAAGCAGATGAGAGAAGCGATTCAAAAAGGTGGATTACTTCCATTCTTAATACCGTTAGCTGTAGCCCTTGGTAAGGCAGCTTTAACAAGCGGAGCTGCTGCTTTGGGTACATTCGCTGGTAAGAAATTGGTGGATAACATAACCAACACAGGTGGAGCGCTTACACTTCCTGGAACGCAAAAAGTTGTGGGTAATGGTGTACGGGGAAGACCTAAGAAGAAAACCGATGATGTCAACACCGGTGGAGCGCTTACACTTCAAGGAACAAAAGTTGTCGGTCATGGGGTACGTGGAAGGCCTAGGAAGTCAAAAAACGGGGACATCAAAAAAGAAGCAAAAGTAAAGTAGGACCTCTAACCAATTTTGATATTATGGATGCATTAGGGGATATACCACAGTCTAGAGGTGTTTTCTCTATAGATACGCTACCCAAACAGATAAATAGTATAGAATGTGGTGTCATTAATTATGATAAACTCGGAATGCCTGGAACTCACTGGGTTGCCTATTGTAATCTACCTGAATACCCCCATGTAGAATTTTTTGATTCTTTCGGTATTCCCCCAGGAAAAGAAATAATTAAATATCTAAGAACTTCAAAGAAAAAATTAGCTTATGAAAATCTTGCTGTTCAAAATATAGATGAATTAAACTGCGGACTTCACTGTATTTCCTACATACAGCGCAAAATGAAGTTGGTAGCTTTTCGTTTATAAAAATTGTTTTCTAATAAATGGAGATTTATTGTATGAAATGTAAAAAGAAAACTGATACTGAATCAATGTTTAATGCAGTGTCACAGAAAAATAATGTTCCAATGCTGAAAGGTAATTGTGTTATTTGCGGATTGAGGAAAAATCGCTTTTTAAAAAAAAACTCGACGCAGAAAAAGATATATTAAAGACGTATTATTCTAATTATTCAGGTGTTGATGATATTCACAGAAAGTTAAAAGAAAATGGAGTGAACGTTTCTAAAGATAAACTAAAAAATGTGTTGCAAAATGAGAATGTGTATACGTTACACAAACCTTCCTATCACAATTTTGAAAGGAGACGAGTCTATGTTCACTATGTTGATGAGCAATGGCAAGCTGATTTAGTTGACCTCCAGAAATATAAAAAAGCGAATGATAAAGCAAACTACATCTTGACTGTTATTGATTGCTTTAGTAAATACGCTTGGTGTGTCCCTTTGAAAGATAAAATGGGTGCTGGAATAATAAACGCATTCAGTCATATATTTAAAGAAAGAATTCCTAGAAAGTTGCAAACTGATAAAGGTAAGGAATTTGCAATGAGAATTGTTCAATCTTTTTTGAAAAATAACGATATACACTGGTTTGCATCTGAAAGCGAATTGAAAGCACAAATCGTTGAACGGTTCAATATAACGCTGAAAGACAAGTTATGGAAATATTTTACTCACAACAACACTAACAGATGGATTGATATTCTACCTGTATTCGTAAATAATTATAATAACTCATACCATCGTTCCAGTTGATGCTAGTAAAAAGGTATATCAGAAAAAGGTTTACAATGCTTTGTTTCCTCCAGTAGATTACTACAAAATCACAGGAAACTCACAGAGTCACAAAGTCAAAGTAGGGGATTTAGTCAGAATTAAAAAAGAAAAAAGTATTTTCGATAAAGGATATTTACCTAATTATACGGATGAAGTATTTCAGATAGCAACCATCAGACCTACCATTCCCATTACTTATGAAATATCTGACAAAAGTGGGGAATTAATTCAAGGAGGGTCTTATGAAAAAGAACTTTCAAAATTTATTATGAAATAAAATTACTTGTATATAAATGGATTCAAGACGCTTGAGTGATATTTTATCGGATATAGTGAAGAACAGAGAAATTCAGAGAAGAAAGGTTCAACAAAATGAGATGGAGAAGGCAGGATTTCGGGAATATGCTTCAGAATTTAACGCTCCAGTTGTTATAGCACAAAAAGAAAACACTAAAGATACCATCAAAAAATTACAAGAAAACACTGAAATGATCATAAATAAACTACAGGAAGGTGATGATAGTTCAAGAACAAGGCTTCTACAGATAGGTGAAACGAATCAACCATATCAGCTTCCAGTTTCAGAGGTAGAAATGCAGTCAACCGCTTTAGAAGCATCTCCAGATTTACCAACAAATATAATTGTTGATATGAATCAACGTGTTGATAAAGATTTATTAAAAGCACTTAATGTGAAATATAGAGATAATCACACGAGATATAAAGGAGAATATTTTGAGATGCCTCATTTTTATTTTGATAACCCAGAGAATATAGAAGATGCTTTGGCTGAATTAACACCTATAAGTCAAAGTTATGGTGGTTTGAAAAGTAAAAGTGGTTCTAATAAGTATGATAACATTATTTTATTTATACAAGACTATAAGGATAGATTTAAAAAAATTCAATCTAGTAGACCCTTTATCAGACAACAAGGAACTGGAATATTTATGAATTGTGATGAAATGATTTCAAAATTATACACTTTGATAGGTAGCAGAGTAAACGGAAATACATCTGATGAGGTGAGAAATGAAGCTATTGATATTTTGGATTCGTTAATGCGAAATAAATTTCTTACGAAGAGATATTACAATTCAATATATAAAAAATATTTCTAATAAATGGTGTTGTTAAACATTGAAGGTAATGAAAGTATCATTGATATAACATTTAGTCAACCAATCGAATTGAACCGTAATTGTGATTATGAAATAGGTTTGAATCAGTGTACTTTGTGGTACTCATGGCATAATATAAGTGATAAATTTGGAAATAGTACATTTCAATATAGGAAAGATGTAGAGGGGGGATGGATGAATGTTACTATTCCTAATGGGATGTATAACGATGATTGTTTGAATTATTTTTTGTGTCAGTATTTTGATACCCCCAAAGATAAATGTCCTATTGTAATTTCATCCAATCCAGCATCTATGAGATTTGTCATACTATTACAAGAAAAATATGTGTTTAGATTTAATAGTGACTTGTGTCAGATTTTAGGATTTGATAAGGATAGTGAGATATCTAAGAAAATCAATGAAGGTATAAAGCTTCCGAATATAACAAGAAGCGTTGATAAAATTCAAATTCACTGCTCTCTCGTAAACAGTTCTATCGTAAACAAAAGTAAATCAGATGTCATTTGGACATTTGTTCCGAATACAGAACCGGGTTGTCAAATTGTTGAGAATCCTAGACAATTAATCTACCTTCCTATTAATACAAAAGACTTTATTTACTCCTTGAGAATGACAATTACTGATCAGTTGGGAAGACCTATCAATTTGAATGGTGATAACGTTGGATACGTGCTGCATTTAAGAAAAGCTTATTGATTAGTGAAATAAAATTATTTACCTATAAATGTTGATTAATAATAAGCGATTACTTTATAAAAAGCAGCATGGAAGTGGAATCGGTAGTGTATTCAAAAACATTGTTAATTCCCAGTTATTTCAGACGTCAGCAAAACAAATAAAAGATGGGGCTATGTCAATGTATAATAATATTATTAAACCGAGATTTGAGTTGTTGAAAAACAGAGCAATAGAATATGGGAAAGATCTGATCAATGTAAACAAGAAGGAATTCATTGATGTAAATGGAAACAAAAAATCGATGAAGGATCTTATCGGTACAAATAAAAGGATTTTAAATCAAAGAAGTCAGGACTTGATCAAAACGTTAATGACTGGAAATGGATTAAAGATTCTGAAATAAGTTTTATTTAATAATTTCTATCTTATATAAATGGCAGTAAATAAATTTATCAGTCCGCAATGGAACATTTTTGATGAACTGCATGTGGATGATACAGTGGTTAAATATGAATTTAAAGAAATTCGAGAAACAGATGTGAATGTATCTAATAAATCAGAGTTTGAATTCGTAACAAAGAAATTAGATTCTTGGTTTTATCCAAGTGAAAGTTATCTTGATGTCAGTGTAAGAATAGTAAACGAAGATGGGACTCCTATAGCTGCAACCGATGTTGCTACTTTAACGAATAATGGATTTAATTTATTCAGTACCGCTGAGTATGTAATAAACGATGAATCGGTTGAAAAAAATTAATCATGTTGGTATTACAACTACCGTTACAAAGTTGATTGAATACTCTGATGATTATTCTAGAAGTGCTGCAAGAAATCATTCCTGGTATAAAGATTATAATCAAGGGAAAGAAATCAATCCTGTAATTGCTTCGTTTACTGCAGGGGCTGGAACAGTCAGGTTGACCAATAATGATAAGTATAATAAAGGATTTGAAAAAAGATATAACAGAACAAAGAGCAGTAAATTAGTAAATATGTATTTACCATTATCAGAATTGTTTGGATTTTTTAAAGGAAACAAACGATTCTTCAGAGGTGCATCGCATAAAATATTTCTAAGAAGAAATGATGATAACAACATGATTATAAGAAACGAAAACACTAATTTGAAAGTGGTCATCGAGTATTTATCCTGGAAGATCCCTATTGTAGCTCCTAGTATTGAAATGATGAGTAACTTAGAAAAGGGTCTTGCTAAGGACAGAAAGCATAATCTGATGTGGGAAGCATGTAATACTTATAAAAGCGATGTTAGTCAAAATAAGGAACACACTTGGAAAGTTATATCTGAGAGAAACAATCCAACAAAAGTAGTTGTGATGCTACAGAAAAATGAAAAGCATAACAATCAATTAATGAATAATATGGTGTTTGATCATATGAATTTAACAGACATAGAACTTAGAATTAATGGGGATAAATATCCTGAAGAACCACTTAAATGTGATTTTAGCGATGATAAATGTAAATACTCAAATCTTTACAATAGGTTTGTACATTTGGGTTATAAACAATTAGCATTTGATACTGGTAGTGTTGTTAGTATAGAAGAATTTAAAGAAGTATATCCACTATTCTGTTTCGATGTTTCCAAACACGAGTCAAATATTTATAATGGAACAACTGCTGATATTGAAATAAGTTTAACGTTGAAAGATAATCAACCCGTACCATATAATGTTTACTGTGTTATATATTATGAAAGAAAAGCTACATTAGATATTATTAACAAAAATATGTATGTGAGTTTGTGAGCCTGGATTTTTATTTAATAAAATCATCCGCTAATAAATGGAGTCCACAAAGGAAGTCTTGAATACAATCAGAATGAATAAATACAATGAGACAATCAGGAAAGAAGAACTAGTTCTAGGATTGAAATATACTATCGTTAAAATGAGAATTGCTAAGACAAAATATGGTGATAAGTTGGTTGTAGTCATTAATCATAATGACAAACCCTGTGATTTGTTTATAACTCAGAAAGATAATGCCATTGCTAACGAATTACTTTTAAAAAAAAATCTAGTTTTGCAGCCTATTGTACGCGAAAACAAGAACAAAGAAACATATGTGGATTTAGAACTGTTTACTCAGTAATATTTAAATAAAAAAGAAGTAGTAGTATATTGTAGTATTTTATATGTAGTAAAGGGTAATATTCTCATTTCTTGTATCCTTTATTTTGGAAGTAAGAAAATAAAAATGTTCTTAAAAAGGGGGATAATTTGGTAAAAAGGATGTTAAAATTTAAGAAATTGATGTTAAAATGGGGTTTTGAAATTGGGGGGAGGGTGAGCCAGAACCCCCTTTATATAACTACTGATACACTTTAAACAATCCATCACTACTAAAGTTGTCCGTACCTTCAGGGTCCGAGTTCATTATCTTATCTGTCTTCTCAGTAATTTCACTGTCAAAACCTTAAGCATGACCCTATATCATCAACGACAACTCAGAAACAATTTCCGAACTGCCGACAAATTTCAGCAGTGCTTGCTATAAACTGGAAGCAAGTGGCTATCAATTCGGACTCTTCACCAAATTTTAGATCAATACTGTACCAGATTATGCTTAAACAGAACAAAAAAACGTGTCAATGATTTGGAAGTTTGGTACACTCTACCACAATTTCATTTTGGTTCAGTTTCAATGTTCCTCAAATGGATCCTTCTTACATTTCTTCCATTGATTTCAGCTTGACAAACTTCTTGATAAGCAAATCATGATATTTCTCCTTTCTGGACTGTCTGCAAACCAGAGCTGCTCCTTGGCGAGCTGATCCGTTCAATATCCTGTAAAGAAAATTATATTTTAATCAGTACAACCACATTATTAGTTGATATATTATCGAAAAACCTTGCAAGTACAGAAAAGTTTTACTTTTATTAAAATGTAAAGTAATTATAACTGATATTTAATGTTTATTTACTTTAACTGGTATAATCAGTGGCAAACAAATGAACTGAAAACTTTCAACAAAAACAAAAACAATGGACACCAACTGGGACACAACCAGGTTAGCCTATGAGAACGAAAATGCTTTGTAGACAAACACATTGCTGCTGAGCTATGCGGCATAGCCTACAAAGGCCTGACATGCCAGTTCACAGTAGTCAGTCATTTAGTGTATAAAAAATAATGCTTTGACAAAAAAACGATTAACAGTTAGACTAAAAACAAACACAAATAGCAGCATGAATAATCTTACTACAACCCAAGGTCTAATATGGTCTTCTTCTGCAGCCTCGAATTTATATGACCTCGAAATTGGCCTTAAAACCTTACAAGGGAACTTCTCTGCAGTCCAAAACAGGTCCTGGGTCGCTCAGGGTTTCCTCTTTACAGTTGGGACTGGACTAAAATTTCCTTCCATCCTTTTTAGGCCAGGTTCGACATTGTGTAAATTCGATATTGGGTACCCCTCCTGTTTGAAAAAGAATATGTGAGTGCAACGTTGACATAGAATCTAGTTGCTCTGTTGACCCTTTGATTTAGGATATATAATTCAGCCCAGACGTTAGCATTTAGCACAGAAAAATTTGAATTCTAAACAAATCCTTAGGCTACTACTTTCACAGCTGGCTAGCTGCAGAGCTGAAAAATTAAAAAAGGAAAAGGTGAAGAGAGGACACAAGGTAGCCTATGTAGGGTCAGTCTTGGGCTCAGAATCATTTTTATTGCAGGAGCTCACACATGACATGGCTCATGCCTATGCGCATCCCTGCTGTATGCATACCCCAGCTGAGATGCGCCAAAATGAAAATAATTCGATATATGCAAATGAGAAAATACATAATAAGCCAGCTCTCAAGATGCATGGTTAGCAGCCAGCTTTCAGTATTTAGTAGTTTGCCATTCTGGCCTGGCTGTTGGTATCAAAGTGATCTTACCTTCCTTCCATCCCCAACTCTGAAGCAACTTTCTTCTAGGCTTTCAGGACCAGATGCCTCTGCTTGTGTTTCTTACTGTTCTTTCCATGTACAACTGGCTGACATTTGACAGCTAACATCATTTTTCCAATAATTAAATCCACTTTCCAAGATTTTTGTGGCGCGATTTTGTAGCTGTAGTTGAAATAATCCAACTACAGCGATTCTCCGAAATATCGCAGCAAATTTTTAGCTTTGTGGCTCGAAATTTGTGGCCGAAAAAAAATCGGCCTATTCTGCGAATATTCGCGTCTGTGTGAACGTACAGTTATACCAATACTGATAGGAAAGATAGGAAAGTTGGCTTCTATCGAACATGTAATGTCAGGTAAGCAGCACCTTATCATTCTGGTCCTTATTAGTCTTAAACACTGAAGAAGACAAAATGAAACATCCATGCCCAATCAATATGACTGACGAAGGCGAAAGCTACCCTTCGAAGGTTAAAGTAGATACAGCGATTGCCCAAGGACGAAGCTCGTTGACACTGGGGGAGATTTTGAATGTAGTTTCCGAGTTGATTTTTTTTTTTTTTCCCTTTTAGGGGGATTCTGGTGGACCTCTCGTTCTTGCTGATCCCAGAAGTAGCAAGCACTATTTGATTGGAATAGTTTCGAGAGGACCTAGTAGATGCGGAAATGCTAACTTGCCTGGGATTTATGTCCGTGTATACGCTTACTTTAGCTGGATAAGTGATCATGTAAATTAATTTGAGTAAATTAAATTATATTTATAATAACATACTACCTGGATGTAGCATCTCCGTTGTAACCCCTGCCAAGTCCATACTTGTTCATGGTTTCATAATTCAGTCGGCAATCAGAACTTCCACATAAGCATTTACCCTTTTGTCGCCAAACTCACTGATTCCCAACTGGACTTTCTACAGCTTATAACGATTCTGCTCATTAAACTACTCTTCAAAGAAAGATTCTTATGATTTAGGCTTCCTCACACACCCAATCCTTTGATGCCAAGTTTCGAGTCACACCACTGAAATTGAACTTGCTCCTGCGTCATAAATGAAATATTATTTATGAAAACCGATTGCATATTGTGATGACCTTAATAGGCGTCTTACTGCCAGTGGTAAAGTATAAAAATGGCACCAAAAGACTTGACTTCGCCTATGTCCACAATGTTGCCAGTGCGACTTCGAACATTGAACTTATCAAGATTTCGTCGGACAATGAAATTGATATCATTCTCCACGTAGATATCTAAGAACTGACAATGATCACTGTGTGTTTTTCGCAGTCTTAGACCAAAACTCGCATCTTTAGGACCAAATAACGCTCAACTTACGTGGAGTGACAAGCGCAACTGGAATGAAGCAATGAAGTGAACTTTCTGTAGCACCTAACTATGCTCGTGTGCACGATGATTTCCCCAGCTAATACAGTCTACGTTCTTCGTTCCGGAAAACATTATACCCAGTGTCGTCTCATTTTGAGATTTAGAGATTCAGCTCTATGACGGCGTACTACACTTTTTTTTTTGGTGAGTGCATATAAGACTTCATCCAAACAAAATTAAAAAGACAAAAGTTAACACCGTCACCACAGATGGAGTCACATAAGCTATACGCCGACTGAAAAGTACCTCCATTGACAATTTTTTTGCAAGTTTTTACTCAAATAAAGTCGGAATTCTGTTTCAGTCTAATCCTAGTAACTGGTACAAAAATGTTAAGCGCCTTTGTGGAAAAAGTGAGAAATAAATAGATTTTAATCTTGATCAAGATGATAAAAGCACAGCAAACCAGTTAAATTCCCATCTTTCAAAAATAGTCCAATCACTTCCCCCTGTTGTTGTTGAAAGTATTCCCCAAGAACCAGTTGATGAGAAAGATGTACCAAGAATTTCACGCGACGAAGTTTCAAAAAAGTTAAGTTCTTTAAAACGTACTAGTGTAACCCCTGTTCACATACCCGTCGAGTTAATCAGGGCTTTTCCCAATGAACTGGCAGGTCCACTTACAGATATTTTTAATTCAATTTCCCTTACAGGTACATACCCTGAAATTTGGAAAGTTTGTTATATTACGCCTATCCCGATGAAAGAAGCAAAAAATGATTTTGATGGGACTAGGCCTATAACTCTAACACCAGTTTTTAGCAAAATTTACGAGAGTTTCGTATCCGCGTGGTTGAAAGCAGAGATAATGTCGCAGATCGACCCGAGACAATTCGGGAACCGTCCTAAAACTTCTACCAGTCATTACTTAATTAGTATAATTGATTTTATTTTAAAAAATTTGGACGACCCTAACAAGTGGATTAACTTAATGACCATAGATTTTAAAAAAGGTTTTGATCTCATTAATCATACAGTTTTGATTAAGAGACTTATCGAAAAGTTCAAGGTCAGTCCTTTTATTGTAAATATTTTAGTTGGATTTTTGAAGAATAGAAAACAAACAACGAAGTACAAAAACGTGTTCTCTGAACTATCGGATATTTTCTGTGGTGTTCCGCAGGGAACTTTACTTGGACCTATCCTGTTCCTTGTCATGATGAATGATATAGCGCAAGAGCACCCGGATCGCTGGAAATTTGTGGATGATTTAAGCTTAACCGAAGTATGCTACAGAAATATTAAAAGCAAAGCTGCAGGCATAATAGAAGACATTAAAGATGAAGCCAGGTTGTTGGACATGCAGGTAAACGAAGACAAAAGTGCAATTTTAACGTTTTCCTTCCTCAAAACTAGCATTTCCTTTGAAGAAATACTGCTATCTGGTTTACAGGTACAGAAGCTAAAGCTCCTTGGTGTAACTATCACGTCTGATCTTAAATGGGAGGACAACACCAACGTAATGCTAAAGCGTGCAAACGCTGGTCTACAGCTTTTAAAACTTCTGGCTAAGTTCCAAGTACCTAATTCCCATCTTGTCCGAATTTACGTTTCTTTCATTCGATCCACTTTGGAATACGCGGCTGCTGTTTGGCACTTTGCCCTTACTGCCGAAAAGTCACAACAAATAGAAAGAATACAGAAACGTGCACTCCTAATAATAAGTCGTGAGCCCAAAGTTCCCTATTCTGCTCTCTTAAAAAAGTTTAGGATGGAAACCCTTGAGAGTCGGAGACTGCGGCTGAGCTTAGCGGTTGGTCATAAGCTCCTCCACCATCCTGTTCTATTCGATATCCTTCTCCCTCCTTATGAAAACACAAGAAACCGACAGGAGAGGGTCGCAAGTTCAAAGGTTCCAAAGTTGTCCCCTGTACCTGCAACACATACGCGGTACCAAAAAAGCTTCGTTCCGAGTTTCACCGAAATTTATAATGATGGTGGTAGCTGTCTGTGATATTATCCCAACGTCCGTGTTCTGTGTTTGGTTTTTATTTATATACTATAATAGGTCTGTGATGACGAATTGATGATTATCTGTATAGACTATAAAATGTGCATTATACTTGAAGTAATACCCAAATTTGGCATTGCCATGATAGTGGTTTTTTGAAATAAATTCGTTACTTACCTAATAACGGCCTCTGCTCTAGCCACTAAGTTCAGCTCTCTAGAACTAATCTCCCACACAGTGATTTGAAAAGGTTTTTAATCGTCTTTAGACCAATACAGTTTTCTTTGTGGAACTATTCCCTCAATTCTAAAAAATGAAAGATTTATACCAGTGCACCTTTAATTGCGATAATCAAAATTTTTGAAGATTTCTCAGTGCCAGAAATGACATTTCAGTGCCAGTTCAGTGCTTCCAATTTGAGTTTAAACAAAGACAGTTGTAGCTATGCCCATAGAATCCTGACTACAATTCCTCTTTGGAAATATCTCTTCATCTGTGTGCAATCTAAATTTCTGGAGCTTTCAATTATGTAGTACATTCACATGCTACACTTTCTTTAGCCGCGTTTGATTTATCCTTGTTTCGGTCCTGTCAGCCAATGACGTTTTATTTAACTGTCTGGTCCGCTTAATGCCGTTTTATTTGTCCTGTCAGCTGGACAATAAGCTGTAATTGATTTTTCTTCGATAGCGGAGGTCCAAACCGAGATCTCGAATGACTTGTCCTACAACCGCCTTCTTCTGAGGCACGTGGTTAAGGAGGTGATTTATGGAATAGCACTCCGGTCTTATCTCAGCTAAGCCAACACCACAGCTACCCTAAATGATAATCCATTCAACCATCTTGAGTATATTGTTTCCTTATGAAATTCCCTCGCATGTTTGAATTTTCTTATGAGATTTTGTCAAAGACATTGAAAACTGAAATTAAAGTCGTTAGTCTTTCCTCTCCATCTCCAGTTGACAGCCATTTTTTTCGCGGGTTTAGCGGCACTGACCATACTTTAAGTTAAAGTCCCATGCTACAAAAATGTTCTGGAAAATGTAACTTTTGGACTAAAAAAGGAAAAATAAAAAATCACTTTGCTTTCTATTATACCTCTAGATACCCTTATACCATTAGATAACAAATTTGCAGCGATACAGTCCACCTATGTCGATCATAAACTCGTTTCGGAAAAGCCAAACTTTTTTTTCCTTCGACCGTATCTTACAAAAGCTGTGTCAGCTTGAAAAACTGCTCCGTTCTTTTTCTAGACCTTAACAAGTAGTACAGATTGGATATCTTGGAATTTTCCACCACTGTCGTGCTGGTCTCATAAACTTGAAACGTACATTGTTTTTTAATACGAGAAAAGCGTATACGTGCTCCTAAGAGTTTAGATAGCTGTTAGCCCTTAATGGTGTAACTGGATGTATAACGAGACTAGAAGAATCTGAAGCTAAAACTCGCATATATTTTAGTTTGCTGACCAAATTAATATCACTTTGAGTGTCAATTCTTGTGACTGTTGATTCTGGATTATTACCAGATTCTGGACGGTCAATTCAACACAGAAATAGCGAATGATTCCCCTAGTTTGCTATCTTCTGATTTTAATCCCATGCCAGCAACGGCAATCCCTAAGACAGTTCCGAAACCATCGGTTGGTTCAAAGGATTGCAGACGATTTGCAGAGCCTGGAAAAACTTCTCATTTGCACGGATTTACCTATGCGATAGAAAATTGCAACTTGAAATACCTAACATTAATAAGAAAATAAAATCATAAATTTTGGCAAATAATAATGCCTTTTGCTGAAAACTAAAACAATCCCTTAGCTCAAACGGTTGGTTGGTACACTCCCCTGTCTAGTAATAATCAATTTCTTCAAAAATGTCCCTATGGATTATATAACAAACTGATGATGCTGATTTTGAAATTCTATTAAGTCTTTAGACACGAAAAGAGACACAGCATGATATGAGTAAGAAAAGAAAGAAACGATACCGAGCTGTCAATGACGAAGTAAATACACAAGATAATAAAAACGAAACGTAAAAAAAGAAAAAGGACTAATCGGGTATAACAAAAAAAATCCTCTTCCTAGATGGATAGCGGAGACTTGGTGAAGGGCAAGAACTTGGAGGTCATACGCAATGATAGTTAACTTTGCACAAGGGTAAGATGAGAAGAATTTTGCAGTTACGCGGGAATTCTTATAACGTCGAAAGAGGTACACAACAAATTTACAAGCAATTTTAGAATATTTGGTTTTTTAAAGAAATACAGGAATTTCGGGCTGTTGAGTTTAAGATACTAAAATTGAGAAGGGCTAACAGTAAGGAAATTGTGAGATAGACATTTGTGGCAGGTTCTATTTTTACATATACTTACTATTCATTTAGTAAAATAAGAAGTCATCTACACAAGATTGTAACTGATAATTTTTGACAATAAGCCTGGGAGAAGTTCATAAGTGACACTTTTACAAACAACCAAAGATAGGACTCTTTTCTCTTGCTCACAGGCTCAGGTTCCGAACCGCCACTGACCATTTTGCCGAAGAAACTGCATTGCAGTACCAGGACATTAGAACAGAAACAATGGAAGCATTAGGACCCTGACATAAAAAAACTGCTTTCGATTTGAGTCTTCCTTGTCTCGGTCTTCTTCAAAGTTTAAGTCGCATTTCTAGATAAGCCGGGTTGTCGGTACAGCCCAAAGTAACCAGGAAATAACCTTCTCATGAGATATCGTTCATAACGAAAAGGTACCGTGTAACATCCTCGGCTAATTTTCAAGCTTTCTGTTGCCGTATACCGACCGCTTTTCCCTAGGTCGGTACGCTAATCTCGATTTACGATGCTTCCAGGGGGGGGGGAGGGTGTAGGACGGTGAAACTTGTCAGTCTTATGGGGATCTGAGTACATAGACTTTGTAATGTATCGTTTCCTGAATCCAATCATCCAGGAAAAGGCGCTGAGGGAAAGGGGAGATCGGGAATCGTATGGCAAGTACAACTTTTGAAAGAATTTCCCGATACCGAAGGCACTTGATCATAGTTGGCAAGAGCTAGCATCCAAACTTCTTGACAAGATAACTGTAGGGGATGTTAAACGGGGTAATTTTTGTGGCACTCTGGGATTGCAGGCATCGGGACGGGACTCGACTTGGACGAAAAGCAGAAGCCCTAGTTGGATCTTTGTGAACAAGACCAAACATTTCGATCGGATCCCAAAAATCTAGTATTTGATCTAGACAATTCGATCTTTTCTTCGCCAGATCTAGTCTTTGCTAGGCTAATCATCGGAGAAAACCAAGTTAAGTTATACCTCTATAAGCCATATCTATTTTGATGATACTGAACGAAACTTCCTGCTTCAATTGTGCCAAATTTCTGTTTCGGCCGGACTCCGAGCGAACTACTTGTCCAGCTAAAATAGAAAATTCAGAATCAAATTTGTCATTTCTTCTTATCCCTAACAACTAATCAACTTCAAATAAAAAAAAATTAAAAAATACGGTTACAATTGGATTCCGGAAGAATTATATGTCCGGGGAAAAAAATGATTGTCAATGATTTGCTTTTAACAAAAATTTTCCTGTTTGGGCCGGATTCCGCGCAAACGAGTTGTCCGGGTACGATATGCTTTACACATATGTGGTCAGCATGTATTTTAACTCCTAAATCGAACATTTAACCAACTTCAAATGAAACTTATACTTTTCATCAACTTTATGTTTTTGCCAGATTTTGGACGAACTACTTGTCCGGCGAGAAAATAGTTTTCATCATCGTGCTCAGCATGTCTTCTTACTCCATAATCGACTATCAAATTATCTGTTTAAAGATATTTTTTTTGCACCTTGTTTGAACTTCCTTTCCAACCCCTAAATTTAGGCTATAGAGTCCATCTATGAACTCGACCTTACTCTTGACCCAAAGAAACCTCGACCCAAGTTTCATCAAAATTTCTCATTCCCTTTGAGATTTATCGTGCTCACAGACGGACGGACGGACAGACGGAAATCTTCTAAGATTTCATAGGTATCCCTCACTTACATTTTGGGATCCCAGACCGGATCAGGGGACTTTAAGGGAGTGGAGAGGAGTTAGAGGGGTGATGAGTCCCAGAAATCTTGCTACATCTCAAGAACGGGTAATCCCATTGGGATGGAACTGACAAGACCGCCTGCCCTAGATGTTTATTTCTTTATATCTGGACCGGAGACGACCGTTGTGGGAATTTAAAGGAGGGTACGCTAATCTAGATATCGGGATGGATTCTTGAGCAGCGCTACCTTGACTAATACATATATCTATATGTACGTGCCAGCTAAGCATTGCAAGCGCTATATGAGCGTTCAGCTCTTGTTTTCAGAACTAAAATCTTTTTCAATACATATTAGTTTAAAGACAATGCCATGGGAACAGAACCCTTCCATGCTGCAATCAGTCAATCTAGTTAGAGGTGGTCTAGGTTGTCAAGAAAGGACTTGGAGATCACTTCACCTCTTTTTCTTGTAAGTACCTTAGACGTGAAAAGTGCATTTTTTTATTTTTGGGAGTAAATTTTGCCTGTACTAAACCCCTGGCCTCCAATCCGTATCCCAAATCAGAAATGTCAAACCGGTGTTTCCAATAAATAATTCTAAAAACAAGACCAGAGGTTTCGATGGGATCACGAAAATCTAACATTTGATCCAAACAATTGGGTCATGGCTTCGCCATTCAGTCTTCTTCAGATTCCTTTAATGTTTTCTACTGCTAAAATAAAGTTCAATAGTGGATCCAGCATGTTTCCTTGCCCCGATACCGAATCTCTAATCGATTTCATAAACAACTTTTAGCTTCAACCAAATTTCCAGTTTCAGCCAAATTCGATGAACCAGTTGTCCAAATGGATTCAGCGGACCTCCTTACCCCCTCAATGAATATCTTATTAGCTTGTAAACACATGTGTTTTTATCGTAAATTTGTAACCCCTCCTCTGCCTCTAAAGATAGAGGCAGAGGAGGAACCAGAACCATACCGACCTGTACTTAACTAATGAATTTTCATTGAACTACATCCTCGCTTGAACAACAAATTTCCTCGTTTGAACATTATGTATCAACCCCTTCGACCTTCGATTGCACTAGATCTCACCGACGTCCATAGAACAAACAAAGGAATGTCGCTATAGCCAAACTGCTATAGCTGAAAATTGGTCGACAAACTTTGTGTCCGGTTTTCACCGGATTCCCGGGGAACTACTTGTCTGGCAAGAAAATAACTATCATATTCGAATTTACTATGTGTTCTTAACCCTAAATCAACTATCTCAATAGCTTCTGAAAAAAAAGTGTGTTATTAAAGCTAAATCAACTATCTCAATAGCTTCTGAAAAAAAAAATTGTCATCGCCTTCATTTGAAACCCCCTCCTCCACACTTAAATATAGAGCTACTGAACCCATCTACAAAGCTGACATTACCCTTGACAGAAAGAATCATCAAACCAAGTTTCATCAAAATATCTCAGTCCCTTCGAAAGTTATTGTACGCACAGACCGACTGGCAGTCGGACAACTTTTGCGATGTCATAGGTATCCCACCACTTACGTTTTTGGATCCCAAGAAAACAAGAACTGAAAGTGCATACGAAACTCGCACGGATAGACAGCATGTTTATCAGCTAAAGTTTGCACAGTCAAACCGGATGTCTCTTTTGAGATGTCACTACAGTTCCGCCGAAATATTTGACAATCTTATCCGCCAGGTATCATCCGGATCTGTCCACCCTAAGCTTTTCACAAAATTTTCATATCCCCCCTTCCAACTCCTTTTACGACGACTGTATTTGTATATGAAACAGCTAGTAAGTCGGGCATAGATGGTAAATGTCCTTAGATACAGTCGTCGAAGTCAGGATAGCCTAGGGCGTCTGGTTGCCACCTAAACGTGCAGACTTCACCGGTTCATTATGGATTCACCCGATCGATTCACACTAAGGTTTGTGTACCGAACCACAATAGGCTATAAGCCACCCATCATACACTAGGCCACACAGGACAGCCCACTCTAAGGAGCTTTAAACAAGACTCATAGTAATGATCTGTGGTCCGTAAAATAAACCATCTCTGGTACTTACAAAACAATATGAACAACCTTTATGGAAAAAGAGTTGTTCCCGGTCGAGACCCCGGAAAAGAAGTGCGGAAGAAGATGGCTCATGCTCGCCGGATAAGTCATTTTTTTATATTCATTAAAAAAAGGAAAAAAAAATAACATTTCGTACTTTTTGTGGCTACTCCTCCATCCCTCAGTGACGTTAATTTGAATCTATTTTACCCACTTTTAACTATTTATGTCACTAACTTATGAAGATAAGTCCGTAGTGCATTTACTATTCTTCCCCCCTAAGACAACCAATTTGATTTTATTTTTATTCCTTACTGTCCTACAAACCTCATACCATCACAACCATATATTACAGCTCGGCCAATTACAGTGTCTTGTACCATAAGCAAAATCCTGGAATACGTCCTTCTTCCAGAACTAGTTGAAAAATGTAGCTTTGGTTCAATGCAGTTTGGATTCCGTTCGAGCTCCAGTTGTGCGCACGCTCATCACATATTGACAAAAATGATGAAACAGGCTACCCGCGACAAGTCTTCTATACATATATGTTCTATAGATATAGCTGGTGCTTTTGACAATATAACGCATTCTCAGGCCCTATTTTCTCTCCTTACTTCTGGAGTGAATCTGTATGTTGTCTTTCTGTTAAAATTTTGGTATGGTCCTTCTTTTAGTAAGGTTCAAATGGCAAGGTAGCTTGTCAGAGACAATTTCTGTCCAAAATACCAACGAACTGCAAGCGCTCTTCCCATCCTTATAACTAAATAACACCATCACTTTTAAATAATCAACTATTAAACACACAATTTACAATTCATAACGCAATTTACATATAATTGGGTACATGCAATATGTATATTCCATAAAAACAGAATAACTCACCACACTCACTGGGCCTTGCGTTGTTGGGTATTTCATAAGAATGAACATTTTTATAAGACAAAAACTTTCCAGTAAATCCTCTCAGAACTACATAGCACAAAAATAGTTGCCTACTTCTTTACCGCCAATCTAGTCGTTTATCTCTAAGCTATACACATTTCCATGTTTATTTACAAAAATAAAATAAAAATAAATTATTATTCACCTCTTACCATCACCCTTCCATTTTTCATATCACATAATATTCAAAAATATTTTTCTACTCTTCTCCTCTCACCCTATTTTTTTTTAAATCTCTCCCATTCTGTCCTAACCATCATCATAATTTTTTCCAGACTATCATCTTTACCTCTTCATTTCCAACTATAATAACAAAATTTTATTATTAGAAAAGCTGTCGTCCTGTTCTCAGGTGTTATCTTACAATTAACAATATACTTGTGGAAAATCTGTTTATCAATTTTAAAAGAGATTTTAAATCTCTGTTTCTTTTTCTAGATATTTTCGGAGGGTCAAAATATAGCTCGAAAAGTAATAGACTTAAAGGGCACCTTGCCGTAGCCCCGGAGCTGTGTTTGTGAGATTACTCCCGAAACTGCTATGACTATCGTACTGGTGCTTTAGTCCGCAAGGAAAGAAATCATTTGATACCGGCAAATGGAAGCTGGCAATGTTCATATTTTATTTTTAATAGGAATGACGCAAAATTGAATAGTTTAGAAACGGGCAAAAGATTCATCATAATATAGAGGGTTTCTGTTTGACTTACCCTAGGAAGTGATGAAGGTGATGGTAAAAAAGTTTGCAAATTCAGAGTGCACATTTAGTTCTGAATTTAACCGGGAAAAAGAAGATTGCTGGCTGTGTGTACTATCCGTGGATCCACGAGTAGAGCTGAGAAGAGGCGAGAAGCCGTTAGACGGGCTCACTTGTATAACGAAAGAGTCTGGGTTTCACTCCCTCAAACTTTTTACAGTCCGGCGTGACGCCATCATTAGACAGTCGTAGTTCAGCTGCCAGCGGGTCATGAGGCATATGCGGCGAACTACAACTGTCCGCGGACAACGGAGGCCTAGAAGGTGGAACTGAGATCGCAAGGAGGGACTTTGGGAGACCGAGGGAGATACGTGTTCCAACGGCAGAGAATCTCGTCTCTGGGACTGGATAGAGGATGCTGCTTGCAGAGTCTCAGGTTTACCGGTTAAAGAGTCCAAAGTGGTGGTATTGGAAGCCGAAACATATCCAGTGACAACAGTGGTCAACGAGGGCGCTGAAAAGATTGGTATTTCGTCTTCAAAATGAACGTGACGAGATGATTGGCTTCAAGATTGAGGCTGTAACACAGGCGTCGATAAAAATCTCCAATCATGTCTAGAGGCTGCTGGCGTGAAAGTGGCTGAAGAGCCGGCGCAAAACAATCATTTCCCGAGGCCAAAATTGGACGTCATCTGCCGAGCAGGGTATGGTTGAGGTGCTAGGTATACCTAACCCTAGAACCTGCGAAGCTAATCGCTGTGATCTTCAAAGTTGAGGCAATGGGTCTGGTAACCTGACCTCAGGAATCGTATAGCCGCTGCAAGAAAGGATAGTTGACAGAATGGCGGATGAAGGTGACTGAACATACCATGGAGGATGGGTTACCAAAGTAGTTTAAACCGAAGGAGTGGCGACAGGGATGTCACTCTTTGTTGGCCTGTCAATTACCGGCTTAACAACCCATGACGACTTCGTGTGGCTGGAAAACAGTCGTTTGTGGTGTGTTACCTGGACCTTTGATCCTGCCTTTTGGATCTCGAAGTTGAGCCCGTCGTTTGCAGTTTTGAATATTCGGAAGGGGCCATCGAACTTGTTCTTCGCCAATGTTGCTCCTAAGCCAAGTGAGGGTGGCAAGAAAACAATGTCGTGAAGCTGGAACCCTGGCAATTTGCCTGAAAATCTGGAATTATAATAGGCCTTCTGTGTGTCCTTGGGCAACGATATCTTTTCAGTTATGGCCGTGTGGGCAGCGCGCATTCTGACCAAAAATTCAGATATAAGGTTTTCGATCGTATCGTAATAAGTACGCTTAGCTACCCATATCAGTAACTGGCATGACAGGGTCTCGCGAAAACATCGCATAAAATGGAGTTTCCTGTGTGATTGGTTCTGAGCGGTATTAATGCAGTGCTGGCTGAATGGGGGGTGTCTGTCCCAATCATCTCGTCCAGGAGAAACGTACTGGCTTAAAATATCGGCAACCGTACGATGCATGCGATCAGTCTGGGCATTACTTTGAGGATGGTAAGGAGCAGTGGTCAGATGTGGGACTCCCAACAACTCATGAATCTCAGTCAACAATTTGGATGTGAAGTTGCTGCCCTTATCTGGTAAGACCCTGTTGGGGATCCAAACAACCACAAATATTCTCTCCACCAATGCGCGCGCGATAGTATCTGCTTTCTGATCAGAGCCTCGTTTTTGTTGCATGCTGCAGGTCCACTTCTCGGCCGATTCCGGACTGATTCTTTCTACATCCGTTTTTGCACTGCAGCGCTTCCGAGGAAGACGGCAGCGCTTCTCGAGAATCACGGACTTGCTCCCCGACCAAGACCGTGCTTCCCTGCAAGATGCTGCAGCGCTGCCGCTTCAACCAAGAAAAAAAGTGAATCCAAAACCGCATATTATGCAAAAGCAAAGAAGTGCAACAAAAACGAGGCTCAGGTAAAGGAGAACGGATACTTCCTTAAGTGACAACATGCAGTTAAGACAACGCTATTACCGTTGATTGACCTTCGCAAGGGACCAAGAATGTCGATGGACAAGAGGTGCATCGGACCATTACTGTTGGAGTAAAACTTAGGGGAGCAATTGGTGTGTTATTGGGTGACTGTCTCATCTGGCACAAGCCAGTGTGGCGTTTAACTCGGGAATTCATGTCCGGAAAATACACAAGCGGTTTCATTTTGTGGAGCATTTTTGTCAAAGCAAAATGACCGATAAATGGTGAAGCATGAAACCAATCCAAAACTTTGAAGACCAAGATTTCTGGGATCACAGGGGTAAGGTAAACCTGTGATCGGTATGACACCGTCGCGGTGTGAAGATGGCAAAGCAGGCCATCGTTGATGCAAAATTGGTCGATTTCCCGAAGATACTGGGATAGACCGGCAAGCAAAGGAGTAGATACTTGCAAATGATTCAATATTGACCGGCAGAAAGAGTACGCTTTTTGCGCTTCCAACAACTCAACCGCACTGAGTAATGATGAAAAATTGGAAACTTGGACGACATTTACCGTTGGTTGGGCACCATCAACCAACCGTGAAAGTGCGTCCACAAACAGCTCCTTCCCTGGCTTGTACTCAACCTTAGGCCTGACTTCCTTCAAATCCAAACACATTCGACCGAGCTGACTATTTGGTGAATTCATAAGAGGGAGAGACTGCAGGGACTTCTGACCAACACTCACGGTTAATGGTTTCGACTGAAAATAATGCCGAAACATTTTGCAGAAATCTCACAAGCCCAATTAATATTATTATTAACTTTTTAATTCATCTTTCGCCATAAACTAACATACAAACAACAAACAAAAAACAACAACACAATGGTGCAACATCAATGTATCTCCAGCAGATGCCTCCAAACTGGTAGGCTGTAGAAAATGGGGTTTGCTGCCAGGATGATCAGACAGTTCTCGGACCGCCATAATCTTACAACCAAAGATGACCGGGCTTTACGAGCAAGTTCAGCAAAACTGCAGCAATGGTTCTGGACAAATGCCTGACTTATGCTCTCTCGAGCTGGCAGACGAATCAGACGCCTAAATATTCTCTTGTAACAAGCCTCCAGATTACAGTACGACCTGTTAGTACAACGATAACATAAAGCTAGCGCAAAAAACTGATAGCAATACGTCTTAAACAGCCTAATCTTAATTGCACTGTTTACAAAACCAAATTTCCATATTAAAACGTTCCCTCTCTTACAAACACTGTGCGCAAGGTCACGGAGGTGAACGAAGAAACCTAAATATCTACATTCAGTAACGTAGCAAACATTTCGGCCCGACAACACAATGGGAATCCTAGGTACATAACAACCAATAGGTAGGAAAGCCATAGCCACAGTCTTCTTAGGATTAAACAGAATGTTATGCTCCTCTGCAAACGTATCACACACCCTCAGAAGCTTATTAAGACCAAACGCCGTAGGGGAAAGAACAACAAGATCGTCAGCGAAAAGAAAATGGTTAAAGCAAACTCCACCAACAAAACAACCTGTATTTGAATCCTTCAGTCTTTGAGAAAGTAAATTAACATACACAGCATAAAGCAATGGCGATAGCACCCCTCTTTGCCGCAAACCATTAATCAACCCGAATTAACTACTTGTTTTACAACCCCATTTTACACAAAACCGCTGATTCTCGAACCAAAAAGCAAAAAGGCGAAGAAATTGCACCGGAACCTTTCTATCCTGCAAATTTTTTAAAACTTTACCATGGTTGACTCTGTCAAAAGCCTTAGTCGAATCGACGAAGCACACAAATACAGGTGTTGAGTAAAACCAGAAGTATTCAACCACGAACTTAAACAAAAAAATAGCAAAGTCTACTCCATGTGAAGACTTAAACCCAAACTGAAAATCACTTGTTCGCAAACAACCAGACAATTTCATAAGCACACATTTTTCAAGCAATTTAGAAGTAACTGTAGCCAAAGCGATTGGTCTATAGTTATCAGATTTTGAAGTATCGCAACCACGACCTTTCGGGATTGGCACAATACTAACATCCATAATCGATGAAGGCACAAAACCGTGCGTAATAAAAAGATTGAAAAACGTTGCCAACAGACAGTACTTTTCATTTGCAGCAAATTTTCAAATGTCCTGCCGAAATACCGTCCGCACCACCAGCTTTATTTACATTAAGATCCTTTAACAAAACCTCAACTAGATCAGGGGTTATCTTATCAATCGGTTCCATTGAACTGAGACCTTTCACCCACGAACAGTCACTATCTACAGAACTAAATAATGATGAATATTTACATTTCCACAGTTCAGCTATATTCCAATCACCAGCAACACTATCCAATGTCCCAACCACACCTTGCTTAGGGCAAAAATTACGACGGACCTGTCCCCAAAAATCTCTAGCGGACAAAAACGACTCAGTAAGTCTCTCTGCTCTTGAAAAACTCTCGTTTTTTCGACAATGCTTCAAACGTGTCTTGAAATTCGCTCTCGCAGTTTTCATTACCTCATAAATTGGTCCGAATAAAGGACGACAAGCCTGCACCCACGTTAAGAATGCAATTCTAGACAACATGTAAATCCCGCGTAAATGCGCATTCCATCCAGGAATACAAGTAAAACCCTTCCGAGCACGAGAAGCTTGCTTAGTCGGGATTGCCAAACGAGCCGCTAAAATGCCTCACAACGGGTCGTCGAGTACCTTTTTTCAATTGGCGATAACACGCAACTGGCATAAGCTATCACACGCTCTTTACTATTCTGCACCTAAGATAAACAACCACCTATCGTGAAACTGGATGCGTTTGTTGAGAGAATGAATTCATTAGCTGTACCTAAAAAATCTGGAAAACCTAAAATTGGTTTAGACAGTAGACCTTCGCAAAGCTTCTCATAAGCTTCCACTTGAGGTTCTCTGAATGAAAACAGATATCCTTTTCTTGTGACATCTGTCAATGGCTTTGCAATCTTTGCATAGTCCGTGATAAACTACCTGAAATAGCCCATCAATGACAGACACGACCGGAGCTCATGAGGTTAGAGGCGTAGCGAAGCTGCCGTATGGCGGACGACTTACTGGGGTCTGGCTCGACATCACTGGTAGAAATGACGTGGCCTAAGAAGGTTAAGGATTCATGGCAAAATTCATACTTACAGGGCTCCAACTTCAAATCATTATGTGAAAAATGTTGAAAAACTTGACGAAGGACGGGAAGATGGGAGGAGAAATCTGTAGTTCCAACGCCTGTATCATCCAAAAGAGCGAATACTTTTTTCCCATCAAGAAGGTCTCTCAGTGCAAGTTCAATCATACACTCACACGTGGCATGTGTTGCACAAGACAAAGCCCATACGCACATATACGAAAAGGCCAAAGGGTGTCGTGATAGGGTGTCGTGATGTTTGTAGAGGACATGAGGTAGTACCATTAGAGGAAAAAAGGAAATAATTGAAGTATTTTAGATTATATGAGAATAGATGATGGTAAAATGGAAAGTTTGAAAATAGAAGGTAAATTTTTTAGAGTTTGGAAAACGTGTAAATAAAATTCAGTTCTTATGATGAAACTGTAAATGACGTCAAAGCAGGGTAGACTGTGAGGTATTTTTGGTATTAACATCACTGAGTTGGAGGTGGAGACGTAGCCACTGTTTTAGTTCAATCTAAAACACACCAAAAAATGGAAAAAGAAGATAAACGGGATTAAAAAAATTTCTAAGTATTATAGCTTATTATATTTTTTAACTTCTAGATTATTTATTCTAAGTTAATATTATTAGTTATTTTTTTTTTCCTGAACAAAAAAGAAAAAAAGGTTGTCGTGATTGCGATGGTCAGGGAAAACTAACCCCTGGAACCTTGGAGGAAATGTATTTTGGAGAGGACGATAAAACCCGACATTAAGAACTGTAAAATAACTGTCAAATTTGGTTAGAGCATTCAATTTTCAATAATTGTTAACTAAACGATGGCTGCCGTCTTTCTTTTTGACGAGACTCACTGGAAAAACCCAAGGACTAGAGTTGGGAACCAATACTCCTTGCCTAAGCATAACATCAATTCTAGCTTTAAGCTCATCGCGTAGATGGGGGAGGGGGCACGGTAGGGGCGTTGTGGGACTTGTGGGCTAACACCAGTGTCTGTACAGTGGGTTACTAACTTGCATTTACCTAAGTCATCACCACTTCTGGCAAAAATATTTTTGAATTCGCAGAGGAGCTCCTCTGACTGAATGCGGGACTCGGGATCCAAATGATCTAGCTTAAACCTTTTTGTCAAATCATCCCAACCATACTGTACGGAGTTCACCCGGACCTCACTAAAATAAACTATACTGTTTAGAAATTCGTCGACTTGTGCGTCAGGTTAAACCTCTTTAGGTAAAGATGATGTCAACCTGTTTTTTGTTATACGTATCGCGACATCAGTACGGTTCATGACCCAGATATTTGCGGAAATATTTAAGACTTGAACCCGGTGGGGTGGAAAACAAAGGTTAGACCCTTGTGTTCCAGATTCCGAAACAAATGTTTCCTGACCTTCTGGTAAATTTTTAACCTGGCATAAAATTAGTCGAAAGGATTTGGGGTTCACACCAGTTCGGAAGACAGGACTACTAGCTATGGGAGGAGGCGCCTCAGGTTCTGGTTCCTTCAAAGGAACCAGAAATCTCAGGGTCGGCAATGGGAATAGAGTTGACATACCTTGGGCGGTAGCTTTGGTTATCTTGACCATAATTTTGTGCCCTCGATCTGAACTCCAGACTGGGCTTGGCCGAAGCTCTGAGGTTGTGACACAAATTATGACTACCTTTCCTAGGATGGTTGTGATGAGGGGGGGGGGGGGTACTTGTAATCGAAACTGGAGGCTGACGGATATAAAATGAGTTCCCCATAAAGATCTGGAGACATGAGCTCAGGGTTATGTATCACCCTTGCCTCCGCGAGTTTCAAATCCGAAACCCGACCTGAACAACGCGTCAGTAGCACGGCCTCGAACGTTTCCCTAGAAAATTTTCCGAACAAGCAGACAGGGGCGGAAAAAGTTTGCTTTCCAAAATCATGAGCTGGCTTTCCCACTCATTTAGACTCGCAAATAGCATCTTAGATTTGGCAGCCTTGAGCCAAATAACTGGGTCAGATTCCCATCAAGCTGAGACATATCTTTGGCTATTTCCAAGCACAGTCGGACTTGTGCCAAAGATAAATCTGCTACCTGGTTAAACAAGTGGTGTATTGGCATTTGGTGATGGTGCCTCTCCAAGAAGTTAGGTTGTCGTGGGTCCTGGGACTGGGAGGGTTGGGGATGAAAATAGTGGTGGGCCAGAAGTGCCCGGAAAGGCTGAATGGGCTGCGAAGGCGCAAGATTGGACGGGTAAGGATTCCAGCTGTGAGGATGGAATATTCGGCTGTGATTGATTTTGGGGGTAAGGGTCAAATGCTGAAGTGGCTGGGTTTGGACTAATGTGGCATAAAAGGGAGGTCGAAAGTTTGAACTAGAGAAGTGATATGACTTATGAATCCCAACAGTTCAGGCTGTGAAGGAGCAGGCTGAGAAATAGCTAACGCTGTTCGGTTTGGAAAAGACTGTGTGGAGACAGCTAAGTGCTGTGACGAAACCCTTGGAAGCTCAGAGCTAGACACAAGTGGCTGTGACAGTACAGCTCAAGGCTGTGCAAACACGCCAGAGAACTTGGAATTATGAGAGAAGACTCAGAAGTTCTTTTTAATGGGCTAAGAAAAGTTTGAGGGGGCCAATGAAAGTGCCAGCCGAGTGGGGTGGGGTTTGGTCCTCGCTCACCATGATATTTGGGGAGATTCTGGGGGGAGGGAGTCGAAGAGGCCACAACCAAGTTGGTTTGTAAGCTTTTATGCTTCAAATATTCAAGATAAGAAGAAAGCTTCTTACTTTTTAGATTTAATTCAATACAAACAAACAAACTAATATATTAAAGAGAAATCTCCAAATGAGATTCGAAAAATATAAGAAAACAGAGCTGACTGACCAGGGACCAATATACAATGGGGGCAACGACCAATAAGGTATAAGGCTCGGCCGCAGTAGGGGGAGTTGGAGTGGGGTACCGGAAAACGTGTGGCACGTCTAGGTACCAAACGAGTGGATCAACTGGGTTGAAATTTGGAAGGTAGAAAAGTAATGTGCCCCAAATTATCCGAGAAGGTGCTGAAAATGCTCAGACTTTAGTGAAACTACATATCCTATTTCGAGGTCCAAACCGCATTTTTGGTGACGGTGACTTTGGTGACGGTGACGGACCCTTTTTGCCCACAAATTTGAATCTTTTATGCGACCGCACAGAGCAAGGATGTCCAAGAAATGACTGTAAGCAGTGGTTTATCTAAAATGCAACATGGATATTGGCATTTAATTTTGTAAATTTTGTATGTGTATTTCTTGAAAGAAAATAATCAGCTTACTTTTCGTTAATATCCCATAGTTAGGCTAGATGCGTAATTACACACTCAATCTAGTAAAACAGAATTTTCTGGTCTTGGCCAGAGCTAAATTCTTGGTCTTGGTCTCAATACCTGGGCTAAAATCTTGGTCTTGGCCTTGGTCTTGACCAGTGGCGTCGCAAGGGGGGGGTGCAGCACCCCCCCACCTTTTTGAGATTCGGTAAAATTTTGGGCCGAAGGCCCAAAATTTTAATAAAACTGTTCGGTATTTTTTCGATAGCAGAATTGTTCGATATATTTACGGGGATTCGGTAGTTATACAAAATCCTAAATAGGCTATATGTGCAAATCTCTTCGGTATAATGGTCGGGATTCGGTATAATTGCCAGTATTCGGTAGTTATCCCGAATTTGGTGAGAGAATTTACCGAAATCATTTGGTAATTTTTTGATGCCGGAACTATTTGGTATATTTATGGAGGTTCGGTAGTTACACAGAATCCCGAAAAAGCTATTGGTTCAAAATTATTCGGTATCATGATTAGGATTCGGTAATTTGTTCAGTATAATTTCCAGATTAGGAAGTTAACAACGAATCCTGACTTTGTTCAAGTGTCGACGAAAGTATACCGAATAAGAATATTGTTCGGTAGTCTTTCGACACCAAAACAATTCGGCATAGTAACCGGGATTCGGTAGTTATACAGAATCCCGAACATGCTATCGGTCTCAACTTATTCGGTATAAAAACTGGGATTCGGTAATTTATTCATTAAAACTGCCAGGATTCGGAAGCTAACACGAACCTCAGAAGAGGTCGAATGAAGCACTGGTCGCAGACAAAAGGGATGATCTATGATACCATCGATAGTCCTTACTTTTATTTTGGATCCCCAAAAGAATATCTAATCATAAATATTTTGAAAATTCCGCCAGCAGCACTTTTCGTAATATTCTCTATTTTGTGGAAGGGCGCGTCATTGGCGGGGGGTTTTAGCAAGATTTAGGATGGAGGTTTTGAAACATTAAAAGCTAGAATTTGGATGGAAAATAAATTTGGGAGGAAAAATAAAAAAAAATTTCGCCTGCGGCGCTTCACTTTATGTGATTGTGGGATATTAACTAGACTACAGTTACTGCTGCTGCCGGAACGTCGCTCCGTCCGGTTTCTGGAACTTCTTAGAGTCCTGGTATTTAATCAACGGTAAATGATAGAATTTGTCAGAGAAGCAATTAAATTAAATTTTAGCGTACAGAAAAAAAAAATGGATAAAAAAATTTCCGCCGGCGGCGCTCCATTTAGTATTCTGTTGGTTATAATAAATAGTAGCTGTTACTGCAATCATGCGCGGCAGTATGTTCCACATGTGGGCTTCGCCAAAACGCCGCCTAATAGTTGGCTTAACGTCTTTCATGCTGTCCTTTATTGTTACTCTTCCTACGTAATCGTTTATGTTCCAGAATTTAAAGCTCGAATTCTTAGTTCTAGGATTCGGTAAAATTTTTGAAGGATTCGGTAAAATTTTGGCTCTGCACCCCCCCACCGAAAATGCACTTGCGACGCCCCTGGTCTTGACTTGTTGGTTTTGTCATCACCGATAATTAGCAAGCTTGCTGCTTCATGCACTTGAAGGATGTACAAAAGCAGCTAAACTAAATTCGACACAAATGTGATAATGGGTCAGTGTCATAGCACAATCCCTGCTAACGACTTCTGAGGCTTAGATTGACATAGCACAGAAGCCGTTCTTTGACTTTGACCTGCTCAACGACCAGAATCTTCGTCGGCCATAACAAGTTTAGACTTGCGTTCCCCCTTAAGTACCAATTTAGCAAAGCGAGGGCTCGAAGGCAAATGAGGGACATTTAAACAAAATAAAGGGTGAATTTACATCAACATACGGAAATTGACTGAGTATTAAAGGTTAACAGAAGCTAAGATACGACAGTTTGATTACCCATCATATTTTTACTTAATTAGGCTAGAAGAACCGACAAAAACGCGTTACTTCGTTAATTTGTTATCCCACGGTTCTTGAATTTCAGCTGACGTAATTTCTCTTCCGTAACTGTTGTACCTCTATACGGACATAGCTCTATGTGAGAAATCTTTAGCAACTACAGCGGCAGCCAATTGCCGTAATAACAAGTCATGGCGGATTTGCATTCTTCAAGCCAGGAAGATGAAAGTAACATGGGAAGTGAAAGTGACGAGGAAGAACTTGGCATTCGCCATGAAGGAAGAACATGACCAGTTGAAAGCTTGAACTTGGTAATCAACTTGGTGGAATGTTGGCCAAATTCTCTGTTGACTGTGTCCTTCCACAAAGGAAACCTATTCGGGGTAGCACGGAACAAAGGGCTATCTTCGGATGTGCTTCTCCAATCTGCAATCGAACATTTCAAAATCTTCGCTTTGTTAGCCGTTGACACACACGCTTTTGTAGACATTCAAATTTTCCCGCGACTTGCCGTAAAGTTATTTGTCTTGCAACCAGCGGAGATTCCAAACGTCACTACTAGGGCGACGTACAAACAAAGATCCCTTATATAATTCTGTTTATTCAAATCGAACGTATAAAAATAGCTTGGCTTTTAAGTTAAACTTTAACTGTCAAAGTTCAAGATTCCAAAATGCAAAAACTGAGTTGAATTTACCGTGACAAATCCAAAATATATTTATTTCTTTTTCTATTACTGATTTTCTATGACCTTTAGTTCAGTTACTTAGAGTAAACACAGTTGACAGTTAACGATACATAGAAGCTAATATGGTATTTGCAAGGCTGGGTCAGAGGACGAAAGTATGAATTCGATATTCGTGGGTATGTTTGTGATAATTTTCAGGAAAACACTTAAGATAAGAATGACCATGAGAAACTAATCAATTTTTGTAAGTGGCTATGATGATGCGAACGAAGAGTTTTAGAAATTCATCTTCAATAAAAACTCTTGAAGAAAAAATTATGGGGGGGGGATGTAATCAGTAAAATTTCTGTTTCTTGTTTGTACTTTAAGGAATTCACTTGTAAGCAGAAGCCTTCAGGTAAAAATGATCAAGGGCCCTTGGAGATAAAAAAATATATATCGTTTGATCAAAATCATGATAAGCTCATCAGGATGATTAAAATGTTTATTTTGCTAAAAAAGGTTTTTTGTACTTTAAGAAATTCCCTATTAACCAAAACCCTTGAGACGCAAATGATCATGGGCTCACAGGGATCATGAAAATGTATATTTTGCTTAAAATCATTTCTTATACTTTCTGGTTAGATATTAGGACTTTAAGGGATGGTCGGAACTGGCAAGTGACAACTTCTGAGCAAATCTTGTCAAGTCTCTAATGTCCAAGCCAAGTTTCATTGTTCTAGAACATCTAGAAGTACCTTAATTTGGGATGACTGGAATCCTCCCCCCCCCAACTCGCCCGACATTGCCCAAATCCGGCCAGGTTCTGTCACTGATGTATCTAGGGCTTGTGCTTGTTTTCCAACCAAGTTTCGTCCCAATCACTCCACTCTAAGCGTGTCAGAAGATTTTCGGTTCTCCTCTCTTGGTCGGATCAGGTCCAGACTTTAAAAAGTCTTTCCAGACACAAGGTCTAGTCTCATTAAGATCCAACCACCCGTTCAAAAGTTATCTATTCTTCATTATTCAGACTTCCCCCCTCCCCAATCCCCCTCGCCCCCACAATGGTCGGATCGGGAACTGACTATTTTTAAGCCAAGCATGTCAAGTCTCTAATGTTCAAGCCAAGTTTCATCGTCCTAGCACATCTGGAAGTACCTAAACGCAATTTGGGACCCGCCCCCACCTTTAGCTCCTCCCACAGTGTCCGAATACGGCCCAGTTCTGTCACTGAGAAATCTAGGGCTTTTGCTTCTTCTTCCCACCAAGTTTCATCCCAATCGCTCCACTCTAAAAGTGTCACAAGATTTCCGTGTCGCAAGATCCCCCCCCCCTCCCCTCATTAATTGAATCAGGTCCGGTCTTGAAATCACGATGAAATTTTTTTAGAATGTGTAGTAGTATGGCAGTAGTAAGAAAACGTTGTATGTAATACTATGTAATAGTAAAGAATACTATCAATGTGCCTCAGACTGGTCCAATATTATATAGTAGTATTCAAGGCATCCAGTCTTGCTAATAGTAGCATATAGTAGTATGCAGTAACACGGTAGCCTTGAAGCTTTTCGTACTACTTCATAGTACTATTTTGAGCTAAATTTTTCATCGGGATGGTACATCCGAGGGATGTCTTTCCAGATATTAAGCTTCATTAAGATCCTGTTACACGTTCCAAGGTTATACATACCTCAGGTTCTGTATTCCCTTCCATTCCCTCCGCCCACGGTCGTCGGATCGGGAAGGTGACTCAAGTGAGTTTGGTCAGATCCCTGATAGACCTCAAACGGTCTGCCCTCTTGAAGGCTTTCTCATAACTAAAGAGATTCGAGCTGTCGGTCAGGTCACTCTTGAATTGTTACAAAACTTACATTAGACCTGCAATGGAATACGCATGCAGTGTTTGACATGCCTCGCTGCTGCACAGCAGGCTGATAAAATCGAGACAATTCAGAAGTGAGCATGCAAGGTAATTCTTGGACGTCATACGCTGACTGGAGTCCAGCCTTTCAAAATTGGACTTAACTTAGCCAGCGTAGACATCAGCTACTGATGAAATTTGGGATGTCGCTATTGTGTTCCGAGCATAACAGAGGAATTCTACCAGACTTCCACTGCCCAAATCTCGAAAAAAAGCGGTCTTCGAAAAAAATCAGCTGTTAATATGCCCCCAGCTGACTCGTCAGAGTCAGGTCCTTTGTACCGTACTTTGTCAAAAAGTACATTCGACTATTTGATTGATTGCCTTCTAATTGTACATAAATCTTATGAGTCTATTCATTTGCAAGTGTATTATATCACTTTTAAGAGAGATTGGGAAATAAATGATTGATTGATTGAAGTTACATTGTCCTTGCACTTCTGGAAGTGCCTTTATTCGAGAACAGTGGGCAGACAGACAAACCGAAAAGTGATCCGAATATGGCACTTGAGAGAAGCTGCAAGTGCCGTTAAAACAACAAACATATAAGGAGTCAATGTATGAGCAAACCAATTACGGAACATACTGAAAGACGAAGCCAAGTTATTGGTTGACCAAAAATGGAATAACAAGATGTCTCTCTAAAAGGTCCAACCGCAGTTTCCTTGGATGTACCATGGCAGTATCCAACGAGTGCACTTATCGTCAGGGGTTGCAAACGTATTAACTCACTGGGCTACTGTGATCTACTGGAACAGTCAGAAAAAAAATTCAAGGCCCGACTTCAACCTTATGTCAGAAAGTAATTTCTCAAGAGTCCCCGCTATCACCATGACAGTAATAAACTTCTTTTTTTGACTAGTTGAAAAGTTGATTAATTGCCTTATACCTCGATAATTACGCATACAGGCTGCACTGTCACCATGACAGTAATAAACGTCTTACTTTTACTAATTGAAACGTTAATTAAATGCCGTGTACCCCGATAATTATGCTTAGAAACTGGCACAACCAGATCCCTCCCGACACAAAATCCAGACACAAGTACCGTTAAAATAGGTCACTGACATCGAATCCCGCCAGAACCGACTATTCAAATTTGCAAAGATTGGCTGTTCCGAAAGTGGTTTTGTGACGAGTTTTACGTCTTCGAACTTTGCAGCTATATCCTTAGAGGATACGTGCCAAAACACATTTTCGTGATCCCAAACCGCTGATGGAAAAAAGTCCAACAACCTCTACCACTGGAATGGGTGAGATGGACAGCTCCAGTACATTTAAAGAACCCCACCACTTCGTATCGATGTACATAATTGACTTTTTGACGTATGAAAGACCGTCTGGGTAAAGACATATTTCCTAACACTATCAGATGAGCATTGTTTTCAAGTTTATCTTTTCTTTAAGAACTAGTCTGTTTTTGTAGAACTCTTCGGAAACCAAACAAAGCACGAAACGCCTTAAATCTTTCTCCCTTCTATTTTTAATTTTCTTGGAAACATTCCAAGCAATCTAATTTTTCTAGATATGAGGGGACTAGCTGCTTGATCATAACAATCCTAAAACGGAAGGGCATCTCAGATTCACCAAGTCAAGGTGAGCACAGCAATATCTACGCAAACAAATCACTAAAAACCCAGTGCAGCTTGGACTGCCGGTGATTAAGATCTCCTGACAATGGCAAAGATATTGGCGTCCTTTGGCCTCTTGAAATAGACAATAATAATAGATTTATTGTCCATCATAATGCACAAACGTACAAAAAGAGGGAGTAATTAAATGAGGAACAAGAAAAAAACAAGAAAGAAAGAAAAGAATATGGTATGCATTTTTAAAGACTGAGACTTTTGAGAGAATGTTTGTTGCCCAGAATGACAACTTTGTAGCCGAGATTGCCACTGAAAAGCGTGGCTAAATATTATGAATTCTCGGCGACATTACATGAAATCTCGGCGACACTTGTTACGTCTCGCAAACTAGATTTTTGGTTTTGAACACATATCTGTATTTCTCGGTGACACGTTTTTCCGTGGCAATCTCGGCTACAATGTTGTCACTCTCGGCAACAAACATTGCAGTCTCGGATACACAAAATCTTGGCGACAAAAGCAGCATTCTCGGTGACATTTCGTGCATTCTTGGCAACATTTCTGCAAAATTTGACCCAAAATGCATGCCATACAAGAAAATTACGGTCAACAAAATTCTGGAAAGAACTCACGAAACTTAAAAAGAAAACCAATCTCACTTACAGAATTTCCACTGAGTAAAGCATCTGCTGAGCTGCTTTAAGGCTGCGCTTAAAGTGCTCTCGTCTTTCCCGAATAACAGAAAGAGGTCTTGCTACTCCATACTTTGAAGACAATCTGCTATTACTTGTCCAAGGTGGAACCCTCAGCAGATACTTTAAATATTTGTAAAAGAATTTACGAATGTCTTTCATAATTGAGCATGAAATAGCTTCCAAAAAGGAGCCAAAGCAATAACATGTGGAACTACAAAGAAATTATACATTTTAGCAAGAACATATCTATTAAATTTCAGTTTCATAGAAACAAGGATTCCGTATGCTTTACGAACTTTCTCTGAAAGAAATGTTTTTAGAAGCGAACGAGTGGCACGGATACTGGTTCCCAGAGGTAGACCCAAGTACGTCAGAGACTCCTTGAGTTGCATGGGCTGGCCACCACTACCCACTTCTACCACATCAGAAGGACGGCGATTAAAAATCATAACTTCAGTCTTGGACTGTTTGAATGATAGACCTATTTTTCTGATCTATTTTTCTGTTTAGACACAACAGCAACTTTTGTTTCAGTCAGACGGACAAAAAATACAAAAAAAATCGAAATTAATCTTAAGAAAAACATCAGAGTCAACTAAGGATCTTCGGTTAAATTATCCATCATGAAAATACAAATATCTTGTACCCAGTGTCGACACTTTTCTAATTCTGCAAAGAAAACAAGCTAATTGAAACCAGGTCATTGCTGAAAACACTTGAAAATAACTAAAAACAAAATTGTTTGACCTGGCACAGCTTGCTCAAAAGTAAAATCACTAACGTCACTTCAACTCTTAGAATTTTATTTCAAGTTTCCTAGATTATTAGTAAAGTTTTCCTCCTTTTTTCTTGCGTAGTGTATACACATACGTTCTGAATTCTGCAGAGAAAGCAATCCTAGTATGGCTATTTGACCAGGATCCTGGTCAAACTCTCTACAAGCTGTTCTGGTGGTCCCAGCTGCAAACCGCACTGTTAACTGCTGCCGTTAGGCAGCGTTACTGTCCTTCCGTTATTCAGTAAAATTTCTTCTTTTCTTGTTGTATTTAGTTTGGGCTTGAAGCATCTTTTTACCGTGGGTTGAACACCAGGTCAACTCTGCAGGCTCAAAAGCCAGATCTCCTTAAAATGAATGGTTTTCAAGATTTCACGAAACTTTGCGCGGCGGATCATCCCCTAGCTAAGAAAGGAGGTAGAGTAATGATTTCGCAAGATAATCTCTGTCCCCTGTCCCCCTTCCTGTGTCTGGAATTGATAAGTATGATGAAATAATCAGGATCTCAACTAAACCCAAATGCCTCCCTCGCCCCTGCAATAACATAATTATTTGTTATATTTGTCATTCTCCAGGACAAAATGCTTGCTCTCGTCGAGAGTTCCGAGACAAGCTCCAAGTAAGTCTTTACTTTGTTACGACTAAATACCCGAATACAGGAGTTATTATGGCAGGCGGTGCAAATGAACTTCTCCTACATTATATGTGTAAGGACCAACAACTTGAGCAAATTGTAGATTTCCCAACTACAAAAGGTGGAGCTAGTTTAGATGTCATTTGCACTAATAAACAGTTTTACAAGTCCCGCACCCCGCTTCGTTCCCTTGGTGGAAGTTACCATTTTATTTTACAGTTCATTAGAATAGAATAGAATAGAATATATTTACACGAAAGCCCGAAGGCCATGGCAAAAATATGGAAGGTCTTTATTGGCTTGAATAAACATACACAACTAACAACATACAAATACAAATTTTCACTACTGATGAACAAGTCGCGGTGGCGCAAACCAATCCGGAGGAATTTCCCCAACGATCTCACGTCACAAAATTGTTTACGTTTTAATATTTTAGACATCCACTCTTTACCAAACACTCTTTCACCAAATACCTCAGATCTTAAATCATTTAGCTCACTACACTCACGCATAAAATGGCTCAAATCATCGTTCACCATCCCACACATTGGGCAGAAGAAAGGAGGACCAGTCTTTCCACGACCTTTACCAATATAACTTCTCTTCTCACCAAACGGTAAACAATTTCCACGAAAACTTAATAACAACCTTGATTCCTCCCTTTTTAGCCCCGCTCTGAAATAAACCTCCTCCCCCCAACTCTCTTTGACAGTCACATATAAACTCGGGGACCCGGAAGCCACCAAATCGACGTCCCACCTCTGAATTTCCTGATCCCGTAGGAATACTTAAATTTCCCTACCAATCGAACCAATCTTAATAGATGGGTACCCCTTACCTTCATTCGAGTAACCTCCATGCCACAGTGATCCAGGATGCCCTTCACGCGCCCCGGCCAAGAATCCGACCTACCATCCATCAATGCCTCTAGAAACGCCGCTTTGACCAACCGCGTACGAGGTAGGGCTATAAGTTTTTCCCAGTACCTGACCATCTGGACTAATCCTAACGACTTGAACTTAAAAAGACCTAAATTCCCTTGAGAACCTTACTATTCATAGAACTATGTAATCCTAATACTCTCTTAAAATATCTAAGCTCAAACCTTTCTAGTTATGGACCCTCCATATAATCCCAAACTTCTGATCCGTAATGAAGACCAGGCAATATCTAAGACTGAAATAATTGTTTGTGGATCTTAAGGTTATGAATTTCCTCTCCAGACCTTTAAACACATGTAACGGTTTCTGAATATTCCTACCATCGAATAACAAACCAAGGGCTTCTTGACTTTGTTACTTGGATTTCTTCTGAGACTTGGGATGGTGTTACAGCTTGTGAGACCCTTGATACTAAGGTTTTTCTGCTTCAATCAAAATTAAAGAAACAATACAAGTCTTTTTTCCCTGAAGTAAAAAAAAAGTTTTGCTCTTCCGATAAGCGTTATATCACTGAAAAGATAAAATCACACATTCAACAAAAATTAAAAATGTTTCTTCATGGAAAAAAAGATGCTGCAATTGCTTTGCGTACAACAATAAAGAAAGAAATCAGACTAGCTGCTGTATATGAGACTCCTTAATATTCAATTTCAATTCCCGAATACCATTAAAAAAAATAAAAAATAAGACACTCAAAACCAAAAGCATGCTGAACTAAAACAATCAAGTTAAACGGGTCAGAGTGGAACCTGGGTCACCCGCAGAGACCGCTCACATTCCTGTCACACAGGCAAAGACAACCTCAAAAGCGAGGCAGATGCAGCCGACACAAGTGGATTGGACGACCTGAGAATCCTGTTGTACAAAGAAAGAATGTTTCTCCCTTAGTTCAGGAAAAGAAGGAAGTCCCGCCACCACAAACATACCAGAAGCACTGCAGTGTCTAGGCAGACGATGCAGCCACCTGAAAGCATTGTTATAGAGAATCCGAAAAGACCGGCAAGTTTCCCCAGAGATGCTGGTCACAAGGGCCAGTCAGTAAATTGGAGTGCTGTAGGCCCTGAAAAGAAAATATTTCTTGTCTTCCTGACATGCAGAGAATTTTCTAATCAGTATATTTGAACGGACACACAGCAACCTCGAAACGGCTGTTACGTGATCCTCGTCAGACATTTTAGACGTCGGGTGGAACCCGAAGTATTTAAATGCCGTCACAAACTCGAGAGTGACATCATTGAGTATGGCGTCCGGGATGCATTTCAGTCAAGCCCCTTTCGGAAGAAATGCCATAACCTTCGTCTTCGTGGTATTGAACACAATATCGTGTTCAGCGGCAAAACAAGCAGCAAGCTATTCAGCGCAGGTACAGTTGGAGCCAAAAGAACTAATAATAGAGTCCCCTCTCAGTCTTTGCCAGTTCCGTATTTAACTAATAACACTTTGACTCTCCTCGAGAATATATAACACTACGACTAATGATTCAATATCGGAGATTAGAGTAAGGATTAAAAAGAATGATTCAAATATAGATTCTAACAACCTCGGGGTTACCTTAGTACCTTTGTAATAGCAAAGGTATCCGTGTGACGAATTGTCCTGTGACCAATTGTCCTGTGACCAATCATCCTAGAATCCATCAGAACACACTACCGTATCGAGAACATTAAAAAAATAGCCCTCATGGTTTTTAACGGGGAAGACATGGGTAAAATGTTAAAGCTGTCCACCGTGGAAGAGAGACGAACCCGCCTTAGCATTGATTTCGGTATTATCACCCTATCTGTTCCCCCATTACTTGATATTCTCCCACCCCCCTATTCTCCTATACGTATTAGACCACAGCGAAATAAATCCGAGAAAATCACCAAACTAACCACTGTGTCCCCTCTTCGTGAGTTATATAACTTAGTTCTGTTTAGTATTTGTTTTCTTTCGTGACAAAACTATAGAGTTATACGATATTCGTCATTTTGTATGACGAAAAGGTAAAATTCGACGGTAACGCTGTGACAGCTGCTTTTGAAAAAATTAAACTCTATTCCATGAAACGTTTTATTATCATGACATACTTTTGTTCCCGGCTTTGATCCGTTCATCACTTCTCTACTGTAGTAAGTATGGCATGCATTTTCGGTAACATTTGACATGATGTTGCCAAGAATACACAATGTCCCCGAGAACGCATGAAATGCAGCCGAGAATGCTGATTTTGTCACCAAGGTTTTTAGTATGTATCCGTGATTTCAATGTTTGTTGCCAAGATAGACGACTTTGTTCTAATGGCGTTGAAAATCGCGTCGCCCAGAAATATCAAAATGTTTCCGAGACAAAAAACTGATTTACGACAGTGTACGAAACGTCACCAAGAATGCACGAAATGTCACAGAGAATAACGTAGCCGAGATGTTTTAAAATGTACGTAAACAAGTGAAAAAGGTGTCGCCCAGAACTGAAAGCCCCGAGCTTAGAAAGACAAGAGACATTTTTGAAATATACAATTAGCTGAAAAAAGTGTCGCCGAGAAATGAAAAAATCCAGACTAAAATAAGTTTTGAGACAAGGAATAATGTATCCGAGACTGCACCACATGCAGCACATACCAAAGGGCTCTTTTGGGATCTAGATGACGGTCAAATGCGGGATCTGATTTAGAGAGAGCTCGACTGTTGGCGAGGTCACATCTGTTACATTTGCACGTTCGGACCAAATGCGACTCTTGTCTGAAACAAAGTTAGTTGCGGTTGAAGCGGAGTCAGGTGACTCAACCATATGCTTCACTGGGAAAACCCCCGATCCAATCTCACAATTTAAGTTCCGAGTTAATTAACCTCTTGCCAATGGAGCTGTCAGCAGGGGTGTCGCTAGCCAGTACTCGAGGGCGGTGGGGGGGGGGGGGGGGTAGCAGGGCGCCTGAAGGCACTCTGTCGCCCATTTTAGCTTTTTGTCGCACATGTAGTAAAAAAAATGCGGTACCTGCAAGCGTTGAAGACGGTAGAAGTCTAGTCCTATCTACGAGCTCAGTGGCGGTTTGAAGGGCTTGGGCGTTGGAGGTAGCCTTAACATATACGATAGATGTCCGTCAAGACTCAACAATCATACCAGTAAAAAATAATAGCCAAAAAATGCAGCACCGCATACTGGAAACTGCGCGAATTTAAAGAAACTTATGGTTAACGTAATTTATAACAACGGGAATTCGCTTACGCAATGGCCCGCCCTACAACAGTTCCTAATGACTTTATCTAAGACAGCATGAAAATGAGCGCCGCATGCAAAATCTCTTAAGTATGCTATGACTTTTTTGGGCACAACACTATCTCCATTCCCCACAAAGTCTAGATTTTAATGTGACCCTAGCCCCGAAATTCCAAGCCTAAAACACGAATGAAATGACGCGAGCTTCCAGTAAATAGAGTCTACTACAAAAGGCGCCGGTGGCAAATTTTTTTAAATCCTGCATGATCGAAATACGTATTTCGAATCCCAAACGAAATTGAGGGCCACTTGGTATAGATCTGCCCGTCTGTCTTCGATCACGACCAATTCAGAAAATGTGAGAAATTTACATGGAAGCTGTTAATGGGCTTCAGTTTGACCCTTTCGAAAAATGAAGTAGCCTACTAATCATTCAGAATAACTAAAACAGAGCAGACTTGTTCTGAGTTTCCTGTCAAGAAACAAACAAAAACAAAATCAAAATCAAAACGACAAGTTGCGATAATCAGACCCGTCATGAAAGCGTTGCACTGGAGAAAATACTTATCATCAAATTATATTCTGTTAAGAAACTACAAACTGTGAAAATTATACGCCACAAGAAAAATCAGCCTGATTCTGACATGAAATGAGAAATACTGGTACATAACAGATCGTGATAAAATTGATAATATTGCAAGCTCGAAACATCCGACTGAGAATCCAGTTCCTAAAGTCTCAAACGCTCGAGAACCCAGAACAGCCTAGGTCCAAGCTAGATGTCAAATCAGTTTCTTGCCAAACCTGAACTAGCCTTAACGACTTTTTCGGGATATCCTGGGTGAGTGCCTTTTATCCTGAACTCCAGTTTAGGTAAATATTTTTTGGTAGGGCGCTCTCTGAGCGCCCAGATTTGCTTAATTTATTTGGTCGGGTGCTCTGCGAGCGATTAGCTTTTTTCTTCAATCGAGGGAGGGGGCGGTACCCTCCCCCCTACACCCCCCATAGTGACGCCTCTGGCTATCAGAGCCATGAAGCCCAACCCATGCCACCGAGCCACCTCGAGATTAGTCAAGTGATGACCTCGCATGTAAACGGGAGGACAGGAGAGTTCCTAGTCAAATTCCTTGCGTTGCTTGTGTGAACTGTTTTTTTTTGCATTTGCTTTGCAACTACTTTCATATTTGTTTTTCACACCCCTATCATTCCCTACTCGTCCAATGACAGCCATGGTCAGATTGAATGAGGGGTGGGGGTGACTCACCCCACATGACTGAGAGAATCGTACTCTCAGTCGTTTTGTGCTTGTCTATATGTTTGAGGTTGCCATAATGACATAAAGGAAGTTCCAAAAGCCTACAAATGAAATTTCTAGTCACTGGGCTGACTAACAGGGTCATATGTTTTGAGCTTGTGAAATTCACAGTCGTCAGTTCTCGACAAGTGTCAGAATAACCTGCAAATAACCCGTTTCTTGTCGTGATTTTCTAGTCGTCTCTCAGAGGCAGTCTTAAATTTTGAGCTGGTTAGAATGATAGTCGTAGGTTTTGAGCTTGTCAGGTAACATAAGTGCAGCTACCAAATCGCAATTTTCCCCCTGTTCTGCAAAATTTGAAACTGGTGTTGACCAAAACATCTGTACTTTAGCAGAATATGAGCTGATTTAAAAAAAAATTTCGCACTCCGACTTTATGCAAAAAAAGATTCTTATTTTAGCACAAAGTTGATGGATCTTTTGTATAAGGTCTTGCAGAGTAAGGGTTTAACATAAACCGGCCTTGACTGACGGGCCGGATGATTGAAGTTTTTTTCTAACTGTAAATTCCAAGAAAATCTACTTTCTATATTTTTTTGTCTTTCTGCGTGCTCACTACCTTTTTTGGAAGGACCCGAGTGGAAGCACTGCCCCGTGCCAACTTCCGGAAAAACTCCCCACTGTGTTTGGGAGTTGTCAGTGCCACGGATAGGTCTAGAATATCATTTTGTCTTACCTAGAAATTTCACCTAGCTGTGGCGTCTTTCATAGTAGGTTATACACTATCTAGTGGGAAGGCGCGTCATTTAGGTGAAGTTTTCAGCCTATGCCTTGAGCCATGTTTGAGCTTAACCGAAAAGGGCTGGGCTACGACAATCTAGTTACCTATCACTTATTCACTTAAATTGGCTTGAAGACCCGCTGAAAATTCATTACTTCGTTGTTCCGTTCTTCACGAATAACTGAGTCTGATTTGTGACAATGGATGTTGATATTTTAATCTTTCGCTAGGATTTCGCAGTTTAGCGGGGGGAAATTATGTAATGTTTGGACATGCATGCCTAATCATGTAGGCTATCTGTATTGCTAGAGGGGGATAGCAAGGAATAGCCAGTAAAGGGGCCTGAAAGAGACGCCCAGTCAAAATATAGATTTTAGATTCATCAGTGAGTTTTTTTTTTTAGATTATATATGGGGTTTATTGGAAAAAAATACTAAGAACTACAAAACCCTCTAGAAGTTTACACTTGTTAAGAGGTTTAACAAACCCCCTTTGAGAGATTAACCTACATAACACTATAATAAATAAAGAAATAAGAATAGAAGAGAAAAAAATAAACAAAACACTTACTCGGTTCCTGGTCGAACACCCAACAAACAAAAAATCTATACACTCCAAAATCCCGTCTCCAAAAACAAACAAAACCAAATAAATAAATAAAGAATAAATGATTAAATAAGGATAGGAAGGATAGGAAGGAAGTCGGAAGGGCCTGAGGGTTCATAAAACAGGGATTTTGAAATCGAAATTTAAAGCCTACACATAGGTATATTCAAACATGTTTTCGACGGATATACGTCAGCTACGATTCTTCATCAGCGATATTTCAGCCCTTCTATAGTTTTTTTTTCCTTCTGCGTTGACCCAGAAGATTACAAGTTTGTTCCTTCCCCGTTCCTTCTGTAATCTACAAATTACAGGTTTGTTTCCTTCCCCGACGTTGACCCAGAAGATTGAAAGCCTGACGAGGACCCTTGCCAAGAAGGGCCAAAATATCGCTGATCAAGAATCGTAGCTGACGTATATCCATTGTAAACATGTTTGAATATATGTTTCAAAGACAGCTTGGGCTCAAAGAGTACTTATCAACGCATAGGTTTTGAAAAAAATACTTAAAGTTCAATGGGCGGGTCAAACAATCATGATGACACATTACCATCCCCTCGAATACAAATACAATGTTGCATGAGAAATCAGCATATTCCTCGGAAATTGACGTTCGCTAGGAAATCGTTACGCCGTATTTTGCTGAGTGCCATAATTCGATTTTCTAGCTTCGACAAATATAAGCGGAGTTTCTTTTTTCTTCTGCATTTGTTATTCTTATATTCTACTGATTATTTGTATTGTTGACAAATATTCATACTATTGGTGTACGCTGAGAATTGATTGTAAGCTCTGGAATCATCTGCAAGTATGTCGGTTATATTTGCATTTTTTTTTGCAGTGTTGTAACTTTACATACAGAAGCAAAACTTTTCTTCTGAACTACAAACAACAGAATAACACTGGAGCAATTCTGCCAGCTACAGAGACGGTTTAGTATAGCAGACAGGGTTGCTATAACGTACTCTGAACCTGGATCCGCTGATACGCCGAAGAGTCAATGACAAGCAAAAACAAGAAAACGGGTTATTTCTGAAGCGCTATCTAGTGGAAGTCAGAAAAGTGTATGTGTGAAGCATTTATACAAATTAAAACATAGTTAGTGCTCCATATGTCAAGCATTTATACAAATTAAAACATAGTTAGTGCTCATTGTACTTTAAGAACGGTTGGCGAAACAAGGAAAAGCTGTTTATCGTCTACAGCAGTATAAATTTAAGTAGATGCCAAGGATTAGAGTGAATAGTCTCGTTTAGCAGGAGAACAATTATTACCATCTGCAACCACCTTCCTACCATTCCTAGCATATCCCCCATCCCTATTCGACTCTATTATAGACACGTACATAAATAAGTAGATTGTTTGGGATTTCCCAAACATATCCATAAACAGAGAGCTGCAAATAAAACATTTGAGTTTCCCCCAAATGTGTAGTAAAAATAAACAGATCCGCACGTTCAGGCAAGTGCAAGGGATGATGCAATAACGGGGGATCGCCAACCAATTAGAAGGCTAGTTATAAAAAGATGCATTGGATGTTTATCCAGACAGATCCGCAAATAGAGAGTTATAAATAGGACAAGTGGATTTTCCCTAGGATGAACCGACTATAACGAAAATCGTATTCTGTTGAATCAAACTCTCCCACATATAATCGGGGTCACACGGTATCTGCATTCTGCACTAACTATCAAACAGACTTGTGATTTATTGGGTAGCAGTGTTCTTACGCCACCGCGGTTTTCCACCACCATGTATTTTCTGCCACCTTTAAATTCAGATAGCGCAGGTAGCCTGTGCAGGTAGTTTCAGGTTCAAATCTTTAAATGTGAAAAGGGTGTTTACCACCACCCAGGAAATCTTATGTCCCCAGAGGATTAGTTCCTCTAGAGGGTAGGGTTAAATCTTGTCAGCTTCTTCATTCAATCTCGTCAAGCGCCAATCGGATTCAGTATCACATCGATTCAGGGATTACCAGTTACTAACTGGTTTAAAGGTCTTTATAAGAGCAACTGTAACTACAGAACCCGAACTAAGAGACAAGAGAAATAATCATGGAAATAGTTAAAACAAAGAGTGTGAAAGAAAATGCATTTACATTGTTGACGGTTTCTCGTTTCGGCTCAAGAACACGAAGAATGACAATATTTACTATGTTTGATTCAAAGAAATTGGGGGCATTGAGCTGTTGAATTTGTACAGTTTCTTTACTTTGACTTAAATAAATAATTATTTGAAACGTTAAGCTCAGTCTTCCTACTAGCTAGGATGAACGTAGAGTTGCGTTGGTGGCGGTAAACCCCTCTTCGAATTTAAGGATTTAGATCTGGCTACCTGCAACCAGCTACCTGCGCTACCTGCACTAATTAATTGCAGGAAAACATACGGTGGTGGTGGACCTACCAAAATAATTTACCATTTCGTCTGACCCAACTAATCCTCTAGATGATGCAAGATTTTCTGGGTGGCGGAAAACATACGGTGGCGCTTGAGCACGGTGGCGTAGGGGCACCCACTTCATTTATTGAGCTTAGGACCTGAAGTTATATACAGGGAGAATGTTTATTTCTACTCATCAGTTACTCGAGTTTCTATAAGCAGAGACTTAGAAATAGTTTGTTTGGATTTTCCCCAAACAAGTCCGGAAATAGAAAGTTAATAGATTATTAGACTTTCCCCACAATAGTCCGAAAATAGAAATGTATAAATAGAACATCCGGGTTTTCCCCAAACATTTACAGAAAATTAGGGGGGTGAAATAAACAGGTGTTGTCAAGATCAATGAGATGACGCAACGAAGGATGAGTAGGAACAAGTATAAACTCTAGCATGTCGTTAGAGGAAAACAAATTTAGTACCTGACTAATATATCTACTTCCTTGATCTAGATCCCCCGTGCCACCCCCACAGTTTGAAACCGATCATGTCATGTGTTTTCCCATCGTCCGACAGCCCCATGCTCGATCACTCTTGGTTTAAATGTAAATCTCTACGTTTCATTAGTAAGTAAGTAAGTAAGTAATTTATTTATGACCCGCTATTCTGAAAAGGCGGAGTGAATGAAGAAAATACAGAAAATAAACAGAATAAATATAAACACACAGAAAAAGACACTTTATTTGTAATCTTCGGTCAGGAAGCAGTGGACGCCGTCGTGTGCTGGTTGGCCTTGCTGTCCATGATTTTTGAAAGCGATGAGGAAACATCCAAAAGGGTAACACTTGCATCTTGAATTTCTCCTTCAATGTATGGTTATGACATAATTTTGACAAATGGAGCAGGTTCTTTACATATTTAAAATAACATGATCTCATCTTTTTAATCTCCTTCTTTCGCAGAACATGAGTGACGCCAGAAAGAAATAGTATAGAAGGAGCTGTACAAATTTCCCAAAGCTTGACGATTATAGCGCTCTCGGTTGGGAACGATGCGCCCATAGTCGCTACGGATTGACTTATAAGCTTCTTGAAAAATCGAAGAGCAAAATTTGTACAATGAAGATTTGAAGGTTATGCCGAGCCACCGTAGAGAGTCTGTTGATTTGACGATGAACGATCCAAGAGATATATAAGCTTTAGATGCACTCGAACCATTTGAGGAAGGGTTGAAATGCAGGTACTCACATTTTGACAGGTTAACTTCAAGGCCAATTTTGAGAAGTTCTGACGACAGCTTACTTACATTTTTTATGAGTGTGCATCGGCTACGGCTTACTAAGAGCAAGTCGTCCGCGTAGGCTATGTAGCTGAAGGCATAGTCTTTATAGAAGTAAGCAGGATGCAATGAATTGAGACAAGAAAATATGGCCGATTTGAATATGTAGGGAGACAAGACTCAACATTGGCGAACACCAGTTCGGACAGGAATAATATCTGACGAGCTAACTTGCCGTTTGAACTTTAGTGAAGAATGACCATCCCAAAATTTTAACAGATAGACAACAGACAGATTCACGCCAGAAGTAATGAGAGAAAATAGGGCCTGAGAATGCGTTATATTGTCAAAAGCACCAGCTATTTCTATAGAACATATATGTATAGAAGACTTGTCGCGGGTAGCCTGTTTCATCATTTTTGTCAGTATGTGATGAGCGTGCGCACAGCTGGCGCTCGAACGGAATCCAAACTGCATTGAACCAAAGCTACATTTTTCAACTATTTCTGGAAGAAGGACGTATTCCAGAATTTTGCTTATGGTACAAGAAACTGTAATTGGCCGATAGCTTTTGCAAAGGTCCGCGTCTTTCCGTCGCTTAAACACCGATGTTATAGTACCAAGAACAAATAAGAGCAAGAACTGCTGTCTCCCTATATCTGTCACACAACCAAGCTGAGACGAGTCGACTCCCGATGCAAACGAGCGGAGGTGGATCTTACCCGGGACAACAAAAGTCGTTACCTCTACAGAGAAGTTGTAACGCAGTAAACCACTGAGGAAGAAAAATCGAATGGAGGTAGCAGTGATAAGCCTGTTCACACTGGGCTGGGCGGGCGCTGAAACAGCGGTTGCCGGCTCATTGATTCAGACAAGCTTTCGGGGGTTGACAAGAAAATTCCTAAGAATATCAAAATATACAGAAACTGTCATTTGATGCAAAGCAGATTTTACAAATGCGTCAAATTTAGTTAAAAGTACGACAAACTGTATATATATCTTATTGAAAAACCCAAAGGCCGTATACAGGTAACGTAAGATATATGGTAACGTAAACTGTATCTTTTCGGGGTCAGTTCAATTAAGTGGTGTCAATATCCAGAACAAGAAGAGATAAATTTCATTTCAGGTATTTGCTCGCATATGAGAATATCAGATGAAAACAGGCAGATTCTTTAAAAAAAAAGGCCGTGTTTCAGGTTTAATAGGCTAAGTGGAAACGAACAAATATTAAGCAGATGGAATAGGCTTCTACTCTGACAAACTAACCAGAAACAATTTTGAATTGAATTTAAAAAAAAAACTAGGACTTCTATGTGGGTCCTAGACAAACTAGAACCCATATGGCAAGGCCTCAGTACGAAAACCAAAGACTTTCTTTGATGGGAAAATACACCGTTGACATCGAATTATTTGTAAGTAGTGAACTAAAAGACAAACGAGATAGACCAAGTTCAGGTGAACTTTTGGCTTTCGATTAACTACTGAATCGAAATCTAACTCACTAAATCGAAATGTATACAAGTATACATTTCGGAAAAAAAGAAGAAAAAACACAAAATATACACTCACCTACTGGTATTATTTTGACTATTCTACCATTTCGGTAATATCAGTAATCCTCGAAAGCCTTAAATACGTTACTCTTAGTTTACACTCGTCTGACAAAGTTAATACTACAGATGTTGAAACTCAATGGGTCATGACTTCAGTGAGTGTGCTTCAAATCCCGGTTTGCATTGTATGGTTTTCCCGAGAGACATAAAAAGGAATGTCACAAGGGATTTCAATCTTCATACGTATGGTCATGGTGTAACAAAAGCGATTATGAATGACCATCGTCAAGTTCGCTTTTTGTTTTTCGCATCACTAATATTCACTAATCAGACACCAGCGTCTACTGAAACAAAATCAACGCTGTTTCCTTCCCGTGTGAACAGGCCAGAACATCCGCCTCGCTAGTGGCTACGTTGTTTTCTTCGTAAATGACTTCATGTGTAACGGCGGAGAGTCGGAGACCAACGAGTATACACGGGCGACCAAGAAATGGGTCCACCTCCGCTCATTGTTGTCGGAACATTTTTAGTCGGTGGATGGACGAGAGACCATTGTTCTTACTCGTTATTTGTTCTTGATAGTACCCAAGAGAAAACTATTCGGGACCAAACCCTGGCATAAACAAATTTTAAATAGCAGCTGAAGGTGTTGTGTTAAAGCTGGACACTCAATTTTGAAAAAATCGGCACCAGGGCATCATAATCTGCAGAACCAGTTCTTCTTAATTTTTGGAAAGCAATTTCGATGGGAGAACAAGTAACGGGAAGAACAGAAGGTTGAAATATATTTCTTGGTAGGTGTTTAAGAAGTAAATTTTCAAAGTGCTGCTGAATCTGTTTTTTGCAACCACTGAATAGACCACTGTAGTGGCTGGTCCAGTCAGCCATCTTTAGCGTCGAAGGAGGTACAGCTGAACCTTTATCTGTACGAAGGACCTTTTGCCACGCTTTTTTTGTCACTGGGATTATCTAAGCCATTCAAACGAGCATTGTTAAGTGAAGATTAGTATTCACGTTTCGTTCTAGCTTTTAGATTAAAGACAGTACCATTCCCTGGGCGTCCACAAGCAATCGAAATTTGTAGCCAAAATTTTGCCCTGTTTTTCGCCTTCTTAACTTCAGGACTGACTTTCCCAAATAGGTTTCCTTGTACCGACTCGAATTCTGTCAGTCGGTAAAGCAATATCGGCTGCCAATTTCAAGCAACGGACAAGCTCGCTATAATAACAATTAATATTAACGGACCAAGTAGTAGCTGCTATACCAGTTTGAAGAAGGTGATAAGGAACTTTTAAAAGCGAGAGAAAATTAGTTAACTAGAAACGTAGAGCACAGTAACTATACAACTCCAGTTACGCTTTTTGATCCAAGCCTTCTTGGGATTTGAACAACTGATTCGAGCAACAGGGACAACCAAACAGAAAGACAGACGCAGATGGTCGTCCTCAATTTTCTCCTCGTCAACCTCAACAATACCGTCAATGAGACTTGTTTCAAAAGACTATTAAATGATCAAGGTTGGAAACATTAGTGCCACGAGTATGTATATATGAAAAGGGTAGAGACTTCTCAATGAGACTGTGAGCTACCGGTAACGAATCGAGAAATATGTCAGTCCGTACAGAAGAAGTTAGAAGATCAGTGTTGATATCCCCAACAAGAGACCATTTCATTCCTTTCCTTGAAATGTCTGACAGAAGTGTTCTGATTTTCTGACAAGCCTTAGCAAATGAACTATGTGATGCAATGTTCCACCAGTCGCAAGGTAAATATACATTAACAAGAACAATATTGTCCAACTGAACGGCAAGAGCATAACGCCCAGTCTGGAACAGTATTGGTGGTGCTGAACACTTGATGGCTCGAAGAAAAATGGCTAACCCACCGGAAGGACGACCTCTAATTTTCATTGCCGGCTAGATGAACACAAAATGCTCAGGAGATCGGCGAAAACTTTCGCTACTAAGGCGGATAGCAGATGCTCTTGGAGACACAGAATGTCCGAGCTGCCTGGCAAATCATCAAGTAGAAGATCTTTGTTTTTTGTGCCATTTATATTTAATGACACACAACGCAGTTTCTTTAATGAAAAACCATTATTTGCCAAGACCCACGGCTTTCCTCATAACGATGCATCTGAGGCTAAAAGAGACATGACAACCGCCGCGATTGGCAGACTTTGGAGGCAGTGAGCAAGATAGTCTTTGCTATAACTGTGGCAGTAAGCACATTGCGCGCATTTTGGAAAATAAGGCGGATGCGGGCATTTGGCTACACCGTGGTTTGGGGATTGACAGCGAAAGCAGCACTTGGGCATTCGGTGGAATTCATGATAACGAAAAACTTCTTACTCGATTTTTACCCCGATTTTCATAGCTGTAAGGAGACCGACTTGACTTTTGAACCCGACTTTGACAGAACGAGAGCCCAAAATAGGCACGACTTCACAAGCATCAGGGATCAGGGTCTTCAATGCAACGGCCGTAATGGTGACTGGAACACTCCTGACAGCACCCAACAATTTGGAGAGATAACTTTGGCAGTAGTACCCTCCGGCAAACCCTTGGTGATTGGTCTCGCAAAGACTTCTGCATAAGAAGCAATTGAAGTGTGGACGATGAGACTATTTCTTTGAGTATTCGCTCTGACATTAGTAATCCCTTTGTTACCTTCAACGGTGTCAATGTGCTGCGTCCTGGTGTCAATAGTGTGCGCGTTTCAACCGATGAGGGAGCGCAGACTTTAAACACATAAAATATACCCTTTTATGTGTGCTTAGACGAAAAAACTTCTAGTATACCTAACCCAGCTGACTATGACTATAGGACTACCTCTTTAATCTAGGTCCCTCGCCCACACACAACCATTGAAAAACCTATCAATAGATGTTTTATCCCATTGTCCGACAACCCGAGACTCGACTATTTTCGGTTTCCCTGTAAATCTCTATGCTTTACTAATAAGGGTGGTTTGGAACTAATGAGGGAGGTCAGACTTTAATTGCAAAAGGTATACCTTTTTGGATGTCATGAAATACTATCCAACCTACGATATTTACTGAGAGAATGATCCTGTCCATTTCCAATACTTACCGATCGATCCTATACCTCCCTCATTTCCAGTGCTCAGATAAGCCTAGACCTGTCTACGAGCCCAAATCATATCCCTACAGTTCCATGAAAATACTAAAAGTTAGATTTCCGGTCTGCTGACGATCACGAACTCAAACACATACAAAGTTTCTCACAAAGAAAGGGTGACACACTCTCATCCCTTGTCGTTAATATTTATGACATGTAGGAATATCAGGTAAGCCGGCAATGCGGCGATAGGTTATCTATTTGTCTTTTCTTTCTGTTAAATTTCCCAGCGGTGGAAAAGCCTAAACCACTTCTAAGGCTAATGTTTCGTCCCTATAAACAGCCTAGGTGACTATATTAGTTACTTTATCAAATTGACCTGACTAGTTTCAAGCTTTTGAACCGAATTCAGAGGGTGGGTTTCTTCGGTGTATACTGTCTAAACTTTTGGTTTTTTAATAGTCTCCAAGAGACATGGCACAGTCCCGATCACTATTTCCAGCGATCTCGCTGGTGGAAAATAACGATTCCCCATTCACATCGACCCAGTTCCGGAAATCGCTCTGAGACCGAGAATTAGCTGGGTTTCTGCCGGTCGCAATTGATCTTGGTGACAGTTTCGAATACCCGCTAGTCTCGCACCCAAGTTGAAATCAGTTCAACTTTCGACGGTACTAGCCAATCAGATTATTGTTGGGAATATTGAGGAACACTCTGATCGGCTAGTTTCAAACTAAGCCCAATAGATAAAATCACACCCACTCCTTGGTATTTTGAAAGCCGAAAGTGACTTTAGGTCATTGTTCTTCGGTCACGTGGTTCAGCCTTAGCCAATCGGAACATACCTGAGAATTCCCCTAAGTAATGTGATTGGCTAGTACTCCGAAAAGACTGATTTCAACTTGGGTGCGAGGCTAGCTGGTACCCGAAACTGGCGCCAGTTAACCTATCGCCCCATTGCAGGCTTACCTGATATTTCTGTATGTCATAAATATTAGCGACAGAGCGTGTGGATGACAGTATGTTATCCTTTCTTTTTGAGAAACATTGTATGTGTTTGAGTTCGTGATCGTCAGGAGACCGGAAATCTAACTTTGAATATTTTCATGGATCTGTAGGAATACGATTTGGGCTCGAAGACAGGTCTAGGCTTATCTGAGCACTGGAAATGAGGGAGGTATATGATCGATCGGTAAGTATTGGAAATGGAAATGATCATTCTCTCAGTAAATATCGTAGGCTGGACAGTATTTCATGACATCCAAAAAGGTATACCTTTTTCAATTAAAGTCTAACCTCCCTCATTAGCTCAAAACCACCCTCATTAGTGAAGCATAGAGATCTACATGGAAAGCGAGAATAGTCGAGTCTCGGGTTGTCGAACGATGGGATAAAACATCTTTCGATAGGTTCCACGTTGGTTGTGTGTGAGTGAGGGGCCCAAATTTACGAGGTAGTCCTACAGTCATAGTCAGGAGTATACTAGAACTGTTTTCGTCTAACCAAATCCAAAATGGTATATTTTATGCGTTTAAAGGCTGCATTCCCTCGGTGGTTGAAATGACCAAACTAATGAAACATAGAGATTTACACGGAAACCGAGAGTGGTCGAGCCTGGGGCTGTTGGACGATGGGAAAACACATCATATGATCGGTTACGAACTGTGGGGGTGGCATGGGGAATCTAGAACAAGGAAGTAGTTCTGTTAGTCAGGTACTAAATTTGTTTTCGTCTAATGACATGATAGAGGTTATACTTGTTCCTACTCATCCCTCGTTGCGTCATCTCATTTAACTTGTCAGCACCTGTTTATTTCCCCCCGTAATTTTCTGGACGTGTTTGGGGAAAACCCGGATGTTCTATATGTAGATTTGTATTTCCGGACTATTATGGGGAAAGTCTAATAATCTATTTGTAACTTTCTGTTTCTGGATTTGCTTGGGGAAAACCCAAACAAACTATTTCTAACTCTCTGTTTATAGACACATGAGTAACTGACGATTAGAGATAAACGTTCTCCCTTTATAGAAGTCTAGGTCCATAGTTCATTAAATCAACAGTCTGTTCGATAATTAGTGTATAATGGAGATACCTTGTGACCCCGATTCTATGTGGGAGAGTTCGATACCGACAGGATACAAGCTTCATTCTGGTTGTTTCATGGAAAACCCACTTGTTCTATTTATAACTCTCTATTTCAGGATCTGTCTGGATAGACACCCAACAAAGTTATTGATAACGTTGTTATTAAAAAGAACCAGAACCAGAACCAGAACCAGAACCAGATCACCCCGTTATTGCGTTATTGCGAACTTGCCAGAACGTGCGGACCTGTCTATTTGTACTACGCGTTTCGGGATAACCAGATATTTTATTTATAGCTCTCTGTGTATGGATATGTTTGGGTAAAAACCAAACAATCTATTTATTTATGTATGTGTCCCTAACAGAGTCGGATCGGGATCGGGGTATGGTAGGGGTGGTCAGAAGGTGGGTGTGGATGGTAATACTTGTTAATTAATTATTACGCATTCACTCTAATCCTTGGCAACTGCTTCAATTTATACTGCTAGACCACAGCCATCTTTATTTTCAATTTCCTTGTTTCGCCGACCGTTCTTAAAGCGCAAGGGGCACAAACTATGTTTTAATTGGTACAAATGCTTCACAGATACACATTTCTGACTTCCAATTGATAGAGCTTTAGAAATAAGCTGTTTTCTTGTTTTCTCTTGTCATTGACTCTTCGGCGTCTCGGACGGTTCCAATTTCAGAGCATGGTATTACAAAGCGCAGAAACTCAAAAACACTCAGCCATGTACGAAAATCAATCGTTTTGTAGAGCTGAATTTGGGAGTTCCATTGCTGCTAAAATAAACCGTCTCTGTAGCTGGCAGATTGCCCCAGTGTAATCTGATGAAATTTTCTGTGTTTGTACTCCCGAAGAAAATTTTTGCTCCTGTATGTAAAGTTAAAACACTGCCAACGATGTACAAATATAACCGACATACTTGCAGCTGATCCCACAGCTTACAATCAATTCTCAGTTAACACCGTTAATATGGATATTTGTCAATAATACAAATAATCCGGAGAATAAAAAGAACAACGAATGCACAAGAAAAAGAAACTCAGCAAGAAACGGCGAAACGATGTCTTAGCAAAAATGTGAGCGAAAATGTGATATTGTATTCTAGAGGGGGGGGGGGGGGATAATGTGGCGCATCATGATTGTTTGATCAGCCCATTGAACTTTTTTTCAAAGCCTATGCGTAGGCTTAAAATTTTGAGTTCAAAATCCTGTTTTTTGAACCCTTAGCCCCTTACGACATCCTATCCGAAACTCACCATTGAATCTAAAAGCTATATTTTCACTGGGCGTCTTCTTTCAGACCACTTTACTGGCTATACCTTGCTAGCCCCCCTCTAGCAATACAGGTGGCGTACATGGTTAGGCATGCATGTCCAAGCATTACATAATTCGCAACGGATAAACTGCGAAATCCTAGCGAAAGAATAAAAATGTCAACATAGCAATCGGTGAACAACTACCCACTTCATAAAGAATTACGCAAGGCACTCATCATATTTGCCCACCAAAAGCATTCGTCATACGGAACTCCTTAAAGCGTTCGTTAAATGGGCTTCCTTAAAGCATTCCTCACAGCCCATCGTGTGCGGTTCCATTTGCTATAGTGGATTCCCAACCCCCACTACCATTGCGCGCTCGGACAGAGGCTGCCAGATTCAGAATCTCAGGTGTGCGCTATCACGCTTGCTTGTTAACAGACCGGAGGACGGACTTAGGGAAACCCAACTGTAGCAATACGCCAGCCAGTTGTATTTGTTTGTGTCGTCGTCCCCCCCCCCTAAGCCCAAGCACTGTGAACAGCCCCTGATGACAGCTCCCTTTTGGACTCGGGAGATTTGTGTTTTGCACCAGCTCTTCAACCGCTTTCATACCAGCAGTCTCTAGTCCATGTTGGAGATTATTACAGGTCACCTATTTGACGAACCCACTGTCCAATCTAACCATCTCGTTCCATTCGGATTGAAGATGAAATACCAGTACTCCCCCGTATAGACCACTGCATTCACTAATTATTGTCCAGCATCCAGCAAACACGCACTTTAGATTCATCGACCGGCCCAACTGAGAGTCTCCAAGCATTATCCTCTTTCCCGGCTCTGAGAAGAGTTTCTCCGCCAATGATACGCACATTCCCCTGGTCTCCCAAATTCCTACGATCTCATTCACCACCTTCTGCACTTCTGTTGCTTGCTGTGATTACAAGTTATGATGATAAGAGGAGGGGAGATCACCATATTGTGATAGTTATAACCCTCTCTGAAACGAAATAATAACAACGTGGACACATGTCATCACTCTTACTGGGGTAGCTTTCCTCTCCAGAGCCCACCGTAATAAGTAAATTGGCTCCTCCCGCTTATTATTTATCGGTTCTGAAGAAACTCCCGCACGAGTGATCACGTATGTTCGCGTCGTTAATATTTTTGTTCCAGAGAGCGTGATAGCTACCATAATACGGTGCTTCCTCCTCTTATCATCATAACTTGTAACTTGCTCGGGACCATCATAAGTAAATTGTAACGATCGTAACAGTCGTGGAACAAAAAGAATAAGACGGAGGAGCTAATTTACTTTTTACGGCGGTCTGTGGAACGGCAATAATAATAGGAATAGTAAAGGTCGTAACTAATAATAAGTCGCTGAAACACTACCTTAGTTCGCCGCACGCACCTCATGGTTCGCCGGCTGAAACGGGTTAAACGAATTACCTGGTAAGCTGAAGTTTGATCCGTGTTATACCGACCTATGAGTACTGGTGAAAACTAAGGGTTCATTTGAGATAGACCCGATACACTGTGAGGGTAGCGATATGTACCAATTTTCAGAGACATGACTTCCTCAGGATCACCCTCAACAATAACAACACAAAAAACTCGGTTTTCGCCAGTGCTCATAGGTTGGTATAACAACGATCAAACTTCAGCTTACCAGGTAAGCCTCGCTTAACCCGTCTATTATACCTTCCTGAAGACTGGCTCCATCTCTGTTTGAGACTTCAGCTACACACAAAACGCCAAAGATAATTTCGTAAACCACATTGGCGTGACATATGACAAAAATCAACGAAGAAACTTACAAAAATGGGTTTTTTATCTCAGTATGTTTGTTGGCCTATAAAAACCCCATTTTCGTTGATTTCTTCATTGATTTCTTGGCGCAAACTGCAAAACAGATAAAAAAAGCAGAGGTGCATTCTCGCCGTTCCCCGAGGACTCTTTTTTGAGGAGCCCTGTGTCTTCGTTTGTCTCAGGGACTCACTTCCCGTGTTCTCGCAAGTCCCCTCGGAGGGGGAAAACTCAGATTATCATCAATATCCACGTTCCAGATTTCGAGGGGAATCAATTTTTGCTGGTGTTGGTGCAATGTATATTAATTGAAAATTAGCAGAAAAAATAGAACGATAATAAAGTAGATCCAGACTAATTTCGTTAACTGCATATTTATTTCCGAACAAAATCCATTTTGGAAGTAATCCCCGTATTCTCGTTCTTTTTTCGCACGCGGAGTCCACGTCGAGTAGCTCCCTTTATTTTCGCCGTTCCCCTTGATTCTCTAAGGAGTCCTCGGGGAACGGTAAGAATACATTTCAAGTCGTTCACTGAAAAAAAAATTGCCAGCTTTTCCCTCCATATTTATATTTTCCTTAGTCTAGGCTTCCAGATTAGATGATTCAAAGCCGACCTTAAAGGTGAAACCAAAGCTAAACTAGACCTAGGTTGCCTCGGCAACGTGAAGTGTTGCGGCAACTTTTGTCCGGCGTCGCCGACTAAAGTGTTGCGAGAGCAACACTTTGGCTTTTTTTCTTTGCTGTCGGTTAAATGTTGAAGTTGTCAAAATATCGAAGCTATTAAAACGGTATTTTCTAAAAAGGATCATCAAATGATCAAAAGCTGCTGTTCAGCGTTGTAAAAATAACAACAAAAGAATATCGGAAGAAGGGACTAAATTGACTTTGCAGTCAGTTGAACTTTATCCTATTGAATCTTAGATATCGTGGCGGATGAAATTTTGGAACTATATCTTATATAATCTAGCTTGTATTATAAAGCTGTCGGTAACTTTTCAGGATTAAAATACCATAGATGACACTATTAATTATTACGAAACTACTTCATTGTTTTACACTTTCGTCCGTACCCGTTGCGTAAACAGTTAATCCTAGGTTACAGAGATAGACCATCGATACAAACTTTCTTACCGTCAGATTTATAGAAATCGAATACAATGTGCACCATTTTTCAAAAGTTCTAGCCCCTCGTGAACTGATTCTTACTTACAAGTCCCTCTGCCGTAATGGACATCAAGTTTACCGAATAAAAATAATGGGTACACCAGCTAGCAAAAGTTGCAAACCCCTCATCCCTGAAGATGATTGTAGCATAACAGCCGATTATTACTTACAAGTCCCATGCATGTCTCTCAATTGGGAACCAAATTGTTTTATACACCGGAAACAAATAACAGGTACACCGACTAGAAAAAGCTGCAAACCCCTCATTGCGGAAGATGATTATGAGGTAACAGTTGACTGTTGCATACATGTCCCATACATGTCTCACAAGTGGTATCACCTACTTTTGGTTTCAGTGTGTACCTTACTACAGAAGTTGTCAATCCCTTGAAATTTTCAAACTGGTGTATCTCATGAGGGAATTTTTGTACCAAAACATGGATGATATATACTTTAATCGGCTCATCAATGGCTATCCATAGCCGTCAAAAAAAAATTCTACCTGTCTTAGTTTAAAAGTTGACTTTCTTTCCGTAGTAGTCACCACTTAGAAAGGAGCAAAGAACAAGCTCTAGTTTCTTTAGCAATGAGATAACTTTTAAAGTTTAAGAGGTAAGTCTGATACCATTTCTCTACTGCAAACCCAAGTGCAAAAAAAACAACGATGAACTCAACTGAAAACGCGAACAAACATGGAGAGAAACAATAGATGGCAGCACTTTCGGACCCGTGGGAAAAGCCACTTTTTTGTTTCCGTTTTTTGTTTTTTTCTATTTATCCCTCAAAGAAGATATTTTGGCTGTGGGGCCGGGTAACTGCCCTTCTTACTTTGGAATTGAACGTCATATCCCTGATGATACCGAGGATGGTGATCTGTGTATTATGATTCAGAACTGTGTTAAAGCAGAAAGGATACGAAATACTCGATCGTTCAGATTGCATTTTGACGGAAAGATGGACTTACTCCAAGCTGTGGAAAACCCTGTGTGGCTACGAGAAACACCGGATTCAAGAGTATAAATTCCTGCCCATGCGTTATTATAATTGTCAACAGTTTGGACATGATGCTCAAACATACACAAATTATACCAAGTGTTTTCACTGTGCTGGTGATCATAAGAATCCGAAAGATGATCCTTGCAACAATGATGTGAAATGCTCACTGTGCGGTTCTGCGGACCATGCTTGCTATAATATTAAATGTCCAGTAGCAGTGAAAATCTTGGCTAGCTATTGACTGCTCCCCAATTAAAGGTATGTTCGTGGAACATTAACGGCAATAATACTGAACAGCTACCCTTCCTCGAAAGTGCGTTATGTTTCAACGATGTGCTCTGCTTGCAGGAGCACATCCTATCAACATCCTCGGCGTCTCTTCTAAAGTTCAGCGACAATACTCAGGTATTTTCGGTGCCTGCTGTGACTTCGGGTAGAGGGAGACCTTCAGGCGGCATACTCTTTAATTCTAGCATCTGTCCATCTGTTTAGTGAAAATGAAAATTTTGTGGCTGTAATATCGGTGAAACTTATGTATTCTCTGTTTATCTCCCAACCGCTTACCACGACATTGCTTCTGAGGAGAGATTTATCGCTGCATGCTCCCAACTAGTGCGCTCTGTCCAGGACTGCCAGGATAAGCATGGGCAGGTGATTGTTGTGGGAGACCTCAACTGTGATCTCACCGATAGTAATAGCGACAGGATTCAAATTCTACTGCCCGCTCTTGCCGACCTGCAACCTGTACCAAACGACTGCTCCTACACTAATGTGCACAATTCAGGCTCAACTAGCTCTCTGGATTTCTTTGTCTGCTCAAACAGTATGAAATCACTTAGTGGTAGTCATGTCATTACTGGCATCGGTGTCTGATCATTTCCCTACTACCTGCTCATTCGAAATCGCTGTGCCAGATAATAGTTTCCCAAGAAAAAGGAAGTGGTATTCCAAGTCCGAATGGAATAAAGTCGACTGTAATGCATATTCTAGTGTTCTTGACAATGTGGTGGCAAAAATTTAGATACCATTCCAGTTACTAAAGCAGGACGCGAAAATACCAGTCAGTGAAACGCAGATTCTTCTAAGTATATTTGCTCCGAACTTACCGTGTGATATGATGCGCAGAAACAGCTGCTGTGCCCAAACGTAAAGAGCGCGTCTTGTCTGAAGTTCCTAAGGGATCGTTCAAGCTTACGTTTAAGTGTAGAATTTCTGATTTATACGTGCTTTCCGCGAATATGTGTGGTAAATTTCATCCCGCCGAGGCTTGCTGTGTTAAAAATTAACAGGAACGGGTTCTATTTTTTGTGTTAAAAGTTATACGTGACCAATCACAGCTTGCGTTACTATCACGTGACTGTCAAGGAAGAAAGAGAGAAACGGATAAGAAGAGATCTTTGTAATTATAATTGAAACTGAATGAGCTCTTTGAATGGAAAGTCAATGAAACTAAACTGTACAGCGTTTACCTTATCTGAAGTAATTACAGCAATCCTGGCAGGCTCAAAACTAAATGCAGAAATTTACATTAGTCAAACAGACACAGAAACAGATATTATACTGAATTTGCACAGAACCGGTCTAGGCTGATTTAAAATTCCACATTTCAGGATGTTCAGTGTCCCTACAGTCATCAAAGGTTAGGTTCTCTTGGAATTCTTTGTCAGGCTCCAGGCTCAGTGTGGTTAGTTAGCGCATGTGTGGGCGTACAACTTGATTTTCAAGTTGCACGGGAGAGGAGGATAATGCTTACAACATGAAGTATTTTTATTCATGTTACAACACAAGCGTGAACGGTCCTTAAGTGGTCTCTTAATCCAGAGCTGGCTCATGCGTGTGAGCCTTCCAAATTTTGGTATCGATTGTGGAATAGCTGTGGTAAATCTCGATCTGGCGTTCTGAATGATGTAAGGATTCATAACAAGCGTCAGTTTTCTAACATTCTTAGTAAACATAAAGCAGCGGTCATTGACAGAGATAGTGAGCTGACAGAAAACCCCAATGAAATATGGAAGTTCATTTTAAAGAAGCAAGGTGATTGCGAGTCAAATGACCACAGATACCGTCAGAGCAAGAATGGGGTAAATTATATACTAGTGAGTTTTCATCCCCCAATAACGATCTGGAAGATGAGTTCTCTTCACAGCTTGATTCGGCGCGGGGTGATTGTGAGTCGGGTCACAGCTTCACGGTTAGTCAGGAAAAAATTAAACAGTGCATTCTAAAACTGAAAAAGAAATTGTCATGTGGTATTTATCAGCTATATGGCATGCACCTTATTCACGGAAGTATATATCTGTTACACCATTTGGGTCTACTGTTTCAAATCAAGTTCAATTGTGGGCTAGTCCCAGATGTGTTTTGTGCCGGTGTTGTAACCCCGGTGGTTAAGAAAGGAAAAAATAAAAGCAAATCTAGTTCATATCGGCCAATCACGGTTTTGCCAGTCATGTGCACATTTCTAGAGCTGATAGTTATTGATCAGATAACTGAAGTATGTTCAAGACCAGAAAATCAGTTCGTCTTTAAAAAAGGTTACAGCCGTGAACATGTACACGGAGTTATTGCGAATATTTTAGTTGATCTTGAAGATAAAGATAATATTGTTATTATGGCCGGTCACGATGTATCTCGTGCGTTTGACTCTGGAATACATCCTCAGCTCCTAATCAGTGCTAAGGATCGTGGTCCGCTCAATTATACGGGTTTATTGGCATATGTACAGCAAACTGTATGTTCTCATTAAAGTGCCAACGCGGGACGGTTTTACAATATCGAAGATTGTAATACATGTTTGGAAAGGTATTGGGCAGGGTGGTATGTTTTCACCTCCATCATATAACAACAGTGTGCTGGAGGCTCAGAAGAAAGTCCGCAGACATTTATTTGACGAGGCCTTGACCTGTCGGTTCTGATTATACTGACGATATATTGCATATAAGCAGGACTGTCCCTGGTATTGAAGTAAATTTGGTAATTTTATGTGTAGAATATAAGAAGATTAGAATTGAAGTTTAATGCTGAGAAGAGTGAGGTTGTTGCAATTCGAAAAACACGTAATCAGTCCTCCCCGGATAATGTTTGTCGAGATGGTCATCCGGTACCACTATCGCCAAGCATCAGTTACCTGGGATTTCCCATTGGGAGTGATTAGAGACATACCCGATCGCTTTTGTTAGAATTTGTAGGTTCAAATCTTTGTAAGAAATACAGTGTGCTTGTTCCGTGTAAAGCTCGATATAATTGAAGCATACTATCTAAAATCTACAATGCAGTTGCTGTGTCCCATTTGCTTGCTATGTCGCCTTTTTGGAATGTATTCACTATCTCTGATAAGAAGACGCTCCGATCATTGTTCTTTCGGTACGCCAAGTTCTTGTTTGGTACACCCCTGTGGGTCAAAAACCGGCGCCTGGTTTCTCTATATGGGATCATAGATCCGATCAAAGCCGTCGCGGAACGGAGATTGCGGTTTCAGAAGTCGTTAGATTCGATAAATAGCTTATTCGGCGCCTTTCTGTAAATCGTTACCTGAAGTTGTTATGTGTGTTTAGTTTTTGTGATGAGAAGGTGGTTTGTCTATGTTATGTTTGTATCTGCTTTTTCTTTTCTTTTCTTTATTTTCTTTTTTTTCTCTTTATATTTACTCCATGTTTACATCATGTGTGTATTTCGGGCAATAAATTTATTGATTGATTGATATTTAACACTTATAGATTTTAGTCCATCTTCAATTTGAAACTGGTGCCTGCCTGCTTGCGTGCTAGAACGGAGCTTTCCACTCGAAAGCAGAAACATGGTTTGATGAAACGAAAGGCTCGCTACACAACTTCACAGAGTCCTTTCTGACATGGTCTATATAACTCCAGTTCACTTCGCATATCGTAGGTTCTGGATCGAGCACAAGCAAAAACCGTCCTTATAGGCCCAAGGCAAGAGTTGTACAGAGCTTTCCAGAATGTAATGTCATATTCATCAATCCGGCCTAAGGTCCACACTTTCCGTAAAAAAAAACGCACAGGTTAGACCCTTACCAGTTACCAGGAATAAAACGAAATCGGCGGCATAGGAAAACAAAACAAAAACCAAAGTGTTGCTCTCGCAACACAATTAGTCCGGTACGAACCTTTCGAATGTTAATATTTTTCGATAATCATCCTAGCAAGAATCCGAACTTCGAGCTGACTCCGGATTTTCTTAGAATTTTTTGTGCAAACTCGCAACTTAACTCCGTTCAAGATCGACAATTAAATACAAGAAAATTTAACCGAGACCATAGGCGTATTCTTGCCGTTCTCCGAGGACTCCTCGGAGAACCGATGGGAACGGCGAGAATAGGGGGAGTCACTCCACACGGACTCCGCGTACAGAAACAGCGAGAACACGGTCAATGCTTTCAAAATGGATATTTTTGTTTTTCTTTCAGAAAAAATATGCAGTCGAAGAAACTACTAATTTGTTTTTGGTTTTGTTTATTGTGATTGTTTTAATCAATCTTACATTGCACCAGCACCAGCAAAAATTGATTCACCTCCGATTCTGAAGGAGAGTCCTTCCCGATGATGGTGATGATAATCGGAGCATTCCCCGTCCTTGGGGACTCGCTAGAATACTGGGAGTGAGTCCCCGGGACAAACAAAAAAGTGGGGACTTCTCAAGCGAAGTCCTCCGGGAACGGCGAGAATACGCCTCATGCAAATGCTATACTGAAACCCATTGGACTTTTCGTTTGTAGCATCGCACAGTTTTAACAATCATAACCTTGCGTCAGTTAGATAATAACTAGGCCGTACTGCTCAAATTCTCTTGAAATGCATTTGAGTTTAAAGCTTATGTGGCTCTTTTTTACCTACCTTAAAGCTCAACTGAAAAGGGCTAGGATAGGACAATCTGGTTAACCATCACTCATTCACTTATATTGGCTTGAAGACCGTTATGAGGTAAATGCGTTACCTCGTTGTTCCGCAATTAACAAATAATAAATTTTCAAATAGTAGAATTTCCGTGTGATTTGTGGTACCTCTTTGCGCTTGTTTTTTTTGTATGCCTTACGAGAAAAAAGTATGAGTGTTTTTAATTTAGGCGCCAAGCAATCTTCACCAATCTCACCACTGCCCACTGAAAAGCTATGTGTTTGTTAAGATTAAGATTTCGCTAGTCGTAGTAGAATTTACGCTGTGGGCCAGACAGCCGCAGATACTCTGAACGTCATAAGTAGAGCAGATAGTGGAAAATAGAAAAATCCCTTTGTCGAATCCAAAAATTGGCTCAGGAATCCAAAAGTTGGCTTTTCAGAAAAACTTTAAGATTACCTATTACTGTATTTGTCAAAGCAAAAGTCAGTTCGAGCCGCGGCATACTTTCATTTGCAAATACACAACCTGGACGAACGTTTTACTGCGAACAGTATTTTACTGGAAGTTCTAAAGCTATGCCCAGTTGCTTGAAATTAGTATTATGTGGTTTGAACACTTTCATTGGAAGACAACGATCTAGTTTTGAACTGTGAACACTTTCTAAAAAGATCTTGCGTTGGTAAATTTACGTCACAGTATTTTCTTAGTGTTTTACTCATGCTGATCCGATGTAGCGATACATTATAATATGCAACATGTCTTATTTCTCAAAAATTAGGTACTAACCAACATTACACTCCTTTTTTTGTAATTAAGTTAACCGCGATATTTTCTTATTTTCAAAGTTTGCTTCAATTTCTGTGCTTTCACGCTGGACAAAATTACTTTTTAGATCTGACCACTTTCATAAGAAAAGAGTTGAAAACGAGACATTTTAGTAAAAATGTTGTTGGGCATACAATTATTTCTTCGCAAGACTTTCCTCAGACATTTTTGAAAATTTTGATAAGGGTAGTTTCTTCACGAACAGTAGTATTTCCTGCTTCGCATGCAAATCCAACTAATTTACTGAAGTCCACGCGTTCTTATCGTCAAACCAGACGTTCTGTATGTATTCCCTAGATTTCCGGACGACGGGGCGTAAAAATCTAGACCGTCTGGAATTTCAACCAAGTTCCTGGAATATATGACTCTTACCTTAGAATTCCAGAAGAGACGACGTAGAAATCTAGGTTTGTCTGGAATTTCAGCCAAGTGTCCGGAATTCCAGAATACTACCCTGGAAATCAACGAAGGACCTGGAATTCCAGATAAAGCTTGTCTGGAAATACAGATCAATGTTTTAATTCCGTGCTGCAGCCCGGAAATCCGGGCAAACTGCCTGGATCTCCAGGGAAAATATCCAGAATCCGTGCTCTGTCTGGATTCTAGGCCGTTTTTCCCTACGGGGATCAGGGTGATATTCGGGAAGGAGTCTGTTTACCGTCCCAGAAAAAAAGGGTCTAAAATAAGAATTCACTTGAATTTATTGATATTTCTTCACAACATTCCAATATCTTCTCTCCGTCTTTTCAGTGGTTTGTTAAAATGTCTAGCTTATGCAGACACGGCACAATACAGACTTTTGGGAGTTTACTACGAAATCCGACGAATCGGACGACTGTACATTCGCTCCAAAATTGACTGATACGTACTTAGGCTACTATGAAACAAGTTAAAAAGTCACTAAATACGGGCGACAAAAACAGACTGACCGAAAATGTCCATTAACTTAACAAATATCTATATGTGTATATATAAGCTATATAAACAACTGTTATTATTTTTATATGAAGTGCCGAAGAAAGACCTTGTGGTATGGCAATATATGTGATATTTCTTTTGAAATCAAATCTTGCTTTCTTTCTGACACTATCAGTATCATTAATCAGACTATTGAACTGATAAGACATCAAAGAATCATCAACATACCAGCTGTTGTTACATTCCATTTTAGGTGATAGTAGGCTATGTTGAAACATTTTCAGCATATTTTATTTTATTTTTTACCTTGAAAACTGGAGAGAACTCTTTGACTCGGAGGATATGGTTGCACAAGCACGAAAATTCAGAAATAATGTGGACAACTCTTTCTAGTGGTTCATTAGAACAATAATAGCTTCTAATCATCTGCTAGGTGTCTCAGCGGTAACACAGTTTCGACTTGCAAGAATCATCGCGGGGGGCCTGATTATCAAAGAAACAAATTTAGAAAACATGTGGACAACCCGTTCTAGTGGTTCATTAGAACAATAGTAGCTCCTAATCGTCCGCTAGGTGTCTCAGCGGTAACACAGCTTCGACTTGCACGACTAAACTGTCAGCAAGACTCAACGCGGGGGGGGGGGGGGGGGGGGGCATGATTACAAAGAAACTCCTAAGGTGAGCGAGTTTCTGTGTTTGGTTTATGAATTTCACAGATTACGAGAGGAATCGTCGTTAATAAGAGACTTTTCATTTATCGATTTTCACTCTTATAAACTAGAGGTTTTTCTTAGTTTTTATGAAAATAGATGGCACGCATGAACCTAACTCAGTGAATGGGCGGTTTTCTTTTTTGGGATCCCAAAACGTAAGTGGAGGGATACCTATGACATCGCAAAAGTTATCCGTCTGTCCGTCCGATTGTCCGTCCGTCTGTAAGCACGATAACTCTCGAAGGGAAAGAGATATTTTGATGAAACTTGGTGTGAGGATTCGTTGGGTCGTCGGACCAGTCAAGTTCGTAGATGGGCTTTGTAGTCCTACATTTAGGGGGTTCAAATAAAGGGGCAAGCAAAATATTTTAAAACAGCTAATTTGATAGTCGATTATGGAGTAATAAGACATGCTGAACACGATAGTGAAAACCATTCTGTCACCGGAAAAGTAGTTCGACCGGAATCCGGCCAAAACCGGAAAGGATGTTAGAAGTAAAAGTTTTATTTGAAGTTGATTAAAGGTTCGATTTAGGGGTAGGAAGACATGCTGAGGACGATGGTGAAAACCATTTTCTCGACGAACAAGTAGTTCGCCCGAAATCCGGCCCAAACCGGAAAGTTTGTTAAAATTAAAAGTTTTATTTGGAGTTGATTAGATGTTCGATTTAGGGCAAGAAGACATGCTTAACACTTATGTAAAAAGAATTTCTACCTGGACATGTAGTTCCCCCCGAACCCGGCCAAAGCCGGAAAATTGTTAGAAGCTTAAGTTTTATTTCTAGTTGATTAGATAACCGATTTCAGGGTAAGAAGATATGCTGAATCCGTGTTTGAATCATATTTTACCCGGAAATATAGTTCAACCGGAATCTGGCTGGAGTCGGAAAATTTGTTATAAGTTAAATTTTTATTTGAAGTTCATTAGATTCTCATTATTGGGGAAAGAAGATACACTGAGTTCGTTTTTTAGCTTAATTTTTTCGCCGGACAAGTAGTTCTGGAGTTCGGCCGAAACCAGGAAATTGGCAGAAGTGGCAGGAAGTTTTCGTCAAAACAGATATGACTTATAGGGGTATACACACATGCTGAATCCATATCTGAAGTTGGTTTTCTCAGATGAATATGGCCTTAATCTGTTTCTGAATTTTAATTGTAAAAATGTTCAAGGAGTCTGGCGATGACTGGATCTGGCTAAGACAAGACCCAGTTGTCTGGATCAGATATTGAATTTTTGGGATCCCATCGAAACCTTTGGTCTTGTTCTATTTTCCAGCAGTGAAAAAATTTTCTACCTGGACATGTAGTTCCCCCCGAATCCGGCCAAAACCGGAAAATTGTTAGAAGCTTAAGTTTTATTTCTAGTTGATTAGATAACCGACTTCAGGTTAAGAAGAGTGGCTGAATCCGTATATGAGGATCATATTTGACCCGGAAATTTAGTTCGACCGGAAACCGGCAGGAGTCGGAAAATTTGTTATAAGTTAAATTTTTGTTTGAAGTTGATTAAATGTTCATTATTGGGGAAAGAAGGTACCCTGAGTTCTTTTTTTAGCTTTCTTTTTTCGCCGGGCAACTAGTTCTTGGGTTCGGCCGAAACCAGGAAATTGTCATTGCCTCGTCAGCAATTGTGATTACAATTTTGTTTCCTTCCCCGAAATTGAACCAGAGGATTGACAGCCTGACGAGGACCCTTGCCAAGAAGGGCCGAAATATCGCTGATCAAGAATCATAGCTGACGTATCCGTTGTAAACATTTTTTGAATAAATGTTTCAAAAGTCAGCTTGGGCTCAAAGAATATTATCGACAAATAGTTAATCTTAAAATCTTAGCTAGCCCGGTTTGGACATGGTTTTTGATTTGTCCATATGAAATTGTCAATCCAACGTATCAGGGTTTTTCTGCCATTTTTTCATTAACATCGTAAACGAAAGAGAAGGTAGGCTACACCCACCATCTGCCATGATTTTGATAACAGTTCTACTTATTTGAGCTTAAATCTGACACTTTGCAAACGCCATCTAGCAAACACTGTTGAAGGACCTTGACCGAAAGGTTCACAGATGTTGGGAGTAGTTTTCAAATATTCCCGCTTCATATCGCTCTGCCATCTATCAGTCGTGTAAATAATCAGAGATACTTCCAACTGTAACTGAAGATGGCGCGTCAAACCTCAGCACTGTAGTCTAATTAATGCTCCCGAATCTTGTGATGGGTCTATAACTAACGAGTGTAACATCAGCAGAACATAAAGAAAAAGTAGTGCCATTCCCAGCTTAGATGAAATATACATAGAAACTACTTTCTAACAGACCTCACCGTATGACAGAAATGACCAGAATTTTGCCCCGAGACTAGCAAACCAAAAATCGACCAAGCTGAGGCTACAGGGCATATAAGCGATCTCGAAAATATTTTTGACGAGTGCAGGGAGGAGTTATGGCGTTCATCCAGCACTTTTACATTGTCCAAGACATAAAGAGAAATCGCATATGGTACATATGGTACGATATAAAATTCTTGCAATCAAAGTTTAGTGCTGAGAACAAAGATCCTACCGCATAATCCCGCACCGATATACGTCAGCGACGTTGGAGCCTATAAAGGCAGACTAGTCCTATAAAGACTAACTGTATATAATTAATTTTCCTAGCAGACCACATAAGCTAAATCAGACAATATACATATTCTGAATTTCCTTTTTATGGGCTGTTGAGTGTTATATCTTTTTCTATATTTAACTTATCTAGTTTTCTTAAAAATGTCTTAAACACCAAGAAAAAGATTTTTGAATTTCTCAATTAATTTGTAATTTTCTTGGATATTTTACCTTCATAAAAATTTAACCTTGGCATTTTGTTAATAACCACTTTGGTTTATAAAAGTATTATTCTGTATTTAAATGAAGTTTGATTGGAGTTTTCTAGGAGCGGAGCTGGGCAACTGGTAACTCAGTTGGCATTTCTGTGGTTTTTCCTTCTTATGAGTTGGAAATCGGGTGGAATATAAATTTTCATCTCATTGAAATAAAAAGAACCGGAAGACGTTATTTCTCTTTTCTTTTATTTTTGTAGAATTCACCTAAGACTTATAAAATCAAATAAGTTAAATTATAAACCGATTCCCTGTTCCTTTTTTAACGATCCCCTATATTGACCTTCTCTTGGCCTTCGCGAGGCGACCTGTGCTAACCATATTAATATATTTACACTATTATCAGGCAAGATCACTTCAGGGTAGGAAATCGAATTCGTCCAGGTTGTGAAGCCATACTGCCGCTGGCAATGTAGAGATCATGTGTTCGAAAATGTCACCATATAATGAGTCTCGTCTAGTGTCTGTAATCGAGAGACTCGTGAGCAGCATACTGCTCTGGTGGATTGCGGTGCCTGACTGGATGTCACAGCTCCGAATTGGGCTGGGTTAAGGTCGATGGACGATACGATACCAATTACGGACTCGAGATCGTTGGAAGAGATCGGTAGATCTTGTGAATGTATACTCTTCATTTATGTTAAGTGAAGGTGTTAAGCCGTGGATAGGATTTAAACACGAGGTTTGTAATATTAATTTCGTCCTAGGATAAATTCCCGCTAGGATGACCTAGCGGTCATCGACTCTTTCCAAAGATTTTAAAAAACTTAGATACTGTCTGTAAGAATGGCCGTACGTCAGTTGCATACCTGGATAATTCCTTATTATTTGGGTGGAAGTTTTTGTATTGTCAAAGAAACGTGATAGGTACGGTTGATCGTTTTGTCTCCTTATTTTGCAAAAGATACCGATTCCCCTTTCAGTTTGATGTAACTGGTGCAATAAATTTAATTTTTGGGTTTTGTTTTTTATTTTAATTTCGATTTATTGCTACAAGTAGTGACAAAACATAGTTAAAAAAAAAAACAGTAAAATGAGCACACACAAAAAAAAACAAGACGCACATTATCTGGCATTGTAGTGCTGAACAAAGTAGGGGACAAAAGATGAATTGTATCGCTCGCTGGAGTTTGCAGGTGGTTGCTTTAAGGTCACTTTTGAGGCTTCTTTACTTCTTGTCACGGGACCATCGACCGTAGGCGCCGCAAAGTCGGGTAGGATCTGCCTGGGCCTTGCGGAAGCAAGACACTGGTTCCCAAACCTCGTAACTGCTTCATTTCTTCGTTCATATAGTGACTTGAGCCCGAGTGTGCGAAGACTGTTCTGGTACGAGGTGCGATTTTGTCCGAGCAAGCCCGTTTTTGAATCGTTAGTCCTGGATGCCAGACCTGGCACCCATATTCAAGGGCAGGTAGGATATACGTCTTTAAAACGTTAGTCAGTACCTGGGTGGAAAAACCAAATCGCTTCAGGTGAGCGAATGATCTCAGCAATCCAGCTCCTTTACTGACTATTTTTATCAACTTGGTTGTCTCATTTCAGATTTTTATCGATGACGATTCCAAGAATCTTAGCAGACTCGACTGGTGTAGTGCCCACTTCCGCTTCAGTATCTTCAACATTTTTCTTGAGGAAATTTATCCGCAGGACGACGCTTTTTTCCTCGCTGATCTCCATCTCGGCTAGCTGGGCCTACCTTGTTAGCTCGTCAAAGGCAAGCTGAAGCTCATCCTTTGCTGTAGCTATTTGACGGAAGACCGACGAAGAGAGATCATCGGCGAATTTGGCCCTGTTTGGTCTTTTTTTCAGTAATTTGTTTACTGTTATGACGAAAGCAATTGGACCAAAAATAGTGCCTTGTGGGGCACCGCACGTGATCTTGAGGAACTCAGAAAATATGTCAGGGAGAGTTGGACGCATTGGAGTCTCTAACTCAGAAAGCTAGCCAGTATCCTAACAATGAATTTCATTGCTCCCATGCTATTGGCCCCACTGACAACAGTGAGGTGGTCCATATTGTCAAAAGCTTTCACCATATTAGCTATCAGGAGGTCAACGAAGGAGTCCGGGCATTCGAGGTGCTTCAATATCTCGTCGAGGAGTGTGACCAGGTAGTGTATTCTGCTGCACTCCAGCTGAAAGCCGAACTGTCTTGTGTCTATTGAGTCCTTGATATCTTCACAAAACCACTTAGAGATAAGCCGCTCCAAAAGTTTGGAGAAAACAGAGGTCTTGGATATCGGGTGGAGATTTTTTTATTTCGGTCGAATCTGCTACCTTTGGGATTGGTACTATATGCCTTTTTGAAGCAGCGAGGGGAGGCGGTACCTTCGATTAGACATTGGTTGTATTGGTATTTCTTTGGTTGGAGTCCAGATTATTCCCACTTTCATCCAGGATTTCCGTTCTATATTTTTTTCGACCCATTAGTTTTAGCACATTGCTGTGGAAACGCTTGGGGTCGCCTTTCAAAAACCTCTCTACTGTTTTCGATCCGTGGGTTTTGCGGGCATCGCGACATCTCTTGACGACTAAGTTGCGTATGCGCTTCGCTTTGTCTAGGCGGTTTGTTTCGAACAAAGTGTCTCTTTGTAAGATGAGCTCTCGAATTTCGTCGGTCATCCACGGTTTATCAAGTGGTTTAATTGTTTTCTCTTTTCTAGGAAAATATTTTTGAACCCCTTGAACGTGTGGACCAAGAAATTCTCTGCCATGGAGTTAGCGTCGTCAAGTTTCAGGATGTCTGACCAGTTCTAAGACTGTAACCACAGCTTGTAGACTGTTGTGCTTTCCTCTGTGACGGCCTGAAAGATATGACTTTTTTGTCATTTCCAGGCTTGAAGTTATTTGGTTGCAGCCGTACAATCACCTGGTCACTTCGGCCAAGAGGATGTTGTGTGACTGGGCTTTTATAGTGTTCACTGCAGTTGGTGAATACTAGGTTTTAATAAGTCGTGTTGGACACTTAACCAGTTGCTTAAGGGACTGGGCATCAGCGACCCACTTCGGTTTGATGTCGTTGAAATCACCAGCGACGAACAATGCAGCATATGGATATTTGCATCTGATACAGTCTACACATTTCTTTAGGTATGAAATCAGCTGCTTCCTGTACGGGCCTTTGGGAGGGAATAAACGACTCCATAGATTACTGAACCGACTGTTTTGGGCAATTTCTTAGGACGAGTCCAATCAGTCCATACCCATAGAACTTCAAACTAGTGGTCGCGTGTGACTGGTATATCAAGTACCCTACTTTTAACAGACTTTTTGCAAATGAAACCGACACCTCCCCTTGCTGAACAGGCTGGCCGTCTTCTCCGTATCGAGGTAATAAGCGGGTTCTGTAGCCGTCAATTTGAATCAGTTCTGCTGCTGAAATCCATGTCTCGGTTATGGCCGAGATGCCAATGCTGTCGCGGTGTAGTAAGTCGTGGAGCTCATCCATCTTATTACCGATGGACTGCGCATTTATCAGTAGTAGGAGGGGTAGTTGGTTAAGTGACACAGCAGATTTGGTTTTAGCCATAACTCTTTTTTTCCCTCTTTGCAGGTCATTGAAGATTTTCTCATCATCACTCTGCAGGCTACAAGGCATTGAGCTGGTGGTTTGTTCACTTTGAGTATTACTCAGTACAATGGGTATAGTGACAGGCTCCAATGCGGTGGCTGAACAGACGGCGGTAGGTTTGGGATTCCTAGTCCTGTCTTTGTTTGAGTTTGTAGATTTGACGGTGGTGGAGTTATTCGGTAGAAGTCAAGGAAAGTAATGTTTGTTAGGTTTGGAGGTAGTGGTATCAAGCGGTGGACGTCGATAAATACTGGTGGGTCGTCAGTTCGTGAAGAAAATTTTGGGGTTGAGTTTGGCAGTGGTAGCTGAGGATGGAGTTCAGTGCGTCTTGGTGCTTTACCGTTTCCTGAATTTGGAGTTGAAGAAGATCCTCACCCCTCTCTGTTGGCCAAACTTCTCGTTTTTTGGAACCAGGGATTCGCGTGCCACCAGATGTCCTGTTGCAGGTGGGTTTGATGTGTGGCTGTGGCTGAATCTACAGTTATCGGTAAACTTGCAAATCCCTTGCAGGTGGAAGCGGCAACCCTGAATCCGTTCATTCCATGTTTTCGGACTCGCGCTTGGTCATGAGTTGTCCCATGGGTTCCAGTAATAAGTCGTGGGTCTCTTTTTGTGGTGGTGATTGTCCATTTCTGTTTTTTAGTGGAAAAAGTTACATTTTACACCAGAGTTGCATTTTCCTAGGGCATACCTTTTGCATTTTTCAGGGTGGAAAATTTGACAAGATGATTCGTGCCAGCAACCATTCGATGAGTGGTGTTTGTCGCATATTCCTGGACGATCTAGAACGTGTACGAATTTACAGTTGTTCCCTTACTTGCAATGCCCTTTTTTTATAATATATGCATTCGTTCTTGTCTTTGGTATGGACCGGTACGAACGTTGCGGGTAGTATAAGCTTGCTTGACCCCGTGCTGTTAAGACGATTTCGTCGTGATTTGCGTCTTCAGTTGCGTCTACGTAGTTCGCGCTTGGGGGGTGATGTGCTGGAGGTTTGCTGTTGCGAGCCGCAGTGGCTGTGCTGTTGCGGCATTCTGACGAGTCAGGGGCACCATAAGTCCGTCAGACGGGTTGTTTTTGCACGGAGTACGCAAGACAGTTGGGTTTGCCGTCTGAGTTCCAACAGACTCCGTCAGTGTGCCAGACAGCAGAGATTTATGAGGGTCGTTAATTTCAGTTTCTGTAGAACTGTCCTTCAAGCTCCATCCTTACTGTCGTTCTCGAGAAGTCCATCAGGAACTCACTAGACGGGATATCCCAAGCAACAGAGAAGTTTCCTAAACGAGAATTATTAAACTCGCGATCTTCGGCAGTCTGAACAGCGACACCAGATACATCTCTTAATTCAACCTGTTCGATGTTAGATCGGCATCTACCGGGATCTTCCATAGGTAAGTGATTTTCATTTTCGACTGTAGATGGCATTGATTTGCAGGCTTGTTCATTTCTAGGTGTCGGCGTTGTGTTCCGGTTCGCGTTGCAGATGTCACTGGAATCGTTACGTGTTAATCGCCGGTATCGGTGCCGTTGGATTCTGGAATAGGTTTTGGGCAAGCCGTCTCCGCGGAGTCTGCGCCAGTAGTGGTACTGGATCTGGGGACAGGTGTTGAACTAAAGCTGGGGATCCCTTTTCCCTTGGGTTTACACTTAACGCTCATTTTCCGCATTGTCACTTCTAGTGTTAAGTAAGTCAGTTTAAGTGCACTTGTTGGTGTGAAGATATTGACTGTTGACACAGTTGATCGTAATTCTGGACACGTGCCATAACACCAGTCAATCCCTTTCTTGATGCCTTCCATTCTTTGCCTAACGGTAATGTCACTACACTTTGCGTGGACGTACTGTTTACAGTCACAACACTGCATGGAGTTACTTGCCATTCTCTCCTTGCATATTGGGCAGAAGTTCTCAGATGCTGCATCTTTCTTTTTCGTCTTCTGACTCATCGTAAAATATGATGGATGGTCTTGGGTGGGTCAAAAGTCAACGTGTGACAGGAGGGGGGGGGGGGGGTGGTGGCTATGCAACGTTGTCAATCCGGGAGCCAAGAGGGGGCCGTCTTTGCCCTTCGATCTGCCCTTGCCAACTTATAAAGACAGGCAAGGCAGAAAATGGTTCTTCTCTACTTCTCTTCTCTTCGGATAAAACTTTACTTAACTTTTAACAAATTTTCCGATTTCAGCTGGATTCGTTGCGATCTACGTGTCCATGTAGAAAATGATTATCATACACGAATTCAGCGTGCCTTCCTACCCGTAAACTGAACACCTAATAAAATTCGTATAAAACTTTTACTTTTAACAAATTGTCCGGCTTTGGCCGGCTTCCGGGCGATCTACTTGTCCGGCGATAAAAAAAAATTTCATGATATCCCTCCCCTAAATATGCAGCAATCAGACCCATCTACGAACTCGACCTTTCCCTTGGCTCGAAGGATCCTCACATCCAGTTTCATCAAAATATCTCATTCCCTTCGAGAGTTATCGTGCTTACAGACGGAAGGACGGACTCTTTCGCGATTTCATAGGTATCCCTCCACTTTCGTTTTGGGATCCCAAAAACGAGCGCACCAAGGTGGTCCTGCCTTCCAGGATCCATGCACAACTGCTACTGAGTGGTTTGAAGCGCGGTGTTGATGCCTCGGTAATTGTTACATATCTAAATATGTGTCGGAAGCTAAGGGTAAAGATTAAATTACCGACGTACAGGGGTCCCGTTTTGTCGAGTCGGACCTTAACCGCTGAAAAAGGCATACGCCAGGGTGCTATTTCATCCCCTCCTATTTATAATAACAGTGGAGTTGAAGCACAAAGACCTGTAAGAATGAGTTATGTGTATGAAGGTATGGACTTGTCGCTATTAAATTACGCAGATGATGTGTTGAACTTGAGCCAGTCGGTTCCGTATGTCGAAGGAAATTTTCGGGTTCTTATTAAAGAATATGAGTGTCTTGGTTTATCATTTAACCCGAATAAGAGCGAGGTTGTCTTCTTCAACCAAAAGCCTGATATAGAGACAATTGATATGTGCTTCGAGGATCACATTCTTCTACCATCACCTTCGATTGTGAACCTTCGGACATGAAAACAACGCGTTCTTGTCTTGTATCGTTTTTTGTGGAAAAAGCTAGAAAAGCATACGGAATACTCATTACTTCTAAGCATTGTTACAATAGACACATACTGGCCCGGCTATATTCCGCATTCGCTATGCCCCACATACTAGCGCTGTCGTCATTCTGGTCACTACTGACTATGAAAGATAAGAAATGCGTTCGTTCTACATTTTATAAGTATTGCAAATACCTCTTAGGACTGCCTCCGTGGGCCCGTAATTCTAGATTGTCGGCAAACTATAATGTCACCGATCCATTTATTGCAATATCTGAGCGAATTGCAGGTTTTATTCGTTCTCTTGACGCTAGCCATACTTTGTATAGGGCTATGTTGCCCCATCTGTAAATAAAAGTAAACAAATTTATGTGTTACGTGTTGTGTCTTCTTGTCTTTTTTTTTCTTTCTTTTCTTTCATACTCCATTTGTGACTTGTGTCTTAAAAATGGGAAATAAATTTCATTCATTCAAAGGTTACGACATAACCAGCCATTGGCCAATCTCTTGAATTAGTCCCCGGAGACGTCATTTTCATTTTGAATTTGCTGGTCCAAGACGTCTCTTGGATTTCGAGACAAGACGAGTCCTCCTCCACAAAGGACGAGTCCGAGTCACAGAAAAAGGTGTCTCGAGACGAGTCAAGAGTCCGAGTCTCCGCAAAGTTGAAAACAGAAAGGAGGCGCAGGATAGTGTAACGTACCATGCGACTTTCTGTCGAATGGTACATTAACGCAGAAATGGTGCAAAAGGTTGAAGCTACAGTCCCAAGAAGAACAAGAACTGGAAGCTTATTTGGCACTTGCAAGGCTGGGTCCAGAGGATTAAAATAGGAATTCGTCAATTCGTGGGTCTGTTGTAATCATTTGTAAGCAAAACCCTTGAGGTAAGAGTCGTCATGGATCCTTGGAAATCACGAAAATATTGTTCGTAAAAACAATTTATTTGTACATCTGGCCGTGATGATGCGCACTGTAAGTGCGCTAGAGATTCATTTGTAATAAACACTCTTAAATGATGATAAGCTCATTAGAATCATGAAAATGTATATTTTGCTCAAAATTATTGTTTGTATTTTAAGAAATTTAGTCGTAAGCAAAACCCTTGAGGCAAAAACGATCATGGGTCCTTGGGGATCATGAATATATATCGTTTGGTTAAAGTATTTTCTTGAATTTTCGGTTAAGAAAAGTACTTTAAGGGTGCTAAAAACTAGTTTTTGAGCAACACCCTAAAATGTATACTTTGCTCAAAAGCAACTTTATGGTTAGGATTAGTACATTAACATTAGGATTAGTACTTTAAGGGATGGTCGGATCTGAAAAGTGACAATTTCTAAGCTAATGTTCGAGCCAAGTTTCATCGCCCTAGGATTTCCGGAAGTACCTTAATTCGTGGTCAGCGAAATCCCCCCCCCCCCCCCCCCCACCAACTTCCCTCACAGTGCCCGAACTCAGTCCGGTTTTTTAACTGACGTATCTAGTTATTGTCCTTGTTCACACACACATTCATCGGATCCGGTCCGAATTTAAAAAGGGAGATCCGAGACACCAGGTCTCCAAATTTCAAGTTTCGTTAAGATCCGACCACTCGATCAAAAGTTGACTGACTATTTCTAAGCCAATCATGTCGAGTCTCTAATGTTCAAGCCAAGTTGCATCGTTCTAGCACATCTGGAAACACTATAAACTCGCGATAGCCGGAATTCCAGACTCCCCCACAGTGCCCAATCCGATCCGTTTCTATCAATGACGTATCTAGTTCTTGTGCTTGTCCTTCCCACCAAGTTTCAGCCCAATCGCTCCCCTCTAAGCGTGTCACAAGATTTCCGGTTCCCCCCCTCCCCCACATTCATGGGATCAGGTCCAGACTTTAAATGGGTCATCCCAGACACGATGTCTTTCCAAATATCACGTACTGCATAAGGTTAGCCCAGTCTGAGGCACGTTAAATGATAGTATTCTATACTATTACATATCAATACATGCAACTTTTTCGTACAACTCATAGGCTACAAATTTGTCTTCGAGTCCACCATCATCTAGTGACTCTACTCGGGCGCAAGACCTGGAAAAGCTCAAAACTGATCTTAACAGTGAAATCAGACAACAACATCTACGAAATAAAATATCTTTATTTTAATGAAGAACCAGTGGGACGCCAAATACGCAGCAGTGAACAAACATACAAATCAACAACAAACTTCAATCCTCGTCTGACGAATTTCCGCCCACATCAGCCAAATCATCACCCATTTCCTCCGGAGTCATCCCTTGGAACAGACGGTTGAAACATTTACTGCCAAGAGCTGTAAAGTGCAAGTAGGGGTTCTGAGGATTCAGCTTCCGCCCACAAATCCAACAAAATGGGGTATTGCATTTCCAGCATATCATCTTGTTGCAGCCATCGGATTTCTTAGAGAAAAATAAATAGTTTAGTTGTCATAGAACGAATGGTTTGCATAACTATAGCAGAACTGAAATCAAAGTCAAGTTTTTGCAGATACTATAGTATTTTTAGCAGATACCATGGTATCTGTTACTACAGTAACTGGACCTGCAATTAGTCGTTTTTGCAGTTACCGTGGTATCTGATATACGGTAGCTCTGCAAAAAGGATAACTGCCGAAACTGCGCTTTTCGAAATTATCTGAAGAGAAAAACTGATACTCAGTCACATCACTAAGTGTCAATCTTCTTTCCCACCCAGGGGGGCACAGGTATTAAAATCTTTGACATCTAGCCGGGTGGGGGTGGGTGGTTTGGTCCGAAAATTGTGGATTTAATCCGGGGTGGGTCCCTTCAAACTTACAAAATTTGGGATTTTATACCTTGATAAATGGGGTAGGTGGTTTGTCAATTTTATTTTATTTTTGGGATGAGTAACATATCATTCGATAGCTTACCACATAAAGACTGAATAGGTAATATAGAAAACAGTCGTCCTTGAGAAATCGGGTGGGTGGTTTGTCAATTTTATTTTATTTTTGGGACGAATAACATATCATTCGATAGCTTACCACAGAAAGATTGAATAGGTAATATAGAAAACAGTCGTCCTTGATAAATCGGTTGGGTGGTTTGTCAATTTTATTTTATTTTTGGGCCGAGTAACATATCATTCGATAGCTTACCACATAAAGATTGAGTAGGTAATATAGAAACCAGTCGTCCTTGATAAATCGGGTGGGTGGTTTGTCAATTTTATTTTATTTTTGGGACGAATAACATATCATTCGATAGCTTACCACAGAAAGATTGAATAGGTAATATAGAAAACAGTCGTCCTTGATAAATCGGGTGGGTGGTTTGTCAATTTTATTTAATTTTTGGGACGAGTAACATATCATTCGATAGCTTACCACATAAAGATTGAATAGGTAATATAGAAAACAGTCGTCATTGATAAATCGGGTGGGTGGTTTGTCAGTTTTATTTTACTTTTGGGACGAGTAACATATCGTTCGATAGCTTACCACATAAAGATTGAATAGGTAATATAGAAAACAGTCGTCGAGATGGTTTTAAGCCGGTATTGAACCTAGAAGTTTTTTGTGCGTACAGCATAGGAACAAGTTCATTTTGTGAAAGGACTGCTACTCCAGATTTAAGTTTCCGATGCGATGTGAACACATTTTTCGGTGCTTATGTTCAAGCGACTGCCTTTCAATTTATATCTGTACGCAAACTTTTTTTGTCTTCCGGCACATTCGAGTACGGGAGGTTCTTCCCAGGAATTGCTACCGCACTAGACTTACTAATTTGGACTTACTCCCTTCTGCTTATAGTATAAAGACAAGCCCAATTCAGTTTTCGGAACCACTGTGATACGTCCTCCGAAAACGGGACCAAAGACCCCTTACCAACGACCCTCTGACAAACGAAAACATGACCCAAGGAATGGGACCGATCCGGCTAACCATAGAGCACCACTTGTAAACGACAGACATAAATCCATAATACGGGCAGCGGAAGAAGAACCATAATTTTCGAAAAAAGGACCCTTTTTCTTCGGGGAAAAATAAAAAAGTTCTTCCTAGTTGTGTCTTTTGATAAACGGTCGGGAGGCGGTCCAAATTTTTGTGAACAGTAGCTTGAGCCATGTACCAGATTGAGTTGCCGGACCTCAACGAACTTGGGAAGTTAGAGCTAGGGCAGTAGTTCTGCCTTTCGATGGTTCACACCCAATCCCACTTGAGCACTGGCAGCAGATCACTTGGTGGTGTTGCGGCGTGCAGACAAAATTAAGGTGATGGGATTCGGTCTTTCTAAATGCACTATTAAGACACTATGGGTCTAACGTCACGACAAGTTTGGTTCACATCCGGCAACTCTTTCTGTGGCGGTTGACAATAACTTACACTGACTGGGGTTAAAATCTGCAAACTCCTTCTTGTAACACAAGTTAAAGGACCGGAACGGAGTTTAGTTGAGATCCGCCAGCTATTTCTAGTAGATGTCCTGATGACAAGAATATATGGACCACCTTCTTCAACCTCCCTCTACATGGTCGGGTCGAATTCCTTGTGGTCCGATCGGAAGGAATATCTAGGATCCTTGCTACAGCGTTCCACCAAGTTTGGTTGAGATCTGGCTACGCCTATTGGTAGATGTGTTGTTTACAAACATATAGGTACTCGCCTCCCTTGCCCCCCCCCCCACGTGGTTCGGATCATCAAAAGACACAACGAGGAAACAACCTTTTTATTCCTTCTAATATTTTACTATAAAGAACACGGGCTGAAAGCTCATGGGCACTTGCAAGGGTAGTTAGTATGCTCCGCTCTTCCCCGAGATCCCTTTCATCATGAGACGGGCTGACATAGTGAACTTGCAAAGGTTTTTCTATTCGATGACAACTGTTTCAGCACAGAAGTTGTCATGGGATTGGTGCCATGGTGATTTATTAAAGACCATCCAAACTGGATAACTCGTTTGAAAGTTCCTTGTTCGTCTTGCTAAGACTCATTCCGATACCTTACTCTAAGCGGTGCCATGAGATTTCCCGTGATCCCCTTCCAACTCGTCAATTGTTGTCTGATCTGTTGGTTCGATTTGTATCATGTCATCTTTTAGGCCTTTGAGACCCTGTTCTACTCGAAAGCTTCGGGAACAGTGTACGGTTTTCCTCCAACATTCCATGCAACTTTTCCTGTAGGTGCGTAAAATAGGACTATGCGGTTAAGATCGACACTTTAAGGTGGTTAGGACTCGTTTTTAATCTAAACCCTTCAGGTATAAATGAGCATGGGCCTTTGCGGACCATGAAAATGTTGGCATCGTTTCGTCAAAACTATTTTCAGCAAATTGATGTTAACATGCGCACTTTAAAGGGTATTCAAGTTCTGTCAGTTGTACCAGAGTTTTAATTGCCACAAAATTAACGGGCCTTCCTCCCTCCCAACTCATCCGGTAATGCCCGGATCCGACCCAGTTGTATAAATTTAGTGTACACAGTGTCCCGAGAAATTAACAGAGGCGAAAGCCTTTTTTACTGCAGCTATATATTATTATATTAAATGATTGTCTAGAAGTTAGGTTTTTCCTTCCCACAAAGTCCGGCCCCGAGCACTCCATAATAGGCTAAGCATGCCATGGGATTTCTGGTGCTTGATCCCACGTAGTTGCCGGATCCCGTCAGGCGTTGAAGTGAATATCGGGGGCATGTACTCTTGCTAATTGTCAAGCTGCTTTCAGTTATGATCACCCGTTCGAATTTATGCATTTCGAAAGTTTTCGGCTTTTTCCTCCCTCCAATCCCCCCAGAATGGTCGGAACGGGAAGTGATCACCGGAATTCCGGGACCCATCCCGTTCCGGTTCCCCCACAGTTTCTGGATATAGCCCGATTCCGTAAATGCTGTGTCTACAGTAAAGGCTTGTTATTACCACTAGCTCACACCGATCACTCCAGTCAAAGCCTGTCACGATATTTCCGGTCCCGCTCGCGACCCCCCCCCCCCCGACGGTTGTCGCACTCGGTCTGTGTCACCAACTACAACACCTGTGACATGTCCTCTTGTCAGTTATTATGTTTTCACTTGACTCGAAAGCTCGAAAGTTGTGCATGACACAAAATTCTGAATTTCCTTTCCCTCCACTCTCCCCAAGATTTTCGGGTCGGGGAGATGACTATATCCAAGTTAATCTGGTCGGGTCCCTGATTCACCCGCCTAGTATCATCATCCTAGCCCATCTGGAAGCACCCTAACTCGCGATTACCGGGGAAACCCACTTCCAACTCTCCCCACAGTGCACTCAACCTGTCATATTCCTTCAATAATGTGTCTAAGAATTGTGCTTGTTCTTCCCACCAAGGTCTATCTCGACGGTTTGGATGTAGTTAGAATGTGTTCAATTCAATTCCTTGGTGTAATACTCTCGTACTGGATATGCGGCAGCTTGTTTTACTTCTATTTTTTGCTCAGAACGTCGCAATAATCGAAATATCGGCATGATACTGTACATAAACTTATCCAAATCATCAATGTAGACCATCTGACGTCTTTTTTTTTTGTTTTTATTCTAGGGGTGGTGGGGTGGGTTGTTTGGTACTAAAATTGTGGATTTTTTCCGAGGGGGTCCCAAACCCCAAAAAAATTTTACCCTATGGTGGGGGATGGGTGGGTCCTTTTCTTGAGAGTTGACTGATTTTAGGCTAGATATCAGTAGATTTCATACTTGTGTCCCCCTGTTCCCACCTATTTGAAAAAAATTGATGAAAGTGAGATGACTTTTTCAGATACCACGATCGGTTACCACGATCGGACCGTGGGATCGGAATATCAGATACCACACGTACGATAACTGCAAATACGCCTTTTGACCGTCGTATGCGGTACCACGATAACTGCAAAACTGCAAAAACTTTAGACCGTGGTATCAGATACCATGGTATCGGATACCACGGTCTAAAGGCGTTTTCGCAGTTATCGTGGTATCTGGCCAGTTACCGTCTTGTACCTACAGATTTTAGCACTACTTCGACCAAGCCGAGTTTACCGACTCGAGCCACCGACAAGTCTTTCACACATAAGAAAATGAGAAGCTTCAAAGTATTGCTTCTCATTTTGGAAGACATGGTAGGCCACCAGGTCTATTTTCTGTTTGGACTTCTTTTGTTTTGCTTAGTTTTCTCTTTTTAACCATGGCCGTTCGGTTTTCATATATTTTGCGTCCAGCCACCAAGTCCCAGAGCGGGAAGGCTGGATAAAGTCGACAAGCGCCAACAAGAAAATACTAATTTCATGTACAACGTAATGGTATTGTCGAAAAACGGTCTTTCTGAGCCATTTCATTACCGTGGTATCTGATATTCAGTAGTAACTGATGGGTAGGTAATGGGTGGTAACTGATCGTGGTATCTGAAATGCCATGTCACTTCCATCATCACCAACACAAAAGCCTACGATTTTGTCGAATTGGTGGAAAAGAAGTTTGTCTTGTGATGTCAGCCACCATAGTCCACGGTAACTGCAAAAGTAATTGGGGGGAGGATTGGTTGGTAAAAGTAATGGGAGGTAAATTATTTGGTGATATTGAAAAGTTTGGAAGATTCCTTTCGGTTTCGATGAACCACAGAGAAAGATTCCTGTAAAGGAATATGTAAAATAGTTAGCATTTATTTGGTTTGTGTTTTTGATTCTTGTTTGTGTTTATTTTTTCCCATGGCTTCTGCGCTTTTAGTGGAATAAATCTAATCTTATCTATCTTATCTCTTAAGGACCACTCAAGCTTACGTTTACGGCGCAGAATTCCTGAATTATTCTTGCTATCCGCGAATATCTGTGGTAAAACTTTAATCCTGCCAGGATTGCTGTAGTAACAAGAGCTACGAGCTCATATGGCACTTGTACGAGTAGGCTGTACAAGAAAGTAGAAGAAAACGTCACAAAATACACCCGCCATCCAAAAAGGTGGTTCGGAAATAGAAATAGGATATTTAGTTTCACTCATTTCTGAGCAGTTCCGGCATCGTCTCGATTGCAAATGCACATGACTGTTCAAACTTTCATCCCAATAAATCCATTTGTTTGATCCCTAGACGTGCTACACGATTTCCGGTACTCACTCTATTTCCACCTACCGTGGCCGAATCTGGTTCGGAATAAAAAAAAATCGACCACCTAAAGCATCTTCGTTTATACCATCTACCAAGTTTCACTCGAATCTGAGCATTTTTGGAAAGTTCCGGTACCCCCCCCCCCCCCCTTCCCACCAACGTTGTCGGAGCCGGTTCGGGCCCAATCCTTAATTCCCTCATCAAGTTTGACTGAAATTGGAGCATAGCCTATCTGCAAGTTTCCATTACCCCCCCCCCCCCCCCCTACCTTGGCCGAATCCGGCCCAGACGCCAAATAACAAATCTAGGCCGCATAAACTCGGCACTGTCGAATTGCATCTCATTCGGTCCATCCGTTTGGTTTTTGTGCATGTCAAAAGTCTCCCCACCCCCAATTCCCCTAATTGTGGTCGCATATGGTTCGAACGCATGTTTTACATGTCGAGGCCATCGATTCGTATCACCCATGAAGTTTCACTCGAATCAGACCACTCGTTCGCAATTTATAGAAGTCCATATTTCTCTTCTCTTGCTCCCCCAAAAATGCTCGGATCTAGGAACGGAAGTTTCCGGGGGTATGTTGTGTCAGGTTTTTAAGTCAAGATAATTCGGGTCGCTAATATGCCTGCAAAGTTTCGTTGTCGTTTTACATCTGGAACTATTCTAACTCACGACTACCGGAATTCCAGGAAACCCCCTCCAACTCCCCCCACAGAGCCCCGAAACCATCTGGCTCCGTCAATTTCATCTAGGCCTAATGCTTGTTCCATCCATTAAGTTTCGTCCCAATCCCTCTACTTTTAGAGTTTCTTGAGTTTTCCACACACCCCCCCCCCCCCATCCCCACAGGTATCGGACCCGACTCGGACGTGACACTGAACGTCCGAGGCGATAGCTCACCAGACAAGTTTCATTCAAATCCGATCACCCGTTCAAAAGTTATGCACGCCACTAGATTCCGGACTCCCCATCCACCCACTCCCCCCACGATGGTCGGGTCGGGGAAACGGCTGTTCTCAAGTCAATCTGTTCGGATCCCTGACATACCTGCCAAGTTTCATCGCCCTAGGACATCAGGAAGTATGCCGAACTCGCGGGATCGCTAGAAATCCGGACCCCCACCCCAACTCCCCCACAGTGCCCTGATCCGGTCCGGTTATGTCAATGACGTGTCGAGGACCTGTGCTTGTTTTTCCCACCAAGTTTCATCCCGATCCCTCCACTTTAAGCGTTTCTCAAAATTTCCGGTTCCCTCCTCCAACTCCTCCCAGTGTCATCGGATCCGGTCCGGTTATGTCAATGACGTGTCTAGGACCTGTGCTTGTTTTTCCCACCAAGTTTCATCCCGATCCCTCCACTTTAAGCGTTTCTCAAAATTTCCGGTTACCTCCTCCAACTCCCCCCAGTGTCATCGGATCCGGCCCGGATTTGAAGTGAGGTGTCTGAGACACAAGGTCATCCTAAATATCAATTTTCATCAAGATCCGATCACCCGTTCAAAAGTTATGCACGCCACTAGATTCCGGACTCCCCATCCACCCACTCCCCCTACGATGGTCGGGTCGGGGAAACGGCTGTTCTCAAGTCAATCTGTTCGGATCCTTGACATACCTGCCAAGTTTCATCGCCCTAGGACACCAGGAAGTATGCCGAACTCGCGGGATCGCTAGAAATCCGGACCCCCATCCCAACTCCCCCACAGTGCCCTGATCCGGTCCGGTTATGTCAATGACGTGTCTAGGACCTGTGCTTGTTTTTCCCACCAAGTTTCATCTTGATCCCTCCACCTTAAGCGTTTCTCAAAATTTCCGGTTCCCCACCCCAACTCCCCCACAGTGCCCTGATCCGGTCCGGTTATGTCAATGACGTTTCTAGGACCTGTGGTTGTTTTTCCCACCAAGTTTCATCCCGATCCCTCCACTTTAAGCGTTTCTCAAAATTTCCGGTTCCCTCCTCCAACTCACCCCAGTGTCATCGGATCCGGCCCGGATTTGAAGTGAGGTGTCTGAGACACGAGGTCATCCTAAATATCAATTTTCATCAAGATCCGATCACCCGTTCGCAAGCTAAAAATACCTCAAATTTTGGCTTCACCCTCCCTCCACTCCCCCCCCCCCCCCAGATGGTCGAATCGGGGAATTGATGATTTCCTATTTAAGCTGGTCGGGTCCCAGACATGCCTGTCAATTTCCATCGTCCCAGCACATCAGGAAGCACGGAACTCGCGGGATCACTACAAATTCGGACTTCTCCCCCCCCCCAAACTCCCCCAAAGTGAGCGGATCCGTTCCGGTTATATCAGTCACGTATCTAGGACTTTTGCTTGTACTTTCCACCAAGTTTCATTCGGATCCCTCCACTCTAAGTGTTTTCCAAGATTTCCGGTTTCCCCCTCTAACTCCCCCCAGTGTCACCGGATCCGGTCTGGATTTAAAATGGAGGGTCTCAGACACGAAGTCCTTCCATGTATTAAGTTTCATTAAGATCCGATCACCCGTTCGTAAGCTAAAAATATCTCATTTTTCCTATTTTTTCCGGATTCCCCCTCCCTCCACTCCCCTCCAGATGGTCGGATCGAGGAAGCGACAATTTCTAATTTAATCTGGTCCAGTTCCTGATATGCTTGCCAAGTTTCATCGTCCTAGCTTATCTGGAAGTGCCCAAACTAGCAAAACCGGGACCGACAGACCGACAGACCGACTGACGGACAGAAATAACAATCGCTATATGGCACTTGAGTAAGCTCAAGTGCCATAAAAATTAATAGGAACGGGTTCTATCTTGTGTGTTAAAAGTTATACGTGACCAACCACAGCGTGCGTTTCGATCACGTGACTGTTAAGGAAGAAACGGAAACGGATAAGGAGAGATACCATCTGCCATGATTTTGATGGATAATTATCTAGTAAGAGATAACCGTGATAACCGGAATTCCGGGACCCACCGTCCAACTCCCCCTAAAGTGCCAGGGTCAATACGGTTATGTCAACGATGTATTTAGGATCTGTGCTTGATCTTCCCATCAAGTTTCATCCCGATCCCTCCACTCTAAGCGTGTCACGATGTTCCCGGTACCTCACCCCCCCCCCCGTCCAACTCCCCCCAAAGTCGTTGGATCCGGTCCGGACGTTAAACGGAACATGTAAGACATGTGTTCTTTCCACGTATCAAGTTTTATTCAGATCCGATCCCCCGTTCGAAAGTTATGCATGCATCAATATTCCGCATTTCCCCTCCCTCTACACCCCCCATGATGGTCGGATCGGGAAAATGGGTTGGGTTCGGTTGGGTCCCTAATACGCCTGCCAAGTTTCATCTTCCTAGTACACCTGGAAGTACCCTAACTCGCTATCACCGGACTGACCAACAGACCGACGGAAAAGTGATCGGTATCGCCTTCCGGCCAAGTGCCATAAAAACAAGATTCAGCATGTCTGCTTACTTTCAAAAAAATAATTTTATTGCGCCCCTTAATCCCCTCTCCCCCACCCTAGATATAGGGCTACAGAAACCATCTACAACATTGCCCTGTACTTGGACTCAAAGAATCCTCACACCAAGTTTGATAGCTTCGACAGTTGCTATCAGAAGAACACACGGACAGACGGACGGACATACGCAAAACTTTAACGAAGTCATGGGTATTCGTCACCAAGGTTTCCGGATCTCCAGACCTCCAAGGAAAACATGGACTATGCTATATTACCTCAATTTTGGCTCTGCAATGTGGGCAGGTCTTGCTGTTATCTTCAATCCAATCTTCAGCTAGAATATTATCAGTCAAATTCTGGAGCTGCCTCTTGCCGTATCGTTTCTCCATTTGGATCCTTTCTTCGTGTGAGGCCTCGTGATACTGTTGGATTAACTTCCGCTTTTCTTCTACAAAAAAAGGAAAAAGAGCCGTTCATTAGCCGTTAGGCTTCATTTTAGCCGAGGAATATCAGTGTCTTCAACAACAACAAAAAAACACAAAAAAACGAAGGCTGTACCTTGAAGAAACAAACCTACAAAGAAGAGCCTGAAGAGAACCCATGCCAAGAAGGGCCGAAACTGGATAAAGAATATCCTAATTGATTTTTCCCATTTCAGTCATTTTTACGTATGTCCGGTACTTCCCTTCATTTCCCCCGAAGTGATTAGATCCGGCGCTCGACAGACATAGAAGGAACATCTTGGGCATCTGTATATACTACCCATTAAGTTTTATTTCAAACGGAATCCCCCTTAGCTACTTATGCAGGTCAGACTACACCGGATTCCCCCATCCTATCCACACCGACACAGATGATCGGATCCGGGATAAACAGATTTCACTGCTCTGTGGGTCAGTTCCTTTATTTACTTGCGAAGTTTAATCGTAGTAGCTCATGTGGACGTACCCGAACTAACAAAACTTGGACAAAGGGACAGACCGACAGACATTAAGATTGCTAAATACTCCTTCAGCGAAAGCTGACTGCGAATCATATTTGATAGTGCAAAACGGATACGTCAGCTGAATTTTATTTGAGCTATATTTCGGCCCTTCTTGGCAAGGGTCCTCTTCAGGCTCAAAGCCGCTCAAGTTGGAAAAATGAACTTGTGGGAAACACCAATTTGACTAAAAACTTCCGTTGGTATCACCTGTTCCTTCTTTCCAGCCATGACGGATACTTGTCGGCATTTCTCAGCTATTGGAGTTCCGTACTTGGATGATAAATATTCCTTAAGCCCAAGCTGACTGCTAGTCATATTTGAGTGCAAAACGGATATGTCACCTGAATTTTATCAGAGCTATATTTCGGCCCTTCTTGGCATGGGTCCTCTTCAGGCTCAAAGCCGCTCAAGTTGGAAAAATGAACTTGTGGGAAACACAAATACAGCTGTACTAAAATTCAGCAGACGTATCGGTTTTGCACTATCAAATATTAAGACTGCTCCAGGTTACGGCACTTGATAGAAGATAGATAGATATAAAGTTTATTGTAACAATCGACTATCGTGGTTATAAACCAAATTTGCGATTATTGTCAAACAAACAGAAAAAACTACAATATGTGTATCTAATGTCAGTACGCTTAAAAATTCACGCTTCGTTAAAATAGTTCACGAACTCGGGAATAAAACTTGTTGCATATCTAGCGTGTTTTGTAGGTACGGGACAGAGCTTGGGAACCTTAGAACTTACCACTCGTTCTGGTCGACTTCTACCATTTTGATAGGGGGGAGGAAGGACTTGGGAGTGGAGATGATGAGATACCATGGCTGAACCGAAGTCAGTGCTTAGCTCCTTTCTGCGCTCCTGCAGTGTTTTTAGGTTAAAGTGTTTTAAAAGGTATGAGTAGGGAAGCTTCGGTCCACTGTGAATAATAAGAAGAGCCCGCTTCTGTATTCTTTCTAGTTTATCTCTTTGTTCCTGCGATAATGAAAAATGCCAAACGGGTGCTGCGTAGCCGTAACTGCACTTGCCAAAAACTGAGACAAGCCGTGAGATCGGATGAAACATGGACGAATGAATTTATTCACACAAAAAACGTAGAAACTTAAAAAAAAAAAAAAAAAGAGCGCAAACTTCGCCGAAAGATTTCCGGTCTGCCGACGTTTCTTTCAAAAATAAGGCCATGAAAAGCTTCAAAATCTTGGTAGGCCAACAGGTCTATATTGTGCTTTGGGCTCCTTTACTTTGCTCGGTTTTCCACTTTTTAACCGCAATGGGCACAGTTTTCAAATATTTTGGGTCCCAGCCTCGGCTTCCGAGGGCAGGAAGTCTGGATAGAGTCGACAAGCGCCATAATTCTATGGGGCACGCAATCAAATTTTCGGAAAAGGATATTTCTGAACCACTTTATCGTGAAAGATCATTTCTAGTATGAGTTCGGCGCTCTAACCATTCGGTCGGAACGTGCTTAGTGTTTCCAAGACAGAGCAAAATGATACTAGGGAGTAGCACTAAGACCTATGCTTTCCATGCTTTGCAAGCGGGCCATACTCTTAGCGCCGCCCACTAGCCTACGCTTGCGGCATTTAAAGCGGGAAAAACTTGTTGGTTTAGAAATTTCTAGTACACCAAAGGTGCGGTGTACTCACCAAAAAAATGATTTTTTTGCTATGTTCAGTATATGAAGTTATCGGAGCCAACGCTGGTGAAAGGATGGATGAGTTTTCATAGGGACTTTCTCTATCGCTGGTGGTGCTAGTATCGCTGCTCTTACAGTGTGTGTCAATTTTACCAAGTCTTGACGCTACTGCCTAGTCTTATTTTGCTCTGCACCAGGAACATTAATGACTAAAGTAGGGTTATGTTCCTCGCTTACCGTCCTTATACTTGCAGGGTTCCACTCCGTGATACGTCATCTTACAGTATATACAGAAGTTGTACAAGCAACTCGGGCAGGAGGCAAGGGTCGAGTCTTTCTCCACTAGGACTGGGTACTGGCAATGTAATCGGGGGCAAAATAAGGTGTCGGCGGTTGCTAAACTGCTTGACAGCAGGAGGGAGTCGTATCGATCGTATGTCACCGGGTCGAGTAGCTCTCGAATCTGAAAATACAAAATACAAATTATAAAACTGATGACGATGATTTATTTTTCAAAGACAAACTCTCACGGCCTAAATGTCGCGAGCCTAGTGAATGTATAGGCATATGCATATTTTCAACGTTTATGACATCTATTGACAGATTTCGCTTTAAACTTAGCCTTTCGAAATGCACGATATCGTACAGGCCTTAAAATAGGGTAGCATAATGACCTAAAAATTTAAATAGAAAAAAATGGGCTAATAATTGACATCTGAAGCAGCCATTAATAAAAACATTATCAACAAAATTTACTGACGCACCATTTGTCAATGAAGTGACAAAACACCGGCAAATACATTTATTACATAAGCTCATTCATAAGCCTACTGGTAAAAAAAAAAATTATCATAAATTATTATGGGACACATTGCTGATCCATTTTGTTGGTGAAAGGAAATTACGAACCCCGGCTGTGCTGGAGCATCTCCAAGTGCTGAGCAAAGAAGTTAGTCACACGCGACGTAACCTGTACAGGCCTATACATATTTTTAACGTTTATGACACTCTCATCCATTAACACACTTGGCTTTAAGCTTAGCCTTTCGAAAAAGCACGATAAGGTACACGCCTAAAAACAGGGTAGCAGTGTTCCACAGCCACCGCGGTCGACCGCTACCATACGTTCACCGCCTACCAGATCAGAACCTGTTGGTGCAGATAATGCAGGTAGCTACAGCAGAGCAGGTAGAAGGGTGCCCACCCACCACCCAGGAAATCTCACGTCCCCAAGATGATTAGTTAGTCCAGAGGGTAGGGTTAAATCTGTCGTCGCAAAGTGTACAGAGAACTGGAGGGAAGGCTTTTGAAAGTTAAAAGAATGTATCAAGAAGTAAAGTCTTCAACTTGAGTATTTCTAGACACAATTTCTTCCCTTTTAAAATTCGGACAGTTTTCAGTTGCATTTTTGTTCAAGTTATACAGTTTCTTTAGGGTAATTTAACCTAGAAAAAAGTCATTAGCCTATGTGTCTATGAGTCTGAAGGATTAAGCCCAGTCTCCGTATGAGGGTCAACGCTGAAAGAGCGTTGTTAGTATTCAACATCCTCTGTGCATTTGGGCTAAGGACTTGGACTTGAAATTATGTGCACCAGCTACCTGCGCTACCTGCATGAATGGATTCAAATCTGGTAGGCGGTGAACATGTACCGGTCGACGTATTGAAATATTTGACCCTACCCTCTGACCCAATTAATCCCCTTGAAATGCAAGATTCTTGGGTGGCGGTGGACATACGGTTGCGATGGAACAGGGAACACCGGTTCACTTCAAAAACAGGACTCGGTGGGCCCATTATTATTTCGAGCCCTCTTCAAAGGAGTCATCAAAAGCCTAACGCAGCATACCGCCAATACTAATGCAACCTACTTCTGTCAATCCATTAATAAAATTGGAGACCCGAATTTCGTCCGGCACATTCTTCCCCCACCCCTCACGAGTCACGACGCCACACTGATGTTATAACGTTCACGCATCGCTATTTTCGACGCATATCATACTCTCTACAATATTATTTGTCGAAAAAAAAAATGGTTATGATAATTTGTCCGTTTTTTTGGCTAGAAGCCAACGAGTCTGGGCAAATGCTTAAATGCTTCAAACTCAGATGAATTAATCGGAATCAGTCTAACATATGAAACGTCTAAGAGCCTGTTCCACCCTTTTACAAATAGTAACTATTAGTTACTATTTCCGTTCCAACCTCACCAAAAGTTACTACGCTGACCGTTCCAACCTTCTCGAAATAGTAACTAATAGTAACTATCTGCTTACCACGCTCGGGAGCGTAGTAACTGCGGATCCCTGTAACGTGATTGGTCGGATTCGCCCGTGGCATGATATTCTGCTGGAAAATAGAAAAATCGTTCCACCCTTGACGGCAAAAAGCCAGACTTAGTGACGTCATGCGTAGTAACTACGGTAAGTAGGATGGAACACGCTCTAGATCACCCCATCCAGGTAGCCAGTTCAAACGAGGAAAAGGTACCACCGTCGTATCATCTAGTGGCGCAATAAAGCAGCCTCAGGTGCAAGCTCAACAAATATCTTAAAGGACCCCTCTTGCTTATTCTGCCTTTCATAATACCCCTAGCTCCCGTATAGGATTATAAGATTCTGAAATGCCCGTCTTTCTCCATTGTTTCGCATAGCAGGCCTACACGTACTACGACATTTTAGAGCTCTTTCGGCCTAGCCGAGTTTTGATAGTCACACAATGCAAACTTCGCCGAAACCTTCGAGATCCGTCCACGACTCTTTCACATGTAAGGTGATGAGAAACTTCAAATTATTATTTTCCATTTTAGAAGACATGGTAGACCATCAGGTCTGCTTTCTGTTTTTGCTTGGTTTTCTCACTTCTTAACCAAGGCTCGTTCAGTTTTCATTTGCTTCCAGCTGCCGTGTCGTAGAGATGGAAGGATCGATAGAGTGGACAAACGCTAACAAGAAAATCGCTAATTTCCCGTGAAAAGTAACAGTATTTTTGAAAGCAATATTTCTCAGCCATTACATCGTGGAAAAGGACATTACTAGTCAGAGTAAGAAAAAACAAGAAAAAAAGATTTTTTAGCGGTAATATAGACAGAAAGTAAAAAAAATACCGCTAAACACCTGGCAGTCGGAATCGGCATCTATTTCTTTCAACAATTTGTTTTCAGGTTTTATGTCATCTCTGCCTCACAATCAGCAAAATTTCCCAGAAGAGTAGGCTAAGTGTCTCTGCTAACCTGCACCTCTTTCACCCACCCCGTTCAAGGGCAACTGGGCCCAGATTCCCCAGGAGTAATCTTCGTTACCTGTGACAGGAATCAACAGGTATCCTATCCTACACTGCCTGCGGGCGGGAGGAACTGGAAGAACCGTTGTCATAAAGGATTCATTCTTTTATTATTATATTATTATTTAATAGTATCGGTTCAGGTTGGGATTACGAAAATTATGGGTAATATACCATGCAAATATCATAAAGGTAAGAACGATACAAATTCTTGTCGATTGGTATAATATCAATTTACGGTTGTTGCAGAGCAAAACAACACTAGGGAGTAGCGCCAAGACTTGACAAAATTTACACACACTCGAATAGCAGCGATACTAGCACCACTAGCGATAGAGAACGTCCCTACTGAAACTCATTCAGTCGTTCACCAGCGCCGGCTCCGATAAATTCATATTCTGAACACAGCAAAAAAATGATACAGACTCCATTGCTTCCTTGGCGTATGCAGACTGCACCTTTGCTATGCTAGAAATTTCTAAGCCTGCAAGTTTGTCTCGCTTCAAATGCCGCAAGCGTAGTTGGCGGAGCGACGAGTATGGCCCATTTGCAAAGCATGGAAAGCATAGGTCTTGGCGCTACTCTCTAGTGTTATTTTGCTCTGGTTTGTTGTTTTGTTTGTCTTTTCAATGGCCGTTGGCTCTTAGTAACATTCAAATTCTATCTATTACATAGAGCGTGTATCACTTCCACCCTTTTAACAATAGTAACTATTAGTTGCTATTTTCGTTCCAACCTCGTATAAAGTTACTACGCTGACAGTTCCAACCTTCTCGAAATACTAACTAGTACTAACTATTTGCTTACCATCCTCGTGAGTGGATGGTGAGTGAGTGTGGGAATTACGCATCGGGAGTGAGTGAAATTACGCATATCTGTAACGTGATTGATCGGATTCGCCCAAGGCATGATATTCTGCTGGAAAATAGAAAAATCGTTCCAGCCTTGACGCCAAAAAAGCCAGAATGTGTGACGTCATGCATAGTAACTGCGGTAAGTAGGGTGGAACACAGTCATAGCCTACCCTTTTGCAACATATTACAAAGAGTAGGCCTAAATCGTGAGAGCTGTGCTTTAACGAAAATAGTAACCATATTCTACCTGCATGGGGGTTGCTTGGGAGTCACATTTGTCTTCCGGACAAATCAGAGACTTCACCTCTCCATCCTTCACTTTCACCTCGAAGTACGACTTCATACACTCATTGCAGTACACATGTGCACATCCGGCAAACTGTAAGCAGACAACACCTTGCTTCTCGGCAAAACAAACTTTGCACGTATGGTACTCACTTCGAAACACAGACACCTTCTCTGTAGCATCGTGGACTGTAAGGATAACTAGAATATCATCATTCACTCTTAGGGTATTGACCGCTCTTGGGTCTAGGCTTTTCCTAAATGAATGGTCCGACGGTTTCTTAAGTTCGACTAAAGATGGCTCTTTCAGTTGCTTAAGAGCCCAGTCAAACGTTGGCGCGCACAAGTTTGCATTAGCTTCACAACCTGAGCCGCGCCTTCTGTTGTTCTGTTTTACCCTTCGCTGAGCAATTGGAATCCAGCTTAAATCTATCGGTGATGCAATTCCTAGATTTTCTAGAGCTTCTTCTGCGAGATGGTTTACCCACAAGAATAGGATGGGGAAGCCACTGTTCTCCTTCCAGATCTGGTCCAGATCGCGGCAAAGTTTTGAGAGCTGAAATAGGGATCAGAAATTAAAGAGAGCCTCAAAACACACGGGTTCAACTCGAAACAAAGTCTGATCTTTGTGTTGGGATAACTTCGCCTAAGTATCAGCAAGAATAAATAAGGGAAGAATTGAGAAGACTTGAATCATCCGACGTGTCTTTCCGCCCGATTCTCAAGTATCACGGGTGGAGCCTACTCGGCGCCTGTCCCGACCACAGATTGGCGCTGGTTCTTTGATCGCCGTTCTCCGTGTCAAGAAAGTTCGCCGAATTCAAATTATACAGAAAAAGGCCGACATTTTGCCGTATGCTCTACAATTAAATCGCAGCTACCACTAGTTTAAAAGACTAGATAAGGGGCTAAAGTACAGTGAGATGATACAAGTGATGTTCAATCAGGCAGAAAAGGACCGATTCGGACTGAATACTACAAGTTTAAAGAAGGAAGGGACATGCTTCCAAATATTTTTACTCTAGGCTTAGAAAGTCAGGTAGAATATCCGTCTCTGGAGAAGTGGGAAGTAAGATTTACTTCTTCTTTTTTTCACACAAAAATATTCATGTAATCTCCATGGCTGGCAGGTTCATGGTGATGAAAGAAAAGAGTTTTAATAGGATAGATAATGAAACATTTAGCCAACTACCCGAGATAATGATATACATTTGGACCAACAATAATAAGTTGTATCTCAAATGTTGACGTTTTAATGATATCGTATAGTTGTCAATTTCCAAAATCAGTCATTAATTTAAAAATTGAAAATACTTCATCCCAACTGTTTTACCAACTGTTAACTATCCGAAAAATGCTATGAACTAAATTTTGTGTACAGTGTACAACTTAAAACAAAACATAACAACTCTTTGGGTATAGTTAGTCAACTATGCCCAAAATTTGAATTTGAATGATGCAAAAACATGATAATGTAAAAAAACGATTTTGAAAAAGCGGTCTGTTATTAGCATACGAAAAATTTAGCCACATTTAAAGTGCAACTATCCAAGACAATGATACACATTTTTGACCAAGAATAATAAGTCCTTTCCGCAAATTGAGACGTCTTAAACGATATCTTACAATCAGCAATCGTTAATTTAATATTAAGAAATAGTTTACAGCCTACTGTGTTTCGCAACTACACTAGAAAGTGATATGAACTAAATTTTGTGCAACTTGAAAACAAAACATAATAACCCATTGAGTACATTTCGACAACTAAATACCTTAAATTGTCCAAGTTTAATACCTGTTCTAGATGCGATTCTTTACAGTCCTGAGAAGACCAAAATAAAATTACAATGATCACACCGATCCTATTGAATCTGAACTAAATGCATGCCTGTTAGGTCTATTCTATGCTTCAGCGTTCAAGTTTCTTAATTGCTCCCCTGAGTCATCAAAAGCCGCATGCCCTTGGGCTTCACCGTCTTTGTGAAGGGTCGTGATAACATAAGCTTCATATTACAAATCTGACCCGAGATTGAAAAGTCGTTTCCATTTGTATTATCCTCAGAATCAGCACTGTTTGAATTTCCCGCCTTTTCTGACTGCTTCATCACTTTTCCTTGGAGGTAACACTTAATATTGCAAGAGGCAACATGCGAAGCTCCACCCCCGGTAAATAATATCGGACCAAAAGATATTCAGGATGCTGACATCAAGGTTATGTGAGTTCTCAATTCTTCCCTTATTTATTCTTGGTATCAGGAACAACGACAAGCGCACAAACGCTCACTTCCCTTGGGTTCTTCATAGCAACCCCTTTCTTCACCGCTCTTCATTCTTTTTAGTAGAGGGCGATTCTGGCGGTCTGGAAGCTTCACGAGCTTTTGCACCGACTGTGTTTGCGATTTCGGCTAAAACTCGCTTCGCTTCCCAAAGCTGTTCTCGGGCTCCACTAGTTTCCGCCAGCACTTGGAAAGCGAATCCACTTCGCGAGTGGAAAGTGAGTCGGCACGTCAGCGAGAAGTTGTAAAGGTGCAACTAAGGCGCAACTACTTTCCGTTTGTTCTTGCGCTCGGATGAATCTCTGTTTGCTTTTCGAAAAGCAAATCCATGAGATCGCCAGAATGCGAGACGGGACTTCCTGGCAGGAACCTGTAAAGCCATATTAATGAGCTTTCGATGATTTCATCTTCAACGGACCCCTCGGATTACAAACTGTTTCTGCTAAGACAGTGGTACCCAAAAGGGTACGCGGACTATTGCAAGGGATGTTCGAAGAACCAAATCGATTTAATCCGTAGCTTCAAAACCTAGCCTCACTCATTTTTTATTGTCGAAAGCCTCGTATTACCAGCAGAGGCACCACTAGCCAAAATATTTTTTGAGGGGCAAGGTATTTTACTGACTGGCAGGTCATTTTTACGGACTATTTTTCACACAAGAAAAAACTGTTTTTACGAAAAATCGCGCGCTTCGTGGCGACCAGTTTCTCTTTAACTGGCTGTCTGACCACTTTGGGGGGAGGGGTGTTGCCAACCCGTGCGTGACGCATCTGATTACAAGTCAATGAAATAATGTTGATTCCAAAACAACTAGCCTACTGCCGTAAAATCTGTTCATGTGTCAAACAATATTGTTTCAAGAAGAATCAAAGACACTGCAACTGGGATTGTCATTAAGGTTTCGAATTGAGGAAAACGTTTCCAATGCATCTTGACGAACTAACAGAGAACAACAATCAGCAACAGGCGGACTGTAAAATTTTTTGCCGTTAATGATGAAGGTGTCCGAAAGCTCCGAAACGAACGAAAATGCTGAATTAATTCAGGATTTTATGCAGCACTTTGCTTTCGGACTTAAATTTTCGCTCATTTAATATAGCATTAATTCAGCATAAAATTCATCGAAAAATTCAGCAAAGATGCTAAATTTTATGCTGAATTTTCAAGAAGAAACTGTGGAGCATGGCGATTCTCCTTGAATTTCTTTCATTCTAGAACAAATTGCCACACAAAATATTCGTAATGTTATCTAGGTGGAATTCCCGTCTGAACGGCGACAAACTCTACGGAGCATACTTTGCGAAAAACTTTACGAGGTCTGAGTCGTCCTTTATATAGCTAATTCTTTTCTTCTTCTTCCCGACTTAAATTTCGGTATTCTAGAAGTGTCAGAGAAGAAATAAAGGCAACAGCTTTCAGACAAAAATAACTAAATGTGCAGCATTAAATGCAGCACTTACAGCACTAAAAAGCTTTCGGACACGTTCGATGTCGAGCCGAGATTTGACAAAATTTATGCTACAAGCAGCCTCGTCTGTTTCACTGACTTCGTATATATTTTTAATAAATATCGTATTTTTCACGTCCAGAAAAGGGAATATGCAACCTTTTCGAACCTTGATTAGGGGTGCGCGGTACGAAAAAGGTTGGGAACCACTCTGATAAGATATTCTACAATGGTTGACCACTTTAGAATTAAGCTATGCTTACAGAAAACTACGGGTCTCAGCGACCCCCAGGATTTTCCTTAAGCTGCGTTCACAAGCATGCCTAGCCAAGCACAGATGCCTAGGCACGTGCCCGAGCTTAGCCAGGCATGTATGTGAATGGTGATGCTAGGCACGTGCCTAGGCATTGATGGGAACGGTGATGCTAGGCAGGTGCCTAGGCATCGGGGCTTGGCTAGGCATGCTTGTGAACTGGGCTTTAGAGCGTGTTCCACCCTACTTACCGTAGTTACTACGCATGACGTCACGAATTCTGGCTTTTTACCATCAAGGCTGGAACGATTTTTCTATTTTCCAACAGGATTTCACGCCAGGGGTGAATCCGACCAATCACGTTACAGAGATGCATAGTTACTGCGCTCCCGAGCATGGCAAGCAAATACTAACTATTAGTTACTATTCCGACAAGGTTGGAACGGTCAGCGTAGTAACTTTTCGTGAGGATGGAACGGAAATAGTAACTAATAGTAACTATTGTAAGAAGGGTGGAACACGCTCTTAGACACGCAAGTTAACTGTAAACGCGCGACTGCGGATAACTGGTCTCTCTGGACGAATAAGCTCCTCGGCCGCATCATACGTCACACAAACAGAATAAACGTGACAATCAGAGTTGCGTTTTCAGGCTCACGATTCTCAACGTCACAAGTCGTTTTTACGGGGCGCATCCAGTGCACATCCTAACACGGGTTCAGTGTTCTGTGGCTTCAAGCGTTTTTAGTTACCCTGTTTCTTTCGAGTTCTACACCGAATCCCAACACAAACGGACTCGGTAGAGTATCAAACCCTGTGCTGGGTTCATATTATGCAAAACAGAGGCGCTGAAAACGGGTGACAGCGGAACCTGTTAGGATTCGAGTTCAACACGCTAATTGCTGAAAACGGAACTCAGTGTATTGCTAATAGAAGAGATATGGTACCGATGACAAATTTGTAGCCTGCGTAGTTGTATGATAGGTGTACGAAAAAGTTGCATATATTGATAATTGATAGTATAGAATACTATCATTTAATGTGCCTCAGACTGGCAAAATCTTAAGCAGTGGTATCCAGTAGCATCATGTATTGCTATAGTAGCATCCAGTCTTGCTAGTAGTAGCATGCGGTAGAATGCAGTAACACGGTAGCCTTGACAGAACCATGTAGTAGCATCAGTTTGTACTGCATGCTACTTTTTCGTACAACTTCATACTACTAATTTGAGATAAATTTTCATCGGGATAGGATTGATCGACCGTATCATACGTCACAAAAAAAAAATAAACATGGCAAGCGTCATAATCAGTGTATTGCTAACAGAGGAGACAGGATAGGATTCCTACACTTATGAAGTACAAAATCTCGGGAACGAGAATGGGTGGAATTACTACTGAGGTAGAATGATTACTATCATAAGTACCACGTGTCCTTTAAGGATATATTTAATGTCTGATTATCTTTCTTGCTCGAAGTTATTTGATTTAAAATGGAAATTAGTTGATTTTTTAGTATAACGCCTAAAATCTATCTTGTTGCTGGTGCGGACCACAGCGCAGGTTTTGTTAGGATGAAGCAGAAGGTGGAACTAAGATTAGGATCAAGCAGTTCAGGTACTGATATGTGTTATAAAACAACATGCAATTAAGTTTATTTGAAATATGCCCCACCATCTATTTGTACTGAAACCTGGATAGTTTTTTTGTTTTTTATTTATTCAGTCAGAATTCAGATCTTGGTTTAAGTGAATCTAAATAGGATAAGATATATACGTTGTGAAGTGATCACACTGAAAGAGTTATAAATATTATGTTTTGTTCCTCTTTCACGGTTTTTATGTTTGGACTAAAGGTCGTTCTACTTACCTGGTTACCAACGCTACCTAACAACAGGCTCACAATCCTAACAATCTTGAGTATGTTGGGTTATACTCAAACTCAATTCAAAATTTCATCATCTTCAGCATCCATGTATAGGTTAAAAATTCAAATTTTCCAAACATCTAAGTTGTCCACTCATTCAATTCCCCGCATTCACCCACCACACTCTTTTCATAATTACTACACGTAATCACTATGACAAATTCTATCATTCGACCACAAATAGAAAGTATATCTAGGAGCGTGTCCCAGGGGCGGATCCAGAGGGGGGGCGAGGGGGGCGATCGCCCCCCCCTAGACTGGCTGTAATTTTTTGTTTTGTTTTACTGCACTTACGGAAGTCTGCATTAACGCATGTTCTAACTATTGTAACTAGACTCTAAAATCTTTTTACAAGTGGAGCCTGGAGCTTGAATTTTTCTTGTAAACAGTTGTCAGTTGATCAAGTACAGTTTTTACCATTATTGTAATATATGAAAACCACATTTTCGTTAAAGAAGAGACCGACAGGGACACTTAAAACGCGAAAAAAATCAGCCTTGTGGCCGACAAAAAGGACACTACCCCCACCCTTTTTGGTAAGAATCGCCCCCCCTAGAACGGAAGGCTGGATCCGCCCCTGGCGTGTCCCAACCTTCAAACAATAGCAACTATTAGTTACTATTTTCGTTCCAACCTCGTGAAAAGTTACTACGCTTACCGCTCCAACATATTCAAAATTAAGGCCGTATCCAGGGGCGGGGGTTAGGAGGTTGAATCCTCCCCCCCCCCCCCCCCGAAACATACAAAAATTGTCATTTTATAGGCGTTTCCTTCTGATCTATGTCTTTTTTGTATTTTTTGGTCCGACACGTAGGCAAAAAAAAAACGCGAAAGGCAACCCCCCCCCCCCCCCCCGAAAAACATTCCTGGATACGGGCCTGCTCAAAATAGTAACTAATCGTACAAATTTGCTTACCACGCTCGGAAGCGTAGTTAGCGTGGTTAACACGGTCTATATCTTTTCTAAGTTGTCCAGCCATTCGATTCCCCGCATTCACCCACCACGCTCTTTTCATAACTACTACACGTAATCACTACCACAAAGTCTATCATTCGACCACAAATAGAAAGAATATCTAGGAGCGTGTTCCAACCTTCTAACAATAGTAACTGTTAGTTACTATTTTTGTTCCAACCTCGTGAAAAGTTACTACGCTTACCTTGAGTTACTACTCAAAGTAGTAACTAATCGTAAAAATTTGCTTAGCACGGTCGGGAGCGTAGTTGGCGTGGTAATTACGATCTCTGTGAATGGTCCGATTAGCCCCCGGCACGATATTTTGCGGAAATATAAAATTGCGTTCCAGCCTAGTCGCGAAGAAGCCAGGATCCGTAACATCATGCGTAGTAAGTATGGTATATAGGGTGGAACACGCTCTATATCTTTTTGTCTTCTCGATGCCCAGTACTGCTAATATTGACTCAGATCTGTTTTCGTTGGTTAGGGTGCAATCCGAGTGCACCCTCCTGCTTAGTTATTACGTGCTAGATAAACAGTCTTAATCTATAAACTGTATCCATCCTTGGAAACCTATTTTACGACAGCAGACTATGAGCGTGTTCCACCCTACTTACCGTAGCTACTGTACATGACGTCACGGTTCCTGGCTTCTTGGTGTCAAGACTAGAACAAATTTTCCTAATTTTGGCAAAATTTCGTACAACGAGCTGATCGGGCCAATCACGTCTCAGAGACCGTCGTTACCACGCTTACTACGCTCCCTAGCGTGTTAAGCAAATAGTTAATATTTCGAAAAGGTTGGAACGGTCAACGTAGTAACTTTTCCTGAGGCTGGAACAAAAATAGTAATTAATAGTTACCATTGTTAGACGGGTGGAAAACGCTCTTTGCTAGCTATTTTTGTTTTTTAATTATCTGTGTTACTATTAGTGACGTACCAGATTCTTGTTCCTAACTACAGCCTGACGAGGACCCATGCCAAAAAGTGAACCTCCGTCTTTGATCCCATGCAGCGATTATGGATACCCCGATAAAACTGAGGGAGCTAGAGGTACTTGCTCTGGCTTTGAGTTGATACCCGTATACTTCCGTCTCCGCCGTTGGTCACCGCAGAGCAGACTAGACGGAGCTTGCTACAGAACTCAATGAGAAGTGGTCATCACAGCCCGTAAAGCTGATAGAGACGTTGCAGACAATCTATCATTTTGGTCTTCTTCTCATTTATATATATATTTTCTGGGAATCGGTAGCCATTCTAGTTGCTAATAGAGGTAGAAGCACAAAGAGATACCACAAACCGGAAAGGGAAAATTCACAAAATAAAATCGACGTATTTTTATTGGGTCTTCAAGTCTACTGAAGTGATGGTATTTACCCAAATACCAGCCGAATTATTGGTTTGGCGCCACATGACTTGCAATCACTATGGTTGAAAGATGTGCCCATCAGTTTCAACAAGCATATCATGGACTGTGAATCAAGCATTAGCATAATCTACTTATTTATCTACACACATGGGGTAGAGAGGATCTTCCCTCTGCTTTATCTCATGGTGAAAGTCTCACGTCAGCGAGCAACATTCATGCCACAATCACTACACTGACCATTCAACTTTAACGGACCTGTAATACTAACGCAACCTACTTCCATAATCACTCCATACATTTCTAAACCCGGAGACCCCAATTTCGAACGGTACATTCTACCCCCTCTAACAAAACCACGCCGATTTTCTCACTTGCCGTTTTTTGCTACCTTCGATGTGTATCACGCTGTCGACTGTGTCTGCGAAAAGTTTTCCATCAGAAAAAACCGGTTGTTTAATTTCTTTCCCTGTTTTCGCTGTAAGTCAACGGGTCTGAAAAGGTTTAAAACAGCCAAAACTGTGGGTTATTTGTTGAAAGCACGGCCTAGTTTCAAAGTATTCATATATTTCAAAATACTTTAAGTTGAGTGGTAAATAGTGCGAGGGGTCCTTTAAGGACTCGTGATAGTATTCCCTTCTAATTCAGTAGCATTTCCAACCATTCTCATTCCCGAGATTATGAACTTCACAGGCTTGTGCTATCTCCTCTATTGGCATTGCACTGATTATCACGGTTGCCATGTTTGTTCTCTTTACGTGACATTTCCATCTCCCGATCATCGTTTCCAAGAAGCTTATTGGTCCGAAGACTGAGGAATTGGTCTGAAGAACTGCGGAAGCACTGCGTGTAGCCTAATTGTCTGTAAGCATAGCTAAGTTTTAAGGTACCGGTAGTCAACTATGCCAGGACACCTTAGCTTAAAAAATTATGTGGTGCGCGGTGTCCTTTAAAGATAAAATAAAATAAGAATTCGGTTTACCTCTATTCTTCCAAGCCAACTGCAGGAAAGTATGAATCTAGGTGGGCTTTGTGCCGGGTAATCTTCGGGCAGGACAAAATGCAGGATGATGGGAGGCAAGTGATCGACTGAGGCTGCGAGTTCTCTCTTACTGCCATCTGAAAGTTATCACTATTAGATTAGGTACTATCTATTAGGCACAATAAATACTAGGGAGGGTAAAATATAGCAGGACACGAGGGAGACGAACAACTGAGGCTAGGAGTTCTCTCTTACTACCATCTAAAACGTATAAAACGTGAGGTATCATTTATTTTGTTTGTAAAAAGGGCTTAGGTCTATCCCTATCTGTAGCCTACAAACATTTAACCGAAACACACATGATTGTAGGGCGTAAGACCAGTTACAATAAGTACCTAAACTATATCGTTGACTAATATAATCTAGTTACTGATTGTATCTGACTTTGAGGTTCAGAGCAAAGTAAAAGGAGCTCAAGCTTGCAGTGCATTGTTCTATGTTTTAAAAAAATCAAACAAGCTTCTAATGGGAAGCGCGGAAGACTAGCAAGTTATAGGAGGGAATGTCGGATTTTAAATGCTTCAGCTCAAATCCAGGTATGAGGCACCCATTCAACACCTGTTCCGCATTTACGTTTGATTATCCAATCGAATTTAAAATACATGTGTGGCGTTCGGCCCAAGGTCGAACACCCCACCCGAAATGAGAAAGTTCGAGCAAGAGCCTTTAGCAGCAAAGGCGGTCGAGAAGTAGGCTATGAAGAGTTGCTATACGAATCTGACATCACCCCCTTACATGAGGCTGAAAGTCTGCATGTCGCTTGGTATTGGGCCTATATCTTTGAACCACCCAGTCCACAGAGTTATTGACGTATAGTCTCGCAAGGAAGGTTGAAAAAAGGAGGACAAATGAGGAACCAGAGGTTCTCAAAGACGTTTGTAACTTATTTATAAATGTGCACAACGAAGCATAGGCTGAGTTTGGTCACCTTTCTGATGTTCCATTTCTGATTGCTGTACATAGCCTATGTATTTATGTCTGTGATTATGAGTTTTATTTAGGCATAAATACTCCTTCAGCACAAGCTGACTGGGAAACACATTAAAAAAGCCCCGCTTTCGCTCTTCGCCCATAGCTGTCATTTCCTTTATGAGCCTTTGTTCGACAGATTTTCAATCAGTGTCAAGATTTACAAAGAAAGAAGTCGTTATAGTTCAGCAATTATTGGCACTGGCAAGGCTCCAGAAGGCGTGGTAAAGGAGTTGTCAGGGTCATCAGTAACGAGAAGTTTCAGTTTATAACTGTTGTATATTTTTTGTTGTTGTATGTTTTCCTTTTTTTATATTTTCCTTTTGTAAAAAGGCTAGGCTACCCCGTCCTTTCTCTCTGATGCATGACGGGAATACAGAAGTAAACAAAAATATCAATTTCTTATTACTTGAAAGAAATTGCTTGCTGCAGACGTCCTTTGCCATAAAATTGGTGAAATATTTACTCCACTGTTAAGCAGCTTTTTTAGCTTAACAAGCCAAGAAACAGTCCTTGTTGGAAATGGTCGTATCCGGTGGTGAAAAATAAGGAATTTGCAGTTGCTTGAATGAAGTTACACAGAAGAAGAACACCTGAATGGGTATTCTCAATTTTTATTCTACCATTCAGTCGAGAACTGCACTATTCATTTAAGTAGCCTAACTGTTCAAATAAATATACCTCTACTGGAGCCTAGGGGAGAATGGGCCATATTTGCCATAGGGCTACACTGGACCACCTTTAATATCTGTGAAACAGTAAGTTACAGGAAGTTCAAACTCGTTCCACAAGATATCCTTCCGATGCTCCACATCCCTAGAAAATTCTGACTTGCCCCATCTCGTTCAAGTGCAGACATTTTTTCCTCTGAAAGTAAGTTTGAATTTTTTTTCAAAATCATTCATGAAACAAAAAAAATTAGGTTTACAGGGATGTGTTAGCCTATAGCTAGTTAGAAAGAGAAAAATGTCAGTAATCCAGTGCTTTTCTTAGAATTAGCGAACTATTTCAGTTAAATTAAATATGTCTGCTTTTCTGTACCTCTTGCCTCTGGGCCACACTGGACCGCAATTTATGGGGCAGATTGGGCCAGTTGGACCAGTCAAGATTGGGACTAAACCTTACACTGAACTCTCTTAGGAAGAGGGCCACTAAGTTCGTCTTTCCGGAGGCCGAAGATACAGCTGATGTTGAAGAATCTGATGTTTTATGAAAGTTACCGCATTTTCAGATGAGTGGGGTAGCCACAAAAGGTAGGCTAGCCACAAAAAACTCTACCGGCAAGCGCCAATTTGCCAAATTTTTTTTAATGAAAAATGAATCGCTGGAAATTTATCATATTTTGTTTTCATTTTTTTTTCGGTGTTGACTAAACCTCAGCCGATTATCTACGGCGGGTGCCTTAACAACTGACGTCATGAAAATCTGGGGAGAAATTCAAGTAGCTAGCAAAAACGAAACAGCAACTGGGTCGCGCAGAGCATTCAAGAAGAAGGAAACAGTAGCGCGAAGTTTGAAAACAAATCAAAATAAAAATCATCTGAGTAAATATTGCTTTGAACCCAGCAAAGACTGAAAATTTAATATTTGGCTGTGGTGAGGTGACTAGAAATGATTTTGACTATATATATTTAAACATCAGTGTGAAAGTGAAGACTATACAGTGGTGGCAAGGCGGAAGGTGCATATTACAAATAGGACCTACAAAACCTTGGAACTGGAACTCAAAATGTTCAAGTTTTTAGTTGGCATCTGCAAAAACGCAAATATTGTTAGAACTTAACCTGTTGACTAATAGTCAGCTGGTCTTACTATGCTTCTCCCTCACCTTATTTGTAATGTCTGAATTTTCCAATCTTCTCTGTTAAGAATTGAGAAGGCAAGTCCTTGGCTGTATGAACAGATAAATTTGAAAGTTTTGCTCAACTCAGTTGCTACTGTTCCTTTGCTAGCTGCTCGATTTGATACGTCATGCATAGGTGACGTATGGACCGTAGATAATCGGCTGAGGTTTAGTCAACACCACTATCACCTTTTTTTCAGTCGAAAACAGCTGACAAAAATGTTTCAAATATACCATTGTATTCAGAAAAAAATCCTTTATGTAATAAGGCCTGTTTATTTACTATGTCCTAGCTAGCTTTTATTATCATATTAATAATTGCATGGAAATTCAGGTATAAGAAAAGTACTTGAAGAAAGAATTTATTGATACCAAAGACTGATCCATTGTGTTTGAAGAACTTTAGCATCATATTCCCAGTTTCTCTTATAATCCATGTGCGGCTGCTTCCAATGATAAAAACTGGAAGATAAAATTTGGCAGACATCTGCTGTGTTACGTCATCATCCTCAGAATATTTACAGCCTAAAATTAGGCGATTTTTGAACACGCACCAGCATGCTGCCAGCAAGCTCTCATAGGAATGAGTATTTTTCTATTCAAGAATTGGGGTACAGGAGTGTTGCATGAAGCTGCCCTTACTACGGCACCGCCCACCCCCCAATTGGCCATGGTACATGATCCTGCCACCTTGGATCATGAAGCTGCCACCCCCTGAAAAATCATGCAAATTCCAAGAAAACAGCAAGTTTTGTTATTTGCAAAAGGTCAAGGAACCTCTCTGACCAAACAGCTGGCCTCTAACTTCACCATGTAGCAAAATACTATTTTTAGCAAAGTGGGCGACTTCATGATCACTTGGGTGCCTATATTCTTTCGTGTTTTCCAGCTTAGCCTTGAACAATTTCAAGTAAACTATGGTACCAGCAGAAAGTGAAGGTTCTAAGCTTCCTTTCAGGATACTCCACTGAATTTTATCTCAACCTTTACTCTTTTTCCCTAAGTCATTTCCCAAAAATAGGAGTTTAGGGTGGCGGCTTCACGCAGCACTCCTGTACTTAGCAGCAAGTTAGTGAGGTATGCTGAACTCAAACCAATGCTAAAGCTCAGGAGCATCATGGTCTCGTTACCAAAAGATCAGAATTTTCAAGTTATTTTTTAAGTAGCTACCCTACCAAAGCACATCTAAGCTAGAAAGCTAATTCTTAGGGTGCTTCTGGAATTAGAGACCAACAGAAATATCTAGTACTGTAAACCAAAAATAGCCTACTATAATCACATACAAACCTTCCGTCTTTTGAGCCAAACAAACAGTAAAATCTCTTCCTCTAATGTGAGCCATTATCTTTCCGGAAATCAAATCAAATTTTCCTCCATTGAACTCTTCAACTTCTATAGAATCTTCACTGTATATACTCTTTAAAACAGATAACTCTTCTCTTTGGTTTTCTAAATTTTCCATGACTGTATTTGATGTCTGAAGGGACTTCCAAAACTAATTTTCTTCCAACAACCCAATTCAATCCAAATCAACCAAAAGACAGGCCGATGGCTACGTTTGAATTTTCTGCGCCTTCGATACTGCCGTTGCGTCACCCAATTTGGGTATAAGAGCACTAATATTCAATTTTTTTTTAAACGGATTGCAGGTACTCTTTTTTTATGAAGCCAGACCAAAAGTTCTCAGATATTCTCTTAAAGTTTTTGCAACTACACACAACACTTGAAAAGGTGGACAGGTCGAGTCAAATTAGTCTCCTGAGCCATGACAAATCAAAATAGGCGGTGGTGTGAGAATTTTGGTCTGCGGCGAGTCACGAGAAAGTTATTGGCTTGCGGCTCATTTATCAGCGTGTGCTCCGTTTCTAGCATACCTATTTTAGTTATTTTTTAATTTTTCAAAAAAAGTTTGCAATTCTTGAGCTAATAGGCACCTTTACATAAGCTATGACGATAAAATTTTGTTAGACGAATGGAGGACCCGACTAAAAAAATGTTTGGCGAAAGGGGTTCCAGGAAGGGGTTCCAAGAAGAGGGAAGACGGAAACTTGCAGCCCGAATGGCCTGATTCCGATCATTTATACAAACCGCGTCCGACCGCGGAGGGCAAGGTGGGACTCCGGAAATTTTAGAACAAGCGCAGGGACCAAAGGAATGTAGTAACTGGGATGAGATTTGGACGGTAGAAAGATCATGGATCCCATGTGTAAGTTTTGAAGTCTGGACTGAACATCACCGAAAACCGCATACTCAAAGGATCACTCCCTGACCAGCAAGAAAGGTAAAAATTGTCATTCCCTCCGATTAGAAGCGTAGTTTCGCTGAAGATTCTTGAGATGTTCGCATGACTCAAAATTCTTTTGAAACTTTATGGCCCTTCGACTAAAGTGCTTGTCAATTAATGGGTATGATATCTCTCCGTTGGCTCATCTGTCCCCATGTCTCACTTTTGCTACTTGCGGCAACACCATATAAGCTATTACCATGAACTCGGAGTGTATCCAAAGGACCCGACGGGGTCCTGATACATCTTGCTAAGTTTCATCGTCCTAGCATGTCATCTTAGCACAAGCACCCCAATTCGCAATCGTGGCCCGAGTGACTGACGGACGGAAAAGCGATCGGTATCTTTTACTTGTCCAAAAGGTAAGTGTCATAAAACGTAGCTGAATATTCGACAGTGCTCGTGTATTTCAATAGTTTCTTTTCTGTGTTTTAGGTTGCTGACAACTCTCTCCGGCCCACTGTTTTTTAAGAACGAAAATGGAAAGATGTGTTCATCTTAATGTTCAACCGAAAAGGGTTGAGACGAACAGTTTAGTTGCCCATCACTTATTCACTTAAAGAGGCTCGAAGACTCGATGAAAATGTGTTACGTCGTTGCTCCCCAATTCACTAATAATCGATTTTCATATAGTTGAATCTTGGTGTCGGATTTGCGGTACCTCTTTGCGCTTGTACTTCTGTTGCATGCGTTACGAAAACAATTTACTAAAAATAAGTTTTCACAGATCGAGCTACCTTGCGCAAGCTGATCACTGGCCACTGAAAAGCAGCGTTTGCATCCAGGCTCAAATTTTCCATGTCATCGTAAAATTTTGTGTTGTGAGGACGGCCTTCGAAATTTGGAACGTCAAACTATAGCATATAGTGAAAAATAAAATACTTCTAATAAAGCCAAGTAAAGTAGCGTGTGTTTTTAATTAATCAATAGATCTTGATAATTTGATGTCCGTCTTGCACAGGTGACCTGTTGTCACATATTGAGAAGGGCTATTGGTTTAAAAATATGTTCAAAATGTTGTTGTAGATATGTTGAAGAAAGAAATTCCTTCCTTCCTTAATCAAATTACACAAACATAAGTTGGTTTTTCAGTTAAACTTCAACCATTCCTAAAAACTGGTTATGGTACGGTACACTTACCGTATGATCAGTTTACTTTAAGCTATTTGGAAGGTCCGATCAGTTTCATGTCTTTACTTCTTCGGCTTTGGGTCAGTGTCAGGTCGGATGGAGGTAAACTGACGGCTACTTAGGCGTAGTTTTGCCTGTTGGCTCATGAGCTTCCGTTGTCATGTAATTTTTTGTCTTGAAGAAAATAATCTCAAACTGAACATTCCCAAAAATTGTAGAGTACACTTAACTATTCTTGCAAATCATCAGTCCCAAATGGCTAGCAAGACTTCGGGGGTTGATACAACTTTAGAACCAGCCGACCAAGTACTAAAAGATATCTAGAGATGAACAGAATGACAACAAAATTCTTCTCTTAATTTTTTAGTCTGAACTCAGGTGCGTTATGATCCAGTTCAGCTTGACTAAAGGCGTATTCTCGCCGTTCCCCGAGGACTCGACTTGAGGAATCCCCGCGTTTCGTTTGTCCCAGGGACTCACTCCCCGTATTTTCGCGAGTCCCCGCGGACTGGGAATGCTCGAATTGTCATGACCATCATCTAAAAGGATTCCCTTTCAGATTCGGAGGGGGATCAATTTTTCAAGAATAATCAGAACAAATAAAACCAAAAATAAAGTGGATCCAGACTAATTTCGTCAACTGCATATTTTTGTTTCGAACAAAATCCATTTTGGAAGCACTCCCCATGTTCTCGCTGTTTCTGTACGCGGAGTCCACCTGGAGTGACTTCTTCTATTCTCGCCATTCCCTTCGATTCCCCGAAGAGTCCTCGGGGAACGGCGAGAATACGACTTATCAGTAGTTACACTCCTTCTATGATACAAATAAATAATTGCGCTGAATCAGTTTGCGATTTCCGAATTGAGCACTCCTCGCAAATTAGTATAGCCGCGTTTTTTGTAAACGACCCGTTCTCCGTTATCTATCCCGTTCTGCAATAAGCGGTTTTTAGTAGAACGCCGTTGTGCTATTGTCCGTTTTTAGCAGAAATGAGAACGAGTTGTACCTCATTCTGTATTCCGTTCTGCTGGATGACCAACAGAATAGGAACCTCAATTCTGCATACCGTTCTTTCCCGTTCCGCTATGTATCGGAGGTCCTTCAGCAAAATGGATAAAAGCACCCATGTTTTTACGAAATTAATGAAGAAGAAAAGGGTGTCATGGAACAGCGGCGAAACTAGTGGAGGGCGTGGGGGTGGGCAGTTCCCACCCCCACGAAAAATCCTGTCGGTAAATCGGCATTGTTTGTCGGTGCGAAGCACTGACATACTCTTTTATCATTCCATTTCTGATACCGACAGACTCTGTCGGTAAAACAGGAAACTTGCCAGTTTGGAAATAGGCAGCGTTTGTCGGTACGGAACGCTTTAGCATTCCGTTTCTGATACCGATAAAAGCTCTTTCGGTAAGCCAGGAAGCTTCGTGTTGGAAAATCGGCCGCATTTCTCTGTGCGGAGACGGTGCGCAGATCCGATTTCGGTACCGGTAGGAGCTCTGACAAATAATTTCTTCATTTCGTTTCTGATACCGACGAAAGTTGTGTCGGTAAATCATGAAGCTTGTTGTAGGGAAAGCGGCAACGTCTGTCGCTGCACGGATTCCGTTTTCTTTTTAAGTAAGTTAGGAAACTTCTTGTTTGGAAATTGGCAGCGTTTGTCGGTGCTGAGACGGTGCGGGGATTCCGTTTTCACTACCGGCAAGAGCTCTGATAAAACAGTTTCATAATACCGTTTTTTTTCGGTAGTCACGAAGCTTCTTGTCTAGAAATCAGAATTGTTTGTCAGTGCGGAGATGATACCAACAAAAGCCTGGTCGCGAAATCAAGCCGATGATCCGATCGAGACCCTGATATCTGTTGTTTTTCTTTTTCGATACGATGACTGGGAAAAGTCTTGTCGGTAAAATGGGAACCCTCTTTTTCGGTCTGTTTGAATCCGGAATGGATAAATATCTTGTCGTTAAAATTTAGTACGGTTTTTGTGAACTGTTCGTCAGTGCAATACTTCTTGATGCAGTAACTGGAATATTCTCGTCGATAAATCCGAAAATGAACTAACCAAACACTTCCTGTTCCTTGAATGCAAACCAACCACACCGGCAAACCTGTTTCCTTGAATTGTTCTTGAGTGATTTCTCTGTTCCCACCCATAAACTGCCCTTTTGGGTTGATCTGGCTGTACATCAGTTGGGGAGTTGGTGCACTTTATTCAGTGACTTATGAGTTTCAAATTCCCGTCAGTGATACCCCCACCAACTCGGCCCATCTACGTTGGATTAGGCCAGGATATCTGAATAACAAACCTAGGTGAAAAGGTCTCAATCGTTCAACCGATTTGGTCCCTAAGCGTCTAAGAAAATATTCAGGACCCACCTCTAATCCCCCCAAAGTACTAATATCTACCATAATGGCAAGAAGAGGTTCGGACACGTAAATAGCACATATTTGGCATCTTCGTCTACCATCTATTAAGCATCACTCGAACGGAGCATATACGAAACATTTACAGTGGACCTTCAGGTCCGATAACCCCAGCCCCACCCCAGCGGACGTCAGATACGGTTTGGGCCTCAAACTACATGTCTAGGTCCCACGAGCTTTTTACCTTTAAAGTTTTATCCCCCGTTCGGCACCTACTCGTATTACAATATTACCGAGACCTACTTGCAACACTGTTCTCGGACGCGGATAAATAGAACATATAGGGCAATTTTCAGTAGAATCAGAGCATATCCTGGGGCCCGTGCACCCGTCTGATTTTTGAGGCTTATCACAAAGTTACTCTGACCCCTAGCGTCTACACAATTTTCTGATTTCGATCGGACACAGAAGCAGCAAATTTAATGCTTCTGTTTCTCATATCAGCCTTCAAGTTTCTACAAAACTGGATTACCCGTTCACTTCACCTATACTTTGATCCAACGTATCCTTATACCAAATATTCGACAAATATCGCAGCCCCTTTGAGAGTTATCATGGTAACAGACGGACGGATAAACTTTACGAACGGAGGTGCTAACGTTTTGGACCCCCAAAAAGCCGCTTAGTTTACAAGCGAAGACAGCCGCGTAAATCTTCAACCAGCCAAGTAATCTGTTGCAGTGTCTACCACTACTTTTCTGGTTAAGAATATTGACTGCGTAGTATGTTGCTGGTTCTATGTGATAACCATTGGTGCCAGGAAGTTAATGGCGAATTCATTAATTTTCATTAGAAAACCATCTCAATTGATATGTTACAGCTTATTATTACAACGGTTGTAAGATGCATTCACGGGGAACGTGTGCCGTTGCCGCGCAGCAGCATTGCCGCTTTTTGTCGGCAAATCGTTAAATCTTGTCGGTAAAATCTGGGCTTGCCCCCCCCCCCCCCCCCCCCCCCCACGAAAAAGAGCTAGTTTCGCCACTGTCATGGAATGGACCGTCTTATTTCCAATGAATCAGGAAAAAAGAAAAAAAATCCAAAGTTTGTGGGCAATGCTAACAACGGAGTGAACTTGTGAAACTTTCGACATGAGTGAACTGGACATTTAGTCTTGAAGAGTACATACTACAATGTTAGAACAGAGATGGTGGCATCTAGGAAGTGAAGAAGGGAGATAGGGGGAAGAAAAGAGAAATGCTTGTAGAAAAGCAAGAGTAGAAAAGTTAAAACAGAAGAGGAAAGTGGGAAAGAAGGATGAAATTGACATTAAAATATTCAAATAAGAATACAAATTAGTCCTCTTCTACATGTTTACGAACGGAATAGCCTTTGCTGCAACCCACATTATAAGGTTTGAAGCCAAGCTGACCATTCATTACGAACGAAAATAACTGTTTTCTAACCCACATTAAACATAGATTAAAGAAAATTCTTACCGTTCTTCAAGATATACAAACTGTGGGTGAATGGAAAAGGTACTGAGTGTTTGCTGACCCTCAGGCCCCCAAGGGGGCCCTGAGCCTGAGCTATCCAGGAGGAAAAAAAAAAAAATCAAAAAGTGGTAAGGACGCCATGTTACAAAGATCATGTCTCTCCCCAGGTTCTTGAGACTGACCCAGGCTCAAACGCGCCTTGAATATACTCGATACTGGAGCAATGGGTCATTACCTCGGATTAAAAAGTGTTCAGTTTTCATGAGTGACCTTGGTCAACTGATATGACTCAACCAAATGTCACAATTCTGATGAGAAACTGTTTTTTTTTCTGGATATTTTTCATGGGTAGCTCTGAGATCCCTTGGAAGCCAGGGGTCAGCGGCCCCCCCCCCTCCCCACCTGTCCCACCCAAAATGACGTCCCTGGAAATCGTACGCAAATGCAGATTTTTAGTTACTAGCCCCTCAGTTTAAAATTGGTGCAAAAGTCGATTTCTGTAACAACCTCAACGGAACACGAGTTTGAAACTCATGATAAAAAAACGGGCTTATAGGCAGAACGGAGAACAGCGTAAGGAAAAGGCAGTTTTAGAAAAAGCGCGGCTTATGACTCGAAACGTTACTCCAAAATTTACGACTGAATGTCTGCCAAAGCTACAGTTCCCATTCTGTCGTTACGGTTACCGATATTTATTGTGGAATATCACCATCAGCATCCCATAGCTCTTTTGACCGACCATCTAGGCTGACTATTCCAGGTTGTTATTTGGTGACAAATTCTTCTCATCAACTTTGAGTAGCTTTTCTTATCGTCCTTTAATCTACTAAAAGCGCTGAACCCTGAAAAGGGCGGATGAACAATCACGAACTGGCTGGCAAGTATCTGAGACCCGTCCGATAATACGATATAGAACCAATAGCCAGAGACCACAAAGCCATCAACCTCATAGTTAAACCGCAGAATCCAGCCATCCATAATCTGAAATCGGCCAAGTCAGACAGCAAATAAAACAGACAGATGAATTCACTGATTATTGAAGCATAAAATACGCATTTTTTCACATAAAATAGAATGTGTGGACAGGCTCTGTATAGAGTAATGAGACTAACTTTATTAATAAGAAATGAATGTCGCTGTTCTCTCCAGTGCTATTTCCCAGGTATCAACACCTTTTGAAAATCCCAAACGATTTGACCATATCAGCATCACTATCCATTTTATTTAAATTCTCCATAATTGACAGTGCAAAAAGGATACGTTAGCTGAACTTTATCAGAGCTATATTTCGGCCCTTCTGGGCAAATGTCCTCTTCAGGCTCAAGCTGGAAAATGAGCTTGTGGATAAACCATAAGCTCCACAAGTTCATTTTCCAGTTTGAGCGACTTGAGCCTGAGCCCGAAGAGGACCCTTGCCATCTAGGGCCGAACCTCTACTAAAATTCGGCTGACGCATCTGTTTTTCAATGTCAAGTATGATTTGCAGTCACCTTGGGCTGAAGGAATATTTTCTTAAATCTGGATTTGCCGACTTACATTTTAACTGTCAATTCGCAATATTCCAATCCAGCGCTCCCAAGAGAACCAGTTTCGGTAACTTCTTCTGTGCATCAGCAGAGAAATAGTAAAACTAGTTACACAAGTTGATGGATTGAAAATCTGCGATCTGCTTCTCCAGCAATTTAATAGAAGTTTTGTCTTTGGTGTAGCAAATGAGATAGATTATTTTAAAATTTAAGCTCTATGGTTTCTTGTTGTACTAGCTCTTTGTCACAACGGCTGATGGTGAGACAGTACTTGCGTTTTGTAGATACCATGGTATCTGTTACCACGGTAAATGGATCTGAAGTTAGTCGTTTTTGCATTAACCGCGGTATCTGATATACAGTTGCTCTGCAAAAACTACTAAAATTGCGCTTTCAAACAGCAATTGCCGAAATATCGCTTTTCGAAGTCATCCCAAAAGAAAAAATGATATTCAGTCACATCATGCCAATGCCAAACTTCTTTCCCACCAATTTGGCAAAATATGATGAAAGCGAAATGAATTTTTCGGATACCCTTATCAGTTACCACGGTCGGACCGAGGTATCTGAATATCAAGATACCACGATAACGGGCGAGATACCACGATAACTGCTAAAACACCATTTGAACGTGTTATCAGATACCGCGATAACTGCAAAAATGGGTTTAGACTGTGGTATCAGATACCATGGTATCTGCAAAAACGCAACCAATCAAAGGCACTCGCGTTCAACTGGGATGACCTTGCAATCTGCAGCATCAATGAAAATTTTCAAGGAAATGTCGAGACGTTGTTTCAGACATCAAGGGTAGGGTTAGCATGCTGCCAAGTCACCAAGTTCCGTCCTCAATGTTATTTATTTTCATTCGAAAACGGGAGTCAAATTACGCGGTGTCAGAAAGATAAACAAATTTGAATTAACCTGAACCTTGTGGAAATAATTCAAGTCGGAAACAACTGGAAATGGTCATTTTTTCCACTAGTGCTATGGGACATTGTCCCAACTGGAAATAATTTTCATTTTCTGTGATTCATACCGATCTCCGATATCAACAAGAGCTACAACTTCATATTGCACTTGTTACGAGTAGGTACTGCAAGAAAGTAGATGAAAACATTAAGATTAAGAAATAGGATACATAGTTTCACTCGAATCGACTCACCTAGGGCAAATGACTTTTCTATCATTCAAGTTTAGATCCACTCGTTTGATCCCGGTCGCTTCTTCTTTAATGCGAAGACCAAACCGGAAAGTACTAGGGCTGTCACTATTACTGTTACAAGTGGAACTTGTTCTACTTACCCTACCTCAACCATAGCCTGTTCTGCAGTGGTTTCGCGCCCTCTGTTTAAACGCTTTCATCCAAGCAATAACACTACTTTAGACTCTTCAACCGGCATACCCGAGACTCTGCAACCAGCATCCTCTATCCACGCCCCTAGACTAGTTTCTCCGCCGTTCTCCGCCGAACGTGTATGCCCCTCAATCTTCCAAATTCCCTCCTCGCGATCTCAGTCACCACTTTATAGGCCTCTGTCGCCTGCAGACAGTCGTAGTTCTCCGCATGCGCCCCATGACCCGCTGGCTGCTGAACTATGACTGTCTAATGATGGCGTCATGCCAACTTCTAGAAACGTTTTAGGGGGGGAATCAGAGTGAGCCCGTCTAAAGGCTCCTGCGAACTCGTGATCTCGCCTCTTCTCGGCTCTACTCGAAGATTCACGGAAAGTAGTGACAGCCGTCCATCTTCCTTTTCACGGTTAAATTCAGAACTAAATGCGCACTTTGCACATTCTAGTGGGCCGAGTGTTAATAATCTAGACAGTCCTGTTACTAACTCAAGTAAAATTTCAACCCCAAACACACGTTACAGGACTCCATTTCGACCAAATGAGTTAGCCGTTTTCAAGGCACTCTTCGCTTAGAAGGGAATCATAGCCGTCTGTTTTACCAATTGGTATTAATCCAGATTCAGATTCAGGAGATAGCATACAGTCAAATCAGTCTTCCCTAGCCCAGCATTTAGCTTCATCAATTTCTAATAACAGCGATTCAAACGTTAACGACTCCCCAATAAATCCGCCGGCTGCTACTTCCAACGCGACGAGTTCGAGCCGACGCCACTTCGTCTTGGTATGGGACTACCTTACCGTCCCCGACACTGCACGACAGAACCATCTTCATCCCTTCTCCAGTCTTCAATGCCCCAGTCCTGACTGCACCAGCGCCTCATTCCACCAGCCCTCCAACTTTCCCCATTCCATCGACATCCACCCAGCCCATGTTGGAGCTGCGACGTTCGGTCAGGCACGGCAACCCACCCGAGCGCTAAGACTCTGACGACTTCAGACATTAAACCTGTCCTCCAGAAAAGGTGACAGTTTCTCAACCCTAAAGTGGTGTGTATATATTTCTGCGCCATTGCTCCTCTTACTTTAAATACTTCACTGCGATTCAGTGCAGAGTGCTCCGGGATATCAAGTAAACTTTTGCGCCAGTTTCTGCACTGCTTTACAGTTGCGCAAGTTTTTGCGCCTATTTGCCGATTTGTGTGTGTGTCTACCTTCGGCCATTACAGCTCCATGGCAGATTGCCTAATACCTCGTGTGGATAGCCTGTTTGGCCGAGTTTGGTTTGGCTCTGTTTATATTTGCCTGTGTGGCTGATTTCGGTTCGGCTCCCTGTATTGTCGCCTTTATGGTCGACAAGCCGCCGGTAGTGTCTCATCTTTATTTTTATTTATTTATGTACTGCCTGTGTGGCCAAGGCCGGATTCGCCTTACTGTACATTTTGCTTGTCCTCCTGACAAGTTCAAGATTAAGTTCCTTCTTTTTTGTTGTGTGACGTATTTTTTTGCAAATAATAACCTTATTGCAAAATATTTGCTGATATGCATGATCTCATCATGGACTTTGTGGCATTTTGTCACTTATATACATATTGTGTTTGTTGTGATGGCCTTCTGCCTCTATATCCATTTAACCTTGTAATTTTGCTCTTATATTAAATTAAGCCTTATGCAAATTACCACTTTGGTTAATATTAAAATTATTTATTTTCTATTAGGCTTGTTGGACCCAGTGCAGTTCCAGCTTACGCAGCACCATTTCCAGCAAACCAATTCCTATTCCTGAACTCCAGCATGTGCAGCGCCATCTCCACCAAACGCAGTTCCGTTTCCTACCTTCCCAGAGTGTTCTGTACCAGCCAACTTCAACTCACCAGACCAACATCATCTTACCTCTGCTACAACTCCCGTCCCAGCTCCACTACAGTTCCCGTACCAGCTCCGCGATGCACATCTCGCCAACATACCTGCCCAGCCAACTTGCAATCTTCCGCCAACTAACTATGATTAATTTTACTCATTTCACCAGTATCTTTTCCACCTGCTCCACCAATATCTTTCCCGCCTGCCTATGCGACCAGACCAACCATCACCTACGCCACTCCAGCACTTCATCACCAGCACTTATTACTTCTGCTATGCTCTTACCAGCTGACTCCTCAGACCACCAGTGGACGACCCATCATACCCAATCTACATCGCCCTTCCACCCTCTTGTATCTTCTTTAAACTCTAAAAATAATATTTTTTTCAATTCGGGTTTAAGGCCAGATTCAGGGAAAATTCATGGTTAAGTTTTAGCAGATGGATGCCAAATTTTGTTAATCTAGTGCTTAACTTTTAAGTCCGTGGGTCACGGACTCAATAAGGAGGGAAGGTATGTTACGGTGGTGCCATCTGCACCCCGCATTGCTCACTTGTGCCGCCGTTAGGCACTCTAGTCCCTTTCTGTTCAGTATCTTTAATCTTGTATACTGTCCTGACTCTAGATTATTTTACTAACTCTACGTTCATGACTCATCTGCCGGGGATAAGTCTTCTTCTTCTACATGTATTTTGCGGGCCTCGACCGAGGACAACCCTTTTACAATAAAGATTATTTATCTTGTAAGTACAGTTCATACCAGACAATAAACCTTTTTGTTTATTTACGGACCTTACGTCATTGTTATGAGTCTTGTTTAAAGCTCATTAGAGTGGGCTTGCCTGTAAGGCCTAGTGTATGATGGGTGGTTTATAGCCTATTGTGTTTCGGTGTGCAAACCTTAGTGTGAATCAACCGGGGGAATCGACAATGAACCCGTGAAGCCTGCACGTGTAGTAGACCACCAGACGCCTTAGGCTGTCCTGACTCCGATGACTGTACCCAAGAACATTTACCATCTATGACCGGTCTACTACACCCCTCGCCATAACGTCAGGTTGAGAGTGCTTCCTCACATACAAAAATAGTCGTTGTAATACCTTTCATACGATCAAAAGGCATAAATGGCAAAATACCGTTCGAACAAAGTCACCAGCATAATGGACAAATAGTGCTTCATAACGTTTCTAACGGCCAATCAGACCATAAGAATGTCTACCCTCGAGAGAAAGTGGAATCGGAAAATAGACGCATTCCGGGAATTTTGATGTAGCCGTTCACCAGCATACTTATTGGTACAGGAATTCAAAATCTATAACTAAAGTAAAATTGTTTTTTTAGATCCATCTCGCCGACGCCCTCACAAAACTATGCTTAGCTCAACTCACCGTCTATAACATAAACTATGTCTATAAATACCGTCTACGATACTGATCATCCTACCTCTTTCTAACTAGTCACCAATCTGTTAGTGTTAATAAATATCTATCTATCTATTGTATACCAACTTCATTCCATTATAGTAACCATTTACTTGCGACTTGAGCGTACTAATTAGGACTTAGAAAGCGGGTTGACTGTTCCTCACAGCAGATTGGAGAGCAAGAACCAAATATTCGCCTTGCCGAGCGCTATCGTCTAAGCTATCTAAATAACCCCTAATCCGTCGGCTTCTCGCCAAGCCACCATGTAAGGTCGCCTTCGCGTCTACCTGGGTCCCGAATGTTCTTTCGTGAGGGGTACCACCAAGAACAAAGAAGAGCAAGAACGATGGTCTCTCATCCATCCACCCATCAAGAATGTTTCGACAAATATGAACGGAGGTGCAGCCAATACGGAGCCTTCTTGGTCGCCCGTGTAAACTCGTTGGTCTCCACCCTTACACACAATTCAATTCAATTCAATTCAATATAATCTAAAAAACAGAAAACGGACAACCCGATGGGTTGTTTTTACGTCTAAACATAACATCATAACAACAATCTACAAATATATACAATTTTGCGACATTTATACCGACGTCTTATGATAAATATGGTCAATACCATGCTAGACTACGATTAATAAAACACGAGTACACACGAGTCACTTGCGAAGAAAACAACGGAGCCGCTAGCGAGGTGGATGGTCTGGCCTGTTCACAGGTTAAGGAAACAGCGTTGATTTTTCTTTACTAGATGCTTTGTGTCTGATTATTAATGCAAAAAATAAAAGCTAACTTAACGACGATCGTACATAATCGCTTTTGTTATACCATGACCATCAACATGGGCATTGAAATTCATTTTGACATACCTTTTTATGTCTCTGGGGAGAACCATATAATGAAAAAAACGGGATCTGAAGAACACTCACTGGGGGTTATGACTCATTTGAGTTCAACATCTGCAGTTTTATGCAGCGTTTACAAGCACAGGAAAACTTGAACAGAATCTTATCTTGGTGACGAGATTATGTTTACACGCAGAGGGAAAAATATGAATTTTTCAAACCAGAAATTCTGACAAAAAAAATCACTAGCCAATAAAAAAAAATGTTTTGAGAGCATTGACATTAGTAGGGATGACTGCTGCCCTCAAAAGCTAGTTAGACTTTAACACCATCGGCGAGATTTCTTTCTAGTAGACCCAAATTCCTTTCATCATGAAAGGATTCTCGTCCCGCTACATCTCGTCTCACGAACATAATTCAAATTCAAATTCAAATTCGTTTATTTCCATGATAATTTTTAACAAAAATAGTGGTGGATCGTCATACATGGTCGACATAGTCACAAAAATCACATATATAGTACAACTTTAAAATTTTAAAATACAATCCAATAACAAACGTATTTACAAAACATGTCAATTTAAAATTCATAATTCCGATACATGAAAAAACTTCACAAAATAGGGAACAAATGACTTGAGATACCACTCCGTAGATTTTACATGCGGTTTCTTGAGTTGTGTCTTTGGTGCGTTTGTGCTACGAGTTTCCTTAATTTGCAGATTTGTAGTCACAGGGGGTAAAATGGACCGGTGCACATCCGAGGCCAGACATTTTTTGCCAAATTTCACTAGGAGACTGTGTCTCCGATCAGAGAGAGTTTGCAAACGCAATGTCTTTCGGCTTTCTTCATAGGACTCGTATTTCTGTCCAAGAATGATGTAGCAAGCTCTCTTCTGAATCCCTTCCAACTTCTCGCTTTGTTGTCCAGCGTGCCATACGGCACAGGTTTTACTCCATCACAGGTAGGACGTAAGTTTTATAGCAGGTGACAAGATCACCTGTAGAGAGACCAAATCTGTTGATGCTTGCAAAGGATTTGAGCAGGAATGACCCTTTTTTGACGAGAATTTTTACATGGTCATCCCATTTTAGGTTGTTTTTTATAGTGATGCCCAGAATTTTCGCAGAGCTGGCCACAAGGAATTGTGTCTAGTCATCGTGCGGAGGAGGAGTTTGTTTTGTGAAGTTAGTTCTTAGGGCGACGCTTTTATCTTCACTTATGCCTAGCTTCATCTGATCACAGTCATAGGCCAGCTGCTTGGTTACCTCTTCCAGTGAGTTTCCCGGATCGTTCAGTTTGGAGAAAGTGCGTGGCACCACCAGCGTCAGGTCGTCTGCAAACTTAGCTCTGTGAATGAAGTTCACCATAAGCTTATTGACAGCAATAGTGAAGGCCAGTGGACCTAAGCGACTACCTTGGGGTGCCCCGCATGATGTTGGCAGGAGTTCAGATATATTATCTTTACTCAACTGCACGCACTGCTGACGACCCGTAAGAAAGCTCGCAAGCATTCGAACGATCAATTTTCTGGCTCCCATTATTGTTGCTTCACTGATGACGATTTGGTGGTCAACGTAGTCGAATGTCTTTATCAGATTTTCGAGATGTAGAAGTATTTCGACCAACACGCGGACCAGGTAGTGTACCGTGCTGTGTCAGGTCGAAATCCAAACTGACGAGCATCGATGTTGTCTTCAATATCGCTGTAGAGCCATTCGAAAAGAAAGCCTTTGAATATATTTGCGAACGCGGGAGTTAATTTTTGAGTCAACCGGAATTCCTTTCTACTCGACGGGATTTCTTGTCCGTGTAAACGCTACATTAACTTTGTGTCAGAAGAGTGTAAACTAAGACTAATGTAACCAAGGCTTGCGAGGATTACTGAAATTACCGAAAAGGTAGAATGGCATGGAATACTCAAAATAATACCAGTAGCGGAGTGTATATTTTGTGTTTTTTCTTCTTGTTTCCTAAAAAAAAGATCCCTAAGCTCTTATGGCACTTGCACGGGTTAAGATGTATTGTTTGATCAAAAGTACTTTTCGACTGTGAGGTTCAGATGCGCACTTTAAGGGAGCTAGAGTTATTTTATTTTGTTGTTGAACTTGGCTGTAATGATACGCACTTTAAAGGCGATAGAAATTCATCTGTAACCCAAACCCTTGAGGCAAAAACGATAGCAGGCTCTTAGGGATCATTTATGTATACCGTTTGGTCAAAAGTATTTTTTTTCACTTTTCGGTTAAAATTAGCACTTTAAGGGTGCTAGAAATATTTTTTATTTAGCAAAACCCTTGTGGCACAAATGATCATGGGTTGAGATGTATCGTTTGATGAAAAAACATTTTTTGACCTAGCGGTGAAGATGCGCAGTTTAATGGAGCTAGAACTTCATTTGTAAGCAAAACCCTTGAGGCAAAAATGATAATGGGCTCATGGAGATCGTGAAAATATATTTTTTGCTTAAAAGTATTTTTCTTAATTTGTGGTCATGGTTGGTACTTTAAGGAATGGTGGGACTTGGAAAGTGGCGATTTCTCAGCCAATCTTATCGAATTGCCAATATTCCAGCCAAGTTTCATCGTAATAGCACATCTGGAAGCACCTTTACTCGCAATCACCGGAATTCCGGACCCCCTCCCCCCTACATTCCACATTGACAGCATTTCTACTCGTAGCCCTGCTAAAATTTTGCATGTTTTAGTCCTTTTTATCGTTTCTCGCATCGTGTCGCACTGGACTAGGGCGACAACTTGTGGCCGATGGCCCGTCGAAGTTGACAGACACATTCCAGTCTTCTTTGCCAAATTTTTTTATTTTTTCTTTTAGGCTGCCTAGATCACCTATCATAGGGCGATTTACTCTTGAATTAGACGTCTTACTACAGCATCTCATCTTATTTTCATATTTCGATATAATTCTCAGAGAGAGTAGGGAACGCATTACTTCATCGCATCATTATTTGATGCGATCCAACTTGGGACCAGTGGTCTTCCCTTTTCAACGGGGATTGTGAACTTTTCAGGGCAAAAATACGTGGGAGGGATGCTTGAGGAAGCATTTTGCTATATTATCTCTACATCTGTATAGATTCGGGCCTTTTTTTTCTCTCACATTTTATAACCGCTCAAAAGGTAATGTACTCCAGGGGATATTTTTGAGGATATTCTTATTTACTGAGCTATTCAGTATTTTGCCGAATAGCACTTTGTTTTCTTCGAACAAGATAAGGATCTAGTTTTTTGGTACCGTGCAGTTTCGGTTAAGGGGACCAACATTGACAGAGCTCACTCGAGGTTTATCAAAGCATAACGTCACTGCACGATACGAAATGTAGGTGCACACGATCAAGTGAGCGACAGTTGATGACGCTGCCGCTCTTTTGTCGCGCATTAATCTTCAAAGTAAAAGAAAAACAACTCATTAAATGCTAGTGATCATTTAATATTCCAGTTCTCCATCCTATAGCTTATTGAGTACAGTACATTGTCGGCTGAAATATTTTTTCTATACATGTGGTTATAATTTTTCTTGTGTGCGGTTACTTCCGGAGATTTCTTCTGCTTCTCTCGGGTCGCGGCAGGGGAGATACTTTCCCCTGATTTAACCCAAGATCACACAGATTTATACGCCCTTCTTTTCCGTTTGAATTTCCGCTTTTCTTCCGTCCCTGTTAAGCACTTACTAATTTCTTGCCCCTTGACTCGCGCAACTTTTCTTCGCTTACGCATTTTTAATCGCGCCTACGAGGGACCACAAGCGGCCCCTTCCAATACTGCCGCTTCTGTGTTTTATGGTAGGCTGCGCTGCAGTGAATGAATGAATGAATGAAATTTATTTCCCATTTTTAAGACACAAGTCACAAATGGAGTGTGGTATATTTATCTACACTGCATTGTGTTTGGCTGAGCGCCCCTCCGCGTATTGCCTCGGGGTACTGACATAAATGAATAGGATCGGAGTGCCGTAGTTGTTTTACTGAACAGTCGTGTATGAGATTCATACGAGAAAATAAAGAAGTTTTTCTTGCAACCAAGTGTATCTTTACCAACGGCAAAGAACAGTGCAAATGGCGACGAGGATTTAAGAACTTTTCGCTGTGACAATTAGTGATAGAAACGGACTAATCATGAGTACCGCCATCGGAATACTCAACGAATACGTGACCGGAAATGATTTCTGTGATTACGTTGAAATGATAAAACAGTACTTTATCGCTAACGGAGTATTAGACGCTTCAAAGAAAAAAGCGATCTTTCTTACAGCATGCGGCATGCAAACGTACAGTTTAGTGAAGAATTTAGTTTCGCCCGCAAAACCAAGCGAAAAGACATTTAAGGAGCTAGATGAGATTGTTAGTGAACATCTCAGCCCAAAGAAAATTATCATTGCGGAACGTTTCAGGCTTCGAAAGCGTAATCAGGAACCCAATGAGACAGTTACTGATTATTTCGGCGCCCTGCGAGGACTTGCAAAAATTTGCGAATTTGGCAATTTCCTGGACGATGCAATTCGCGATCAATTTGTATGTGGCTTGAGTTCATCGGCAATGCTGCGCAAATTGTTAACCGAAGAGACTTTGGACGCTAAAAGTGCATTGAACATCGCTGCAAGCATGGAATCCGCTCAATCCGAAGTAGGCAAAATGAGCGAACAGTCCGTTCACAAGATTGAAAAGAGCGCTCAACGAAATGACTGTTTCATATGTGGTAAAACTAATCATTTACCATAGGACTGTTTTTTTGCGGAAAAGGACTGCAGTATTTGCCGTAAGACTGGGCACATAGCAAAAATGTGCAATCAGAAGGGGAATGTCTTTAAGCCCCGATATCCAAAGATGAACAAGAAGAAACCACCGGTTAGACAGATTACCGAAGATCCTGATCCCAACCACTTTGGAAATTCGTCATATCCCGTGTTCAATGTCAAATCGGCGAAAAATGACGAATTCACGTTAGAACTCTCTGTGGGGGAGACGAATGTGAAGTTCGAGATCGATACAGGATCCGCAGTAACAGTAGACAATCGCAGTGCATACTATCGCTTTTGGAAGCATATTGCGTTACAACCCTGTCACAAGACACTGAGAACGTATTCTGGACACGAATTAAAGACTCTGGGAGAAATTCTTGTCAGCGTTAAGCATAATGGCCAAGTGCAATCGTTACCGATAGTTATTGTGAACGAAGGTTTCGGTTTGCCGTTACTGGGACGCAATTGGTTAACGACTTTAAAGTTCGACTGGCAAGCAGTGAAAGTCATTGGAGGAGACACCCTCGCGAACTTATTGAAGGAGTACAGTTCATTATTGGATGGCACACTGGGGAAGCTGAAAGGAGTAAAAGTAAGCCTTGCCATTAAAGATGATGCAAAACCGATCTTTTTCAAAGCCAGGCAAGTTCCGTACGCTCTACGAGAGAAAATCGGCGCAGAGTTAGAGAAACTTGAAAAAATGGACGTAATTGAAAAAGTTAGCTACTCTCAGTGGGGAACACCCATAGTCCCTGTTATGAAAGCTAATGGAGACGTGAGACTTTGTGGAGACTATAAAGTTACAGTCAACAGAGTAGTTAAAGAGCATCAGTATCCAATTCCGAAACCCCAAGATGCGCTTAGCTCTATTATTGGTGGTCGGAAATTTACGAAGCTGGACATGATAGGAGCTTACACCCAGCTAGAGCTTGATGAGAAATCACAGGATTTGTGCACGATAAATACGCAAAATGGACTCTACAAGCTAAAGAGATTGCCATTTGGAGTGTCATCGTCAGGAGCCATTTTTCAGGAAGTGATTGATTCTGTAGTGAGCGGTTTAAAGTTAACTGCTCATATCTGGGATGATCTTATTGTGTCAGGGAAGGATGATGAAGATAATTTGCGCAATCTCAGAGCAGTGTTTGCTAAATTTGAAAGCGAAGGCCTAAAGCTGAATAAGGATAAGTGTCACTTCATGCAGGATAGTGTGGAATATTTTGGATTTATCGTGGATATGGACGGTATTCGCCCAACACCAAGTAAGTTACAGGCTATCCGGGAAATGCCGGTTCCCGAAGACAAAGACACTATTGCGTCATTTCTTGGACTAGTGAACTATTATCGGTCGTTCATGCCAAATATGTCGGAAATTATGTCCGGCTGAACGGAACTACTCACAAATTGAGAGGGAGGGGTTAAGCATTGTTTTTGCCCTTAAAAATCTGCACGCTTATTTGTTCGCGCGTAAGTTTGTCTTGTACACTGATAACAAGCCGCTCTCTGTCATTTTTGGAGAGAAATCTGGGTTGCCCACCTTAACCAGTTCGCGTTTACAGCGTTGGGCAGTCCAGCTGTCTGAGGCCTTCGATTACGAAATAATGTTTAGACCGTCAGGAAAGCATCAAAATGCTGATGCTTTCTCAAGGTTGTCGGTTGACCTTCCGTTTGAATACAGTACGGAAGATGGTCTGTTTTTGAAGCAGTTAGATTTTTTACCGATACAGTTTTCTGAAATTGTTCAGGCCGCGAGTGAGTGTCGGGTATTGTCAAAGGTCAAAGATTATGTAACCAACGGTTGGCCCAAGAACTCTGATGGTTTGTCGCGTGACTCTAGCTGCGTTCTTTGTCACGGGAGTTCTCACCAGTGTGTCTCCGGTTTTTCTTATAAGCCGTTCTTGCATCCACCGGTGACTTCTCACCAGTCTTATAACCCGTTTTTGCACTAACCAGTGTCCGGTTTTATCTCACCGGTGCGGACTAACCAGAACCTGCTCGTGAGCCCTGCTGCAGCGAGAAGTTAACCGGTTTTCATCAACTCACAGGTGTACCAAAAGAACGCGTTTTAAGGAAAGAACCGGACACTGGTGACTAAACACCAGAGACAGCCCGGAGTGCAACGAACGCAGCTTCTGTACCAAATTATCGTATCCGGAATGAGTTAACCATCGAGAATGATGCTTTATTTCGTGGTATCCGCGTTATCGTACCGCACAAATTCCGGCGTTCCGTTTTGTGTGAGTTACATAGTTGCCACCCGGGAATGGTAAAAATGAAAAGTTTGGCCCGGCTGTATGTTTATTGGCCATCAATTGATGCCGATATTGAGTTGTATGTTTCCAGTTGCGTCAGTTGTGTGAGCAACGGCTCTAAGCCACTAGCGTTTATCCAATCCTGGCCTAAGCCCTACAATGCTTGGGATCGTATACATGTTGATTTCGCAGGTCCGTATCGCGGTTTGATGTTTATGATTATTTGTGACGCGGATTCGAATAGGATTGATGTACGTGCTATGTCTTCTACCACTACAGAAAAGAGTGTTTGCGTTCTACGGAATATTTTTTCGTATTTTGGAATTCCGCGTCAGGTGGTAAGGGACAACGGCCCGCAGTTTACGTCCAGCGAATTTCGTAATTTTGCGCGAATGAACGGTTTCGAGCACATTTTGACTGCGCCTTTCCATCCAAATTTGAATGAAAGAGCAGAAAAGGCAGTTCAGATTGTCAAAAATAAGTTGAAGGCTCTGAATAATGAGCAGCTACCCATTTACGCTTCATTGGATCGCCTACTGATGGGTTACCGTATTACCCCCATCGACGGTCATCTGACGCCCGCACAGTTGTTTCTCGGTCGTAATTTGAGATCAAGAATTGATATGATAAAAGAAAAACCCGTGTCGTTTGATTTTTCGGGAGAAGTACGCCAGCCTAAGCGTATATTTACAGAGGGTCAGTCCGTGTATGTGCTCGATTTCCAAGCCCACCACCAAAGCAAGTGGCTGCCTGGGATGATTCACAAAAGAATCACATCGGTTATGTTTTTGGTAAAAGTTGAATCGGGAAAAATTTGGAAGCACCATATCGATCAGATTAAGAGTAGGCCTCAGTCTGATCAGAGTGGAGAAAGTGAGTGGTTCGAGTCCGCCACTAGGAAAGCTCCGCCCGCGGCCCCGCCTCAACCTCCACCTTCATCTTCGACGGAGACCGATCTTATACCACCGCGCAGATCGGAAGGTAACCGTCGTCCGCCTGATTTTTTTCAAGCGGGGGGAAGTGTGTAGTATATTTATCTACACTGCATTGTGTTTGGCTCAGCACCCCTCCGCGTATTGCCTCGGGGTACTGACATAAATGAATGGGATCGGAGTGCCTTAGTTGTTTTACTGAGCAGTCGTGTATGAGATTCATAAGAGAAAATAAAGAAGTTTTTCTTGCAACCAAGTGTATCTTTGCCAAGGGCAAAGAACAGTGCATGGAGTATGAAAGAAAAGACAAGAAAAGAAAGAAAAAAAAAGACAAGAAGACACAACATGTAACACATAAATTTTGATACTCTTATCTACACATGGGGCAACAGAGCCCTACACAAAGTATGGCTAGCGTCAAGAGAACGAATAAAACCTGCAATTCGCTCAGATATTGCAATAAACGGATCGGTGACATTATACTTTGCCGACAATCTAGAATTACGGGCCCACGGAGGTAGTCCTAGGAGATATTTGCAATACTTATAAAATGTGGAACGAATGCATTTCTTATCTTTCATAGTCAGTAGTGACCAGAATGACGACAGCGCTAGTATGTGCGTCATAGCGAATGCGGAATATAGCCGGGCCAGTATGTGTCTATTGTAACGACGCTTAGAAGTAATGAGTATTCCGTATGCTTTTCTAGCTTTTTCCACAAAAAACGATATAAGACAAGAACGTGTTGTTTTCATGTCCGACCCAATAGGCAGACCAAGGTACACAATCGAAGGTGAAGGTTGAATAATGTGATCCCCGAAGCATATATCAATTGTCTCTGTATCAGCCTTTTGGTTGAAGAAGACAACCTCGCTCTTATTCGGATTAAATGATAAACCAAGACACTTATATTCTTCACTAAGAACCCGAAAATTTCCTTTAACATACGCAACCGACCGGCTCAAGTTCAACACATCATCTGCGTAATTTAATAGCGACAAGTCCATACCTTCATACACGTAACTCATTCTTACAGGTTATTGTGCTTCAACTACACTGTTATTATAAATAAGAGGGGAAGAAATAGCACCCTGGCGTATGCCTTTTTCAACGGGCAAGGTCCGACTCGACAAAACGGGACCCCTTAGCTTCCGATACATATTTCGATAAGTAACCATTACCGAGGCATTAACACCGCGCTTCAAACCACTCAGTAGTAGTTGTGCGTGGATCCCGGAATCAAAAGCTCGCCGAACATCGTTGCTAGCGATAGCCAGTTTTTCGTCAGAATTGTGGCAATCAATCAGCACGTTAGCAAGTATATGGTGCACATGCTCCCTGCTGAGCACTACATAAAAAGCTCCTTTAATTTAAAAAGTACAGGCGACACTGTTATAGGCCGATATGACGCGCATTCATTTTCCGGTTTACCTTTTTTTAAGAATACGTTAACAATTCCAACGCCGAAAACATCGGGCACTATGCCTGAATTAAAGATCATCTGGTATAGCAAAGATAGATGGTTAATCAGAAGTCCACTACCGGAAACAAGGTGCATTCCACAAAGACTGTCAGTACCTCTTCAGTACTTTTTTTTCAACTTCTTAAGGGCGGTCAGGATTTTTGACATAGAAACTGTTACGCCCAAACCTGGTTCTACTGAATCTAAGAGAGCATCCAGTTCTTGCTCAAATTTATTTTCAAGGTCCTGATCGGGGGAAGAGAACTGAGTCCGGAGTCTGAGCCAGGACTTAGAGCGGTGGCATGCTTCCACTAGGGACGTATTTGCGGACCATTCCGGAACTTGAGTACCGTTTCGAACCCTACTTGAGGGTACAGCGTTCTTTTCTGCACATCGCAATGTGTGGGAAATTTCGGAGCAGTAGACGTTTAGTAGTAGTTGCTTTTCTTCCTCCGGGACATCAGAGTTAGACTGTAGAAGCTGGTACGGGATTTTTATTTTGTGCAAAATTCCGTCACTTACATGCCGGAAAAGCTGGACGTTCATTTTATCCCATTTTGTTTTCACATACCACTTACAACTAGGGGAATGGGCTGCTGGGGAAGGTTGCTTTGCAATAAACTTGTTCATTATAGGGAAGTAGTCGGAGACACAAATCTCTATGTTCACATGAGATCGGTCGTTCAGATTGATATTGTTCGAAGCCGGCATGAAGTCAAGTGATGAAGTTGAACCCGAGTTATGGACATAGATGAACTCTGAGTCGTTTATCGGAAGTCTCAGAGAGCTAAGACATGACAGAAGTAACTAAGTTCTCGGTAGGATGGGGTTCCGTCCCCCCAAGTGAGAGATTGTGCCATAGAAATGGCTACTGGAGTTGACCCCCCCCCCCCAGAAATTCTGGACCCAGGGATAATGACCCAAATACTGACCAGTATAGGGCTGTATGACATGTATGACAAATCCCGTGCATTTTGTTTGATCAGAATTATGGGATAAATGATATTGAAAAAAAAAAAAAATTGTGAATTATTGACATATATATACTGTCATAGTAAGAGCGGATATCCGCTGCACAGGCTCGCTATTTCACAGTCTAAGAAATTGTCATCGGTGCAGGCACCGAAAGCGAGGCCAAAAAGGATACACCACCCGCAGGGTTGTGCGTACCATACGAAAGTTGTCAAGAGCATCTGGGCGAATGCCAGTATAAGGCTGTTGGTTCACATCGGGAAATGGAATTCCCCGAATACGGAAGAAACGCGGCAAACTTTGAGTTAATGGATTAGAGGCATCCACCGCAAACGATATTCGAAGAAGAATTAGGGAATGCCTATAGAATATCCGGCAAGCATCAGGGTTCACTCGCCGGATCGTGTTAAGAAAAAAAAAATAAAGGAAAAAGCTGAAGAGAGAAAATTGCGATACGACCCAAGAAAACATTGACATAGAGACCAGTTAAATTTCGAGAAATTCAAAAACTGCATTTATTGCTTAGCAGTAAATTTGATTAGCGTTGAGTAGCTGAGTAACAAAGCTCACAGTTTTAAGCTTGATCGGAAAGAAAGTTTCGATCTTGAAATTACAAGCATTTAGCAACAACAGTTGCCGTCTAGAACTTATCAGTGTTGCGTAAATAGGTTTTTCATAGGTTTGGTTTTTTCACGTAAACAAAGTAAAAAAAAATGCACCGTTGTCCACAGTAAGCCAACTCCATGCTCGTACATCCATATTACTTTCTAAAAGAAACATGGTTCTGCCGAAAAAATGTTTCAGGTAGTCATTTACTACACCGACGACGAACTACAAATCCCGTAGCCGAACGTCACAACGCCAAAGGGAAACCACGATTACATCTTCGGAGGACTGTGAGCCAAACACAGGCTCTCGACAACAACACAGCAGAAGTTCAGGAAAAGACGAACTTCGATTCACGACAGCGACAGCAAGTCGGCAACCAAACAACTACGAACTTTCACATTTTCCCACAACAACGGGAAACGACGAAGCCCGACATCAAATTGCGTGCGGTCCATGAAACACCTATGAACTATCCAAGCCTGTCGTTGAAGTTCCAACATGAACATCTCCTGAATGTGAGCTGGTTGCTACAAACAACAACAGAAATAACATCTGTGACAATTCAAGACTGTGTCCTCGAAGATTGAAAGCAAGTGAGTTAAAATGAAAGTGGGTTAGGTCGTGGTAGGCGGTTGCGATGTGAAGATGCGAGTCGCCTAGTGAATTAGTCGGACAACGGTTGTACTTAAAGCACAACTGAGCTGTCCCAATTTATGAACAAATGAAGAACATCTGAGCTAAAGGTGAACCCCAGGAGCATCGACTTTTTTTTTTGACTTACGGAAAGCAAACTATCTCCCCGAAAGACTAAGAACCGCAAGGTGAATGGGGAAGTCATTGGAGTGAGAATGACCATCAAAATCTTAAAGACTTGCTGTGAAAATAAAACTGACCCTTAACGGATAAACAAAAACCACTCCAGCGGACACTAGAGCGCGGCTAAGAAAGAGAGAAATTGTGAGTCAAAATTTATTTTTAGAACAGGGTGTACAATTTTGGGCGAGAGTCGAGCACTCCTACGGAGGACCTGACAACCAATCCGCCTGGACTCGTTGTCCTTTTATGTATGTATTCGGGATTAGATTAAGCTAGGCTGCGTTAACGTTAGGACCCATATAATCGCAAGATATTTAAAAGAGGTGTTCCCATACACATTTCCCATATCAACCGCATGTTAATCGAAATATATTTTGCGTTTTAGCTTTTCATTAATCGAAGTAACTTTCATTTTATTATATTAATCGAAGCACACTTTTGCTTTCTGGCTTTCCATTAATCAAAGCAGTTTTCGCTTTATTATATTTACCCATATTAACCGAAGCATAATAGTTATGACAGATCGTTAGCCCTCCTCATTTTTGTTTTCGCGTGGTAGGATTAGCTTAGAACTTTAGACCGGGAGGTCTAAATCGTTATAGGTTAGAGGACTGTTGTGTCGGTCTCTATGTCAAGTGCTTAACTAACTATATGTACATACGGAAGTGAACGTGATCCTTTGGTACTTCGTAGAATCAAATTGCACAAATGAAGACTCAGAACTAAATAACATCCTGTTAAACTGAAGTCCACGTCAGTTGGATATTGCTAAATTCCATACTACGTCGACATCACGTAGCTTCCGGTTAGTCCGCGTCAGTTGGATATTGCTAGATTCCATACTACGTCGACATCAGGTAGTTTCCGGTCACGAAGCTAAATTGTATATTACGTCAGTTGAACTTTCACTTGTGCAGTTAGGAGTATATCCACGTGTAAAGCTATACTAGTGTGAAGAAAGGGTCTCAGGTACTCGATTCTCAGGATTCCCCGCCCTCCACTCCCCCTCCCAGGTGGTCGGATCGGGAAACTGATTATTTCCAGGTTAATTTGATTGCCTGCCAAGTTTCATAGTCCTAGCACATCTGGAAGTACCCTAACTCGCAAACACCAGACTGACCGACCGACAGACCGACGGAAAAGTGATCGGTATATGGCACTTGGCCAGTAAAAGTGCCATACAAATTGTATACATTTCGGTTTAGTTACTTCGATTTGGACTAAGTAGTGAATTGAAAGACGAAAGTTCACCTCAACCTGGTATATCCCAGACTGCAGCGCATTTTTGTCTTTTAGTTCACTACCTACACATAATTATGGCACTTGCCCTTCGGCCAAGTGCCATATAGCGATCGCAATTTCTGTCCGTCCGTCCGTCGGTCTGTCGGTCTGTCGGTCTGTCCGGGTTTTGCTAGTTCGGGTACTTCCACATAAGCTAGGACGATAAAACTTGGCAGGCGTATCAGGGACCCCAAATGATTAAGTTGAAAATAGTCACTTCCCCGATCCGAGCACCGTGGGGGAGTGGAGGGAGGGGGAATCCGGAATCTTGAGGTATTTTTAACTTTTGAACGGGTGATCGGATCTCGATGAAGCTTGATATTTGGAAAGACCTCATGCCTCAGACGACCCACTTAAAATCCGGACCGGATCCGGTGACTTTTGGGGGGAGCTGGAGGGGGCAACCGGAAATCTTGGGAAACGCTATGAGTGGAGGGATCGAGATGAAACTTGGTGGGAAGACACCTAGCAAACACTAGATACATCATTGACATAACCGAGCCGATTCGGGCACTGTGGGGGGGGGGAGTGGAGGGAGGGGGAATCCGGAATCTTGAGGTATTTATAACTTTTGAACGGGTGATCGGATCTCGATGGAACTTGATATTTGGAAAGACCTCATGCCTCAAACGACCCACTTCAAATCCGGACCGGATCCGGTGACTTTTTGGGGGAGCTGGAGGGGGGCAACCGGAAATCTTGGGAACCACTATGAGTGGAGGGATCGAGATGAAACTTGATGGGAAGAGACCTAGCAAACACTAGATACATCATTGACATAACCGAACCGATTCGGGTACTGTGGGGGGAGTGGAGGGAGGGGGAATCCGGAATCTTGAGGTATTTATAACTTTTGAACAGGTGATCGGATCTAGATGGAACTTGATATTTGGAAAGACCTCATGCCTCAGACGACCCACTTAAATATTCTTTGAGCCCAAGCTGACTTCGAAACATTTATTCAAACAATGTTTGCAACGGATACGTCAGCTACGATTTTTCATCAGCGATATTTCGGCCCTTCTTGGCAAGGGTCCTCGTCAGGCTGTCAATCTCCTTCCCCGAAGTTGAACAAGGAGATTGACAGCCTGACGAGGACCCTTGCCAAGAAGGGCCGAAATATCGCTGATGAAAAATCGTAGCTGACGTATCCGTTGCAAACATTGTTTGAATAAACGACCCACTTAAAATCCGGACCGGATCCGGTGACTTTTGGGGGAGCTGGAGGGGGCAACCGGAAATCTTGGGAAACGCTATGAGTGGAGGGATCGAGATGAAACTCGGTGGGAAGACACCTAGAAAACATTAGATACATCATTGACAAGACCGAGCCGATTCGGGCACTGTCGGGGGAGTGGAGGGAGGGGGAATCCGGAATCTTGAGGTATTTATAACTTTTGAACGGGTAACCGGATCTCGATGAAACTTGATATTTGGAAAAACCTCATGCCTCAGACGACCCACTTAAAATCCGGACCGGATCCGGTGACTTTTGGGGGGAGCTGGAGGGGGCAACCGGAAATCTTGGGAAACGCTATGAGTGGAGGGATCGAGATGAAACTTGGTGGGAAGACACCTAGCAAACACTAGATATATCATTGACATAACCGAGCCGTGCCTACTCGTAACAAGTGCCATATGAGCTCGTAGCTCTTGTTCAATGTCAACGGCGTATTTTCCCATCAAATAAAGTATTTGGTTTTCTCACTGAGGCCCAGCTATCTGGGATCTAGTTTGTCTAGGACCCACAATGAAGTCTGTGTTTCTTAAATTTAATTCAAAATAGTTTCTGGTTGGTTTGTCAAAGTAGAAACCTACTGTATAATGTTCCATCTGTGTAATATTTGTTCATTTCGACTCAGCCTACTAAAGCTGAAACACGGCCTTTTTTAAATAATCTGCTTGTATTCATCTGATTTATCAGAGAGACTAAATATCTGGAATGAAATTCTTGTTCTGGATGTTGACAGCACTTCGTTGAATTGACCCCGAAAAGATACAATTAACGTTACCATATAAAATGTGTCGTACTTTTAACTACATTACCAGAGGGTTTGACACATCGTAATATCAGCTTTGTATCGAATGCCAGTTTTTCTATATTTGTATATATTCTTAATTGCTTCTGAATTTCCTTGTCAACCCCTGAAAGCTTGTCTGAATCAATGAGGCCCTTGGCAATGCTGTCTCCATTTGTGCTTTTTCCTTGGCTGTTTCCGCGTCCAGTCTAGTGTGGACAGACCTGTCACTTCTACTTCCGTTCAGTTTTTCTTGCTCGGTGTTTTACTGTGTGACACCTTCTCCGTAGAGATAACGACCTTTGATGTCCCGGGTAAGCTCCACCTCCACTCGTTTGCGTCGGGAGTCGGTCGTATTTTACTCAAGCCAGGATGTTTGTATGATAGACATAGGGAGACATCAGTTCTTCCTCGTTATTAGTGGAGTATTACTTGGAACAATCCACTATTGCGAGCGCTGTAGCAGCTTTCGGTTTTCAACGTATTTTGTGGAGCTCATAACTCGTGAACCAGTGCAAGTATCAAGTTAAAAGTTAGTACACTAGATTAGTGGGCATTGAGGTCTAGTTGTCTCTTTTGGGGGTCCAACCCCCACCTCAGCCCGGTTTATGGGAAAATTGGCCCATATTGCCCAGTGAATAATGATCATAACCTGACCAGAACTGGACATAGGACGATGAAATTCCTTGTACATGTAGACGCTAGGACTGGGAAATTGCTTTTAAAGTTGCACCTTCCCCGCCCACCCCATTCATGGGCAACTGGGCCCAGATTGCCCAAGAGTAAAGTTCGTTACCCGTGACAGGAATTAACATGTATCAAGTTGAAGCTTGGCAGGTTTTTGAGCATTGGGGTGTCTTTTTACTTTTTGCGGGTCCCAGATCCCAACCCCCACTTGGTTCAGGGGCAATTGGGACCAGATTGCTAATTTTTAATGTTTTTAAATTGACAGTAACTGGAGATAAGGCTATGAAATTCATTAGTGCTTTTGAATCATAGGGGTTGGGGATATGTATGAGGCGTTGAACCATCCCCACCCCCTCCCCGTAATGGCGGTAAGAATGGGTAAGAATTGCCCATGAAAAAAAGTTTTTGACCCGTGACTGGAATCAAACTCTAAGCTCGTATAGTCGAGGATGTATGGGTCTAGATACACAATCTGAAGGGTCCCAACCCCCCCCCCCCACTCCCGTTCATGAGCAGGTGTGCCCAGATTTCCCATTAGTTAAGTTCGTCTATGACAGGTCTCAAGTGCAACTCATGTAAACAAGACTACGCGACGTACTTAATCTTTAATGAACTGTTGGAAACTGGACTGTTTTGTCATATGGTCGATGATAATATGTTCTTAATGAATTGTGACAAAGGGGGTATTAGCCTGCTACTATTTGGTTTATTGCAATTGTTATATTATCTTGCTACTGGAAACGATGTTTAAAGGGTCGGACTGGCTGACAGACCATTCTTGGAACCCAACCAATTCGTACAAGATTGTCAACATTTCTCTGGATTTATATTGCGGTTTGCTTACGCTTAAAGCTTTTAAAGTGGGATGATTACAAATTAGGTTATTTCAATGCTTGTTTGGTTATTGGGGATGTGAAATGTCTTGGTTCGAAAGCTGTTTGCTTATAAAATGTGATAAACATTTTACTTTCACACTCCACGTCTGAGCACTTGCGCACTTGTTTGTTCTTGGTAACACTTGCCTCATTTGATTGAATATTTTCACTGTTTCACCATAGTTCATCAGCGTCCAAGGTCACTTAAATGGAGAGCAAGGGGGGTTAGAGGGGTGGGAGATAAAATTAACCATTACGTGAGAAGTTACTCCTCACGTTCACTTTTTGATCGGTCAAGCATAAGTAGTGTGACTACAAGTTCCTGCACTTCGTAGCCGCTGTTTAAATAGCATTTTCTTCCAGCTTAAAAAAATATTAAACTGAGACAGAACATGAGAAGCTTGTCACGCAATGTCAGACACGCACAAATAGAGGATTTTCGATCTGGCGCCAGGCTTGCGAAGGTGCATTCCCCTTTCACGGCCGGTTTCACCTTAGCGTCTTAACTGTCATTGTAAACCACACTCAGTAATAAGCGGACGGAAGAGTTTCACCATTTTAGCCATGCTTAAGTTCTTTTTTTTTTCAGATTCCATCTCTACTTTTCAAACTTTAATTTGCTCATCGAAATTTCATTTGAAAGCCAAATCTTTTTTGTGTTTCGCAGAATCTCTTTTGTAAATGTTCCTTCAGCCCAAGCTGACTGCGAATCATATTTGATGGAAACGGATACGTCAGCTGAATTTTATTGGAGCTATATTTCGGCCCTTCTTTGCTAGGGTCCCTCCACTAAAATTCAGGTGACGTATTCGTTTTGCACAATCAAATATAATCTCTATTGTCTTTTCACAAAAACATTTCCTTGATTTTACGAACTTTGAAATGTGTTCGTGTTTTAGATTTCAGTTTTAGGTTGCCAAATTGACTATCACAAAAATTGACCATCAAGTTTGGTGCATCTTAACCGAAAATAGAAAAAAAAACTTTTGACCATCACTTCCATCCGAATCTTGCTAGTGTCATATGAGCTTCCAGCTCTTGTTGAAATTTAATTCAAATATTTTCTGGTTGGTTTGTCAAAGTAGAAACCTATTGTATAATGTTCCATCTGTGTCATATTTTTTCATTTCGACTCAGCCTACTAAACTTGAAACACGGCCTTTTTTAAATAATCTGCTTGTATTCATCTGATTTCTCAGAGAGACCAAATATCTTATAAATAAAATAAATATTCCAACAATGTTTTCAAAGTCAGCTTGGGCTCAAAGAAAAATAAAATAAATCTTATAATAAAAATCAAGGTGTGAGAGACTGCCATGTTCAGGAGAAACTAGGTCTATCAAACTATCCCATTTACAATGCACTCCCTGGACATTAGGACAATAAACGTTAAACGTATCTTGCGAATAATATGAGGTAGGATTTGTTGAGTATACTCGTCAAGTCTATAATAAGCACAAGAAGCAGAGTGAGCTGCTTGTAGGAAAGGATCGTCTGGTCCTGTATCATCATGTGTGGGTTTAAAACGAGCACTGTCTAACAGAGAACTAGATGGAAAAGAAAAAGGATCAGCGGTGGAAGTAGTTAAGAAGTTAAACTAGACTGCCAGTTTGGCTAACCGGTCTATAGCTAATAATATGCACGAAATACAAGGTTTTGATTTCCTTGATGTTATAAAGTGCTCTGGAGGCATTTCTCTATTTATCCACAAGCGGTATTCATTCGCAAGAAGGCCTGATCTCGAAGCTATCCTTGGTAGTTCGGTAGAAAACCAAAGAAAAGTTTACTGTATTGTAGTTGAGGTGGGCTGTGGCTCCTCGCCATTTGATTTCATATGTCTGGTTTATAAACCACCCCCATTCCCACTAACTAGTTTCATTGAAAATAGTGAAAAACTTCTATTAACAATTCAAAATTTTGGCCGAAGTAAGAATATATGCCTTATGGGAGATTTCAACATTAATCTCCTGCATACTGATACTAACCCACATTGCGCAGAATTCCTTGATTCCCTCTTCAGTTCTGGATTACTACCAACTGTTTACTTTCCTACTCGGTACTGTCCTACTAAACAGTCTGCCACATTGATTGACAACATCTTCATTCCCCCACTGAATCGTTCAAATTTTTCATCGGGCATTGTATTTACAGACGTATCGGACGTTTTTCCGACATTTTGCAGTGAACCTTGGAAAGCAAACCTGACGTCTAATGGTCCTTCGAGTGATCGGTACACAAGTGTATACACGAACCAAAATATATGTCGCTTCCTTTCATGCCTGAAAACAAATGATTGGTCATCTGTCATTTCGTCAAATGACACTGCCGAGGCTACTGACTTATTCCTTAGAAGACTAACAAATCTGGCTGCATCCAATTTCCCACTTACAAAAATGAAAACAAAGAACATACCAAACAAACTTGGATGTCTCATGGATTGATAAAGGCTACCATCCGTAAAAACAAACTATATCTGATTGCTTGCCGTTCTCGATCACAGCGAGCCCAACACGAGTATAAGGCATATAAAAACGTCCTTACATCGACAATCCGTTACGCAAAAAACAGTATTTGGCTTGAAGGATTGATGAATGTAAAAACAACATTCGTAAAGTTTGGTCAGTGATTAAAGATGTAATCAGTCGTAAGAAATCCACTTCGACCATACCAACTAATCTAAAAATTGGCGATGGATCAATTATACAGTCTGAAAGTCGTTCAGATGCATTTAATGCTGTATGGTCCATACTTTTGCCCTATGTGTGGTGAAATTGATGAGAGTCTGTTACATTTTATGTGTGAATGTGGTGAGTTGGGGGGATTAAGGGAAGAAATGTTTGGGAGGAGTGCTTTAGGGGAGGAAGGGTTAGTAGATCTGATTGGAGACAAGTGTTTCGCAGTAATGAGAAATTTGGCAGTGTTCATCCGGTTGGCAGCGAAGCATCGGGAGGATCTAATGTAAGTGTTATTAAGCTATATCTAGGATTGTCATTTTTTGCTTTTGTTGTTTTGTTTGTTTATTGTAAGTGATTTTTTGTGGTAGTTGCTATGGCCAGTTGGCTTTTTGCAATAAATATCATATCATACCATATCATATCATATTCAATACACTACCGATCCCCACAGATACACCTCCGCCCAAAATATCGCCACAAAACGATTGCAAATCAAATCTTTTTCTAGCACCGTGTACAGAAAAAGAAATACACATCTTAATTCACCGTCTCCCCAATAAAATGTGTATAGACAATTCTGCTATTTCTAACACACTCGTGAAAAGTTCTTCCGACCACCTGTTATCACCACTAACTCATATATTTGATCTGTCACTGGCCCAAGGTGTTTTTCTTAAGTCATTTACGACTGCGTAAATTATACTTTACTTAGAAAAGGAAACCCAGCTCTAATAACCAATTACCGACAAATATCCATTTTGCCGACAATTTCCAAGCTTCTTGAAAGAGCTGTTTATAATCGTGTTTATTCTTTCCTCGAAGCCCATACAAGAAGTGATGGAAGTCACCTGCTTTCAACCCAGCAATTTGGCTTCCGTTCCAAGCACTCCACTATCCACGCTATCTTAAACTCCGTCAAATTTGTGCTGGAGAACCTTCAATGCGGTAAGAAGGTTCTGGGGATGTTTCTGGACTTCTGCAAAACTTTTGACTTGGTTTGTCACGATATACTTCTTCAGAAACTGCATCGATTTGGTATCTTTGGAGTACCACACTCGTGGTTCAAATCTTACCTCAGTGACCGAAACCAATATGTTGAAGTAAATGGAAATAAATCATCGTTAACCAGTGTTGCATCAGGTGTGCCCCAAGGCTCAGTAATTGGTCCGCTTTTGTTCATCCTTTACATAAATGACCTTGTTATTACAGTTGGATCTGAAGCTCGAATGGTCTTTTACTCTGATGACAGCAACGCTTTTGTTGTGGCCAAACAGTTATCGACCGGATTGAAAGCTGGTGCTCCACCAACGGGATGAAAATCAGCGCACAAAAAACCGGCATAGTTGATTTTAAGAGTTGTCGTAGCTGTTCAAACCCAGAGTTCACAATTTATACTGATGGATCTGCACTGCCGTTTCTACATTCCACAAGGTTCTTGGGAGTGATACTCGATGAGAAATTATCGTTTCGCCAGCAGATATCGCATCTGGCGTCAATGGTCTCCAGGCAGTCCTCAATGCTGCAAAAAGCGAATCAGGTCCTTGCTCAAGATGTCATGTTAATGTTATACAATGCTTTAATGGTACCGTACCTCATCTATTGCTGTCAAGCTTGGGGAAATATGTATAAATCCTATTTAAAGCCTATAATGACCGCACAAAACCTTTGTATCAAAGCAACATTTCGCCTTCCTAAACTGTACCCAACAGATCAACTATATAATGACACGGGCATCAAACCCCTCAGCGAGATAATCACCGCTCAGACTCTTCGCCTGGCCCACTCTACTTCACTCGATAAATTACCTGCTTCTCTCCAAAATTATTACGTACCTTGCCGTACTGTACACAAAAATCGTTCCCTACGTTCTACTCTCCAGCAATTTATTCTTCCTTTAAGACTGACAACTGCATACCGAAATTCTGCCATATACAAAAGCATTAAACTATAGAAGAGTATTTCATCACTTTTTTCAATAACACCCGTACACACTTCTTTTTTTTTTTTTTTTTAGCAGCTTTTTTTCTTATCCTCCTGAGCAGGAGGATAAGTGAGCTTTTTAATATTGCCTCATTTGATTGAATGTTTTTGCTGTTTCACCACAGTTCAGCAGCGTCCAAGATCACTTAAATGGAGAGTAAGGAGGGCGGGAGGGGTGGGAGATAAAATTAAACATTACGTGAGAAGTTTCTCTTCACGTTCTCTTTTTGATCGGTCAAGCATAAGTAGTGTGACTACAAGTTCCTGCACTTAGTAGCCGCTATTTAAGTAGCATTGTCTTCCAGCTTAAACTGAGACAGAACATGGGAAGCTTGTCACGCAATGTCAGGCACGCACAAATAGATGATTTTCGCTCTGGCGCCAGGCTTGTGAAGGTACATTCCCCTTTCACGGCCGGTTTCACCTTAGCATCTTAACTGCCATTGTAAACCACACTCAGTAATAAGCGGACGGAAGAGTTTCACCATTTTAGCCATGCTTAAGTTTGTTTTTTCCAGATTCCATCTCTACTTTCTTATTCATTTTCAAACTTTAGTTTGCTCATCGAAATTTCATTTGAAACCCAATTTTTTTTTGTGTTTCGCAGAATCTCTTTTGTAAATTTTCCTTCAGCCCAAGCAGACTGCGAATCATATTTAACGGTGTAAAACGGATACGTCAGCTGAATTTTATTGGAGCTATATTTCGGCCCTTCTTTGCAAGGGTCCCTCCAATAAAATTCAGGTGACGTATTCGTTTTGCACAATCAAATATAATCTCTTTTGTCTTTTGACAAAAAGATTTCTTGGATTTTACGAACTTTGAAATGTGTTAGTATTTTAGATTTCAGTTTTAGGTTGCTTTCCATGTATTTTTTAGTTGGGAAAAGAGTTGTGGGTGGAAATTAAAGGTCAACATTTTCTTCTTCTTCATATTAGCTACTAGTGCTTTCCATTGCACATCCTTAGGACCACTCATATGTTAATTATTTGCTTTGGCGTATCTTTCAATACATATTTCAACGAATGTACACATTTGTTCCCCCGAGAATAACGGTCATTCTACTTTCAGAATGACCGCTCGGATCATAGTTCTGTACGCAAACATTTTTTGATGTGACATCTGACAGTCTTAAAATATCACTTTTAAGGTATAACTTGGTGTAATCAAGTAATGTTTTACAGTTAAATTGTTTCCATATGGAAAGTATTATACGGGAACCCGTCACTAGGTCCACCCGTCACTTCGCCTAAGAAATCCGTCAGTTCGCCTACTTTTTCCGACAGTTCGCCTAAACGTTAGTTCGCTCACTTTTTCCGACGGTTTACCACCCGTCAGTACGCCTACCCGTCTCTACGACCACCTGTCACGACGTCCAAACGTCACTACGCCACCCGTCACTACGTCTACCCGTCACTACGTCTACCCGTCACTACGCCCACCCGTCACTACACCCACCGTCAGTTTCTACCGTCAGTTCACCCACCCGTCATTTTGCTTTAGAATCTTTCAGTCTGGCCAATTTTTTCTATAGTTCGCCCACCCGTCATTTCGCCCAAGACTCCGTCAGTTGGTCCAACCCTGAAATCCGTCAGTTCGCCCACTCTTGAAATCCGTCAGTTGGCCCACTCCCGACATCCGTCACTTCGCCCAATTAAAAAATCCGACAGTTGACCCAATTTTGCAGGATCATCAAATCCACGAAAAAGGCCGCGACCAGAGGGGACTAATCAGCTGAACTCGGCCCTGTCATTAAAGTCCACGAAAAAAAGGGACGCAATCCCAGAAGATTACTTAGACAGAGACGACCTTCCTCGTTTAATTAGGTCAACACGAGATGCCTATGGGTGAAACTTTTATGTTTACGTGAAGGAAGATATGAAGATGGGTTGAAAAAAGGTATTATATGAAAAAGCACAGCGACCCCAGGGGAATAATCAGAAGGAGCCGACAATTACGGAAACATTTAGTCAGAAACGTCGGGAGCTTTTTGCGAGATTCTGCGGCTTATTCAATTGGAATATCTAAAAGATGAAAACAAAAGGAAAAAGGCAAAATAGAGTAACGAGCAGTAAAGGGTTCTGATAGGCAATACGATTTAGAGTAGTTCACACGGAAATGGAAAGTAAAAGCATAATAGAAATAATATAATGCAGGACTTTTCGCAAGCTATCTGCAATGTATGGGTCTCTACTCTGTACGGAAAGTGTCCTCTTGTTAGTGGGAAATCTTTGTTTCCTAGATATACGTAGCCCACAAACTAAACTTAAATTGCTCATCAACGTTATGTGATTCAAGGCATGTGAGAATCATCAATTTCTTTTGCTGACGGCTTTCAACCCAGTAACCCGAATATTCAAAAGCTTTTTCAAAATATTATCGCAGATTCGTACAGAACAGTTTTTCCAACCTTGAGTCCCTTGTGCCGTTAACCACGGACAAACCCAGGATTGTTGACTGCAATATTTATTGCCAATTTGGGTCCAAGGGTGGCCCAAAGGGGGGGGGGGGAGGTGAGTGGGGATGACATCGGTCATCCGTCCCAGTCAAAGGCAAGCCGAGTCATTTAAACCAGGTTTCAATACCCTGTTAGGTCGGTGACATGATTGTTTCTCGAACGACGAGTGCCATTGCACCCTTGTTTTAAAACCTGTTCTAGTCGTACATGATTTGCATATCTAATCAACTCCAAATAAAACTTAACTTTCACTAATTTTTTTCCAGTTTTGGTCGGATTCCGTGCGATCTACTCGTACGGGTAGAAAACAATTGTCATATGAGGATTCAGCATGTTTTGTTGCCCGTCAACCAAGTGTTTAATCAACTTCAAATAAAACTTTTACCTTGACAAATTTTCTGGTTTCGGCAGGGTTCCGGACGAACTAATTGTCCGGCGAGAAAATCAGTTTCAGGTATGGATTCAGCAAGTCTCCTTTCCCCTATATCGACTACATTATTTGCCTTCTAAATTTTTTTTTTTTCGTCCCTCAATTTGAAACTCTTCCCCCACCCCTAGGTACGGGGCCACAGAGCTCATCTACAAACTTGACCTGTACGTTGACCCAATAGGTCCTGGTACAAATTTTTAAGAAAAAATCTCTACCCTTTCGAGATTTATCATGTTAACAGACGGACGGAAGCACAGAAGGATAACTTTTGTGACGTCATAGGTATATGAACATAAGCATAATGCGGAGTTGTAACGTATTTATAAACTGTACCCAACGGTCAGATCTGATAGAAGAGAGTATTACTGTGACAAGTAAACCAGAAGTTAATGCTGGATTGTATAAAGGCCCTGCCTTGGTTTCTCAATGACATTCTAAATTTAATACAAATTCTACTTCTGGTTTATTTGTCACAGTAAGAGTACACAGTGAACCACATTTACGTCACTCTGGCTACAATCTGAAGTAGCGATATCCCTATAAAAAAAAAAAACTTTTGAAGTTTAACTTAAGCACAAATACTGCTTTTGTGATGTGTCAAAGGAGCATAAAACCGAAGACTGTGGGTTCGTTTCAGCTCCTCTTCGTAGTTACTTCGGAGTAACTACGTGTGACGTCAGAAATTAACTGCTACCTGGAACGGTCGAAGTTACTACGGGACGAGATAACGCGCGTTTCTTGAATGCAAGAAGAGATGGGGACTGTCTGGGGAAGGATGAACAGACAAAAATTGTTTGTTTTTGCTGCAAAAGAACGGCTTGATAATTATTTTGAAACAGATTCTTCAAGTGAAGGAGAAGAGGAGCTAATGCTTCAGGCTTGTTAATGGAGCCGCGACACTGACTATAGGGCGATTCTGGCGGTCTGGAAAGCTCCGAGAGCTTGTGCGCCGGCTATTTTTGCGACAAGGTTCATTAAGTCAATTATCTTCTTCTCCTACAGTATATAGAATGATAATACTAATAATACAAAGCAACAGTAAAGGCTTTCGCCTCTAAATAACTCTGAGAAATTTAATGGATAATATTAGTTAAGTTTAATTTGAAATTTAATATTATACAGTGCAAAAATAGTCATCTGAGTACAGACGTTCGAAATTCATTCCTGCACAGTCCAGATCAAGTCACCAGACCGACCGGTAAACCGTCAACGAGGCTTACAAGAAATGATTCATATTTATTCATATTGATATATGAAATTGTTCATATTATATCATATTTGAAGAAAAGCTAAAACCCAATTACAGCTGAAAGTCCCACAATAATGTCCTGTTTATCTTAGCAATTACACCTTGTTTCATTTTGCTGCCCCTTGTTCTCAAGACGGGCTCTTGGAAAGTGAAAGTGCTAAAGACGATCGGGTACTATCTTTACAAAAAGTTACTTCGAAGTAACGATCTTCCTTGTGCTCCTCGTAACTTTTTGACAAGCTGGAACGGTGAAAGTGACTGAAAAGTAACTATTTAGTAACTTTTGGGGCAAGCTGGAACGAACCCTGTGTGTGACTTCGTGTCAACTGTCTTCTTTCGTTTTGTTTCCGCATCATTGTAAAAACGGGTGCGCGCCCCTACATAGACACGACGCTACACTGTAAAAAGTTTTACGACATTTTGTCTAGAAAACGTCGCCATCACAACACTTTCAAGGAAATATGTTGAAAATCTCTCTGTTTTCCCAACAAAGTGTCTGCGTAGCGACATTTTCAGAAAAATGTCTTGCTTTCAACACTTTTCCCACGAAAATGTAGGTATCTGAAAAAGCGTCTGAAAAGCGAGAGAACACGTACTACAGAAAACGTTGAAAATAAGAAAACGTCGATGTAGGATAAAGAAAGAGATGTTGAACCTTGGAAAGTGTCTTAAAATGTAAGAAAGTTTTACATACAAATTTCGTGTTGTTACTTCAATCTGCGGAAAATGTTTGCAGCTCAGAAAAGTGTTATGACTGTAAATTCGTCGGTATAAGATCTTTTTGGAAAGTGTTAGCAGTTCAGAAAAACGGAGTCATGCGATGAAAGTGTCAGCGCATTCGAAAATGTTGAGCAATTCGGGTCTGAAAACTGATTGCGTCCAAGAAAGCTTTGTACTTCTAATAATTGTTTGATTATTTAGCTTGTTGCTATGCTGATTAAGGGGTTCGCAACTATGCTCTTTAAAGCGTGAAGGGCATTCACTGCTCCACAAATGCAACTTGCCGTTTCATTATGGCACAAGCGCCTGGCGCAGATTCTGGAACTACCAGGTGCACGAGTGCTCAATGCTCATACTCCAGGCAATTAGACCTCACTTTATAATTCCGAGCCATATAATGTTCGACAAAAAGGTCCATCAAGGTTTCCGATGCACATGATAGGATTTCAAGTCCCGTCTCAACTCGAAGTGGAATGGATTTTATAGATTTTTTGCGGTTTGGCCTGGCTTCGACGTCACTCCACTACAGGAAATCTTATGTTAAAAATGTAAAGGTTAGAGGCTGCCATTTATCTTGAATTCTTTTGTTTATGTCAGACATATCATAACCAATCTCTCCCATTCTTCGAAAGAATAGGCCTTAACTCGTTTTCTTGAGTTCATATTTGCTATTTCTTACTAATATTGCAATCTGGTGCAATGAAAGTTTAAAATGTAATTTCCTTCGTTCAAGTGTCTTCCAAAACTCAAATTGAGTTCTAGACGAAGGGTTGCCCATTCTTGGTTTTAGTGTACAGCAAATGCTCGGTGGCCGACCGGTGCCGGCCGGCGCAAATTTGTCAAACGCACCTGAACTTTATGATTTTTAGGGAGTCTACCGGATTATTGCTCAGGGAACCTACCGGAATTTTGCTCAGGGAATCTACTGAAATCTTGCTCAAGGTATCTACTGGCACTTCGCGCGGTATCGGAACTTGTATCAGGGAATTTACCAGACCTACCGGAGGGCGGACTTTGACCCACGGAAGATACCAGAGTTTAGCTCAGGGAATCTACCGGAATTTTGCTGCTTAGGCTACCGGATAAGCGTAGACTCATAGCCAAACAGGATGGTACCAACAAACAACTTACCACAGTGGTTCGTGCAGACAGACAACTTGAACCTTCACCGGCGATTCTGGTAGTCTCCTAAATTTCTGTAGCTTTCAAGAACTGGGTAACAGTCTGGGTAACACTGATTGACAACAGTCGGCACCGGTTACCATGTGGCAAAATCAGCATGTTGGGAAGCAGAAATCGCAAAATTTCTGGCCAGCCCCGCTGGTTCCGGTCGGTGCCGACTGGTGCCCAGAAAAGGTGTTCAGCAGGTGTCGCGAAGTCGGTAACCCCTCGGTTCTAAATTATTTGTCAACGTCTCAGAAAATTTCTGAAATTTATTCTTATCTAGAATAAATGACCGATTCAATGAATCGAGAAAATCTGAAAGAGAAAAAAGAGTCGAGAAAATCTGGATCGTAGAATTCTTGAATTTCAGATCACCTTTTCATCGGATTAGTTTGGCATTGACTTAACGTCCCAGATGGTATTTGAAGAGGCGTTCATCCCGTACTCTGGAAGCCCAGGTCAAGAAAACTACAGAAGGTGCTCGCTGCTGTTCTCTGGCTGTTGTTCGTGACCTAATGTTATATCGGTTGTATTTTCTGTGATTCTTACAAAGGTGTTAAGAAAAATCTGCATAAAATCGAAAAAATTTAAATTTTCTTGTTTATTTCATAAGAATTTTGGCCTTATTTGGACGAATAGATGACATTTTTCGAAGATCTTTCTGTAGCAGAAAGAGTGCATTAAGGAATTATTAGTATTTATTAATGATTTTCAAGAAAAACGAGGTCGCAATCCAGGTAAATTCAATTCCAAAAAAGTCGAAATGTGTTCTGTTTCTCTAAAGATATTCAAGACTGTGAATACTAAAGGCTGCCAAGTAGCAGTTAAAGAAGAACATTACTTAACCCAAATCCCTAGTGGGACTGTGTTTACTGTTTGGAGTGGTTTGGAGTTCATTAGTTTGTCATGTCATACCAGTGACCCATTGGGTATTGTGGCTGTGGACCTTCTTGCGACAGACAAAGATGCTGGATTGGTAAAAGTAAGTCAGAAGTATTGCTAAAAACTATGTTATAAGTATTGTTTAAAGAAGCACACGAAGCCCCCAGGACAACCTGGACGCCCAGGTTCTCAGGTGACTTGTTTTTCTGAAGATGTATCGTTTAGTTCTTATATTTGTTTGCTATAAGTTGTTTAGTGTGATTTTGTGTATAATAAAGAATAACCTAACCTAACCTAACACACCAGTCTAGTACACTAGCCCCATTTCAGGCACGGTGCTCAAACGTCTAGCACCATGCCTGGGTGCTAGAGGTTCAAGCACTGTACCTTGGATTTCATGTATGGTGCATGGATCTCAGTATACAGTGCATACACAAAACACACAGTTTCTGTTATCACAACTGAGCACCGGCTCGGACAGGGCTGAAATTACTACTATGAATTAGAGAAATCAAAGACAATCCTTTATATATTTTTCACAACAAAAACAAAAGGGCTCTAATGATGATGGAGATGAAAAACCTTACAGTACCCTATCTATTTTCCATGTATTTTCCCTATATATTCCCCAAGAGCCAATATTCTGGTTGGCTACTAGGTAGAAAAAGCTGAGGCACAGGACACTTTGCATGCAAAACCCTTGACTATGTAGAAAAGGAAATTAGGTTTTTCACATCGGTCATCAGCCGAGCCCTTTTGTTTTTGTTGTGAAAAATATATAAAGGATTGTTTTTTATTTCTCTGATTCATGGTAGTAATTTCAGCCCTGTCCAAGCTGGTGCTCAGTTGTTATGACAGAAACTGTGTTTTTGATGTATGCACTGTATACTGAAAACCATGCACCATACATGAAATCCAAGGTACAGTGCTTGAACGTCTAGCACCCAGGCATGGTGCTAGACGTTTGAGCACCATGCCTGAAAAGGGGCTAGTGTACTAGACTGTAACACACCACTACTACTAGTGGTGTGCTTCTTTGAACACTTTTAAATGCTAGACCACCTTCGATTAGACCCAGTCAACCCCAGCGTGAGTCAACCACAAACCTATGACTTTTGGATACCCTATGCCAAACGGTGGTTATGTCTAACGTTTCGCATACCCTATGCCTAACGCTTGATACACTATGCCAGGTGCTGGATACTGTAAACCAGTAAAATATTGATGATTTGAGTGAAGCTAAAAAATCAGCCAATCAGTACTCCTTGATATTGAGGTAGGTCAGGGCCTGGTCAGGGCTGTGCTACCAACAGCTATCCAACATTTGCATAGGATATCCAGTGTTAGACATAGGCTATACCAAATGCTAGATATACCCAGCGTTTGGCACAGGGATAATAAATCAAGGATTTGTGGTAGACGGATAAGACTACCTTTCTTTCTTTGATGCTTTCTTCTGTACTTTGCTCAAATCTTTAGCTGTTGAATTTTTGCCCAGTGTGAACAGAAAGTGTAGAAATCAATTCTAAGAGGCAAGTGTTGCAATGTGATTTAAGGTAATTGATTATTGTTGGTACTCAGTAGACTTACTGCACATTAATATTAATTTTTGTATTACAGTTATGCTTATGTTAACATTGGCTTTAATGTGAACTATGCAGTTTTTGGCTAAACGGCAAAATGAAGATCCAACATACCTATACAGGTGTTTTCAGATGCCCCTAATTACCTACTTTGGCTAACTGGTAGTTAGCTTTAGACACAGCAAGTGCACGAAAATGTCAACTGTTAAGCATACCTCTACTGTAGATTAGGATTGATTCTGGTTTGACTTTCTTCATCATACTGTACCGTAGTATTCAGCACCATTCATAGGCCAAATAAGGCAATATGTATTTATTTATTATTACATTTGGCATCAGTTGATCAAGCTTTTAGCTTGTCACCATGATATTGAATCACAGTGTAACATGCCTCTAGAACTCTTCCAGACCTGGTCTAGGCTATCTATTGCTCCTAACAGTTTTGGCTATTATATGCACGAGTGCACAAGTCCAGTCAAGTTTGACTATTCTGGCCTAAGATAAGTTCTTTCTCGATTGAAAATGGCAGATTCACAGCCTACTCTGATAATCATGTAAGTACTGTCCTAGAGTTAGAAACAGATATGAAACAGGAGATCGATCCAAAACAGGATGAGTTAGTTAGGTTAAAACATGCAGTCTCTGATCCTGCTCCAGTCTTGCGGAGAGATTCGGATTGTGTGAGGCCTCCAAAGATAAAGGAGTTCAAATCAGCCTAGTGCATCAAGCAGGACACTAAGCCCCTTTTTTGATGCTCATGCTCAAACCCTTGTGAGCATAGTACCGATACCTATTTGTATACTGCTTCATGGCTAGAGTATAGGCTACAGTCCTTTTGCTACTAAACAAACCAGGATTTCATGTTTACATAATAGTAGCCTACCCCTCTGGTGTATGAGTGGTACACATCAGCTATGTGTGAGTACCATGGTCACACCTGCAAGCATGCCCCAGGGATTGAGCATGGGTATCAAAAAAGAGCCTTGTGTACTAGACAGGTAAAGTACGATTGATTTCTAGTGCTCATTATGGAATGATTTTTGTAGACTACAGGAGGAGTATCCAACCTTGAATAAAATTTTGAATTTCCATAAAAGTCTTCCTTTGAGAGTTCTATCTAGTTTATAAGAAACCTGAAGAATTAGGCCTACAGAAATACTATTTTGAAGCTAAAACAATTCTGAGTTTCACACAGAACCATCCCATTCTCTTCTAAACTCAGATTCCATACTTTACTAATTTAAAAAATGATGAAAAGAGAGAGTTGACAACAGAAATACTCCTCTTAAAAAGGTTTAAAGCAATAACAAAAGGCAAATAACAGAAACGGACTGGGAGTAAATTGCACAGAATTTGCTGTGAGAATGCTGCCGGACAGTGAAGAGCAATGAAATTTGCCTTATCACAAGTAGTAGATGAAACTTTAATAACATTCGGATTTAGACATGCTATTTATTAACCGTTCTGTAAATGTTCCTATTGTTCAAAGGGAAGAAGATCTCACTGCATGGAGCCTGTATAAGTAACAGTTAGACCTTTCCTGGGTGCTGCCAAAAGTTGGGTAGCCTACCTAATTTTGTAAAGAAAAATTTTAGAATTTTTGCTTCAGTTACCAATAAAAAGAAACCTTGTATTTTTTCTTTTACAAAAGATGTTGCCTGATTACCCCAGTAGAAGTCCCTGATTTTCGGATTCCCTATGCCAAATGACGACGTTTGGCATACCCTATGCCAAACGGTGAATGCAGTATGCTAAATGCTAACTAATCTAATCAAATATTGATGACTTGAATTAAGCTCAGAAATCAACCTATCAAAAACCCCTTCATATTGGATCAGGTCAGGTTAGGGTACCAACAGGTATCGAGCGTTAGGCAGAGGCCAATCCAAACCCTAGATATACTTAAAATTGGGCATAGGGTATCCAAATTCGGGGTTTTGTGGTAGACTGTACTAGCCTATACATTAAATACCAACAATGGCGAAATATGGAAAGTCACCTGCGATATTGGTCAGTCAGTGATATTGCAGTCCTTCTTTCCAAGGGTCCCTGCCAGGCTGTTGCTGGACTTGCAGAAACGGCGCTCGCGGTCAAAACTGCAGTTTCAGTTACGATTTTCTATATGTTTTCGTTCGAGGGTATTGGTCGGGGAGTCGCCAGGTTGGTTTTCGTGAGGGATGGTACCGGAGGGGGGTCGCCTACCGGTCAAGCGAATGATCCGGTAGCCACGCGAAACCTTTACATCTCTAGTAGGCCTATAGTAATTTCCCCTCTCTTTCTAGGTCGGAAACATCTTGCCCGAATGTACGGATGGCGGTATCGCACAACATGCTGAAACGAATGAATTCGTCAGTGGGGTGACGCGTATGCGAGCTCAGGGTTCGTTCCAGCTCGCCCCGAAAGTTACTAAATAGTTACTTTTCAGTCACTTTCACCGTTCCAGCTTGTCAAAAAGTTACGGGGAGCACAAGGAAGAGTGTTACTTCGAAGTAACTTTTTGTAAAGATAGTACCCGACCGTCTTTAGCACTTTCACTTTCAAAGAGCCGTCGCGAGAGGTGAACTCGGGGTAGAAAAGTGAGACAAGGTATAATTGCTAAAGTAAACAGGACATTATTGTTTGATAGTCAGCTGAACTTGGCCTTTAGCTTCTGGTCAAATACGATTCGCTGATTAACCAAAAAAAAACAAAAACAATTCTAGTAACCTCGTTGATGGTTTACCGGTCGGTCTGGTAACTTGAATGGGACTGTGACAGGAATGAATTTCAGATTGGCAATTTCAGATGGGAATTTTTCCACTATAATTTATTAAGTTTCGAATGACTAATAACATATATTAAAATTCTCAGAGTTATTGAGAGGCGAAAGCCTTTTCCATTGCTTTGTATTATTAGTATTTTTTATTTTACTGTATATACTGTAAGAGAAAAGGCTAAAAATTTATTTAATGAACCTTGTTAACCCCCTTTGACATCATTGGGTTCTAGATTCTAGAATCTTGGGCGTTCCATTCCTGATAAGGGCCAAACATTGCGCTAAAAAATTTGCACGGGAATAAGAAAGACTGTTGTGAATCCGGCTAGGAAACAATCATGTCGGAAAATAACGATTTAGCGACCAAAAAGACGCAACCGGAATAGAGACAAAGAATTAACGGGCATAAGCAATGACATAGCTCCTTTTAGAAGCCTGAAGCTCTAGCTCCTCTTCTCCTTCACTTGAACAATCTGTTTCAAAATAATCAAGCCGTTCTTATGCAGCAAAAACAACCAATTTTTTTTCTTGCATTCAAGAAACACGCGTTAACTCGTCCCGTAGTTACTTCGACCGTTCCAGGTTGTAGTTAATTTGTGACGTCACGCGTAGTTACTCCGAAGTAACTACGGAGAGGAGCTGGAACGAACCCTCAGTTACAAAAGACAAAGGAAGCTTTCATCTGTCACGACTGTCCTGGGAAGTCCAAATGAAGAGAGGTAAAGATTAGAATATTTTTTCTTAAAGCACATGCCTTGGATGCGGGACATAAAATATTTTGAAAAGTGGGGAAATCAGCTTTACTCTGAAAAAGGATCTAGAGATAATAGAAAAGTCAGAATAAGCAAGAGTGGTCCTTGAAGTTAAAGATTGCGTCATGTGATGCCCGAATGATGAAGAAATGACGTTAATTGTCCAAACTAGGCCAAATCTAGGCTTGCTCTTTAAATAATTCACATACATCGATCTGAAATAGTTCTTTAAACTATCCGTGCCAGTTTCTACGTCCATTCGTTCTTGGTCCCCACACCCTTTGTGTATTTCAGTCGCTGAATCAGGAATTCTCTTTACATAGTTTTCCTTCGCGGAATAACATGATGATGTCAGGCACGGTAATAGGAAATTCTGGAGTCTGACCTATTACCTTTTTTTTTGCACAGCCTATGTTTTCTCCTGATCAGGATCGAACCCTCGAAGTTAGAGAATCAGGATGCGAATCCCAGAATTTCCTAATTTTATTTCTTGGTTTCCAGCTATTTAAAATGCAAAGAAAAAAGGTGCAAACTCAGACCTTTCATGTCGCTAGTTTTAGAAAGATGTTTTGGTCAGCTGTTTTATTATCATCCCGAAGAACGACCATAATTCCTCTATGTGCTTACGCTACGACCAGACGGGTCGGTGGCCGGGACCTTGAATTCCTGCCAGGATTTTCCCCACCATCATCACTTTCATACGGAAAAATTTAGATTTGTTAAAATTTAAGACGAAGCTGAAGAAAATCCGGCCGGGAAATTCGGGTCGTGTGTTCGCACTATTGCTAGGAAAAGATTTGTGTGCAGTAACTAATTGTTTTAATGGAAAGACAAGTTAAAGTCCAAGTATAAATCCACTGAAATAAAATTGTGTATTGTGTACTTTAACGTTGGATCTGGTAGGTGCGAGATTCGTAGGCGAGTCCAATCTTTCTACTGTCGGGGGTCGGGGTGGGGGTTAAAAGGTGATGTATTTTTTCCTTTTGATATAGATAAGGGCGCAAACAAAATATGTAAGTAGCTGTATGGTTGAAAAAAAAATAACTTTGGGTCAAAGTGTCAACTGTTTTTTTTTCTAGGTGCCCTCTTAAGGAAGCTGCTTTGGTGAAAGGGATGCAACCGTTTAAAATTGTTGCAAAGCATCATACAGAGGAACGCAGTTTTCGTGTTTGGAGATCAATTGAACTTCAAAACCCCGGTGGAGGCAGGCAGTTTCAGCATCAATTGGTATCTACATGAATATTCCTAGTTTCCCGTCTTACCTTAAGTTTTCACGTCGTGGGCCCTTTTATTTTAACGGCACTTGCCACCTTCGTTCAAGTGCCATATACCGATCACTTTTCGGTCGGTCAGGCCACTACTCTCGAGTTAGGGTATTTCCAGAAGTGCTAGGACGATGAAGCTTGGGATGCATATCAGGAACTCGACGAAACTAACTTAGAAATTGTCACTTCCTTTCCCCGATCCGAACATCGTGGGGGGGGGGGGTCGAGTGGATGGAAGGGGAATACGGAAATTTGAGGTACGTGTACCCAGGACCGTATCCAGGAATTTATTTCGGGGGGGGGGGGGGGGGGGTGCCTGCGGATCGGACGAAAAAGACATAGATCAGAGGGAAAAGCCTATAAAAACGGTTATGTTTGTATTTAATTTTTTTACTTGGGGGGGGGGGATCCTACCCCCTGGATACGGCCTTGCGTGTAACTTTGGAACGGGTGATCGATCTTAATGAAACTTGATATCTGTTAAGACTCCGTGTCTCGGATGTACCATTTCAAGCCCGGACCGGATGCGATAAATGTGGGGGGGGGGTCGGAGGGGGGAACAAGAAATCTTGTGACACACTTAGAGTGGAGCGATTGGGATGAAAATTAGTTGGAAGAACAAGCACAAGCCTTAGATACATCAATGACAGAACCAGACCGGGTTCGGGCACTGTAGGGGAGTTGGAGGGGGGTACGCAATTCCGGTGATCGCGAAATTAGTTACTTCCAGATGTGCTAGGACGATGAAACTTGGCTCGGAAATTAGACTCTTGACAAGATTGGCTTAGAAATTTTCAGTTCCTAGATCCTACAATCCCTTAAAGTACTAATCCTAACTGTAAAGTACAAAAAATACTTCTAAGCAAAATATAAATTTTCGTGATCCCTATGAGCCCTCCATGATCATTGCCTCAAGTGTTTTACTTACAACTGAATTCCTTAAGTAAAAACAATACTTTTGAATAAAATATACATTAGTAGTATATAAAGCCGGGTTCTACTCCACCCTCCCCCCAATTTCAAAACCCCATTTTAACATCAATTTCTTAAATTTTAACATCCTTTTTACCAAATTATCCCCCTTTTTAAGAACATTTTTATTTTCTTACTTCCAAAATAAAGGATACAAGAAATGAGAATATTACCCTTTACTACATATAAAATACTACAATATACTACTACTTCTTTTTTTTTTACATTTTTAATTTTTTATTCAAATATTACTGAGTAAACAGTTCTAAATCCACATATGTTTCTTTGTTCTTGTTTTCGCGTACAATCGGTTGCAAAACTAGATTTTTCTTTAAAAGTAATTCGTTAGCAATGGCATTATATTTCTGTGTTATAAACAAATCACAGGGTTTGTTATTATGATTAATGACCACAACCAACTTATCACCATATTTTGTCTTAGCAATTCTCATTTTAACAATAGTATATTTCAATCCTAGAACTAGTTCTTCTTTCCTGATTGTCTCATTGTATTTATTCATTCTGATTGTATTCAAGACTTCCTTTGTGGACTCCATTTATTAGGGGATGATTTTATTAAATAAAAATCCAAAGCTCCTAATTACCGGCAGATCGTAACACCTGTGGTGTGAGAGATGCGTCACACTAAATATTCTCGAATATTCTCGAATATTTAGATGCGTCACCTCCAGCAGATAACAAGACTCGGCGGAGAAGATTCGCGAATATATATAGTGTCGCGCATCTGGTTAAGGAGACATTTGTAAACAAGTTGAGATTAAGAAGGTGTTGAAGAAAGAAAAAATTTCCAATGTAAGTATTTTTTAGTTTTCTAGCGATAAAAACAAGGATATCCAGGTAGATATCTAGCAAGATAGGAATAGCTGCATCTGAAACAAAAAATTACGCAAATATCAAATATACCACACGAGTTATCAGATGACGAAGCGCATCACAGGAGATGAAGTAGGAATCAAATGGCCTTCAAAAATTCTGTAAAGGAATTATCTGGGTCAGATAATGTTGCGAAGCGCGTCACACGAGATGAAGTAGGAATCAAATGGCCTTCAAAAATTCTGTAAAGGAATTATCTGGGTCAGATAATGTTGCGAAGCGCGTCACACGAGATGAAGTAGGAATCAAATGGTCTTCAAAAATTCTGTAAAGGAATCATCAAGATCGTTAAAAGATTTTTATTTTCAGATGAACAGCGAAGGTATTCAGAAGAAAACAGCAACCATTCCGAAAAAGTATATGAATGGGTTGTTCAAACTGGAGAAATCGGAGCAAGAAACATTCCTTTCGCTGTGGAGTAAGGTAGTCACAGCCTCAGATGAAGTCGAAGGTGAAGACCGTACGACAGCGTGTTCCTCTGTTGACAAGAAAAAAGAGAAGAGCGTGCAGTTTTTAGCTGATATTAAAGCGAATTTACATGCTTCGCGAAGGTTTGGAAACTTCAAAGTGGACGTAAGCATCAAGAAGGTGCTGAGCAGCAAAATATGTGGAGTCAGTTTGGAACAAGCAGAACGTTTAATTATTGATTTAAATAAAGTGGAGGTGTATTTGGATTATTTATCAGTGTTACTAAAAGCGAAAAAAGGTGAAGTGTATGCGTACATGCAAAAACTGTTCAATGACAACCCTGAGAATCTGCACAAGTGTTTTCTTGAAGAACGATTTAAGAAATATGGAGAAAGCAAATCAACAATAAGAAGATATCTTCAGTTGTATGGATTAGTCCGCGAATATCCTGGAATAGCTTTCTGTGGGAAAGGGTACTATTGCATCGTCGAAAATGAAAAAGCTATTCGCAAAGCGATCCAAGAGGATGAGATATTGTCTTCATTACTCAAGGAGCATCCTGCGCAAGTTTTCTTATCCGATGAAGTGTTGATTGATTTTGATAATCTGAGTCTATAAATGTTGAATTAAGTTTTCTCAATAAATTGGTGTTTCATTGATTGAGTTATAAGCTAGATTTTGTTGCTAGGTGGTGGTTATGTGTGAAGAGTCACACTGGTGGAACATTCTTCTGAACTATTGATGTATTCTTGCAATATTTATAGCCATTCAGACGGACTTGTTTCATGTATTTTTCGCGAGGAAAAAATCGAAAGGTTTTACGCATCTCTGTTTCTCTCTGAATTACCTCCTCAATTGTTAACTGTCCGCATTTTAGCATTGACAACAACTCGGTATAAAAATCATAAATAGTCCTAAATTCTGCTTTTCTATCAGCAATGCTTAATTGCTTTTCAATTATTTCGATGATAACAGCACCCAAACTTAAAGAAGCTAGCGGTAGCACTAGAAACGCAGACATTCCTGCTGCTGAAAAGAGGAATTTGGATACAAGTAAGCTATTACTTATACGATTGTAGTACTTGTAACTGCGACGGTAAACATACATTTTCTTTTCTAATTCTTCCATTTATAATATAATAAAATTGTTTCGAAAAATATTTCTAACAAAATAAAGAGTAGTAACCAAATGCCGATTTCGTCAAGAGTAGTAACCAAATGCCGATTTCGTCAAGAGTAGTAAAGAATAAAGGAAACCCGTGACTAGTAGTAAAGCATGTGCGAAACCCATAAGGGCGTCGGAAAATACATAGTAAAGGATTTGGAAAACCAGTGCTTTTCTTTACGGCTGAGAAAACGCAGACTGGGAAATTTATTAATAAAAATGTTCCCCTATTAAATGATGAATACTGCAGAGGTTATTCAGCTTTGTAAAAAGGTTATATCAAACAACAAAGCGGTTATACAAAGATTATCGCTATACACATATAATGAACTGCGGACTTATGCGAAAATTAATAAAATCAAAACAAATGGAGCTAAGAAACATGAAATAACAAATAATATAATAAACCATCTTAATAAGTATATTTTGATAGCTGAAGATAAAATTAAAATTGAACGCAGAAACGAAAGAACTCATAATAAGAACAGACCATCCGACTACAAACCAGAACCGAGATTACGAACCATTCTGGAAGATGAGATAAAAGAAAATAATATCACCATTACAAAACTAAAACAAGAATACAATGATAACAAAGAAAAAGAGACAAGCGAATTAAAGAAATTTCTGAAAAACAAGAACCTATCAACTCGCGGAAACCGAGAAGAAGTACTAAAAAGAGTTGGAGAATACTATAATAATATTATTACCAAACATAAAGATTCCGTACAGAAAAATAGAGATATCATAAAAGATCAAACAGAAAGACGTGACAACAGTAGACAGAAACCAATTGGTTTATCCACTCTCTTTATAAATAAGAAAAAAATCAAAGAAGAAAAATTGATTCCTGATCATTTATTTAGAAAGGAAGAAGAACAGCAGCCTACTATTTCTAGGGAAACGGAAAACCTTTATACCATCAACGTTTCTATTGAAAGCAATGGAAGAGAAAAAGATACTCTTATTGCTTTTACTTTCGTCGATTTACAGCGGCGGATGAATGAACTTTATCAATATAGAGTTCAGTTTGTAACCAGGGTTATATTCTATAGACAGGAAAATGATGAAGAAGTAGTAGTATATTACAACAGTACTTCTTGGATTTTAAATAAAAATAGCATTCTTACTCATAGTCATTTGGATGATAATAACAAGAGACTTAGTTCTTTAAGTAATACCCCTCGATCTGGGCTACAATTTAGTCGGTATGAAGGAATTGATTATAGGATGACACGAATAGAATCTTACATGGGAGGAACGTTTAAAATACTGCCAGATTTCGTAAAAAATAAAAAAGCGTGCATAAATATAAAAAATTTAGATCAAAAATGCTTTCTTTGGTCCATCTTAGCAAATCTACATCCAGCTAAGGATCATCCGGAAAGAATTTCGAAATATAAACAATATGAGAACGAATTTGATTTCGATGGGGTTACCAACTTCCCAATGGATACTAAAGATATACACAAATTTGAAAATAGATACAACATTAAGATTTGTTTATTTCAAATTGAAAAAGAGAAAATTATCAGAAGTCATATACTAAAAAGTACAATCAATGGCAAAACAGCTAAACATGTTATTAATTTATTATATTTCGATAATCATTATGTATTGGTAAAGGATCTGAGCAGATTAGTTGGTAGTCAAATCTCTAAAAATAAAACAAAGACATACCTATGCACTTTTTGCGGAAGGCATTTTACAAAAGAAGAACACTTTGAAAAACATGAAAGTAAAAATAATTGCGAAGATCCTGATATAATAATGCCTCCTGAAGGTTCAAGTATACAATATAAAAATATTGCAAAACAAATGAAAGTACCTTATTGCATAATAGCAGACTTTGAGTCTTATAACGAAGAATACAATCAGGTAAACGGAAAGAAAACAATAAAAGTGGCCAAACAGAAACCATTTGCTTACGGATTTCAGGTATGCTGTTCCTTTGATACAAACCAGAACAAATACTATGACTATTTCGGTGAAGACGCTGCAAAACATTTTGTTAAAACCATTACAAAAGTATCCACAGAAATTGCAAACAAATATGAAAGCAGACAAAGAAACCACACTTATACCAATGCAGAAATTGTGAATAAATGGAATAAACTAACTAATAAGACTTGTCATATCTGTACAACTGAAATTACTGAAAATCCTCACTTTGATCACGACCACATGACAGGAGAAGATAGGGGATTTGCTCATGCTGAATGTAATATGAAATACAGGATTCCTAGGCATATCCCGGTAGTAATGCATAATTTATCAAAATATGATTCTCATTTATTTGTTAGAGAATTGATACCTGATAACGGAATTTTTGAAAGTGCAGAAAGTTTCATATCATTCTCGAAATCAATAAGTATAAGAAAGACGGATACGGAAATAAAATATGAGATCCGGTTTATAGATTCGATTAGATTTATGGCTTCATCTTTAGACAAACTATCAGCAAATTTAGCGAAATGTGATTGCAAAGTACCCTGTAATCATCTAAGAGAGAATTTCAAGTACACATCGAATAGTTTCAATAACGATGAAGAATTCAAAGAAATAATTAAAAAAGGGGTATATCCGTATGAATTCGTAGACAGTTTCGATAAAATGAATTGTACAAACTTACCATCCATAGAAAGCTTTTATTCTAGGTTGACAGGGAAAGGTATTGACAAAAGTGATTATAAAAGAGCGGTATCTATATGGAAACAATTTAACTGTGAAACATTACTTGATTATACCAAGTTGTACCTAAAAAGTGATGTGTTAATTCTATCAGATGTTGTGGAGAATTTCAGGAACGTTTGTATACGGAATTATGATTTGGATCCACTTCATTACTTCTCAGCTCCTGGGTTGACATGGGATTCTTTCTTAAAGCATTCAAAAGTAGACTTGCCGTTATTCTCAAAGGAAGACATGTATACCTTTATAGAAAAAGGAATAAGAGGTGGTGTATCCCAATGTATAAAAAGATACGCAAAAGCAAATAATAAATATACAAGTGATTATAATAAGCATAAACCACCTAATTATTTAATGTATTTAGACGCTAATAATTTATATGGGTGGGCGATGTCGCAGAATTTACCAGCGAGTGATTTCCAATTCATTTCCATACCGGATGATTTGAAAGAAAGGAATGAATACGAATCAATCGAGTATTACAACCATCTAAAAACTCATATCAATTCGATAATGAAATTACAGAATGTAGGTGCTATATATGAGGTAGATTTAGAATATCCAAAAGAACTACACGAATTACACAAGGATTTACCATTAGCACCGGAACACTTTAACGGTAAGCTATGTACCACAGTATTAGATAAAACCAACTATGTAGTTCACCACAGGAATCTAGAATTTTATTTACAAAAAGGCTTGATATTAAAAAGAGTACACAGAATACTAGGATTCACTGAAAGTGCTTACTTAAAAGGATATATAGACCACAACACAGCACTTAGAACTAAAGGTACAAATGATTTTGAGAAGGACTTCTTTAAGCTTATGAATAATGCTTGCTTTGGAAAAACTATGGAAAACGTAAGGAAGCGAGCGGATATGGAAATAATAACGGATGATACAACAAGAGAAAAAATAATAAAGAAACCCAACTTTAAATCTGAAATAATATTCAGTGAAAACTTTTCAGTAGCAAGAATGTCAAAGGAAAAGATAAAATTAGACAAACCAATGTATATCGGCTTTGCTGTATTGGAACTATCCAAGTTATTGATGTATGAATTCCATTATGATTATATGAAGCCTAAATATGGAGATAAAATTGATTTGTGTTATATGGACACTGATTCTTTCATATACGACATTCGAACCGAAGATTTCTATGAAGATATCAAACAGGATTTGAATGAGAGGTTCGATACATCTGATTATGCGAAAGATAATCCATATGGGTTTCCTAGTGTAAATAAGAAAGTGATAGGAATGATGAAAGATGAATTAGGTGGACAGGTTATGACTGAGTTTGTTGGATTACGATCAAAAGTATATGCTTATTTAAAGGACAACCAAGACCCTTCAAAGGCTAGCAAAAAACTGAAAGGAATAAAAACCAATATAGTTAAAGATAAAATTACGATTCAAAACTATAAGGATGTACTGTTTGGTAAAACGGAAAACCTTTCTATAACCCAGTATAACTTAAGATCATACAAGCACAATATGTTTCTAGAAGAACAGAATAAAAAAGCGTTAGATCCTAAGGATGATAAAAGGATAGTAACAAGCGATAAAATACACACTTCACCTTTAGGTTATAAACATTAAATTCAAGTACCTACTTCAAAACTTCAAGTACCTACTTCAAAACTTCAAGTACCTACTTCAAAACTTCAAGTACCTACTTAAAAACTTCAAGTACCTACTTAAAAAATTCAAGTACCTACTTACAAAATTCAAGTACCTACTTCAAAAATTCAAGTACCTACTTCAAAACTTCAAGTACCTACTTCAAAACTTCAGGTATATACTTAAAATACTCAAGTAAATCTTATAATGAAAAATTCTTCCTAAATAAATGAATGAAAAGGCTCCAATCAAAGTCTATGACTTTAGTGAAAAGAACACTTATCAGAATAAGCACGACCTTGCACCTCAGTGGCCATTTAGACTCTTAATTTGTGGTAGTTCTGGAACAGGAAAAACCAATTTACTCTTGAATTTAATTTATGAATATCTTTGTTTCAACCGAATATACTTGTATGCTAAAGATCTTGAAGAAGATAAATATCAAGACCTTATAACCAATTTAACCACTTTGGAGTCACAATGCAAATCGAAAGTCTTAACAGTAAGTAACAATCTTGATGATATTGTCGATGTTGACGACTTAGACCCTGAGTACCAAAACTTGATTATCTTTGACGATTTTGTCACTGAAAAAGACCAGAAGAAAATAGAAGATTTATTCATAAGAGGAAGAAAGAAAAATGCTTCAATTATTTACTTGTCACAGAGCTATCATAAAACGCCAAAGGTGGTAAGGCTCCAGTGCAATTATTTTGCATTCTTTCAGTGTTCTAATCCAAAAGAAGTAAAATTAATAAGACAAAGCCATGTATCCAGTATAGACGATGAAAAATTTCTCAAACAATTCGAGACTGCAACCAAGGGCTACGGTTTTTTCTTCATAGATTTAAAAATAAAAGATGAAACCCTTAAGTACAGGAAAAACTTTGAAAAATTTACCGGATAATTTATTTCTATAATAAATGAATAAATTTGGTAGTGTTGGAAAAAAGGTTAGTAACGAATCGAATGAAAAGAGAGTTACTGATGACAACGGTAATATTAACCTACAAGATAAGAGAATTATTATGTTAGGGGATGCGAAAGCTGACCAGGACGCTATTAGTTTCAGATCCATGACTATTATTCTGAATCAATTTAAAGAAGAAATTACAGCACAACAAGTGGGGATAAATCAGTATTTTAGCGAAGATATCAACAGATTAACTGCGGTACATGATTCTCCTAAAAATTTATTGGTAAGGATTAATGATAAAGGGTTATTTGTAAAAGAAATAATTCGAGTTAATGAGAAAGAAATTGATGCTGAGAACAAATTGATAACAAATGTTCAAAACCCTAGAAACAAAAATGATGCTGTTAATTTAGCAACGTTAACTATGAATCTTTTAGATTATGACAAAAAGCTTCTTGGGCAACACACCCATAACGGTATAATTGAAGGAAAGATTGCTGGTCAAAAAACTCGTATCGATAATATTGAAAGAGCAGTAGTAAATATTTTAAAAAGGCTTCTAGAGCTAGAGCTAAAACCTGTTGACAAACCATTCGTTACCAGAATAGAAAAAATGATGGCTGGTAAATAAATTTTATAAGATAAATTAATTCCCTAATAAATGGTTGAAACTATGGAGTATACAGTTTATTTGTCAAAGCTTCAGAAAGGAAAGCTGAAGAAATGCTTTGATGCTAAACAAAAATGTCAGATACGTGTTAGTCATAGTAGACAAAACGAACGAGAACCAGTTAAGTTACTTTTAAGTAAACGACAAATTGATAAAATTGAAACCTGTAAAATGAATAATAAGGGATGTGATATTGATGTATCATACAAGCAGATGAGAGAAGCGATTCAAAAAGGTGGATTACTTCCATTTTTAATACCGCTAGCAATTACCCTTGGTAAGGCAGCTTTAACAAGTGGTGCTGCTGCTTTGGGTACATTCGCTGGTAAGAAAATTATGGATAAAATGACCAACACAGGTGGTGCGCTAAAACTTCCTGGAACACAAAAAGTTACCGGTAATGGTGTACGTGGTAGACCTAAGAAGGAAAAAATCGATGATGTCAACACAGGTGGAGCGCTAACACTTCCTGGAACACAAAGAGTTGTCGGTCATGGGGTACGTGGAAGACCTAGGAAGTCAAAAAACGGGGACATCAAAAAAGAAGCAAAAGTAAAGTAGGACCTCTAACCAATTTTGATATTATGGATGCATTAGGGGATATACCACAGTTTAGAGGTGTGTTCTCTTTAGATACGCTACCCAAACATATAAACGATTCGGAATGTGGTGTAATCAACTATGACAAACGTGGAATGCCTGGAACACATTGGGTTGCCTATTGTAATCTACCTGAATCCCCCTATGTCGAATTTTTTGATTCTTTCGGTATTCCTCCAGGAAAAGAAATAGTTAAATATCTAAAAACTTCAAAGAAAAAAATAGCTTATGAAAATCTTGCTGTTCAAAATATAGATGAATTAAACTGTGGTTTTCACTGCATTTCCTACATCCAGCGGAAAATGAAGGCTTGGTAGCTTTTCGTTTATAAAAATTGTTTTCTAATAAATGGAGATTTATTGTATGAAATGTAAAAAGAGCACTGACACTGAATCAATGTTTAAGGCAGTGTCACAAAAAAATAATGTTCCAATGCTGAAAGGGAATTGTGTTATTTGCGGATCGAGGAAAAATCGCTTTTTAAAAAAAACCTCGACGCAGAAAAAGATATATTAAAGACGTATTATTCTAATTATTCAGGTGTTGATGATATTCACAGAAAATTAAAAGAAAATGGAGTGAACGTGTCTAAAGATACAATAAAAAATGTGTTGCAAAATGAGAATGTGTATACGTTACACAAACCTTCCTATCATAACTTTGAAAGGAGGCGAGTGTATGTTCACTATGTTGATGAGCAATGGCAAGCTGATTTAGTTGACATGCAGAAATATAAAAAAGAAAATAATAAAACAAATTACATTTTAACTGTTATTGATTGCTTTAGTAAATATGCTTGGTGTATCCCTCTGAAAGACAAAACGGGTGCTGAAATAATAAAAGCATTCAGTGTTATATTTAAAGAAAGAATTCCTAAGAAACTACAAACTGATAAAGGTAAAGAATTTGTGATGAGAAATGTTCAAACTTTTTTGAAAAATAACGGCATACACTGGTTTGCATCTGAAAGCGAATTGAAGGCGCAAATTGTAGAACGATTCAACAGAACGCTTAAAGAAAAGTTATGGAAATATTTCACTCACAATAACACTACTAATTGGATTGATATTTTACCTTTATTTGTGAGTAATTATAATAACTCGTACCACCGTTCAATACAAATGAAACCAGTTGATGCTAGTAAAAAGGTTAATCAGAAAAAGGTTTTTAGTGCTCTGTTTCCTCCAGTAGATGACTACAAAATCACAGGAAACGTCAAAGTAGGGGATTTAGTCAGAATTAAAAAAGAAAAAAGTATTTTCGATAAAGGATATTTACCTAATTATACGGATGAAGTATTCCAAATAGCAATCGTTAGACCTACCAACCCCATTACTTATGAAATATCTGACAAAAGTGGGGAGTTAATTCAAGGAGGGTTCTATGAAAAAGAACTTTCAAAATTTATTATGAAATAAAATTAGTTGTATATGAATGGATTCAAGACGCTTGAGTGATATTTTATCGGATATAGTGAAGAACAGAGAAGTTCAGAGAAGAAAGGTTCAACAAAATGAGATGGAGAAGGCAGGATTTCGGGAATATGCTTCAGAATTAAACGCTCCAGTTATTATAGCACAAAAAGAAAACACTAAAGACACCATCAAAAAATTACAAGAAAACACTGAAATGATCATAAATAAACTACAGGAAGGTGATGATAGTTCAAGAACAAGGCTTCTCCAGATAGGTGAAACGAATCAACCATATCAGCTTCCAGTTTCAGGGGTAGAAATGCAGTCAACCGCTTTAGAAGCATCTCCAACAAGTATAAAAGTTGTTGATCTGAATGAAGGTGTTGATAAAGAGTTATTAAAAACACTTAATGTGAAATATAGAGATAATCATAGAAGATATGAAGGGGAATATTTTGAGATGCCTCATTTTTATTATGATAACCCAGAGAATATAGAAGATGCTTTGGCTGAATTAACACCGATAAGTCAAAGTTATGGTGGTCTGAAAAGTAAAAGTTATAGTTCTAGTAAGTATGATAAAATTATTTTATTTATACAAGACTATAAGGATAGATTAAGAAAAATTCAATCTAGTATACCCTTTATCAGACAACAAGGAACTGGAATATTTATGAATTGTGATGAAATGATTTCAAAATTATACACTTTGATAGGTAGCAGAGTAAACGGAAATACATCTGACGAGGTGAGAAATGAAGCTATTGATATTTTGGATTCGTTAATGCGAAATAAATTTCTTACGAAGAGATATTACAATTCAATATATAAAAAATATTTCTAATAAATGGTGTTGTTAAACATTGAAGGTAATGAAAGTATCATTGATATAACATTTAGTCAACCAATCGAATTGAATCGTAATTGGGATTATGAAATAGGTTTGAATCAGTGTACTTTGTGGTATTCATGGCATAATATAAGTGATAAATTTGGAAATAATACATTTCAATACAGGAAAGGTGAAGATAATAATGCAACAGAATGGATGAATGTTACTATTCCTAATGGGATGTATAACGATGATTGTTTGAATTATTTTTTGTGTCAGTATTTTGATACCCCAAAAGATAAATGTCCTATTGTAATTTCATCCAATCCAGCATCTATGAGATTTGTCATACTATTACAAGAAAAATATGTGTTTAGATTTAATAGTGACTTGTGTCAGATTTTAGGATTTGAGAAGGATAGTGAGATATCTAAGAAAATCAATGAAGGTACAAAGCTTCCTAATATAACAAGAAGCGTTGATAAAATTCAAATTCACTGCTCTCTCGTAAACAGTTCTATCGTAAACAAAAGTAAATCAGATGTCATTTGGACAGTTGTTCCTAATACAGAACCGGGTTGTCAAATTGTTGAGAATCCTAGACAATTAATCTACCTTCCTATTAATACAAAAGACTTTATTTACTCCTTGAGAATGACAATTACTGATCAGTTGGGAAGACCTATCGATTTGAATGGTGATAACGTTGGATACGTGCTGCATTTAAGAAAAGCTTAAAGGATTAGTGAAATAAAATTATTTACCTATAAATGTTGATTAATAATAAGCGATTACTTTATAAAAGGCAGTATGGAAGTGGAATCGGTAGTGTATTCAAAAACATTGTTAATTCCCAGTTATTTCAAACGTCAGCAAAACAAATAAAAGATGGGGCTATGTCAATGTATAATAATATTATTAAACCGAGATTTGAGTTGTTGAAAAACAGAGCAATAGAATATGGGAAAGATCTGATCGATGTAAACAAGAAGGAACTCATTGATGTAATTGGAAACAAAAAATCGATGAAGGATCTTATCGGTACAAATAAAAGGATTTTAAATCAAAGAAGTCAGGACTTGATCAAAACGTTAATGACTGGAAATGGATTAAAGATTCTGAAATAAGTTTTATTTAATAATTTCTTTCTTATATAAATGGCAGTAAATAAAGTTATCAGTCCGCAATGGAACATATTTGACGAACCGCTTGTGGATGATACAGTGGTTAAATATGAATTTAAAGAAATTCGAGAAACAGATGTGAATGTATCTAATAAATCAGAGTTTGAATTCGTAACAAAGAAATTAGATTCCTGGTTTTATCCAAGTGAAAGTTATCTTGATGTCAGTGTAAGAATAGTAAACGAAGATGGGACTCCTATAGCTGCAACCGATGTTGCTACTTTAACGAATAATGGATTTAATTTATTCAGTACCGCTGAGTATGTAATAAACGATGAATCGGTTGAAAAAATTAATCATGTTGGTATTACAACTACCGTTACAAAGTTGATTGAATACTCTGATGATTATTCTAGAAGTGCAGCAAGAAATCATTTCTGGTATAAGGATTATAATCAAGGAAAAGAAATTAATCCTGTTATTGCTTCGTTTACTGCAGGGGCTGCAGGGGCTGCAGCAGGGGGTGGAACAGTCAGTTTGAGAAATAATAATAATTATAATAAAGGATTTGAAAAAAGATATAACAGAACAAAGAGCAGTAAATTAGTAAATATGTATTTACCATTATCAGAATTGTTTGGATTTCTGAAAGGAAACAAACGATTCTTCAGAGGTGCATCGCATAAATTATTTCTAAGAAGAAATGATGATAACAACATGATTATAAGAAATGGAAATACTAATTTCAAAGTAGTAATCGAGTATTTATCCTGGAAGATCCCTATTGTAGCTCCTAGTATCGAAATGATGAGTGAATTAGAAAAGGATCTTGCTAAGGATAAAAAGCATAATCTGATGTGGGAAGCATGTAATAGTTATAAAAGTGATGTTAGTCAGAATAAGGAGCACACCTGGAAAGTTGTGTCTGAGAGAAATAGTCCTACAAAAATCGTTGTGATGTTACAGAAAAATGAAAAGCATAACAATCAATTAATGAATAATATGGTGTTTGATCATATGAATTTAACAGACATAGAACTTAGAATTAATGGGGATAAATATCCTGAAGAACCACTCAAATGCGACTTTAGCGATGAGAAATGTAAATACTCAAATCTTTACAATAGGTTCATACATTTGGGCTATAAGCAATTAGCATTTGATACTGGTAGTGTTGTTAGTATAGAAGAATTTAAAGAAGTATATCCACTATTCTGTTTCGATGTTTCCAAACACGAATCAAGTATATATAATGGAACAACTGCTGATATTGAAATAAGTTTAACATTAAAACACGCTCAGCCTGTACCATATAATATTTACTGTGTTATATATTATGAAAGAAAAGCTACATTAGGTATTATTAACAAAAATATGTATGTGAGTTTGTGAGTCTGGATTTTTATTTAATAAAATCATCCCCTAATAAATGGAGTCCACAAAGGAAGTCTTGAATACAATCAGAATGAATAAATACAATGAGACAATCAGGAAAGAAGAACTAGTTCTAGGACTGAAATATACTATCGTTAAAATGAGAATTGCTAAGACAAAATATGGTGATAAGTTGGTTGTGGTCATTAATCATAATAACAAACCCTGTGATTTGTTTATAACACAGAAATATAATGCCATTGCTAACGAATTACTTTTAAAGAAAAATCTGGTTTTGCAACCGATTGTACGCGAAAACAAGAACAAAGAAACATATGTGGATTTAGAACTGTTTACTCAGTAATATTTGAATAAAAAATGAAAAATGTAAAAAAAAAGAAGTAGTAGTATATTGTAGTATTTTATATGTAGTAAAGGGTAATATTCTCATTTCTTGTATCCTTTATTTTGGAAGTAAGAAAATAAAAATGTTCTTAAAAAGGGGGATAATTTGGTAAAAAGGATGTTAAAATTTAAGAAATTGATGTTAAAATGGGGTTTTGAAATTGGGGGGAGGGTGGAGTAGAACCCGGCTTTATATACTACTTACATTCTCGTGCTCCCGATGAGCTTATCATCATTTTTGATTCGCGAGTTTTGATTACAGAATTTCTAGCGCCCTTAAAATGCGCACAATCACAGTCAAATGCAATACCAAACGATAAATTCTCGTGGCTTCCAAGGACCCATGATCATTCTTATCTCAAGGGTTTTGCTCACAAAAGATGAGAACAAACCCACGAATTGACGAACTCCTACTTTCATCCTCTGACCCAAACTTGCAAGAGCCATATGAGCTTCCAGCTCTTTGTTAGACTTGATAAACGCTTTATCTTTTTAACTTACTCTTGAAGCGATGATATCTCTTTTGGGAATTTACTGCCACTTATCTTTAAAAGTTGATATGTAGGCCTATCTTATATACACATCTATTCAAAGTGCAATGTTTTTTGGTGACCATAACGTTTATATTAATTTATTTCTCTGTCAATTGTTCGATCTGAAAGCAATAAATCAAAATTCGTTCTTACACGTGTGTTCAAGGAGGGTTAATGATATAGGCTATCGTTGCGGCTGACAAGGACTTTAGGATCCTTCCAACGAGGTGTCAGAACCGTTGCTCTGGGTATATTATATATAACTACAATTGTCGGTATTTTACTTCCACTTTTGCAGCTGTAACTCCGCTGCAGCATGCGTCAGTTTCGGAATCACACGGGTAAAAAATGTTGACAGAAAGTGTCCGCGTGGTTGAAAACGACTAATCAGGAAGTGTTGAAACCAAGATGTGTTTATTTACCACGGAAACAAAGTGTTATACACTTTTCCTACACTTGTTGTAAAACTGTCTTACAGCAGAAAACGCTGGGGAACCTGGGAAAACGTTAATAGAAACTGTCTAATGAGCAAAGACTGTTATGCCAAATCTGTTGAATTGCAGAAACGTTAAAAGAAACTGTTTAATGAGCAAAGACTGTTATGCCAAATCTGTTGAATTGCAGAAACTGACGGATCTAAAGTGTTATACACTTCCTAGAACTGTCGGAAGATTAAAAAAAGGTTGGGGGCTGAGGGAAAATGTTTAACAGAAAATGTTGAATGAGCAAGAACTGCTTTGCCAGAACTGTTGAAACGTAAAACGTTTATTTACCACGGAAATAAAGTGAGATTGCGAATGGGAAAAAAAGTGTTGAATTTAGACGGAAGTGTCGTAAAACTTTTTACAGTGTACGTAGAAACGTCAGTAAGGGGTCAAAATCCGATGCTACATGGACAAATTTACCGACACTAAGTGGACAAAAAAAAAAACCGACACTACGTGGACACGACGGTACATCGAACGACGCTATGTAGACACATCGGTACATCGAATGACACTTCGTCGACACGTCACTACGAGGACAAAATCCGACACTACGTCGAAAATCAAAAAGTGTCTACGTAGTGTCGGTACTTGTACTGTCGTGTCTATTTAGTGTCGGTACTTGTACCGTCGTGTCCATGTAGTGTCGGTACCTGTACCGTCGTGTACATGTAGTGTCCGTCTTCGTTCCGTCGTGTCTTTGTAGTGACGTGTCCATGTACTGACGCTTTTTTCAATTCGATGTAGTGTCGTGTCCAAGTACTGACACTTTTTTCGTTTCGATGAAGTTTCGTGTCTTCGTAGTGTCGCCTGCGTGTTGTGTTTCTGTAGTGTCGCCAGTCTGTTAAAATTCTCCAGCGTTACTATTTTCAAATCAAATCAAATCATTTAATGTAAACAAGATACAGTCTCTCATAGGCATAGCCCAATTATTGTATCTTTTAGTCAAACAGTTAATACAAGAAAGATTTGTCAACGAGAAAAACAAAAAGAATAGGATAAAACGCACAAGTTACGAATTGTTAAAAGTACGAACAAAACTCGGCACAAAGCTTCGAGAATAACGCTGTGACCTGGAGTAAACCGGTGTCAGTTTTGGAACTTTCGCAGCCGCCTCTCTGGGGAGTCGGGATCTGAGGGGGACAAAGGGAGGCGGGAGGAAGTTCTTGTAGATGGGGTGGAGGAGGAGGGTTGAGCCAAATTTTAGGCACAGTTTCTCTCGACGGACAAAAAGGGGGTCAAGTTTGTATTCTTTTAGATAAAAAGAGTAAGGCAGTGGGGAGCCTCCGTAGATGATTTGTAGAGACCTCTTCTGAACCCGTTCAATTTTATCACTTTCTTCTTTTGTAAGAGCGAAATGCCAAACAGGACATGCATATTCTACTAGTGGGCGGATGAACATGCAGAAAATTAATTTTAGTTTATCCTTAGGAACCCGGAATTTCTTTAGATTCTTCAGCATTTGGATAGCACCATTTGCCTTTTCTACAATTCATCTTGTGTTTTCATGCCAAGTTAGATCAGAAGAGATCACTACCCCAAGCAGGGTAGTGCTGTTACTGAGGAGGTTTGGGTCTATAGGTGGTTCGAATTCAGGTAGGCTTTTCTTGAGAAATGAAAATGTCATTACTGAAGATTTATCTTTATTTACCACCATATTTAATTTTGCTGCTTCAGAGGTAACTTGTTCAATATAATTGAAAGTTTGACTTTTACACGCTCCAAATACTACCTCTGCTAGGGAAAGATCATCTACATACTTCCATCTTTCTTCCAGCCCGACAGCTATTTCATTGATCATGAGGAGGAAGCATAAAGGACCGATCACTGATCCTTGCGGGACACCGCAAAAAACCGGTAAAGAAGAAGAAAAATTATTTTTATATTTTACGATTTGTTCTCTGTTTGTTAGAAAGATTTTTACGATATTACTAAGATATTCAGGAGTATTTATTCAAACAATGTTTACACGGATACGTCAGCTCTGATTTTTCATCAGCGATATTTCGGCCCTTCTTGGCAAGGGTCCTCGTCAGGCTGTCAATCTTCTTGTTCAACTTCGGGGAAGGAAACAAACCGGACAGGTTTGTTTCCTTCCCCGAAGTTGAACAAGAAGATTGACAGCCTGACGAGGACCCTTGCCAAGAAGGGCCGAAATATCGCTGATGAAAAATCAGAGCTGACGTATCCGTGTAAACATTGTTTGAATAAATGTTTCAAAGTCAGCTTGGGCTCAAAGAATATTTATTCAGGAGTATTTTTCTCTGCCATTTTTTCCAGCAAAATCTTGTGATCTGGAAGATCGAAAGCTTTTTTAAAATCTATTGTAATTAGATTTATCCATTTCCAGGGTTCATCTAAATTTTTTAAAATAAAATCAAATAAAGTAACGAGATAGTGAACAGTTGAACACTTCGGGATGTTACCAAATTGCCTCTTATCGATGACTTCCGAGAGATATTTTTTTAGCCAAGAAGCAACAAAGCTCTCGTAAATTCGGCTAAAAATTGATGTAACAGTGATCGGCCTCACACCAGAGAAATCATTAGCTGCTCCCTTTTTCGGAATGGGAGTGATGAAGCCAATTTTCCACTTTTTGGGGAATTATCCAGTTTTGGTGATATTATTGTAAATAATATGAAGAGGAAACGCCAATACTTTTGCAAAAGCTTTAGCAATGGCTACTGGAACATCAAAGGGTGCCACTGATGTTTTCTTTAACGAGGAGAGTTTCTTTCTAATTTCTTATATTGAAATTTCAGGTATTAAAATAGAATTTACATTTGAATCTTCTTGTGAGTTTTGGGATGGTGCTTCAGCTGAAAACGCAGGTAATTTTCAGTTACCTGCTTTATTCATAGAATGGCGAGGGTGTTAGCGCGGTAATCATGCTCGCATAGCATGCTGCCAAAAGCTACTTAATTTGTTTTGAATACAAATAACAGTTCGTGATAATCAATTAGTGGCAGATAGTGAGCTCAGGTGACGCGAGCAGAGCACGGAACTTTTCTTTAGCAAGTACCAGTGCCTAGGCTCAAAGCCAGGTTGAAGAACAAATAAACGCAGCTCTGTCTCGTTATTCTACGATTTACGCAACCCCTCCGCCCACCCCGAAATGACCAAGCACAAATGCCCTGAGTGCAACCAGTTCGTAACTACAAATTCGGTCCAGTGCCAAAGCAAAGGAAAAGGATGCAAGAAATGGTTCCATGCTGGAGCTAACCGGTGTGCCTGTATAAATTGTTCAGTTTGGGACGAAAGCTGGACTTGCCTGGGCTGCATTTCTAAGGTAAATGTCAACCCATCCTCGATCCAAACACCAATCCCCCAGGCTACAGCCCCGAAGCAAAAGCAGAAACAACTAGACAAATTCTACACGGCGACCAACGTTGATTCACCAGTACGCCGTTTTTTCCCGAAGTCCATCCCGGAGGACACCCAATCAAATTCTGACCCCCTAACACAGGACCTTAATGAGATATTCCAAACTAGTGACGACCCCCCGTTCAATTCTGACCCCCCCTTACGGGACCTGAATCAGATATTTCAGACTAGTGATGAACTGAATTCGACCCAGCTCAAAAACAAGGTTGAATCCCTGGAATACACCTTGACGAACCTGCGAGAAGAAATAGCCACACTTCGTTTAGAATCCGATGCCTACAAATCAGAAAAACGAGGCTTTGATGAAACCCTTTCAGTGTTACGGAACGATTTGTCTACTTCAGAATGTACAAAAACTTTGCTACAGTCCGATATTCTTCGTTTGCAAATCGAACCCAAATCAAGCGCTGATCTAATTAAGAACCTCGATGGTGAAATTGCCCGACTTACGTCAGATTTATCCGAGTTGTCAAGTGCACCCACTCCGACCGTGATCAGCAGTGATGGTGAAATTGCCCGACTTACGTCAGATTTATCCGAGTTGCCAAGTGCACCCACTCTGACCGTGATCAGCAGTGACGTAGCTAATACCGAACTAGCGCGAACGTGTTTTTATTATCTGAGCCAAGGCCACTGCAAACTTGGCACCCAGTGTTTATTTTCCCATAATAAGAGACCCGATCAGTCCCCGATCAGACTTGCTCATGTTGCAAGTAAAGACGTTGCTTGTAAATTTTTCGCTACGGGCAAATGTAATCGTGGTCCTGCTTGCAAGTTTGCTCATGTTGCAAGTAAAGACGCTGCTTGTAAATTTTTCGCGACGGGCAAATGTAATCGTGGTCCCGCTTGCAAGTTTGCTCATGTTGCAAGTAAAGCGAGAGTTGCAATTAAAGCTCATGTTGCAAGTAAAACTCATGTTGCAAGTAAAGACGTTGCTTGCAAATTTTTCGCTACTGGTAAATGTAATCATGGTCCCGCTTGCAAGTTTGCTCATGTTGCAAGTAAAGCGAGAGTTTGTTCCAAGTACGCTAGCGGGCGATGTTTTTATCGCAAATGCCGATTTTTACATGTTTTTTTACCCCGTAATACAAGTTTTAGCCCCAATCGAATATCCGCCGTTGACATTCTTGCAGATAATCATTGTTCTAGTCAAAATAGTCGCCAAACAAATGAAGTTCGACTTACTTCGCCACTGCAGCAAAATTCCACAGTGAGGCCCAACGATTTTTACCAGCCTTACGCATCACGAAATCGGTTTGCTCCCCTTAGCGGTTCTCCCAGTGTTAGTGTTACCTTTTTTCAACCGAGTCGCCCTCCTCCGCTACCGCCGTTTCGGCTTCCTCTCCCACTGATGAATTTCTCTGCGATCACGGCATAAATTCCATACCGGCATGTGCGCTTGACCGACCGGAATCACTATTGGAACCGGCAACAGGCGCCCCTCGTTCCGGAATCCCACCCCTCCCAGTCCCAACCCCCTTGCCTATCTTCATTTAGGGTGTAAAACCCTTAAAAAGAAAGCGTTTTCACGTGAATTTAATGATAAACGGTACGTGTTTCCGTCTTTCCTCTATTGTAACGCAGAAAGTCTGAATTTGGAAAAATTGACGGAGCTTGAGACTACGGCCCAAATGCTCAACTCTTCCGTTATTTGTATAACTGAAGTTCACAGGCAAGATTTAAATTTACTGAAAATGTCCAACTTCCTTTCTTTTGTTAAATTAAGGCCTGATGATCATTCTTTAGGAAAAAAGGGGGGAGGGGTCATGACTTTTGTTCATGATAGTTTACGACCTCAACTTTTGAATATTCCGTCTCTTAATGAATATGATGAAATTATATGGGTTAAAATACAACCAAAGCCACTCCCTAGACCTTTCTCTGCGGTAGCGATGTGTGTGTTCTATTATTCACCTGGCCAACCCGCTGCTGCAAGAAAGGCTTTTTGGGAAAAGCTGCAGGAATTGGCAGATTATATCCAGAAAACACATCCTTTTTTTGGCATAGCCATGCTAGGAGATGCCAATGAACTAAGTTGTAAATCTCTGGCCAGGTCACTTAACCTCAAGAATGTTGTTGATTTTCCAACAACCAAAGGTGGTACGTCTCTGGATGTAATAATGACGAATTTCTGCTCTTACTATCAAAACCCAAGTAAAATCGCGCCGCTTGGTGGTAGCTATCATTTTATGTTGCAGTGGACCCCCTTTGAGAAAGTTGAAGTCAATTACTCAGTAACCGAAATAATCTCAAGACCAATCACTGATCGGGGACTTTTGCAGTTTGGGGACTGGATAACGAAAGAAAATTGGGCGGGAGTCTCAATTGCTGAAGACTTGGATTCACAGGTGCAGAATTTTCACAGCAAACTAAATGAAAAGTTTGTTGAATGTTTTCCGGAAAAAAAGACTAAAGTCTGTTCAACTGATAAGCCATACGTAAATTCAGAGATTAAACAAATGATTAAACATAAACTGCACTTAATTGGAAAAGGAAAGGAAGAAGAAGCAAAGAAATTAAGAAACAAAATTAAATGGAAAATTAAACAGGCGCAGGAAAATTATTATAAAAAGGAAGTAGATAACCTCCTTGAATCCAAGCCTTCACAGTTCTTCGGTAAAGTTAAACATCTGACTGGTAGAGGCCCGCAACCAGTTGATTTCATGAAGGAGGAGCCATCAGAGAAAACAGCGAACAACCTAAACTCTCATTTTGCTTCTATTGTACAGTCGTACCCACCACTGCCTCCTGAAAAGCCACCTTCGTTTTTAGCTGAAGCACCAACCCAAAACTCACAAGAAGATTCTAATGTAAATTCTAATTTAATGCCTGAAATTTCAATATCAGAAATTAGAAAGAAACTCTCCTCGTTAAAGAAAACATCAGTGGCACCCTTTGATGTTCCAGTAGCCATTAATAAAGCTTTTGCGAAAGAATTGGCGTTTCCTCTTCATATTATTGTAGTGTTTTTTAAGGAATATAGGCTGTATTGCTGGCTAGCTTCACTTTTGTTTCTTGGTTTGATTCCGCCCATGTTCGTAGTCATGTTCGGCGCCCGGACACTAGATGGTGCTATGGGTATGCGGAAGCCGTTTTATATTTTATGGGAAGCTTGACGGTGGGAATCGGATTGCATGTCTCTGAGCTTGAGCATGTGTGGGTTAGTAGTTTATGGTAGGATGGTTGAAATTCTGACCAGACTTACGATTCAGCAGCAACATTTCTTCCGCTAGGCTACCTTAGGGATTCCGCATGCGACCATATTCAGTCGTTTTTTCTTGAAATCAGTCGATTTTTTTCAAAACTTTCGTTTTTTCTTAAGAACAGTGTTTTTCCGGCAAAAATAGTCGGTAAAAATGACCGCCATTTGGTAAATACCTTGCCCCCCCCCCCAAAAAAAAAAACATCTTTGGCTAGTAACGCCTCTGATCCTGAATATCGTCAAGTGAGATTGAAAACCGTAAATCAGAGTCCGCAGATTGTCCCAGAGTCACTAAGGGTCACATCCCCAAGGATTTATAATCCTCATCGGTCAACACAATCAAAATACGCACCAATAGTGTTTTTTTCTTTAAATCCCAAAACGCACGTGACGTGATACCTATGAAAGAAAGGAGGACGGTTTGCCGGAAGAGCAATCAAAATATCAGCTGATCAAGAAAAAAACCCAAAAATCATGGTTTTCTATTTCTTTCGTAATGAATGGTCAGCTTGGCTTCAAACCTTATATTCGTGATATCTATGATTTCGTAAAAGTTGTCCGTCTGTTAGCATGATAAATCTGAAGGGAATTGAGATATTTTCTTCAAACTTGGCATGAGGATTTGGGTCAAAGGGCAGGTCAGGTTCGTAGATAAGCCCTGTATGCCCCATATTTAGGAGTGGGGGAGGCTTCAAATTAAGGGCGACACAAAATGTTAAAAAGCCAATGAGACAGTAGGGCTAGGGGTAAGGAGACATGCTGAATCCATATCTAAAACTCATTTTCTCGCCGGACAATTAGTTCATTCGGAATCTGGCGAAAACCGGAACATTTAACTAAGAGTTTCATTTGAAGTTGATGAAATTTTTCACCTCGGGGTAAGAAGACTTGCTGAATCCATATAAGACTATCGTTTACTACCCGGACAAGTAGTTCGCCCGAAATCCGGCCGAAACAAGAAAATCTTAAAAAGTGTTATCGGTGTAGTGGTAAGGAGGCATCTGAATCCGTATGTGAAGATTATTTGCTCGCCGGACAAATGGTTCACCTGGGATCCGGCCAAAACCAGAAAATGTTTTAAAAGTTACACTAAGTAAGCAAGTACTTTATTTGCAACCTGCCATTTCGAAAAAGGGATACGCTGATTTCGTTTTGAGCTTAATTTTTTGCCGGACAAGTAGTTCATCTGGAATCTGGCTGAAACCGGATATTTGGCAGAAGTAAGGCAGGTAGTTTTGATCAATTTGTCAAAGTAGATGTGACGAATATTGATTAGACACATGCTGAATCCATACAGACTAGCCATTGGCATTAATCTGTTTCTAAATTGTAATAGTAAGTAGACCTACGTTGCCTGGGCAACGTGAAGTGTTGCGGCAACCTTTGTCCGGCTTCGCCGACTAAAGAGTTGCGAGAGCAACACTTTGGTTTTGTTTCTTCGCTGTCGGTTCAATGCTGAAGTTTTCAACTGTTGTTGTCAAACGGTATGTTCTAAAAAGAATCATCACATGGTCAAAAGCTATTGTTCAGCGTTCTAAAAACAACAACAAAAGAATATCGGAAGAAGGGACTAAATTGCCTTTGTAGTTAGTTGAACTTTATCCTTTTCAATCGTACACATCGTGACGGATGAAAACTTGGAACAATCGTATTCATTCAGCACTTGAACTGTCAACAACTCGAGTGCTCTGAATAGACTGACACAAGATTAACGTATGATCAAAAGTTATTGAATCGATCGGACTTGTTTGTTGCGTAACGCATTGATCGAAAGTTTTCAAATCGATCGGATTTGTTTGAAAGGTGGTCCGAGGCCAAAATCATGAGTGACGAATCAAATGTTATGGAATCGTTAAGCAAGGTCCTAGAAAGGTTATCATTGATGGATGAAAAAATGGATGGAATAAGACAGTCAACGATGTCAGTGGAATTAAAGTTGTCGGCTCTATCAAAAGACTTGAAAGCCGAGCTCACTTTGGTGAAGGCTGACGTTTTGGATACAAAGAAGAAGTTACAAGCAGTGTCCCAAGTACAGGATAAGCACGAAGCGCGTATTGCCGCTCTGGATCGAGAATCTAGACGTCGCAATTTGATTTTTTATGGTATGCGTGAGAGTAGGCCCAACCAAAGAAATGTTAAGGATGAGGTTGCGAGCGTAATCTCAAGTTTCCTGCCTAGCTTCCGTATTACAAGTTACGAGATTGACCAAGTTATCAGGATTCCATCGAAGCAGAATCCGCGCCCATTGCTAGTAAAGTTTGCTAATACTACGTCCAGGGACACAGTTTTGAGGAACGCACGCGAGTTCGGAAAAGCTAAGATTTACGTTACTCCGGACCTTACTCCTGAAGAGAGAGACAAAAAGGCGCAGCTTAAGCCCATGTATCAGGAGGCTAAAGAAAACAATTTGAACCCCAAGTGGCGGGGTACTAAGCTACTAGTGAGAGGAGAAGAATTTGAATACGACAGAAATAGCAAAGAGATCAAATCTAGGAGGGTTGGAGGTCAGGTCATCAATGAGTTCGGCCCACATGGTTCCAACGATGAGTCTGACATGGACAGCGATTCAGACACGGTTGTGGAGGTATCTAAGCAGATCATGAACACGACTCCGAAGGGAGCAGCCTCCTCAGCCAATGGGCAAAGTATTAGGAGAAGGAAGTTGTCCGATATTATAAGCCCAAATGACAGTAACAGTACCGTCTCCCGGAATGATGTGCAAAGGAGGGGGCCCGCCCATAAAAAGACATACAGTGATATCATACGTGACCAAAACGCGAGTTATGACAGATACAACATCCGTAGTCACGATTACTATCGGTTGGGAGGAAACACGTCGAGTGAGCCCCCGACTGGCCCTCCCCAGTACCAGGATTCCACGTACGAGGCAGGCTCTTCGCGTGCGTATCCACGAGTAGAATAGGAAAACGGAGGCCATGAGCAAGGTATTGTGGGTCTGAAAGCGGTAGTTTGGAACGTGCAGGGATTCACAGCCACAAAGTGGGAGGAACTGACAAAGAACAATCCCGGTTATTATGATATAATATGCCTAACGGAAACTTGGGGCGAAGTATCTACGAAGGTGTTTACGAAAGAATATTTAGTCTTCGAAAAGTGTAGGAAAGTAAGCAGAAACGGGAGGATGTATGGGGGAGTGTCTGTATTATTTAGAAAAAATGATTATTTTTCGGTTAAGGATGATCAGAGTAAATCAGAAAATATTATTTGGATTAGAGTCGAGTCTCGGAATGTGAAATTGCTTGTATGTTGTATATATGTGCCGCCTCAGACAAGTTCTTATGCAAATGAAGATACTTGGCGGTTACTGGAGGTAGAAACCAGATTACTGCGACAAAAATATCATGACCACGGTATTGTCATTTGCGGAGACTTTAATGCTTATACGAGTGATTGTCTTGAGAATTTTGAGTTGAAGTTAGGTATTGAGGATCCTTGCCAGTCTCGTTGTGTGAATGAGAACGAGCGTGTTGATTACGTTGAAGAATATGGTCTTAGGATAAGTAGGGACCAGGCACGAAGAAAAAACACATGGGGCAATAATCTACTGAATTTTGCGGGCAATGAAAGTCTTTTGATTTTGAATGGAAGGGTAGGTACTGATAAACTGGAGGGTGGGGAGTTCACTTGTTTTTTGGGGAATAAACCCAGTGTAATTGACTATATATTGGTAAGTGTGTCTCTTTGGCCGCGATGTGTTAACCTTAGAGTATTGAATGTTTGTGGTTCAGATCATGTTCCGGTGGAGGCGTGTTTCAGTTTTTGTGGTTTGCAAATTGAGAGGAAAAGTAATGAAATAGGTATACTCCAGAATGGGCAAGATTTAGATATGTTAGTGCGAAGACCTCTAACATTAGAAGGAGTTAGCCAAAAACAGGTGGAACTTCAGCTATCAGAACTACAAGTTTGGGATAAGTTAGGTGTAGATGTAACGAAAGAAGACATAGAACAAGGTATAGCTCTTTTAGTTGATAAGGTTTATGAAGTAGGATCAGGACTAAGTAAATCCCAAAGTAATAGGAAACGGATAACTAAGGGCAGAGGTAAGGGTTTCTTTGATCATGAATGTTCCCAGGCTAGAGAAGAGGTAGTTCGTTGTTATTTGTTGATGAAGAAGGATCTATCTGGTTGTCGTAATGACTTAGTAATTAGTTATAAGAATACTAGGAAGGTATATAAAGATTTGTTGAAGAAGAAAAAATGGTTAAAAGAGCAGGAGGAGAGGAGCCAGCTGGTTAAAAATTTTAAGAGCAAGGATAGCTCGGCGTTTTGGAAGGGGGTACAAAATATGATTGAAGGTCATCCGTCTAATAGCCAGACGCCACCAGCAGCTTCTTGGCCAGAATACATTGACAATCAAGAGGGCGGTTGTATGGAAGAAGATCCGGTTCTGTCTAATATGGAACAGAAACTGCGTAACCAGGCGTATTATCCAGCGAAAGAGGAAGATTATGAATTGTTAGGAGAAATAGGTGAAGAGGAGGTTTGGAAGGCTTTAAAAAAGATGAAAGGAAAGTCAGCTCCAGGTACTGATGGAATACCCGAGATGTTTTGGAAGTGGGGTAAGGTTTATGTGATTCCATTGTTGGCCCAAATTTTCTCTTGTATCGTAGACAAAGTTTGTTGGCCTAAGCAGTGGCATATTTCAGTAGTCACGCCCATATTAAAAAAAGGAGATAAAAGTAAGCATGAAAATTATAGGGGAATTCACTTAGGGACTACGTTAAGTAAGCTGTTTTGTAAAGTAATAGATGTTAGATTACAGGATTGGCTAGGAAAGAATGATAAGTTGAGTAGAGTCCAGGCAGGTTTCAGGGAGGGGTATAGTACGGTTGACCAGATTTACACGTTGAGTATTCTAGTTAGGAAACATTTATCTGTAAGGAAGGGAAGGTTATACGTAGGTTTCGTGGATTTGAAAGGAGCGTTTGATAATGTAAAGCGAGGACTCTTAGTTAAGACCCTTATGGATATAGGATTGCCTGGTAAGCTAGTCATGCTTATAATACAGATATACTCCAGTATATATTTTGTAGTTCGGGTAGGCAGGGATTTGTCTCGTAAAATTCGTTCCCGGAAGGGTGTTAAGCAGGGATGCACACTGTCGCCGAAACTGTTCTCCTTATATATTAATGATTTGGAAAACGTTATGATGAATAATGGAGCCCCCACGGTAAGCCTAGACGTGATAACACTTTGTATGTTACTGTTTGCAGATGACATTGCCCTGATTGCAGATTCCCGACAATCTCTTCAAAAATTATTTGATATGTTAGAACAATACCTTCAAATTAAGGAATTAGAGCTGAATGCTAAGAAAACGGTGGTGGTGGTATTTCGGAAAGGGGGTAAGGTAGACCAGTAACCTCGGCTAAAATTTAAAGGTCAAGATCTAGAATATAGTGATGAATTTACATACCTAGGTTGTAAGTTGAAGTTTAATGGAAAATTTTCTAGTCAGTTTGATTTTAGTTGGAAAAAGGGAATACGTAGTATAAATATGGTTCTTAGGAGTAAGTTAAGTAGGATTGAAGATATGAAGCTACAGAAGCATGTGTTTAATACAAAGATTATCCCTGCTATGCATTACGGTTCTGAAGTATGGGGTTTTGGTAGAAGTGAGAAGATAGAACAGCTACAGCTAAGATATTTTAAGAGAATTTTAGGTGTTAGTAATACAACGAGTACAGTAGTCATAACAGGAGATCTAGGACTATCAAGCCTACGGCGTAAGCGATGGATAAGTATGATAGGGCTATGGGAGAAGTTGTTGCAATTACCGCGTATTAGAATAGTTAAAGCAGCTTATAAGGAATGTATAAGGGACGAGTCGCCAGACTCTTGGACAAATAATATTAAGGACATATTAGACAATTGTGGTTTTTCAATTTGGTGGAACGCAGGTGATGGACCAGGACTACCTGTTGGAGAGGTTGCACGTGCGGTGGCAGGTAGACTTTTGGACCAGGAAATTCAAGCATGGCACCTGGCAAAAAGTCTGTCACCTTCTTTAAGGTTTTATACTTCAGCCAAAGAGACATGGGGGGAAGAGGTTTATTTTAAGGCTGGGATTAAGTGGGTGGATCTAAGAATTTTAATTAGTTGCCGGGCTGATTGTTTGCCATTGGGAAAACGGAGAAAATATTTGGGGAATAAATTAGGACGTACTGGTCCCTACTTTTGCCCTATGTGTGGTAGCGAAAATGAGAATTTGTTACATCTGATGTGTGAATGCCGTGAGCTAGGTGACCTGCGGGTTGAGATGTTTGGGAATGTAACTACAATAAATGATGAAGTATGGATGATGAGCGTTATTGGAAGTAAGTGTTTTCAAGATTTGAAGAGGCTGGTAAGGTTCCTAAAAATAGCTTTAGCCCACAGAGAAAATTTTCTTTAGTTTAGTTCTATTATTTCGTTCAAGTGTTCTCTTTTTTTTTTTTTTTTTTGTAACCATTTTTGCCATGGCCTCAGGCTTTTTGTGCAATAAATTATATTATATTATCTATTATATTATCTTATATAATCTAGTTGGTATTATAGTAATAATAATAATAATATAATGCAAAAACAAGGCACATGGCCTCTATAAAGCTATTCGGAACTTTTCAGGATTAAAATAACATAGATGACACTATTAATCATTACGAAACTACCTAATTGTTTTACATTATCGTTTCTATCCGTCGCGTGAATAGTTAATCCTAGGTTAAAGCGATAGACCATCGAGTCAAACTTTCTTACCGTCAGATTTATAGAAATCGAATACAATGTTCACCAATTCACAAAAGTTCTAGCCCCTCTCGGACCGATTCTTACTTACAAGTCCCTCTCCCGTGATAGACATCAAGTTCACCGGATAAAAATAATGGGTACACCAGCTAGCAACACTTGAAACCCCTCATCGCTGAAGATGATTTTAGCATTACAGCCGATTATTACTTACCAGTCCCCTACATGTCTCACAACTGGTATCGCCTATTTTTGATTTCAGTGTGTACCTTACTACTGAAGTTGTCAACCCGTTGAAATTTTAAAACTGGTGTATATATATATATATATCTGTATTTGAAAGCGATTAAGCCATATACAGAAAAACAAAACAAACAACAATCTCAACTAACAAACAATCTCACATTCTTAACTTAATATCCTACCGACTTTCTGCTAAACTAATAACTTTTTCTGCCATATTGCCAAAACACACTATAGACCTAGCATTTGTAGACTTAAGGATAACTAGAAGTAGCTCAGCCCCCCATTCTGAAAAAGAGTACCCCTTATATTAGAAAGCTCCTCACACCTCACGAGAACATGGCCCAGGCCCTCATCACTCGAATTACAAAAAGGACAAGGATACTGCGCTTCCGGACCACCACTTTTCCTTTTCCAAAAACTTTTTCCAAGTACTGGTAGACAGTTTGCTCTTGCCTGGATCCACAAACGAATAAATTTTACTGGGATTTTCAACTTTAAATAGAACTCAGTACCATAACACTCTTTAATTTCCTGATACAGTTTCAGACTAGATTACTTGTGAAGATCATTCCACCACAACTGAATCTGTTGGTCTTCAATTATTGATTTTAATGTACCTAGAAATTCACTGGTATTTAGATTGCGGCCTTTCCCTTCATTCCATATATAGGAGAACCCGGTTTCGTCTAGGATCCGTTTTATTCTATTATTTATTCTATTACTTCCTCTTGGATGCTAACATATCCGCGTAAGCTTCGTTCTCCAGGCGCTCGGATGGCAGATCCAGTATCTTTAGCCAGTAGCGAATCATCTGTCTTTTTCTGTTCCGATCCAGAGAAAAGAGTCCTAGGTCACCGGACTTAGGACTAGCGAGGGGGTTGTAAGGTGCAAACCATAAATCCTTTTGAAATAATGCAACTGAATCTTTCCAAGCATTTCGCGGCATCTGCCCCCCATATTTCGCATCCATAATGTATGACAGACATAACCTTTGAGTTGAAGATCTGTTTATGTAGGGCAAGGTCTGTCAGACCCATTAGGCTATTATTTCTGAAAATGGAGAAGATTGCAGCCTTTCCTCGGTATGCTAATTTAGAAACATGGTTTTTCCAGCCCCCGTTTGCTGAAACAATGAAACCAAGATATTTAGTTTCTTTAACCGTTCTAAGTTTTGTTCCCTTGTAGAAAAATACACTCTACTGTTTCTTGCGAATATTTTTCTTCAACACAAGTACCTCTGTTTTTTCCTTGACTTCTAGCTTTTTGCTCTCCATGTATTCCTCTGCTAGGTTTAGTAGGGTCTGTAGTTCTTGTGCCGATTTTGCTATGAGGGCTAAGTCATCAGCGAACAGAAGCAGTGAAAGAGCTCTCTCGCCAAGTTTCACCACAGGCACTCACTTCTTTTCATGAAAATCAATGATATCATTAATAAATATGGAAAATAACTTAGGCGACAGTGTGCTACCCTGCTTTACTCCCATCAAACTCAAAAACGGCTTAGATAACCCTTTACCAAACACTTTAACACTTTAACACTTACTTAACACTTTTTTATATAAGACTACATTGAAGCCAACAATTTTATAAAAGGCAATGGTAGTCCAAGCTCCACCAGGCACCTGATTACTCGATCAACATAATCAAATGCTTTACAAAGGTCTAAAAACGCAACAAACAGCTCACCATCACCCTTACAATATTTTTCTATTAATGCATTTAATATGAACACTCTATCTACTGTAGAATAACCTTTGCGAAATCCCCCCTGCTCTTCTCTAATAATTTTCCTCCCTTCCAACCAAACACCCAATCTACTATCCAAAATTCTCTCTGAAAATTTTCCAGCACTATTAACTAAGCTAATCGGCCTGTAACTATCACATCGACTAGTGTCACCTTTCCTAAATAGCGGGAAAATAAGCGAAAGCCTCCATGGTTCCGCCATATTTTTGGTTTTTAACCATGTTAAAAAGTCCAAGTATAAGTGGCAGCAGCGATAAACGTAGAACCTTGAAAGCTCTTGTGGGTATCCCAGCCGGCCCCGGGGCTGAGCCTCCTTTTGAGCCAGCAATCGCTTTCTCGATTTCTTCTCACTACAGGGTTACACAGGACATAGTCGTCTTCCTTCAAGGGAAAGTAAGCTCCATCTTCCTCTTGTGTCCCAATAATATTGGGTAGAGCTGTAAATAAGTCTGGCTCATGGGAATGTTTGCTCTGTTGGTTTGAATAATACTCTTCCCAAGTCTGTGCTTGGGAGCTTTCCACTCGAAATCAGTAACATGATTTGATGAAACGAAAGGTTCGCTACACAACTTCAGATAATCCTCTCTGACATGGGCTATATAACTCCACTTCACTTCGCTCACCGTGGGGCTCTGGCTCGAGGACAAGCGAAAACCATCCTTATTGGCCTCAGGCAAGAGTTCTACGGAGCTTTCCAAAATGTAATGTCGTATTCATCAATCCGGCCTAAGGTCCACACTTTCCGTAAAATCCCTTACCAATTACTAGGATTAAAATGTAATCGGCGGCATAGGCTCTCGCAACACAAAAATGTAAATAGGTAAAATTAAAAGAATGAAGTTTCCCGGATAGGCCTATCTACAAGACACAGTTGTCTGGATCAAATATTAAATTTGTGGGATCCCATCGTAACCTTTGGTCTTGTTCTTTTTACCGTTAATTACGCGAGTATATCTTTGAATTCCGCCAGGGCTTCTAGCAGATGGGCTGACGGCAATAATTAGAACCCCACCAAATTTTGTTGACAGTTCTGTTTGGAAATCTTGATTGGTCGGAACTGGATTATCCTGAATATCGTCAAGTTATATAGCTTGTTACACGGGGCCGAAACAGTGGCCAATTCTCCATGAGCGGCTGATTTACCCGCGTACTTAGTGGTTTAAAAAAAAACAAACAGCGGTCGATCTTCCAAATAGGCGCGTATTATTGAGGTAAGGTGAATTCTCGGAATGCGACCTTTGATGTCTCAAGGGATAGTATACAAACCGTATTTAGGGGAATTAGGTCAAACTTGGTGAGTGTTAGGTCAATCCAGTTCGAATTCTGTCAGACAGATGTTGAACATAGCATGGTTTTTATATTAAGTACCGAGGATTACTAAACGATTTCGAAAAAGGTACATCAGTGGATGTTCTGTTTCTGCTTGATTTTTGTTTTGTTATTAAAAAAAAAAAAAAAAAGTAATTTGAATGATTTTCCCATTCAGCCCGCACTAAAAATTGACTAAAAAATAATAAAAGTTGCATTCTATTTTTGTATTATTTATTTTATTGATAATTATCCCTTATGTTCTCATTTAAAAACGAAAATATTTACATTAATGTTATTTGCTTTATGAGTTCAAATTACTAAGTCGCCTGAAATCTGTCAAACTGTATTTGGCTGTGACACACCCACAAGATGTGTTGTGTTAATTTCATACATTTTGTTACAAACAAAGAGAATATTCGAAATTTCGGAAGTTTTGCAGTTTTGCAACAGTTGATCCGTCGTATTGGACAGGTCAGCCGCTGTTTACGCGTTTCTTTCGGTCCCGTGTGAACAAGCTTTTAGATTGAAAATCCTAAATTACAGTATGCTGATCATCCCAAAGGGTTTATAATCCTCATCGATCACCATCACGTGATGAAAATCCGCACGTGGCTGAGTTTGGATTATTTTTTAACCGCTAATTACACGCGTATCATCTTTGAATTCCACCAGCGCTCCTAGCAGATAAGCTGCTGGCAAAAGTTTACAGACTAGCTCCCCCCACAGAGGCCGTTGGACCCCTAAAGAGACACAACTAGAATCCTAGCTCTTAGTTCCAACCAAGTTTGGTTTGGACCCGACCATCCTTTCGGGTCTATTTGCTGATGATTGAATTCTGGAAAGCCCAGCCCTCCCCTAGCCTATGGGTCGGATTGCAACCGGACTTGTTTATGTCTATTTCAGGTACTCAGCTTTATTTGGGTACAAAATTCCATAGTCCTCGCTTTCTTATGAGTGCCCGAAATCGAGATCCCGCAGACGCACAAACCAAAGCCAAATTTTAACAGATAGCAGAGACAAAGTTGGGGTGTCATCTAGCGACTTTAAATCAAGTGTTGGCGGACGCAAAGGGGAGCAGGCAGAAACTTTATTGTTATTTTGAACTTAAACATGTAAAAAAAAATAAAAAACTGGACAATATCCTAAGTTGGAAGTTTGACATGGAAGAGACACAAATGTCCGAAACTACAGGGTCACGACGCTACATGGACACGTCAGAACGAAGAAAAACAAAGGCCCGACACTATGAAGACACGTCACTACGTCGAAAACGAAAAGGCGTCACTACATAGACACGACGGTATGTCGAACGACGCTACGTAGACACGAGGGTACATCGAACGACACTACGTAGACACGACGGTACATCGAACGAAACTACGTAGACACGACGCTACGTCAAACGACACTACGTGGACACGTCACTATGAGGACAAAATCGGACACTACGTCGAAAATAAAAAAGTGTCTACGTAGGGTCGGTACCTGTACCGTCGTGTCTATTTAGTGTCAGTACTTGTACCGTCGTGTCCATGTAGTGTCGGTACTTGTACCGTCGTGTCCATTTAGTGTCGGTACTTGTACCGTCGTGTCCATGTAGTGTCGGTACTTGTACCGTCGTGTCCATGTAGTGTCGGTCTTCGTACCGTCGTCTCTCTGTACTGACGTGTCCATGTACTGACACTTTTTTCGTTTCGATATACTGTCGTGTCTTCTTAGTGTCGTGTCTACGTAGAGACATCATCCCGTAAAAACTTCTCAATGTCCGCAAATTTTGCAACTGAAAAACTCAATTAAATATTCGCAAAATTGAAATATTCGGAGGCCTCTCGAAAATTGCGAATACTGCAATTTACTGAACTGTTACGCAAAATTGAAAAATAGAGAAAAACAGAAGAATGTTGCGAATTTTCGCAAGAAAATGCAATTTTCGCCGCAATCTTCGTGTGATTTTCGCCTCCATGGCTACTCAGTCAGACCTTGTGAGCAAAATCTTAGTCAAAGCTTGCATTTCGAGCCAAGTAAAGGGTGATTTCGAAAGGAAGGACGCACACGATAAAAAAAAAAGAAAGAAAGGGGTATCATTTGTGATTGGAGATTATATTTCATTTAATTAGTAGGTTGGGAAAAATGGGATTGTCATGGACCGCAGCTTGATAGTCTTGCAAATTAGATTCTTCTATTGCTAAACGTGATGAACATTGGTGTTGAATCAAAATAACCTATCCTCAACTACCTTAAACAATAAGCTTAGCAGAAAATAGGGGTTTCCTACCTATGAAACCCTCGTACACCAGGTGTCAGTCAGGTATGCATACTAACTTTTTAGTATCAATAGGCAATATCGGTCTGCAACATCACCGGGTGATGAAGCAGGGGTGTCACGACTGGGGGGTAGGGGGACCGATGGGGATGGGGGGGACCGAAAATGGCATTAAGAGACATTGATTGTTCAATTGTCCATCCATATTTAATATATGGATGTTCTGTGAGTAGTATTAATAAGGTGAGGACCCCTGATCAAATTTATGCTAATGAGCTAAAGTTACCACGGGGAACCCCCGTCGAGGTACACCCAAATCCTAACCCCTGATTTTTTTTTTTTCCAAGTGATTAACCCCTCGCGTGCACCTGGGATTGGTTCACCGAGCACCAGGGACTGGCTCACACACACCGAGCACCAGGGATTGGGTCACCCATGTGTCTATCCCCTCCTTTAACGAGTACACCAGTGAGAAACCCCTCGCGTGCACCTGGGACTGGCTCACTCAACCCCCTCCCCAACCGACGTTAGTACACCCAGTGAGTAACCCCTCACTTACACAGTACACCAATTTTTCCAGTGAGCAACCCCTCATTTACCAATTACACCTTTTTCGAGTGAGCAACCCCTCATTTGCAAAGTACACCTTTTCCCAGTGAGTAACCCCTCACTCTACATCAGTGAATAGCCCGTGACCTACCCTAGCATTTGCTTCTTTGGAACACCATGAATCAACCACTTGGTCCAAGTCAAAAGGCTTTCACTACCTGGGATCGAACCAGGAACTCGTGTCTCACGCTCTACCCGTTGAGCCATGGACGGGTATACGTAAAAACTGAACGAAGCACTAGCTGGTGTCTTCAGGGGTAAATTGAACAATAGATGGCTCCGCGATCCAACGCGCAGCACCTTCTGCAGGAAACGACCAAAGGATGAGCCAAGTCAAAAGGCTTTCACTGTCTGGGATCGAACAACGGACCTCTTGATCTCATGTCTCACGCTCTACCCATTGAGCCATGGACGGGTACAACTATAAACTGAACGAAGGACCAGTAGATATTTTTAAATAAAAGTAAGACATGGGCGTTCAGTACACCAAGATTGTTAAAATGAAAGTTCAGGTTCATTTCATTTCTCTTTTTCAGTCACGAAACACACTGATCTTCTTTTTCACTTAAAATGCCTTTAGGCCACTTTACCCTTCCGAGAATCTCATACCAAGCAATACATTTTTAGGTCCCAAAGGGGTCTTCAGAATAAATAGTCGTATCATCTTCAATAGTACCTCTTGTTTAGCCGCAAAACCCCACACAATCCTTTCGAAACTACCCTCATCTTACTTTGTCAAGCTCTCGGACAGGTCATGATTTTTGGACCATGCTTCCAATGAGTCCTAGTATCTTTTCAATGGCCCAATCATTTCCTATTATGCTTCTTTTTTTGGTAAGATCGTCAAAGTTCGTATCTTCACCGTGCAGTGCAACTTTTTTTTTTCTCATTACCACTAAAACATTGACCTTCTTTTTACTAAAACTGCCTTTAGGTTACTTTACTCTTCCGAGAATCTGTATCCCAGACAATACATTTTCAAGTTTCAGAGAGCCTTTGAAATAAATCTTCCATCGTTTCCCGCAATTCCCTAATTTCAGACTCATTACCCCACAATTACTAAAAACTGCTAATACAACATTTGGCCAAATCTTGGGTTTGGATGTGAACATTACAGTTTTCAAACCGAAAAGGAAACAACTGCGCTCTGTCGGCAGTGTTAAAGGTCAGTTGCTGGCTGAGGAAGAAGTCCCAATCCCACCTCGAATTGCAAAGAAGAAATCTGTAGTCCGAGTTCCAGTCTCGTCTCAAATGGCAAAGAAGAAAGCGGTTGTCCGAGTCTCAATTTCACCTCAAGTCGCAAAGAAGAAAGCTGTCGTCCGAGTCTCAATCAGGCCTAGAATCATAAAGAAGAAAACTGTTGTGCGAGCCGCATCTGTGTGATTTTGGTTGGGGAAGACTAAGATAGGAATTGTTTGGAAGGAGTGTACTGGAATTCTTATGGTATATTTAAACGGTAGGGCTTATTACATTTTCACAGTGAACGGGTTAGACTTTTGATTCTAAACTCCGAATTCAGCGATCAGGCTTTTGAGCGATGAGTGAAAAAAGCTTGTAAGAGTATGATAATAGCAGTTTTTAGTAATTGTGGGGTAATGAGTCTGAAATTAGGGAATTGCGGGAAACGATGGAAGATTTATTTCAAAGGCTCTCTGAAACTTGAAAATGTATTGTCTGGGATACAGATTCTCGGAAGCGTAAAGTAACCTAAAGGCAGTTTTAGTAAAAAGAAAGTCAATGTTTTAGTGGTAACGAGAAAAAAAAAGTTGCACTGTACGGTTAAGATACGAACTTTGACGATCTTACCAAAAAAAGAAGCATAATAGGAAATGATTGGGCCTTTGAAAAGATATTAGGACTCATTTGAAGCATGGTCTAAAAATCATGACCTGTCCGAGAGCTTGACAAAGTAAGATGAGGGTAGTTTCGAAAGGATTGTGTGGGGTTTTGCGGCTAAACAAGAGGTACTATTGAAGATGATACGACTATTTATTCTGAAGACCCCTTTGGGACCCAAAAATGTATTGCTTGGTATGAGATTCTCGGAAGTGTAAAGTGGCCTAAAGGCATTTTAAGTGAAAAAGAAGATCAGTGTGTTTCGTGACTGAAAAAGAGGTACTTATGAAGAGGATACGAACTTTGACGATGTTCAAACGCTTGGAAATAAAATATATCTGTAGCTTTTTTTCATCGTGGGATAACGAGACTTAGAAATGAGTTAATAATAATGCAAAGGATTATTTTGAAGGCTCTTTGGGACTTGAAAATGTATTGCTGGACCGGAAAAAGATCAGTTGCGCTTTGCGGTTAAGACATGAACTTTGACTATGTAAGGAAGAACAGAAGCTCAATTGGTTAAGATGGGTGGTTTAAAAGATGTTAGGATTCATTTGAAGCACGGTACAAATAATCACGAGCCATTCGAAAGCTTTAAAAAGTAAGATAAGGGTAGTTTTAATAATTGTGGGAATGTTGGAAGGATCTTTGGAATCGAAATGTATCGCAGGACCAGAAAAAAGGATGTGCGGTTAAGACTTGAACTTTGACGATACTAGGAAGAAAGAAGCTCAATTGGTTAAGATGGGCGGTTTAAAGGATACTAGGATTAATCTGAAGCACGGTTCAGACAATCCTTTTTTTGTTGAAAGCTTGTAAAAGTAAGATCAGGGTAGTTTTTAATGATTTCGCGATAACGAGAGTGAAAATAAGGGATTTGTGGGGAGAAAATGCAAGATTTATGTAAAGGATACAGTTTGCGGAGTGTATACTATTTTATTTTTATGTTTTATGGCATGTGGAGTACATTACGAGTGCTTTTTTAAACATGTTTACTCCCAATTTAAAGTTAAATGACGACATTGTAGAGAAAGTGATGTAAAGACGTAGTTGGCGGTTGAATCTCCAATAGTGCCGTTAGTTTGTTCAAGGACATAAACAGCCTTGGGCATAAAAACTGATCAAAGAACAACAGGTCTGCCAAAAGTTTACTTTGTGTATCGTTGCCCAAGTGAAAGCATGGTTATGCAATATCGTTGTGACTTTTGCGAACGTTGTATTACATTGAGTGGAAAATGTGACATTTGTCAACCTCCGATGAAAATGGATTCCAACTGTGTTCCTTGTCTGTCGACAAGATGTGAAAATCATCAAGAAAGCGATCTGGATCCGTTTTGCTTCAGCTGCATACGGTCGAGATGCCCACTACATTGTCCGAGCTATGCTATTTGCACATTTTGTCATACTTACGAAGTTTGCGGAAAGGGTCAGGACGTCCATTATGAATTCCCTCAGCCGAATGCACCGGACAGAATAGTTCAAGACGAACAAGAAGAACATGATAATTTCCTTCTTACCTTGAAGAAGTTTGAGTCTCTTCCCATCACGAATTAGAGTGAAATTGATTGTTCCGTTGAGTGAATAAAATTGTAAAAAAAAAAAAAAAAAAAAATGTGTTAACCGAGTAGAAATGCGATGGGAAGCAGTGTGGGCGGGGTAGGTCGGGCTGTTTATATTCAGGAAACATTTTTTGCAAACCCCCACTTCATCATCTAGTAGTACTGAAAGGTCGCGTCTCATTTTTATTTTAAAAATACCTACTAGTCCTTCGTTCAATTTATAGTCATACCCGAACGTGGAAAAGCGGGGAATCGGTGTGGGTGGGAGGGGTGGGGCGGTTTACATTCAGGACAAATGCGCGTCACATTGGCTCTTGACATTTTGTTATTTAGTTTATTATTAATCTTAACCTGAACCTGAACTTTCATTTTACAATCTTGTTGTACTGAACGCCCATGTCTTACTTTTATTTAAAAATACCTACTGGTCCTTCGTTCAGTTTATAGTTATACCCGTCCATGGCTCAATGGGTAGAGCGTGAGACATGAGATCAAGAGGTCCGTGGTTCGATCCCAGGCAGTGAAAGCCTTTTGACTTGGCTCATCCTTTGGTCGTTTCCTGCAGAAGGTGCTGCGCGTTGGATCGCGGAGCCATCTATTGGTCATTTTACCCCTGAAGACACCAACTAGTGCTTCGTTCAGTTTTTACGTATACCCGTCCATGGCTCAACGGGTAGAGCGTGAGACACGAGATCAAGAGGTTCCTGGTTCGATCCCAGGTAGTGAAAGCCTTTTGACTTGGACCAAGTGGTTGATTCATGGTGTTCCAAAGAAGCAAATGCTAGGGTAGGTCAGGGGCTAGTCACTGAAAGAAGGGTGAACTTGTAGAGTGAGGGGTTACTCACTGGGAAAAGGTGTACTTGGTAAATGAGGGGTTGCTCACTGGAAAAATTGGTGTACTGTGTAAGTGAGGGGTTACTCACTGGGTGTACTAACGTCGGTTGGGGAGGGGGTGGAGTGAGCCAGTCCCAGGTGCACGCGAGGGGTTTCTCACTGGTGTACTCGTTAAAGGAGGGGATAGACACTTGGGTGAGCCAATCCCTGGTGCTCGGTGTGTGTGAGCCAGTCCCTGGTGCTCGGTGAACCAATCCCAGGTGCACGCGAGGTGTTACTCACTTGCAAAAAAAAAAAAAAAAAAAATCAGGGGTTAGGAACTGGGTGTACCTCGACGGGGATTCCCCGTGGTAACTTTAGCTCATTAGCATAAATTTGATCAGGTGTCCTCAACTTATTAATACTACTTCTGTGTATGCCAGTAACTTTAATTCTAGTTTTAAACGTGTTTAAATTCTATAAAATAAAGCTCTCCGTGTTTCGGGTGAGTTAAAAAATATTCGCCATACAGAAGATTGTTATCGAGACTTTAATGGGTTGAAAGTTAAACATGTAAGAGATCAGCAAATTGGTAGTTTTGTGTAGGATACAGTGTATTAAATAAATTTTCTCCGTCGTATTTTAGTATTTTTTTAATCTGAATTCAGATTACCACGATTATGATACGAGGAATAATGATAGGCTTGCTAGTGAGTCGCGCACGAGTAGAAGAGCGTCATTTATAATTGGAAATAGTGGTGTGATTGCTTAGGAATTTCCAAGTAAAACGTGTTGTTGATCTTTTATAGTTCGTTCAAGTCTACTAAATATCATATAATTGGTTTTCGACGGATTCTTTGCAATGAAACTCGACTTCATAAAAATTGTTAGGTTAACATGTGCTGCATTAGCTTAAAAAATTAGCTCACTCAATGATCTACCGGCTACAGTACGTGCTATGTCATCGGTAAATGCTGTGACTAGTATCGTGTAAATGGAAACGTAGTGTGTCCACGTACACTAGAAATAGAAGTGGACCAAGCGCTGAGCCTTGGGGCACTCCACTTGACATCATGCTTTTCCAGTAACACTGTCAACAACAACTCTGATGGATCTACTATGTAGGTATGAATGGAACCACTCAAGTGGCTTGGCGCGTACTCCTAGAACCAATAATCTTTTCATTAGCAGTTCAAAGTCGACAGTATCAAACGCTTTTTTAAGACCAATAAAGACCATAAGTGGTATAAGTCCTTTTTAAAACGACGAGTTGACAATTTCTATCAGATGGTGCATCGCATGTGAAGTTGAAAGTTTTTTTCGAAAACCGAATTTGGCACTCATTTAACATACCAAGTTTGTCCAGATATGCACTCAGTCTCTTATGCACCACCTTTTCTATTATTTTCGAGAAAATTGGTAGAAGAGAAATTGGTCTGCAGTAGTTCTTCTTTATTTCCACCTTTGTGCAGTGGTAGAACTTTAGCCCGTTTTAGGGCCTCTGGGAAAATACCCTTCTCTAGGGATACATTTATAATATAAAGTAGGAGCGGGAGAAGGTATTCAAAAACTGATCTGATTCCATCAACTCCAGCACTGTTAGATTTCAGATTATCAACAATTTGTTGCAACTCACATGCACTGCACTTTTCAAAAGTAAACGTATGCCCACAACCTAGGCCGTCCAAAAACTGGTCTTCTCCTTCTAGGCCAGTAGGATCTGCGACATCTTGTTTTATTTTAAGTCCCACATTTGGAAAATAATTTCCAAACTCATCTGCAATTTGTTGTTTATTAGAAACCTGGCATCCATCTATTACCAGACTATCAACCTCGTCTTGCTTATTAGCACCACCTTTAATTACTTCATTAATTAACTGCCATGTATCTCTAACATCTCCTTTTTTTCACGAAACTATTCACGATAATATTGGGCCATCTTTTTTCTCCGTAGGGAGTTTACTTTATTGCGCGTGACTCTATATATTTCTTTATTATGTTCATTTGGGCATTCTACGTACAGCTTATGACTCTTGTTTCTTCTCTCCATAAGTTCCAAAATTTCTTCATTAATCCAAGTATTTCTGGGGGGGTCTTTATTTTTAACTGTTTGGTGTTTAATCGGAAAACAAGCATCATGAATAGCTGAAACTATTTCCATTAGCGTATCAAACGCAGCTGATGGGTTCTCTTTCTCATCTTTGATTTTTTCCAATGACAGGACACTGATAACTTCTTTGAATTTCTGCAGGTTTTTTTGTTTCATTTCTATTTCCTTGTTCCGAAATTTCACTGCTACTTTATCGGGTCGGGATGGATCTGGATTCAGGTAAAATCGTAATACCACTAAAACGTCACTATCATCGAGATCTGGCAGTCCCATTTTGTTGCGGATCAGGTGGGTAACTTGAGTCTTGACGTTTGATCCAGGGGGCTGTTTTAACCCCTTGAATAACTGTGTATCAAGCCAGGATTCTTGATTGATGTCGTCTAGCTTTTATTCAATACTCCCGATTCTGTGCTCCAGTAGCATCACCTGATTTCGTAGCATCTTTAATTCCTTGTCCATTCGCTCAAATATGGGGTTGAAATATAATAATAACGCATCATAAATGTCGCTTACAATCGTTTCCGGAACCTTGGTCGGTACTGAGTCAGACCAAGAACAAATAAGAGCAAGAACTGCTGTCTCCCTATATCTGTCACACAACCATTCCCGACTCCCGACGCAAACGAGCGGAGGTGGATCTTACCCGGGACATCAAAAGTCGTTACCTCTACAGAGAAGGTGTAACGCAGTAAACCACTGAGGAAGAAAAATTGAATGGAGGCAGCAGTGATAAGCCTGTTCACACTGGGCTGGGCGGGCGCTGAAACAGCGGTTGCCGGCTCATTGATTCAGACAAGCTTTCGATGGGTTGACAAGAAAATTCCTAAGAATATCAAAATATACAGAAACTGCCATTTGATGCAAAGCAGATTTTACAAATGCGTCAAATTTAGTTAAAAGTACGACAAACTGTATATATATATCTTATTGAAAAACCCAAAGGCCGTATACAGGTAACGTAAGATATATGGTAACGTAAATTGTATCTTTTCGGGGTCAATTCAATTAAGTAGTGTCAATATCCAGAACAAGAAGAGATAAATTTCATTCCAGGTATTTGCTCTCATATGAGAATATCAGATGAAAACAGGCAGATTCTTTAAAAAAAAGGCCGTGTTTCAGGTTTAATAGGCTAAGGGGAAATGAACAAATATTACGCAGGTGGAATAGGCTTCTACTCTGACAAACTAACCAGAAACGTTTTGAATTGAATTTAAAAAAAAAAAACTGGGACTTCTATGTGGGTCCTAGACAAACTAGAACCCATGTGGCAAGGCCTCAGTACGAAAACCAAAGACTTTCTTTGATGGGAAAATACACCGTTGACATCGAATTATTTGTAATTAGTGAACTAAAAGACAAACGAGATAGACCAAGTTGAGGTGAACTTTCGTCTTTCGATTAACTACTGAATCGAAATCTAACTCACTAAATTGAAATGTATACAATTATACATTTCGGAAAAAAAGGAGAAAAAACACAAAATATACACTCACCTACTGGTATTATTTTGACTATTCCATGCTATTCTACCATTTCGGTAATTTCAGTAATCCTCGAAAGCCTTAATTACGTTACTCTTAGTTTACACTCGTCTGACAAAGTTAATACTACAGATGTTGAAACTCATTGGGTCATGACTTCAGTGAGTGTGCTTCAAATCCCAGTTTGCATTGTATGGTTCTCCCGAGACACATAAAAAGGGAATATCACAAGGGATTAAATCTTCATACGTATGGTCATGGTGTAACAAAAGTGACTATGGATGACCATCGTCAAGTTCGCTTTTTGTTTTTCGCATCACTAATATTCACTAATCAGACGCCAGTCTGATTCAAATCAATCAGACGCCAGTAGTTAATAAAAACGCGCACAGCGTTTTTATGGCACTTGAGCTTACTCAAGTGCCATATAGCGAAGGTAAAGTCTGTTTGTCTGTCGGTCTGTCCGCATTTTGCTAGTTTGGGCACTTCCACATGACCTAGGACGATAAAACTTAGCATACGTATCAGGGACCCAACTGGATTAACTTGAAAATAAATCACTTCCCCGATCCGACCATCGATGGGGGAGTGGCAAGATGGGGAATCCGGAAATTAGCAACATTCATAACTTTGGAACGGATAATTGGGCGTGCATTAAACTTGACAGGAACCAAGAACAAGTGTCTTGTATGTTCATTGTTCAATTCGGATCGGATCCGATAACTGGGGGCGGGGGGCTGGATGGGGACACGCAAAATCTCTTGAAAAACACTTTTTCTAGTTTTTGTCAAATCCCTACCCCTTTCTTCACACTAGTATAGCTCTGCACCTGGATGAGTCGTTCTTTCTCCACACTAGTATAGCTCTGCTCGTGGATGAGTCGTTCTTTGCTTAAATTCGTTCGGAGAGAGCTAGAGCAACCGAAGGTGGAAGGGGTTGGTATAATATGTTGTTGAACCTTAAGAGGGTTGATATAGACTCGGGGGTGCTAGGATGATGAAACTTGGCAGCAAATTAAGACAAATACTTTTAAGCAAAATATGCATTTTCATGATCCCCATGAGCCCATTACCATTTTTGCCTCAAGGGTTTTGCTTACAAATGAGGTTCTAGTTCCCATAAAGTGTGCATCTTCACCGCGAGGTCGAAACTAGCTACTAGCTGGCGAAACCCTAGACGAAACAGATGTCCGTCTCCTCGAAACGGGAAATTACGCAGCAACAATTTAAAGAAGAAACTTACTTGATATAAATTTCGAAACCATATTTAAGACCATTGAACCGCCCACCGAAGAAGAAGAGTTCTAGGAATGTCTTTTACAGTACTTTTTAGTTACTAGTGTATAATAAAATAAAATTCGACTCTGTACAAAACTCCCAAACAAAAAACTCCCGCCAACATTTTGACTATTCTTGCAAGTGCCATATGAGCTTTCATCTCTTGTTATATACCTTTCAGCACAAAAAGAATCATCCTGGACGGCTCGTGAGGGATCATTGTTTAAAAGAATATCAAGATGCACTTGATTACACGTTTTTGGTATCAAAGGGTTCTAAAATACTTGTTTAGTTTGGGTTGGGCTATGGATGACTGAGCTAAGTACTCAAATGTCGGTTGCCTGTACATGTTAAATTCTAGCTTGGGTCCTGGCCATTGGAAGCTTAAATCCTTAGAACAGCGATTGGTTCTAGGACCCAAAAGGGGTGGAGAAAGGGGTTTGTACTTTTGCTCAAACCAGTCCCCAGATGGAACAACATTCGTGTGATTAATTTTACATGTTTCTATAAGAGATTCTAAAATAGTTATTTTCTTAGGAAAATGGTGCTTCGGTCTGGCAGTAGGAATTTCTGTTGTCAGGGACCCAGCAAAAGGAATGGTCATGGCAAAGCAAAACAGCACTGGGTTTTTAAAGAAGGTGGTAGTGCCGGACAGTCGAAACTACAGGGAGTGGATGTTGCTGGACCTTTTGGGTTACGCCTTGCTGTGCCAGGGTCTGTTCGACAAACGAGACCACAAACTAGTGGACTAAGTGGTCTGCCTGCGGTTCGACAAACTACACCACGTCTGTCTCTGCAGGGTGCGCTAGGTAGTCTGTCTCGTGTTATGCGGATCATGACACGTATGAGAGACATCATGACACGCAGAGAGGACCAAGTGGTCTGCCTCCAGTTCATCTAACGATACGACGTATGCCTCTGCAACGTGCACCAGGTGGTCTGCCTGGAGGTCAGCAGACTCTGCCACGTATGTCTCTGCAAGATGCACCGGTTCCTGCAGTTGATGTTGAAGTCGCTCAACAAAGTGAAGAGCAATCAGAATCTGAAGATGATTCCTTGCCGCATAGAAAGAAATTACCTGTCCTAGTACCGTGTAAGCAGAGTATTCGGGAACTAATGGAAGCAAAATAATTAGATGTGAGGAAAAGTAAAACAGTAACCCCTCTGACTGTGAAAGGCAATGCTAAACTAAGTGCAGTCAGAGCAAACTCAGCAAGGGCATGTCAGGAAAGTGATTCGGCTGGCCACAAATCCCAGGGGCCAAGTGGAAACCAGGTACCAGTAGATAATACAAAAACACAAAAGAGATCTCGGGCTGCGAGTTTGTCTGTTTCAAGTCCGTCAGCAGCTTCCAGTACAGCTAGCATGTCGTCACTTTGTGAGAAAGCTTTTGAAAAAGCTGCAACGTATTTTGATTAAAAAGGCACAGTACATGCAGCCCATCATTTTGGAATGATGGTTGCTGAGAGAATGCAAGGCCTACCCAAACAGAACCAGGGTAAAGGTCAACTTAAAATATTGAAATCCTAAATCAATTTGACAACGAATAGTGTTCATCACTTAGCTAAAAATGACTGGATTGAATCCCATTGAGTACCATGGCTTTCTCTGACTTTTAGTGTTGTTAGGTTGCAAGATTTTTTTTTTTTATTAGTCCACAAATTTATATCTTTAGGGAAGAGTAATTTAATGTTCAGTTTAATGGTCAGATTAGAACGTGGACTAAGTTTGTAAATGCGAATGTCATAACCTAAGAGTGTTTGTAGTAAACAATAAATACAGTTTTGCATCTAGATTTTTATTAATAGTCTACAATACAACAAAATACGTTCGCAACTGTGCTTCCTTTCCTCTGTTTATATACATCTACTGATATGAAAGCTGGTAAGCTGGTGACACAAAATATTCTGCCATGACTTGACGTACGTTCAGTGAATTCGCACCCCCGAAGTTGGCTGATATCCGACCAACTGGACGCATACAAGTGCCAAGATCCTGTTGCCTCCACCTCCCATCATCTACGTTGTCACTATCAGTGTAACCCGGGGGACTGTAGCGCTTTGCAGCTGGTACGGTAAGGTCTCTGGACCGCATATAGTTGTGAAGTAGACAGTCTCCATGGACGATTTCATGTAGCATTTACATGGACAAGAAATTCCGTGGAATAGAAGGGAATTCCGGTCGACTAGAAAGAATTCTATTCGTGAAGACGACTAGAAAAACAGTCGAGCGGGACTAGAATCCTTTCATGATGAAAGGAATTCCGGTCTACTTGAAAGGAATCTCTTCGGCGATGCTAGTAAAAACAAGAGCTACGAGCTCATATGGCACTTGTACGAGTAGGCTGTACGAGAAAGTAGATGAGAACGTCACAAAATACACCCGCCATCCAAAAATGCGGTTCGGAAATGGAAATAGGATATTTAGTTTCACTCATTTCTGAGCAGTTCCGGCATCGTCTCGATTGTCTGTAGCAAATGCACATGACTGTTCAAACTTTCATCCCAATAAATCCATTTGTTTGATCCCTAGACGTGCTACACGATTTCCGGTACCCACTCTATCTCGACCTACCGTGGCCGAATCTGGTTTGGAATATAAAAAATCTTGTATACCATCTATCAAGTTTCACTCGAATCTGAGCATTTTTGGAAAGTTCCGGTACCCTCCCCCCTCCCACCAACGTTGTCGGAGCCGGTTCGGGCCCAATCTCTTAATTCCCTGTTCCTGTCCATCAAGTTTTACTGAAATTGGAGCTTAGCCTATCTGCAAGTTTCCAGTACCCCCCCCCCCCTACCTTGGCGGAATTCGGCCCGGACGCCAAATAACAAATCTAGGCCGCATAAACTCGGCACTGTCGAATTTGTATCTCATTCGGTCCATCCGTTTGGTTGTTGTGCATGTCAAAAGTCCCCCTACCCCCAATTCCCCTAATCGTGGTCGCATATGGTTCGAACGCATGTTTTACATGTCGAGGCCATCGATTCGTATCACCCATAAAGTTTCACTCGAATCAGACCACTCGTTTGCAATTTATAGAAGTCAATTTCCATATTTCTCTTCTCGTGCTCCCCAAAAAATGCTCGGATCCAGGAACGGAAGTTTCCGGGGGTATGTTGTGTCAGGTTCTTAAGTCAAGAAAATTCGGGTCGCAAAAATGCCTGCAAAGTTTCGTTGTCGTTTTACATCTGGAACTATTGTAACTCACGACTACCGGAATTCCAGGAAACCCCTCCAACTCCCCCCACAGAGCCCCGAAACCATCTGGCTCCTTCAATTTCATCTAGGCCCAATGCTTGTTCCATCCAATAAGTTTCGTCCCAATCCCTCTGCTTTTAGAGTTTCTCGAGTTCCCCCCCCCCTCCATCCCCACAGGTATCGGACCCGACCCGGACGTGACACTGAACGTCCGAGGCGATAGCTCACCAGACAAGTTTCATTCAAATCCGATCACCCGTTCAAAAGTTATGCACGCCACTAGATTCCGGACTCCCCATCCACCCACTCCCCCCACGATGGTCGGGTCGGGGAAACGGCTGTTCTCAAGTCAATATGTTCGGATCCCTGACATACCTGCCAAGTTTCATCGCCCTAGGACATCAGGAAGTATGCCGAACTCGCGGGATCGCTAGAAATCCGGACCCCGACCCCAACTCCCCCACAGTGCCCTGATCCGGTCCGGTTATGTCAATGACGTGTCTAGGACTTGTGCTTGTCTTTCCCACCAAGTTTCATCCCGATCCCTCCACTCTAAGCGTTTCTCAAAATTTCCAGTTCCCTCCTCCAACTCCCCCCAGTGTCATCGGATCCGGCCCGGATTTAAAGTGAGATGTCTGAGACACGAGGTCATCCTAAATATCAATTTTCATCAAGATCCGATCACCCGTTCAAAAGTTATACACGCCACTAGATTCCGGACTCCCCATCCATCCACTCCCCCCAGTATGGTCGGATTGGGGAAACGACTGTTCTCAAGTGAACCTGTTCGGGTCCCTGACATACCTGCCAAGTTTCATCGCCCTAGCACATCAGGAAGTATGCCGAACTCGCGGGATCGCTAGAAATCCGGACCCTCCCCAACTCCCCCAGAGTGCCTGGATCTGGTCCGCTTATATCAATGACGTATCTAGGACTTGTGCTTGTTCTTCCCACCAAGTTTCATCCCGATCCCTCCACTCTAAGCGTTTCTCAAGATTTCCGGTTCCCTCCTCCAACTTCTCCCAGTGTCATCGGATCCGGTCCGGATTTATAGTGGGACGTCTGAGACACGAGGTTATCCTAAATATAAAATTTCATCAAGATCCGATGACTTGTTCGCAAGATAAAAATACCTCAAATTTTGGCTTCCCCCTCCCTCCACTCCACCCCCAGATGGTCGAATCGGGGAATTGACGATTTCCTATTTAATCTGGTCGGGTCCCAGAGACGCCTGTCAATTTCCATCGTCCCAGCACATCAGGAAGCACGGAACTCGCGGGATCACTACAAATTCGGACTTCTCCCCCCCCCAACTCCTCCAAAGTGAGCGGATCCGTTCCGGTTATATCAGCCATGTATCTAGGACTTGTGCTTGTACTTTCCACCAAGTTTCATCCGGATCCCTCCACTCTAAGTGTTTTTCAAGATTTCCGGTTTCCCCCTCCAACTCCCCCCAATGTCACCGGATCCGGTTTGGATTTAAAATGGAGGGTCTGAGACACGAGTTCCTTCCATCTATCAAGTTTCATTAAGATTGGATAACCCGTTCGTAAGCTAAAAATATCTCATTTTTCCGGATTCCCCCTCCCTCCACTCCCCTCTAGATGGTCGGATCGGGGAAGCGAGTATTTCTAATTTAATCTGGTTCAGTTCCTGATACGCCTGCCAAGTTTCATCGTCCTAGCTTATCTGGAAGTGCCCGAACTAGCAAAACCGGGACCGACAGACCGACAGACCGACAGACCGACTGACGGACAGAAATAACAATCGCTATATGGCACTTGAGTAAGCTCAAGTGCCATAAAAACAAAAAAAAAGTCTGGCTAGCTTTTTGAGAGCAACAGTCATCAGTACTAATGTCATAAATGCTTTCAAAACATTTGTTTTTAATTTGCAAGTGAATTTATTTTTGCAAGATTTTCTGGTTTGAAGAATATTTTATTTCCCTCTGCGTGTAAACATAATCTTGTCACCAAGATCGGATTCTGTTCAAGTTTTCCTATACTTATAACGCTGCATCAGTAATATTTTCATGCAAACCAGCAATTGGCTTGCGGAAGATTCTCCACTTCATCGCTAGGATGCCAAAAGCATTCTCAACCACTCTCCTCGCTCTAGCTTGCCTGTAGCTGTGTATCTTTCGATCACTGATGCTTCACCTATGGTTTCGCTCGGCTCGGCTGTCTTCATAACTTCTTGCGTAGGAAGTAGATAAGTAGATAAGTATTGGATGGATACGTCTCATCACCTAGAAGAAAATACGGGATATCAGGCCCTCCTGGTGTAACTGGATCTGCTGCAGGAAAGTCCAGTCCTCCATTCTCAAGAAGCACACCTAAACTTGAGGTGCTGAAGATACCTCCATCATTGTCAGCAACTGGTGCTCCGATTTCCAGAAGCGATAGTCTGCATCGCAAAGAGCAAGGAGAACTATCGAAAAGAAAGACTTGAGGTTTCTAAATTCACTTCCAGACTTGCTATGACACTCTATGGCAACTGGTTGCCATCAATGGCACCAACAAAATGTGGAAAGTTCCATTTAGCTTCAAAGCTAGCTGCAACCTTTTTCCACATTTCAGTTGTAAAGTTGGGCTCGAACTCTGGCTTAAAAATGGTTACGAGGGCACAACAGGTCTCCTTTACTATTTTTGAGGCGGTCGATTTTTCAACACGGAAGCCAAAGCTTAGATCATGACGTGACAGACTTCTGCCAGAAATCGCAATTTTACAGCAAGCCTCATACCTGGCTCAATAGCTTTCCTGAACTGCGTATCCTTTTTCGTTAGCACACACATAGTAACAGCTTGTGTAGAGACTTAAGTTAAGTTGCAATAGTTGTTCTTCCAGAGATGCTCTGCATGAGGAGAACATCATGTTATTGCTCCAACTGTGATGAACTTTCAAATTTGTGTGACCTCAAACATGGTTGAGTGTCTTCAAACCATATACATAGGCTTTCTTGTATCATCATTCAAGTTCAAAAGCTTTAAAGTTTCAAAAGTCTCCTGTACAGGAGGGGTATCCAACCTCGAATTTATATGACCTCGAACTTGGCCTGAGAAAACTTTACAAGGACATTTCTGTGCAGTCCGAAACAGGTCCTGGGTCACTCAGGCTTTCCTTTTTGAAAGTAGGATCTTTTTAGGACTGAACTGAAATTTCCTTACAACCTTTTTAGGCCAGGTTCGAGGTTGTGTAAATATGAGGTTAGATATATTACATTTTTTTTTTTTTTCAAATAAGGCCAACATGGGCCACAATATAACAAAAACACACTGAACAAACAAACAAATGCAATTACCAGGTCACTTACGTGACTCCCGTCAAAAGCCCGGCATACAACTCACGAGTCCACGCAAGCCATACAGGCAGAGAAAGCCGCATCTGAGGCCCACAAAGGATCCTAAGAAGTGGGCTAGGGGATCGGAGGATCCTGGTTTGAAAGGAAAGAAATGACCGCCTCCGAAGTTCACCAAAAGATGGAAGCCCTTCACCAACAAACATTCCCGATGCACTATAATTCCAAGGAAGACCGTGAAGCCACCAGAACGAATTAATATACATTACCCGAAAGGAATTCTCATATTTCACACTGACATTACAAGCAAGAGGAAGGCAGTAAAGTGGCGTGCAGTAAGCCGTGAAAAGAAAACTCTTTACCGGGGCCTCGCAGCTACCAATCCTCCTTATCACTATATTTGCTCTGATAGATAGAGACCTTATAAGCGAAGAAACATGCGCTTCAGCAATCATCGAGGATGAAAACTTGAGACCCAAGTATTTGAAATGCTGGACGACATGAATCTTTGAACTAGATACTACAGCATATGGGATAATTTTCAAATGAAGACCACGTGGAATAAATGCCATACACAGCGTTTTCTTCGTGTTGAAAACGACATCATGCATCAAAGCAAATTCATCACAAACAGCCAGTAGCTTATTCAGTGCTGCTACTGTTGGAGCAAGAACGGCTAGGTCGTCAGCATAACTAAGGTTTTTGAAACACAGCCCTTGTATGAAGCAACCAACTCCAGTTCTAGCCAACAACAAATTCAAATCATCAACATACAGGTTATACAATAACGGAGATAGCACATCTCCTTGGCGAACCTAATTACACCACTCCACTTCACTCGGAACTGATGTGTCTGAAACCAAGCAGACAGGGTACCAGTTACCCTAGGGTCAATACCCCTCGAGATCATGCAGAAGCTTCTCGTGGTTAACCCTGTCAAACTCAATCTTTGCGCACAGTTCTGACTCAGGACTATCATGCTTCATTACGGTGATGTGGTTTCTTGAAAAATCAATCATGGTTTGAAAGTTATACAGGAAATCAAGCCCAAAAAAGGAATGAAAATTTCAATCCGTTTGTGATTAGAAAGTCAAAATTTTTTGTTTTTTTTCCAACAGTCACTTCTAGACTTATTTTACCTGTTATTTCAAGGGCGTGTCCAGAAATAGACGAAACATTTCTATCGTTTGGGTGTATTTTTAGATCTTTTTTGCGAAGGAATTGGGGAATTAAGGACGCATTCACGAGGCTCACTTGTGATCTTGAATCTACGATTCCGCGAAATCTTTGACCCAAGACTTTAGCCGGCAAAAATAAAGGAAAATTCCCGGTACTGTCTACTGTATAACAAAAACAGTCACTTATCTGGGGCTTATTGGCACAAGTTTTAGGAGTAGTCCACCTGTTCATCTCCGTGCCGTCAACCGAAAATCCTCTCTCCTCTTTAATTCCTCTCCTCTCTGGTCCTATCTCCTTCCACCGGTCCTCCAGGTATCCCTCTGCTGGTCATTGCGTCCATAATTGTCACGGAATGTTACTTGTCGGGCATCCTGTCATGGTGTCTCTCCTTCTGAATGCTGGTTGGCGATCTTGCTGATAGTTTCTGTATCCTCCTCGTCTGAGGAAAGGTGCTGAATAGTAGTTTTGTTGGTAGGTCGGTGTTATACGGCAAAACTTTGCGATATGTCCAATCATGTTGCAGTTGTAGCATGTTCTGTTGTCAGTGTTCCGGTAATCGGGTTGGTGGTCGTAATCACGGCGTGGTCCCTGTTCTCTGGAAGCTCCTCTCGATGGCCTTGACGAAGATGTCGGTCTTGGTGAAGTGCCGGCAAAATTGACAGTTGCGCTGCGCTCCCTGATTGCTTCTTTGGCCCTTTCCACGTTCATGGCCATGTCGACGGCCTCATTGAATGTCGACAAGGGCAGTAGGACTACTTGATTGTACAGGTCGGCCTTAAGACCTTTCAAGAACATAGTCAGGAGTGCCAGTTCTTCATATTGTTTTGCGTCGGCTGACGTGGCCCTCGGGTAGTGGGACCTGATTGTCTGCTTTATTCTTTGCGCGTATGTTGTAACTGGTTCTGAGCGACATGACTCTTGTCAAACTGGTCCAGAAGGTAATTTTCGAAGGCGTCGAAATTCTCAAACTCCTGACCATCTTCTAGTCCTTCGACGATGTAGTCCCCGAACGATTCGACGTCAATTTTCAGCAGGCAGATGTCGATTGTGTCGTCGATCGAAATATCCATCCGTTTTTGGAGCAGAGCGAGTCGGCTTAGCCACCGGCGAAGGCCGTCTTGGTCGTCCAGTGTCGGTGTAACTTTCAGTGGGTCGGTCGGCAGCTTGCTGGTTCCACTGGTTCTTTTGTCGTCAGTCATTTTCCTCAGATTGATTATACATTTATCACTGAGGTTCTGTTTCTTTTCACTCACATAGTCATTTAGTTACGTTACAATTTGTCACGGAGCAGGAGGATGGGAGAGGTTCCGAGATGAGCGAGGCTATGGTTTACGTCACGGAGTGTTAGGGGCACAATATTTCTTTTTCTTTTTCTTCCTCATTTTCGTATGCACTGGGTCTGTAGTAGAAAAGCCTCACTCACCTTATATTATCACAGGTCGCGCCAATTGTTAAGGTGCCCTCCTGCTCGTTTGGTTCTCACTGGATGGTGATCACAAGATAGTGTTCCTTTATTCTCTGCAGGTAACACACTCTGAATACTTACAACAAGTGAAACATATATAAATTAAACACTCAATGACGCTTTTTACGAAAACACGTTTCCACGGGTGGGTTAGGCCTTCACTTTCACCACTTGTTCTTTTCAATACACCAGGCTCATTGCTGCAGTAAATAAACAATTAGATGACGCAACATAGGCTGAGAAATCTAGGTTTTTTATATGAATGATTTATGAATGATTTATTTGCACATTAAAGCCATCCGGCCATCATGCAACAAAACGAAACAAAAAGTAAACAATCTTACATGCGCATATACACACTAACACACTCTTAATATTTTGTATTTACACTGAATACTTTCTTAGCACTAAAAACACAATTATCTATCTCGCTAACACAGCTATGGTAGTCAGAATAGCCTTATTTGCAAAAACCGCCATTATTATAAAAGGCTAACCATGTTAAGTCCCTAATTTGTGTTTGTATTGTTTGTTTTCTTTTTTTATGAGAAATTTTATAGTCTTTGTTTGCCACTAGTTAGCCACGCTAAAAAGTCACAAATTCTATTGAATTGTAGTTATTTTAATGACCGTAAATTCTTCTGTAATTGCAAGGTTTGATAATAATATAAGTATAATAATAAGTATGGTGGTGTTTTACTCATTGTAACATAATTTTGTTCTTTACAGGATATTGAACGGATCAACTGACCAAGAAGCAGGTCCGGATTGCAAATAGCCTAAGAAAAGAGGAGAAATCTGACTTCTTGTTTTGTGCCAAACAGCTCAGTGATACATTGAAGAAAGTAAGAGACAGGCACTATTGGCCTCTGATGACTACAATGGCAGCATCTAAATTTATGGTGGCATGCAGTGAGAATGTAAATATCATAAAAAGATTATCAAGGGGTTTCTCAACCTTTAATCAATGGAAGAAGAGAATGTAGATGGTTACGGTTTGCCAAAAACGGCTGCGGTTGCCAACAGTCCAGAGGAGAAAACTGATCGAGTTTTCTATGTGAGTTTTGTGCCAAACACATGACATCGCTCCTTTGTGAGAGGCAAAAATGTTAGACAAGCTAAGTGATTTGCTGCAAAAATCTCATGACGGCAATGTCAAAACCTGTTCTTCGTGATAGCAAGCATGGAACTTGCTGGAAGAAGGTTTTTTACACTTCTAGGTCCTCAGTCGTGGTAGCTGATGGGACTTCTGACACTGTGCAACTAGGACATCAATATCAACTCCTAGTCCCATGGTGCTAAAGTAAAAATCTCAAAGTGTTGTCTTTTTATACGCTGACACTTTCCTCTTTTACCTGAAAAAGGAATATAAAGGAAGGGCAACATAATTGAACATACTTGTTCGTCTTGCTTCCGGATATAGGGGCCTTGATCTTGTTACAGAGAAGGCCAGATATCTCGATAAATGCATCAAAAAGATCTTTAAGCTGCAACCGGCAGTAGAGGTGACTGTGTATGTGAGAAGATTGCTGTTTGAACAACCTGTGATGGAAATTAAACTATAGAGTAAATGATGGTATTGTCATGATGGTCATTGCAGATTGCTGTTTGAACAACCTGTGATGGAAATTAAACTATAGAGTAAATGATGGTCATGGCGTCCATAATTATCACGGAATGTTACTTGTCGGGTCTAAGACATCACAAATCAGAGAAAACTTTTCTGTTCTTTTAAAGAAGAGTGACAGTCATACCATCAAGCTAAAACTCGAGCTAAAACTCAAAGCTAAAACTCGTCGGTTAATTAATAAAAAAAATCTAGAATGTCTAAACACAAAACTGAAATCGGTTGACTGGTCAATTGTGCTTGAGAAAGAGGATGTGAATGCGGCTACCGATTGTTTTTTGAATGAATTTAATGTAGCACTAAACGAAACTTGCCCAATTGTAAAATCTTCAAAAGGCAAATATGCCAGACCGCTTCAATCTTGGATAACACCATCCCTTTTGATATCGGTAAGACAGAAAAATAATTTGTACAGGTCGTTCTTGTCGTGTCCGAGTGAGGAAAGGAAGCTCGAGTTTATGAATTATAAAAAGATGCTGATGAAAATAATTCGTATTGCGAAGAAGAAATATTATCTTGATGCTTTTACGGAAGCTGGTAATTCTCCTAAGAAAACATGGGACCTTATTAATTCTTGCCTGAACCGATCGCAAACAACAACAGCACCATCTGAGTTGCGAGATTTAAATGGACATATAATAAATAATGAAAAGGATATTGCTGATCGTTTGAATTCGCATTTTACTTGCATTGGTAAGTCTGTAGCAGATAAGCTGCAACACGATCAGAACAATGTGAAATGCGATTATCAGTCGTATTTGAAACCTTCTTCAGACAAGTCTATATTTATGAGACCGGTGACGGAAGAAGAGCTTTCTAATATTTCTAAACTGTTAAAGAATGGACATTCGCCAGGACTTGATGAATCTTCAACAATTATTGTTAAGGAGGTACTGCCTAGTATTAGTAAAATAATGTGTCATATAATAAACCTTTCTTTTAAGGCTGGTACGTTCCCCGATTCATTTAAGAAAGCGAAGGTAATTCCTCTTTATAAAAGTGGTGATCGAGCAAACTGCACGAACTATAGACCAATTTCTATCTTGTCAGGTTTTTCCAAATTAATTGAAAGATGTATTTACAACCGAGTATATAATTTTCTTGATTCTCATGACATTTTTTCTAAGACACAATTTGGATTCAGGAAGCAACACAGCACCCAAGAAGCCATCCTAGCAATGGTTCAACGTGTACATGAATGTTTGGATAAAAAGCTTATACCAGCGACTATATTTTTGGATTTGGAAAAAGCATTCGATACAATTTCTCATGAAATTTTACTCCATAAGTTAAATCGTTGTGGAATAAGAGGTCGAGCTCTTGATTTATTTTCATCATATTTAAAACACCGGTCTCAACTCACAATTATTAACGATACTTCATCCGAAATTCTCAATTTATCGGATGTGGGTGTCCCTCAGGGGTCTATTCTAGGCCCTCTACTGTTCATAATTTATATCAACGACCTCCCAGCAGCTACAACAAATCTTAGTCTAAACATTCTTTTTGCGGATGATACTGGTTCGACACTAGCTGGAGAATCGGAAAATGAATTGCAAGCTAAATTACAATTAGTGTTTTCACAATTGGTGTTGTGGCTTAAAGCTAACCGGCTATCATTGAATGCGGCAAAAACTAATTTTATTATTTATAGTAGGACTGGAAAGAAGGCACCAACACTAACATCTATTAAGGACTTTCATACAGATATTGTAATACATAGAATGAGTTCAGCTCGTTACCTTGGAATTTATATTGATGAACATTTATCGTATAATGAACATTCCAACAGGCTAAGAATTAAATTGGCTCAGGGTGTGGGAGTAATGAATAGGCTCAAGAATTTTTTTCCTTATGAAATTCTTCGGCTAATTTATTTTGCTCTTGTTCATTCGCATCTCACTTATTGCCCTTTAATATATCTGGCTACATTTAAAACTCATCTTAAACCATTACAGATTTTACAAAACCGTGCTTTAAAGATTTTGCGAACTTTTTTACTATCACCGTCATCACTTCCTGGGGTAAGTCAAACAGAAACCATGTATATTCTGATCAATATTTTGCCCGTTTCTGAACTATTTAACTTTGCGTCATTCCTATTTAAAACAATGTATGACCGTTGCCAGTTTCCATCATATTTCCATTCAAATGATTTTTTTCCTTGCCCACTAAAGCACCAGTACGATAACCGTCATAAATGGAAGATCCGAAGTCAAAGAGTAGCTTCAGAGAGGTCTCGTTTTTCTCCATCTTATTCAGTTTTAAATTCATGGCAAATCTTATTTCCTAAAATTGATTCTACAAAATCCCTTGAAAGTATAAAAAAACAGCTGTCTCAAATTCTCATTAACAAGTTTAAGAATGGATAATTAACAGTTAGAGATTGGTTGTTTTTCATGTTTATTTGTGTGTTTTCCTCTAGTGATACTGGTTTTCAGTCACCCATCCTTCATTTTAGTTGTTGTTTTTGTTTGGAATGATTTCGCTTTGTGCTGGCGTTGTCGTGCGGTGATCTTTCTACTTAGCGTTGGGTCGATTTCGTTTTATTGATTTTCTCTTATGGAAGGGTCTGAACTATTCGATGATTTTCTTCTCTCCGGTTCAAACCCTGAAATAATTGTAAGTGCAGAGTATAGTATTGTTAATGTTTATGTATTACATAAAGTAAGAATAAGAAAACCTTGAACCTTGAACCTTGAACCTTGAACCATGAAACGGCCGAAGAAGCGCCTAAAAATGATCTCCACTTACATCTTTTCCCACTAAAAAAGGAGCTCCTATGACTGCCAGACCATCGACATATATTTTTTTGTTCACTGCCTGCTTGCATTTTTGCAATTTTCCGTATGGGTGCAAGCTCACGACCCAAGACCTGTCTAGAGTAAATGATGGTCATTGCGTCCACAATTATCACGGAATGTTACTTGTCGGGTCTAAGACATCACAAATCAGAGAAAACTTTTCTGTTCTTTTAAAGAAGAGTGACAGTCATACCATGAAACGGCCGAAGAAGCGCCTAAAAATGATCTCCACTTACATCTTTTCCCACTAAAAAAGGAGCTCCTATGACTGCCAGACCATCGACATATATTTTTTTGTTCACTGCCTGCTTGCAGTTTTGCAATTTTCCGTATGGGTGCAAGCTCACGACCCAAGACCTGTCTATTTGAACCCATTGGACCACGGATGGGCCGATGAGATAGACGGGGGACTAAAAGCAGTTGCAACTGATGGGCCATGTTTGTCAGACAGTGCGCTGTGCATGCAAAAAATCTTGCAGCAAAAAATGCTCATGGCAACACTGTTAGCGATTTAGCCGAAAAATAAGATCCAGTCCTGACAGCACGAGTGCGTCTAGACTATCAACAGTCTTAAGACTCGGTTATAGTACCGCTCTCAAACAAGTAAACTTGACAGCACATAATTTGTCTGGCGTACTTATCTTTGAGTGTGCTGCAACCAATGTCACGAAAATTACTGCCTACTATTGGCAGAATCTCGGACTTAACCTAGTCCCTGCTTCTAACTATTCTTTATTCCTCAGATTTAATCTTCATAGATACTAATTACTTATGTTTTATTGAAGAGAGTATTCAATCATTTTCGATCATGATAATGATGATAATCTTTGTGGACACAAAACAAATCAGAGTTCAGAGAAATTGACAATTCTCCCAGACAGAGTGATCAGTAAAAAAGAAAAAGACTTTGACCCTACCTGAAAAAATTCCACAATTCTGATTCCGAAATCAGTTTTGATGCTGGAAGTACCCAGGTACTGGAAGTGGAAACGAACCTCTGAAACAACGTCAGACCAACGTCTGCTTCTGCTGAGGTGAAGTGTTCGAAACAAAAACAATAACAAACGACCATAACAAACAAAGCAACATGGAATAATAAAAGCAATCGGCCCAGCATGGAACAACAAAAACAATTCGCCAAGTTGCAATCACCGAATTCTGAAATTCCTCATGTTGCAGTTATCGAACTCTGAAATTCTCGTGCGCTCATAGAGTTCCCGAAAATGTCGGAAAAGCCAGCAGTGAAGCGGTGAAACAAAACATCACTGTGCGGCATGTAACCATGGACTTGATGAGAACTCCTGTGCTTTACAATGTGACAATTGCGACAACTGGCTGTGTATTAAGTGTCTTGACATGCCCAAACCTGAATATGTCCTGTTCAACAAGATGACACGGCGCGTCGTATGTATCTGGGTATGTACAGTTTGCAAAAACACAGATCCGAATGTCGTGTTAATCGCAGCCAAAAACACACCAACTCTTGACCAGATCCAGAGCGTCATAACCACATCGATGAAGACCGTCAGCGATAAAATCACCCCACTAGGTGAGCTTCAGGACTTAAGAAAAAAAAGGGGTCTGTGACTCATTTACAGAATACGGACAGACGGTAGCAGACGACACCACTGCTCGCATCCAAATCATAAATGACAAATGGAAAGTGAAGTGACCTCAAAATGCAAGCTACAGGAAGTGAAAGGTGAAATAGACAATTTGGTCAGCAAAAGAGTAGCGGAGACGACTGTGGACATCAAGGAAGAAGTGCGCAAGGAAATATTTCGAGAGAGGGACAGACAGCAACTCAACATCGTGGCGTATGGTGTGATCCCACAAAGCAGCGACGCGCAGTTCTTGAAATCGCACTTGGAGACAGAATACGGCATGCCTAGTGCCGACATTTCCGGTGTAAAACGGCTGGGAACAGCAAAAGTTGACCCGCAAAATCCTGAAAACGTGCGCCAGCTCCTGTGCTCTTTACGGTCAAAGACATGACAATCAAAAGAAGCATCCTTCAAAAGTATTTCGAGCTGAAGGCAGATATTCGGATCCGGGGGGAAGCCTCAAAAGACGAAAGGCTAGAGCGTAAAGAGCTAGTGTCGGAATTACGAGAACGCACAGCGAAGGGGGAAAAAGACTTGGTGATCCAGCGTGGAAGGATAGTGACAAAAAACTTGCTGACTGCGGGTTTGAGCCCAGCCCGCAGTGGAACCGAAGCTATGACTTTCTAAATAACCCTGAGAGAGACCATGTAAATAGTGTTAGCAGTAGTAATAGCGAATCGAGTGTTCAAAGTGTATCAAGTGATTTATTAACTGTCCAAAGTGCTAAACCATCAGTAGTTGAATTAAATAAAAGTGCTGCATCCTATGAGCCCCTAAATGTCCCACCTCCACTTAATGGCGTCCGCCTTAACGAGCCTCCCAAAAGAGGTACAGAACCACCGCAAAACGGCAATTAAGGATTTTCAGCTCAAACGTGGACAACTTCCCTAAAAAGTTACAAGAGGCAACACTGTTCATCGAAGAAAAGAGTATCGAGGTAGCAGCTTTTGTTGAGATTAAGCCAAAAAATTCTAGATTTTATCTCACTGATGATTGTATTGTCATTCCTGGCTTCAAGCTATTTACCAATCTGGATGACAAACAAACAAGGAGAGGAATTGCAGTATACATCAGAGAAGATCTTGAGGTGAGCTCAGTTAGTATGCCTAATACTTACAGTCCATGGGTGGAAGGTGTATGGTTAAAAATAGATCTACCTAACGAAAGTGTGATGCTTGGGTGTGTGTACAGAAGTCCTAGTGCAACAAGTAGGCGGGAAAGTGAAAAGGAACTAAGTGAAATGATAAACAGTTTAAAACTTTGCTGCAATTCAACCCTGCTGATTGTCGGTGACTTCAACTTACCTGATGTGCAGTGGGTGGATGACACTGGTCATACGAGCTCCTCCACAGAGAGTCCATTTCTATCTTGCCTTGTAGATAATTTCCTGCATCAGCAGGTAAACTTCCCGACCAGGCTGAGACATGGGCAAGCACCATCAATCCTACACCTAATTATAATAAGCGACCCAGAAAAGTTGCAGCCTGCGAGCAGTACCCACCCCTAGGAGCCAGTGACGATACATCTGTTGTCACATCCATGCTATTGCATTCAGACGAAAACAATTACAGACTGAGCAAGTTTACAGACTATGATGCAATACGCAAGGACCTTCAGTTAATTGTTTGGGACAAACAGTAGAAGAAATGTGGGGAGAGCTCAAGCATGTGTTACTGAGACTCGAAGAAAAACACACCAAAGTGAAGTGGAATCGCAAGCCTAAGACATTATTTTTCCTGACTAAAACTGTAAAAAGACTCATAAATAAAGAAGACAGAGCCTGGAAAAGGTACAAGAAGGAGACTACGAGTGCTAACTGGGAGAACTTTAAATCCATAAGAAACAAACTCAGAAACGAGACAAGAAGCCTAGCTGAAAAATATAAAAACTCTTTAGCCAAAGATAGCAAGAAGAACCCCAAGAAGTTCTGGCAATATGTCTCTGCAAAAAAGCCAGGGAGACATGCAGTTCCAGATCTCACTGAAGAAGGGAAAAAAAAATCACAGATCCAACTGAAAAAGCAAATTTACTGAACAAACAGTTTGAAATGGCCTTCTCAACCGACGGTAGTCAGGATAATCCCCAACCACCAACTTACAACATCAGTACACGTATGGAAGAGATCAAAATCAGTGTTGACTGTGTCTTGTAGAAATTAAGGAAGCTAGATCCCCAGAAATCTAAGGGACCAGATGGGCTTCACCCTCGACCGTTGAAGGAGGTGTCAGTGCAAATTGTTGGATCACTAACAGAACTCTTCAACCTCTCACTGAAAACAGAGACCATCCCTTCAGATTGGAAAAAGGCGCATGTGACCCCTATACACAAAAAGGGAAGGAAGGACTCACCAATTAATTACAGGCCTATAAGTATTACATCAGCTGTCTACAAAATACTCGAATCTCTAATCAACAGTGCTGTAACAGCACACCTTATCAAGAACAAGCTAGAACATGAAGGGCATTCAGAAACGGTAGATCTGTGGACACAAACCTCATAGATTCATATGACTATGTGACAAAGAGTTGATATTGCACTATTTGATCTGGCAAAAGACCTTTGATAAAGTATCACATAGACTCTTGATACTCAAACTTCAGGCCCTGGGGATACATGCTTCATCTGTAGCTTGGATTAAAGATTTTCTGACTGGACGCTCTCAACAAGTGAAAATAGCAACAGGCCCAGGAAGTTCAGTCCTGTCAGAAGCCATCACAGTCACAAGTGCAGTCCCGCAAGGAAGTGTGCTGGGTCCAAGTCTCTTTAACCTGTACATCAATGATGCCCCTATAGGGATCAATAGCAAAATGACATTATATGCAGATGATTCAAAACTAATGGGGTCAGTTGAGAATCCAAGAAAGGTTGAGACTCTACAGGAAGACATTGACAAGCTCACAAATTGGGTAAGCAAATGGCAACTTCAGTTTAACATTGAAAAGTGTAAACTTGTACATATTGGCAAAAACAACCCCAAGTCAGTGTACACCATGACCGACCAAAATGGTATCAGAGCCCCTATAACATCAACAGAAGAGGAGAGAGATCTTGGAGTCCTGGTTGACATGCAATGAAACTAGCAGCTAAAGCAAACCAGACACTTGGCATAATCAAACGAACATTCACCAGCCGATCCAAACTGGTAGCTACAAAGCTTTACAAAGGCCTAGTCAGACCGAAGTTGGAGGTTGGTATGTCGGTTGCCAGTCCAGGGATAAGAAAGGACTGTGAAGTACTAGAAAAAGTACAGAGAAGGGCCACCAAATTAGTCCACGGTTTAAAAGACAGGTCTTACAGCCAGAGACTTCAAGAGGTCAACCTACCAAGCCTTACCTACAGAAGAAGAAGAGGAGATGCAATCCAAACATTCAAAATACTTGACGAACAAGTAATGCCTCAACTCTTCAACTTCAGTACAGCCGTAAGGAATAGAGGGCACTCAAAGAAGATCAGCAAGCAATCCACTAGTACCCAAGCTAGGAACCAGTTCTTCACAACTCCAGTGATCAACAACTGGAACTCCCTGTCCGGGGATACTGTCAACGCAGAAACAGTAGATGCTTTCAAAGTTAAGTTGGACAAGGAATGGTCTTCAAAAGCCTGGAAGTACGAATGGGATGCAGCGGAGTCAGCAGCCAGACATTAGCTGTCTACAAACTAATTAGAAAAACCACCAGCGACTCTACAGGAGCATTGACACCTTTGTCACTGGACAATGCGATTTAAGGCAATTTATGGTAATACAAAGATAAACAAAATATGATACATTTATGCAATACGTGGCGTCGTGGTATTGCATAAATGACCTCCTTGAAAAATGGCTAGCAGAAGCAAATGCGGACGAAGTCAAAGCAATTTGCCACAAAGAGCAATTCTTAGACTCCCTACCTAGCGATGTGCAGCAACACCTAAGGACTCGCGATTACAATGACCTTGATGAACTGGTAACAGCGGAGGACAAGTACGTGATGGCGAGGACCATAAGAAGTACAGTCCCTTCGAAAGCAAGAAAGATGACTCACCACGCAACGCCCCAGCAACTACCAAGCCTGGGGGAATGGAGAAACGCGCAACTAAAACATGCTTCAGGTGTGGCTTTCTGCCGTGGTCCAAAGAGCACATCTGTCCGAAAAAAAGACGGAGTCAGCCGGATTAGCCAAGGAAGCGGCCACTCTGCCTTTTATCCTCAAAGGTGAAATCAACGGAGTGCCAGCTCGTGTCTGTTTAGACAGCGGTGCAACCTGCTCACTAATGCACCGGAAGTTTCTACACGAAAACAATGTGCCAACGCCAACGAAGTTCGTGAAATGTATCCACGGTGATATAAGCGAGCTACCCATGGTCGACCTTATCCTCGAATCATAAGACGGCGCCCTCAAATGCAGTCTGTTCGGAATTGTCGACAACCTGCCCGAAGACGCTCAACTCAACTTCCACGACCGAAGAGTAGGGAGCGGAAATCAACCTGCGGCACCAAAACTTTAGACGATATAGCCTTCCTAGAGACAGAGGGCGGTCTTGACATCTTTGGTGGCTGGGATGAATGTCTGTTCGTAGGAAACGCAAAAGCAAAAAAAGGAAGACGCGCAAGGAAGACCGACAAAATGTCGTTCCAGAAACATGCATCAGATGTCATAGAAGGTCAGATAGACGCAAAACAGTTCACTACCATACAAAAGGCCGATGCTGCTCTGGAAAAATACAAAGAAAAAGCAAGCAACTCACCTTCGAAGTATACCGTCAAGAATTAAATCTTGATGGAGAAATCCATTCGAAAAAACAGAATAAGCTGCGAGCTCTTAGTGGTTCCGACCCAACTGAGACGCCGCATCCTCGCTACAGCCCACGACATACCCATGGCAGGACATATGGGAATCCGGAGGACTGCAGACCGCATCCGAGATCGATTTTCGTGGCCTGGACTTCATAAGGACGTCAAGGAATATTGTAGATCGTGCACTAAGTTTCAAATGACGGCACCAGTCCCCAAGAAGGAAAGAGCCCCTTTGATCAGCCTACCCACTGAGACAGTGCCATTCAGATTCATCGCCATGGACATGGTTGGCCCTCTGCGAAAATCAGCTGCAGGCAATCAGTATATCCTGGTTATCTGTGGTTACGCCACAAGGTACCCGGAAGCTGTTCCCCTACGTTCCACAACAGCCCAAAAAACAGCAGAGGCCCAAGTTCAGATCATCAGCCGAGTCGGAATTCCCGAAATAATTCTGACCGACAGAGGTACCAACTTCTTGTCAGCAGCATTGAAGAAACTCTACGAAGCCTTGCAAATCAAGGGCATACGCACGTCAGCATATCACCGGCAAACCGATGGCCTGGTAGAACGCTTCAACGGAACAATCATGTCGATATTACGAAAGTTTGCGTTAGAGGACCCAAAGAACTGGTATAAAATGCTCCCTTACTTGTTGTTCGCATACAGAGAGGTACCACAGGAGTCAACTGGTTACTCCCCATTCGAGCTCTTGTATGGACACACAGCAAAAGGACCCCTGGACATCTGCAGAGAAGCATGGCTAGGAACCGTCGAGCCCGTGGCAAACGAAAATATCGAAGAAATGCGCGACCGATTGACCCGATACAGATCCAAGGCATCTGAAAATGTAGCAGAAGCTGCACTGTCGCAGAAGGAATTCTACGACCAGAAGTCTACTGTTCGTTCCTTCAACGCTGGTGAAGAAGTGTTGATACTGTTGCCAAAGGGAGGTAACAAATAGAAGGTACACTGGCAAGGCCCGTTTACAATAAAACGGGAGCTCGGCCCTGTCGATTATGAAGTCGAGACAGCCGGGACACGACTACGAAGCAAACCTTTCATGTCAACCCACTGATGAAATTCACCAGAAGGGAAGTGGCCGAAGCTATCGGAAGCACAGATGACATAGAAGAGATCATAAACCCTCCCATAAAAGGCACTGGGAATATTGTTGTAAACTGTTCCCATCTACCAGAAGAAGTTGGAGCAATGTACAAAGCGCTGTTGGAGAAGCACCGAAGCGTGTTCTCCGAAACTCCTGGCAAAATTAAGGGAACGGTCCATGAAATCATCACCGAAGGTCGACCATACCACGAAGCACCCAGACGCGTTCCCGAAGCTCACGAGAAGTCATTTACCGAGGAGGTAGCGGAGATGAAGATACTCGGTATCGTACGCAGGTCAAAACGACCCTGGGCTGCAAACTTGGTGCTCGTAAAAAAAAAAAGACGGAACCGTGCGTCTTTGCATTGACTTCAGAGGACTGAACAAAGCCACAAAGTCTGATGCATACCCCCTCCCTCACATCGAAGACTTGCTCTACCAAATTGCACCAAAACGCGCATATCAATATTGGATGCGCGCAAATGGTACTGGCAGATTCCTTTGCACCCAAAATATTGTGAGAAGACAGCCTTCCATACTCCTTAAGGGCTCATGGAGCTAACCGTCATGGGGTTCGGTCTTACTGGCGCAACTGCAACCTATCAAAGAATGACGGACGAACTACTAGAGGAATATAGAAGCTTCGGGGACTCGTTTGTAGACGATCTAGCTGTTCATTCGCAGGGAGACGACGAGCATCTAACGCATTTTAAAGGGATAGAACTTAAAATAGTGAAAGAGTTTGTATATCTAGGTTGTAAGTTTTCGGCTACGGGGAAGTGGGGTGCACAGCTGGATAGTATAGCGGCGAAAGGTCAGAAAGCTTCATGGATGGTAGTGAAAAGTATGATAAACTGTTTAGGCCCAGGAGAGATGAAAATTCAAAAAGTAATATTCAATACAAAAATAAGTCCAATATTATCATATGCAGCGGAAGTGTGGGGATATGAAAAGGGGGAGAAAATTGAGCGCGTGCAGCTAAGTCATTATAAAAGGTTGATAGGGTTAAGTGGAAAGTTTAACGGATTAGTACTAAGAGGTGACCTAGGTATTCATTCATTAAGAGGTAAGAGAATTGTAAAAATGGTGAAGTACTGGGAACGGATATCAAGTTTGCCAGATAATAGACTCGTGAAGGCTGCGCTGCTTGAGGACCTTAATGATAACAGGAAAGATGCTTGGCAGAGTAAGGTAAGGGCTGTATTGAACAATTGCGGGCTATCAGGTCTGTGGAATGCTGGATTAGGGGAAGGTAAGGTGGTCGGGACAGTAGCTACACAAGTGCAATGGATTCTTGAGTGTCAAGAAATCCAAAAGTGGACGTGTGAGGTCTCAGCGTCGCTGTCTCTCAAGTCGTATTCACAGTGGAAGAGAGTGTGGGGTGAAGAAGTGTATTTTAAAGCGGGCCTTAGGAGAGAAGAGCTAAAATCTTATATGGGTTTAAGGGGAAATTTTCTGCCGTTGGGATCAAGAAGGAAATACCTGGGGAGGGAGCGTGCGGTAGATGGTCTTTACTCGTGCCCTATGTGTGGGGAGCCGGAAGAGAGCGTGGACCACTTCATGTCATATTGCCAGGAACTCAATGATTTAAGGTTGGAGCAGCTCCAGAGACAGACAGGCGATGAGGAGTGGCTAAATGGTCTGATGGGGGGTCGATCATTTACTACTATTAAAAACCTGGCAGTGTTTGTTCAGGTGGGGCTGAGACACAGGTCTTTGTTCTTTTAAAGTGTTTAACTGTGTAGTTAGTTTTCTTTGTTTTGTATTCAGAAAGTGTGTTGAATCTGTAGTTAGTATTTGATTTGCATAATATTTTTGTACCATGGCCCGTTGGGCTTTCCATGTACAATACATACATACATACATACATGGAAATCATCCTTACCACCATGGGGGAAAAAGGGATCACTGTGCACCCTGAGAAATGTCAATTAGCCCTTGCACTCGTTCGACTCCTCGGCCAAGTCGTGGGATCGGGACACACTTCTTCGGATCCAGCAAAAATAAACGCCATAGCAGGAATCCAGCCACCATCCACAAAGAAAGATGTACGGGCGTTCCTCAGCGTTTCTGGGTACTACAGGAATTTCATACCCAACTACTCTCTAACGGCCATTCCATTGTTCGACCTCACACGAAACAATACCCCAAACCTTGTCAATTGGACTGCAGAATGACAAGCTTTGTTTGACTCCTTGAAGATAAGCCTGGCATCAAACCAAGTCCTCAGAGCACCCGACTACAACAGGCAGTTCATCCTCCAAACTGACGCCTCAATCAAAGGAATCGGAGCCGTACTAAGTCAAAAGTTTGAAGACGGGGAGCATCCAGTGCGGTACCTATCCCGGAAGTACTCCGCACCAGAGAAGAACTACTCTGTCATTGAACAGGAATTACGCCGTCATATGGGCAGTCGACAAAGTCAACCACGTCTTGATGGGAAGAGAATCCTTGATCCAGACGGACCACAACCCACTGAAGTATCTCGAGACCATTAAAAACCCGAACGGACGTTTAACGCGGTGGTGGTTGTCACTCCAAGAGTACCGGTTCAGCATCGGACACTATCCAGGACGACTGAACGGAAACGCAGACGGCCTATCACAGATTTTAGACTCCGTGTTCATTCACCTAAACCTGTTGTGCTGTCAAAACCGATGACGCACCGCATATTAACAATAAGTGTAACAAGACCAAAGGTTTCGATGGGATCCCAAAAATTCAATATCTGATCCAGACAACTGGGTCTTGTCTTAGCCAGATCCAGTCTTCGCCAGACTCCTTGAACATTTTTACAACTAAAATTCAGAAACAGATTACGGCCAAATAGCTAATCACCTGAGAAAACCAAGTTCAGATTTGGATTCAGCCTGTTGTTTTTACCCCTATAAGTCATATCTGTTTTGACGAAAACTTCCTTCCACTTCTGCCAATTTCCCGATTTCGGCCGAACTCCAGAACTACTTATCCGGCGAAAAAAGAAAACTCAAAGACGAAATCAGGGTATCTTCTTTCCCCAGTAATGAACATCTAATCAACTTCAAATAGAAATTTAGCTTATAACAAATTTTCCGATTCCAGTCGGATTCCGGTCGAACTATATGTCCGGGTAAAATATGATTGTCATACAGGGACTCAGCATCTCTTCTTACCCTAAATCGCTTATCTATTCAACTAGAAATAAAACTTTGACTTCCAACAGATTTCCGGTTTTGGCCGGATTCCGGACGAACTACATGTCCGGGTAGAAAATTGTTTTCACATAAGTGTTCAGCATGTCTTCTTGCCCTAAATCGAACATCTAATCAACTCCAAATAAAAATTTTAATTTTGACAAACTTTCCGGCTTGGGCCGGATTCCTGTCGAAATACTTGTCCGTCGAGAAAATAGTTTTCACCGTCGTCTTCAGCATGTTTTCCTACCCCTAAATCGAACATCTAATCAATTTCAAATAAAACTTTTACTTTCAACAAACTTTCCGGTTTGGGCCGGATTCCTGTCGAAATACTTGTCCGTCGAGAAAATAGTTTTCACCATCATCTTCAGCATGTCTTCCTACCACTAACTCGAACATCTAATCATGAAACGGTGCTTCCCCTTACTCTATTGCATGTTAGTGACTGGGTAGCATGGTCGGAATAACAGCAATATCTACCTTAGAGTGGTGTAGAGGCGAGTTCGCGGTCCGTCTGCTCCTGGGAGTCTTTACCCGGTATCCTAGTTCAGAACGCAAGCTGCGGGTTGATCCTGGCTTTATTCACAAACATAGGTTGATCTCGTTATACACAGTTCATGTCTTATACAACACGTAAGCACATACAATAAGTCTTCATAACACTCGGTCAATCAGTGACCATATGATATGCACGCCACGCGAGTTCTGAGGGCGAGTGACTACTGTTCTCTGTCCCTAACTTCTACTCTTCACTCTCTCTAACGTCGCAGGCTTTACCAGTTAAGGCTTTTATAGGCTTAAAGGACGTGCGTCACCGGCCCTGATTTGGTAAACAGTTATCGGAAATCGTCAACCACAATAACAGGATATCGGCTAACCAACTATCGGAAATCGCCAGCCACAATAACAGGATATCGGCATCCTGTTCCCTTAAACGACACACGCTTAGCATTTAGAACTGGGAACCCGGAAATGTGGTTAACCATAAGATAAGGCAACTGCGTAGTACTTTAGTCTCCAAGAGCCTTCAATTGTTACACTTCTTTATCCTCATATTTTAGTGTCTCCTGACATGGGCCACAATTATTTTTTTTCACTACTTAGGATCAACGCCATTTACTTTTTCTTTAATGATATGGATATCTTCATTTATAGTTATACTTATTACATATACAGCGTTTCCATTTTAATTTATCTTAATTTTACTACTTTGATTAGTATATCCTTCGGGACGTTGTCGCGGATTAAACAATTATCCTTATGAAAATTAAATTTCATCGTACCAGCATTTGCTTTTTGTGGAAGAGGGTTGACGAAGCTTAGTAGTTCGCGGTACTCTAAACTCGTCCAGGAACTGCTCTGTCCAGATCCTGCCCATTCCACTTGAGCTTAATAAGCCAAAAGCCTGGTATATTTGATCTTTAAAATGGAAACTTCTTTTTTTTTTTTTTTTTTTTTTTTTTTTTTTTTTTTTTTTGCTTCCCCTCCCTCCTTTACAAGTAACTTGCGTATATCTTACAAAGAGTAGCAACAACAACAAAAACTAAAATTGGGAAATACGAGGAAAAATTATAAATACAAGGATCCTGGACTGTCAGTATTGTTTCTATCATTTTAGACAGATTGCAGTTTAGTCTTTAGCTCGGTTCGATGCAAAAGATTTCCGGTTCTAATGAGAAGCACTGGAAATAAAGACAACAACAACAATATAATAAAATGGCCGTATGGGCCGCGTTCTAAATTACCACTACAGCAAAAAAAAAAAAAAAAAAAAACACAAATAAGGATGCACTATTACTAAACATTCAACTTCTTCTTTAGAATCACACTACAAAATAACACGACTTGGTTTATTTTAGTTCATAGAACGAAATTTTTCATTTTAAATTTCATTTTATTTTCATTAAAAATTTCTTCTGATGCGGTCACGTAATACGGTACTGCACTTTGTCCTGGGCTTCTTTTTTTTTTTTTTTTTAATTTTGTCAATAACTTTAAACAGTCTAGACAACTCTTCTGTCTCCGCTGGTTTAATTGGATGACTCGCAAGCAAAATCACCCTATGTAAGAGGCTCTGATCTGTCAATGAACCTCTCTGTCCTAGTTTGCTCTTGTTGCAATTAGATTTCCTGCATCCGCACTGGAAATTCTTACTTGTTTCATTTGTGGTGTCCTTTCGGAAAAACAGACTTTGGTTTTTCTGGTAAGTTCTGGGATAAAGTTCACCTGCGGTTGCGATTTCGGCCTGCGATGACGGTATTCTTTACGTTTTGTTGTGTTTACTGGAGAAGTCCTCGGAGATAATCGTCGTTAGTATATTCTGTGCAAAGTAAACTGGTTGAAAGTCGAAATTTTGTGTTCCTGCAAGAAATGAGCGATTAAATACAAGATTTTTAAGCCATCTTTGTGATCGTTACGTAGTCGGTCAGGTTGTTTCTTGGGGGTAATGGTGGTCCGAAAGTTACGTTCCGCGGACCAGCGTTTGCGTTTTCGTTTGCAATTTCTGTGTCTGGCTCGCTGTAAAACGGTTCGCTGTACTTCGGTTGTCGTCTCAGTGTTTGACACTTAATTGGTGCAGCGAATGCTACAGAAACTTTATCTTTGTCAACACACCGCTTAGTGACAAAAATGTGATAGACTGCTAATAACACAATCGGGAACAACAACCCAAACGGTAACGAAAACAGAGCGAGGGCTTTGGCAACGTGAAATTTTCCTTCTATATAGTCTACGGCTTCAAGAGAATTCTGTATGATCGGTTCATTTCTTTCAAACGAAGCTTCTAGCTCTTTTAGTGAAACTTCAGCGTCTTCTGTGTTACGTCTTGCTGCTAATTTACTTTGGATTTTTCTTGGAGCTATGAACTTAAAAGAAGAGAACTGCTCATAGTTCAACTGGGTTTGAACGGAGAAATTCTGATTATCTAATTCAATCTGAGTCTTGCCGAGAAAAACAGCAGGTATAGTAAAAGTTTCAGAAAATACTGAACATGCGATTGGGACACTCAAAATTCCGCTATTGTTCAGTATGACCTGACTCTTATCGTCGTTGTGATCACACGAAATAACCGCTTTCGTATTTTTAGCAGTGAACCCCCAAGTGGTGTCACGGATATGTTGGAGGATTGGCATACTATCATCACCAAAATGTGAGAAAAGTATCTTACAATTCTCTTCCATTTGCTGTTGCATTTCGTTATAAATCGCGTAGTTGCAAGATTTTGCAACTTTCTTCATAGTAGGCTTATTGATACTACATAACCTGGAATCAAAAGTTAAACAGTCGGCAAAATCTTCGTTGTCGAGTTCCATGTAGTGCGTGCGTTCTTCTCGCTTAATCGCAATAAATGGCTTCGAGGGATAAATGGTAGTCAAATTTTTAGGTAGACTAATTTGCATGGTTGGAAACGGAATAATTCGGTAAAGGTCATATTCTCCTGCAACTGAAATCAATGGGATTTTGACTAAAATCCTTAGTCCGTTGGTCGTTAATAAAGTAGTCTCTTTGCAAACTTGTGATAATAAGGCCAAACATTATGCGTTTCCTTCGTAGGTAAGCGGTAAGGAGCGGGTAAGATTGCGGCTAAATCGTTCAGACATTCATGTAGATGCTTGGGCTTCAACATGTTAATTGGCAATCTTCCCACAGCAAGAGAATTGAGGTCAATTTCTAAGGACTGTACTTTTTGTCGAACTTCTGAAATGAGCCGGTGCAATTTGATGTACGCAAATTCCATATTGTATTGCAAGGTTATTTCTTTGGTATACTGAACAAATTCAGAGATTTGGCGCCAATTGGTTTCAATAGTTTGCAAGCTATTAGTAAGATTGGAAAGAATGTCTGCCTGAATTTTGTCGTCCATTACCAATTTTTTAATTACAGACACCTGTTTTGCAACAATCGCATTTTGAGCGCTACCAGCTAATTTCAGTAGTTTAACAGCTTCATTAACGCTAGCAACATCGGCATCAGTTGCTGTGCCGAACAAGTACTGTAGAACGTTGCCTCCGGCATCGATCAAAGATCGCCGTTTCCTTATGCCATGTCGGTTGATCAGTGCCAGAATACCTTCGACCTCTTCCTGGAGTTCTTCTGCTGCGTGTAGTATTTTGGCATTTTCATCACGGTATTTCTCATGAAAGATGCTTTTATTGGACAGTGCGAAGGTTTTAGCTTGTACATCTACTTTTCCCTGGTAAGCACTTATACGAATAGAATATTCCCTTATCGTGGTGGTTACTTTCCGAAAGAACGCAAACTCTACGTCACCAGTAAGTATCCAGGCGGCGGTTGTGATGTCTACTTTCCCTTCAGGTACCAGCAAGTGCCCAAGTCCTATGCGAACCTCTGGAACTTGTTCTGCTGTCACTTTAAAAACCATAAAAACTGAAAATATATAGAACATGTTTATATCAGGTAATCACTAACACTGTTAACTTAAATATAACTTTATCTCGTTTTATTCACATTTTATCTTTTCTTGTGGTTTTGGCTATAGCCAATTTCCGGCCTTGCGGATGTCAACATCCGGATTACATCGGATTTACGTCATTATTCACGAATACCAACGTACATTGCGTACTCGCGAATCATTCGACGGTCGCTAGGGGATATTTCATTACTTTGCAATTCGTAAATATCTGATTTCATTTTGGCGGACCGAAAAGCATTTCTTAGTGCTAAAATCATGAGTGCAGTGACGAATATAAAGTATATTGATCCGACTGCTCCTGCGATGAGAACAAAATCTGTAACTTTCATTTTTCCTTCCTTGTACTCCAAATTCGAGAATTCGTGCCAAGTCGTATTTAATCTAAACTGCGTGTTCATTTCTGTTACAAAATCTTTCCATTCAATATTTTCCACAGAGCTATTTCGAAGACTAAAGAAAATTTCGACATTGACTTTTTCATCTAAATCTTCAATCTTATTTGCTAAAATACTCTGCAGTTTTAGTGCTGTCATTGTGACTACCTCTTTACTTGGGGAAACTCTTTCTGGAGACAACCTCCATTTCAAGTCATTTGCACCGTAACTACAGTCTACAAATGCTGAAACAATAAATGGACCCGATGACTCGAAAATTTGGCTTTTGTTACGCGCGCAGCTGAGAGAATTAGTACCGATGCTTGCTTCGACTAACTCGGACTGAGATATTTTGGTCGCAGCTGTTACAAATTTGCGATCCAGAACTTTCCAAGCACAAGTTTTAGGCACTTTTTCTAAATTCAGTAGAGCCAAGTTTTCGGCACATGTGAAATAATCTCCGGTTTTTGTGCTTTTAAATTCGGTTAAACTTCCACAGCTTTCATAGATTGCGGTTTCCTGGCACGCGTCCCCAACTTCTGCGGAGACTTCCAAAAATCTTTTAAAATCGGACGTCATAATGACATATTGCGGTGAACCCACGAGTTTAACCGATAAATTAAAAGGCAAATCGGTATAAACTGGTGTAACAACGTATAAAAAGTACGTCGACTTTCCTTCTTTTAAAGGTATATTCAAAACAACTTGTAACCGGTCATGTGATAAAGAGAAACTGGTTCGAAGCAGCTTTCCATACCACCTAAGCGGTTCTATTGGGTTGATACCTTCAACTAGGCCTAACTCGTTCGATCTGATCAGGACTGCATCGATTTCCGTTAAAACTTGCTTTAATTCTGCTGGTGCGAGCAGTAGCTTCGGGACTTGCTCGGCTTCAAGAACTGTTAGAGCTCGATCAACTTCCGAAAAGTAGTCGACCACCACTTGTAAATGCGCGTTTGCTTCAATCATAATTGCGCCCAAAAATGCGGTTTCTAACGCGAGCGTTATATTTCCTCGTTGGGCATCAATTTTTATAAATGTGGTTTCTACACCAGAAATCAGTGAATCAATCTCAGTCAAAGTCCAATTTAAACTTAGAATGCGCTTTTCTTGCATTTTCCAAAGTGACATTTTCTTTCCAACATTGTGGTAAAAATTGGATTCGCTGAGTTTACTTTTCGGACCGACCGGTAGGGCTACGTTTTTTGAATACTTCCGTAATTCGTCGTTCAACTGGCGAATATTTTGACTGACGTCTCTAGAGCTGCTATCCAAATTCGAACCCGATACGAACTGAACTCGCTCATGAATCATGTGTGAAATTGAACTATGATGCCTTTCTATCTCGTAAACCTTGGCTTGAAGACCTTTTTCGAAGCTTCCTACAATGCTTCGGAAATATCCCGCGGTGTAGACTGAGCTTCTGTTAAACAATAGGTTTACCTTGCCTTTGTAAGTCAAGATTCTTGACTTGATGAAAATCTTCGCAACATTCAAATGGCTGAGATCGATGTCGAAAAAGATAGGCCAATGCGAAGCGATAACTTTCACCTCGTTTGCTCTACGGACAAATCCTCCGTCTACTAGTGCAATCTTGGTGCCAAGAGCTGACAACTGATAATGCCCGTTTGGATACCCGTTGCTGACAACCAGATGGGTACAGAGTGTGAGAAGAAGTTCCACTCTCATTCTGAAAGAATTTAGTAGCTTTCTAAATTTTTCAGAGATCCTACTCTTATAACCGTGGTCGATCCAGGATAGGGCACTAGAGATAGAGATAAGGCGTGAGAGATAGAGATTAATGGTATATTAACAATAAAAGGCAAATTAGTTGGCCAACATAGAATATACAAACATGGCGTGTTTTATTTACAAGGCGTATCTATTTCACTACCTTTGACTTACTTATTACTGCTTATTTTGACTTCACTTTATATCACAATTTATTAACTTCCGTTACTTGTATTATTTCACTACTAAATCATTTTGGCACAATTCGTGTGGTGCATCTGGCGAGCCTACGTAGTTTGGGTACTTGGCCGTCCCAGTCAGGTGTCTGTGGTCTTCTGGATGTCCCTGGTCTCGGCCCCGCCGTAGTTTCTTCTGTGACCTCTTCTGCGACTACTTCTATAGTTTGTTCTGACTGTCTTAGCTCCATGATGCTTATAGTGTCGTCGTTCGTGATTACGAAACTGTTTACAGAGATTGAGGGGTCTGCCTCAAATCGATCAAGCACCTGTTCCTTGAAGTTGTTGAAAATGTCTGTGAACTCCTGTATAAAGATGTCAATCGGGCCTGGTAGGCTAGGGCGGTTCGGGACAACAAGGGGCACTGTCCTAACAGTGATAACTGGCCTGACTTTGTATCCTGGGAAGACCAGTATCTTCTCGTTCACCAGTTGCTGCAACCCCTTTCTCGAGTAGAGTGAATATCCACCATATTCGGTATCGTACGTCCACTTCACGCTTGTTTGGGTTGCATTTAATGTAACTGAAAACACGCCAAGTAAGCCCAGAGCGCCTAATAAGCCGTGGTTACTTGCCAAACGTTTAAGGATTACACTGTTTCTATGGATATATCCCACGTGGTCTGTGCATAGCCACACCAATAACTGTTTTGAAAACTCTAACGGCACTGGCACTTGGAGTTCGCCGATTGCATTCACAATCAACGATGTTGCCGTCACTTCCCTCCAGTAAGCCAAATGCGGGCTTAAAGTGGGCCTGTGTTCCGCCACACCTTCCAGCTCGAGAGCCATAGCGGCCACTTTACGACCGCTTTCACTATTGCTGACAACACAAAATGGCTCCATTTTGAATTCGAATTTTATTTCGAATTTTTATACTAGAATATCTATACTTTCTTTGTTCTGGTTTGGGGTTCGCAGATCCTTTTTATAGGTTTTCGAAAACCGATATCAAAAACGGAAATCCGGCAATTGTTTTTCCCGTTTTCTTTGGATTTTTTTTTTTTTTTTTTTTTTTTTTTTTTCTAATCGTGGTTGAGTGTCTTCCTACCTCAGGTTTCCTGCTAACATCTATTGTGGTCAGCCATGATACAATCACCTATTTCTCATGTTGCTATATGCTGTCCCAATTTCTCAACTTGGCAAGACGAAAATTCGGTTTCATAATGCGCATCTCCCGAAGCTCATCATAAGATATTGAGCCACACTCATGATACGTTATTTTCTTGAGGGGAGAACGTCTGACTAAAATTTCGCTAATTGTCGGGCTAATCCTATAAATAGATTGCCACTCACGTGTTTGCAGATTTATCTTCAGCTGATTCTTACAAGGCTGTTGTTCGATAATCATGCTCAGGTCTTTGCAATTTGGTTCTATTTGATGGTTATTTTCAACAATTTGCTTTAGTTGTCTCAGAAAATGACTTTCTAGCCCAGTTTCGCCATTTGTCAGCATTTCTACCAGTATTGCTAGTACGCATTCTTTGGAGAAATTCTTCGAAACTCCTTCTGTGGGTTTCCCTTCTTTCAAAAACTGTCGGAATTTCTCACAGTCGCCTACGTATCCGCAGATAGGTTCCGACATCTGTAACGACGTTCGATCTCAGTACGTAACATAGTAAGCAAAACCTTTGCACTCTGAAATTCTTTGATTTGTGCTGGTCGCCGTGTTTGCTACATAGTATTGCTATAGTATCTTTACACTTTAATATTATAGCGGTTGTAGAGCGTCCCAGTTCGCAATTAAATGTATTTAAAATCTTGCTTGTCTGGGAACAAAATGATTCTCATGGACGGGTCTTACGTAATATGCGAGTTTGGAGTTTACCGAAATTTCGTAACATTTAGTCTATTTGAACTGCGGTAGTTTCAATCAGCAGCGTACTTTTACTGTCCGATATTCCCTTCTTATTTTAATTTCATATTTTGCCTTTAGCTAATAGGTAAAATGAACTAGTTAACTTGTCGATCAAATGACCTAAGTGATCAGTTCAGCTCATTTGATCAAACGGTGAATCTTCTACTACCATCAGGAATTTTCGTGCTCGCAGTGTATAACTTAATAGACTTCTTCTGATTTTATTTTTGGTAAACTTATTTTCCTCCCAATGTATCATACATTAACCAGTCTGGTTGCTTGAGTTGCCTGGGTCTTAAACCTGCAGTTCGCGATGTCGAAGCTTGCTGACTGGTTGTTGGGGTTACGTCCCTTTCTTGAAGTGTGGTTCCTTTCTCAAATCTTCTTCTGTGCCTTGTCATTTCGTTTTTGGATTTTTGGAATAGTCTGCGTCCTTCGTGTGACGTTGCCGGTAAAATATCCGCTCTGGTTAGGACATATGGGTTTACTGGCGAAGCTAAATCTAGTGGTGGTTCTTCATAACCGATTGACGGAATCCTTTGATGTCCGTCTTGTGCTAGACCTTGATGCGACGTTTCTGCTGCAGGTTGTTTTTCAGTTTGGTCCAGTGGAACGGAGATTGGTACACCGAGTCCACAAACCTGGTCAGCATTTCCAGTTTCTTGTGCTGCTTGCGTCTCACCGACCAATGTGTGTTCGTTAGCATCTGCTTCTATTCCTGCAGCAGGGGCCGTCGGAGTTGAGTGCACTTCGTCGAAGTTCAGCCTGTATCGATCCGTTGACAGCTTCTCGTCGAATTCTAATGGTGTGGTATAGCTATCATTTGTAGGTCTGATTACTGTTGGGCTATGCATAAATGGCGGTACGTTTTCGCTTGTTTCTGAAAGTTTCACTGGAGTTGAACATCTTACGCGGGGCGTAAACAATGGCTGATCTCCAAAAACTTCATCTTCATAATTTATTCCGTCTATATCCTGTTGGTAATCATCCCAAGTTAAATCGCTATTTGCTAGAGACAGTGGCGTTTTCACTACTACTTCACCAAACATAGCGTCAGGTTCCGTGTATACGTCAGAGCAGGATTTGTAACGTTTCGCACCAGGCGGTGTGCCATAGAATGCACTAGGTTGGTCATCATACTGTCCGTCATGCAAGTTTTCGGGAATTTGAAATCGAGGTGTACGGGGTTGCGGGTCGGAGGAACTGGTTGAAGAACTATGGCTTCTGGTACTGGTTCTGGGCTGTGCCGGTTCTGGGCGACTGGGAACTAGAGTAACAAGTGGCACTGGGGCCGTGACAGCTGTATCGAGCAAGTTTTCTGAATTTGGTACTGTTGTGATAAATCTTGGCGATCGACGTAGTGTGGTGACCGGCTCTGCTGTCCTTCTTGCGGTTTGTCGTTCTGCTGTCAATCGTTCCATTTCAGAAGCTTCGTGATTCGTTTGCCCGCCGCTTGTGGATTCAAGTTGCGGTTCAGCTTCCTGATTGGCTTGTCCATTCTTGTCCCACCATGTGACGTGTCTGTTCTTCGCCGATTGGCCCATATCCGTGTGTTCATCTTCTTCAATTTCAATAGTACGTTCCCACAAACTTCTTGGTCGATGAATCTTTAGCCTATTATAATGGACGATTTGCTTGTCTCCATCTGCAATTCTTGTGATTTCGTAATTTACTTGATTTTCTAGTACTGTGGTTATCCGATAAGGGCCTAGCCAACGGATTTTCGCAAGCTTTATCTGCCTTGCTTCCGGTGGAACTTTGAGAAGGACAAGTTGGCCTATTGAATAGGGTTTCATGTTGACCTTCCGATCGTGTATGTTCTTTTGTCGGTCTCGAGCAAATTCTGAGTTTTTGCTAACTAGGTCGTATGCTATCTTCTGTCGAGTCAGCATTTCGGACTTGTAATTTTCATCCATGTTATAGAATACGCGGCTGTTTATTACAACTTCGGTTGGGAATCTGGGCTCTCTCAGAAACATTGCGTAGAAGGGTGAATCGCCTATACTTTCGTTAAAGGCAGAGTTCATGCTGAATTGGACGTATCTGAGGTGGTTCTCCCAGTCGGCGTAGTCTCTTCTTGCTATATACAAGCTTAACATGGTTGCTATGTCTTTGTTTTTTACTTCAGCTTTCCCATTGTGACAGGGTCGAAAGCTGCTGGTACGCGTCTGCTTTATTCCTAAAACTTCTAGCGTACTTTTGAAAATTTCAGACATAAATTCTGAACCTTGGTCGCTGAGTATGTAATCACAACTTCCGTAAACGAGCACAAAATTTTCAACAAAAGATCGCGCTACTGAGTTCGCTGTTTTGTCTGGTATACCCGCTAGGACTGTGTAGCGAGTGAAATGGTCCGCAATTACGACCACGTATTTGCTTCCTCTGGTTGAAGTTGGAAAAGGTCCTAACAAGTCTATGCTAACAACTTTTAGCGGACCGGTTGCTTTCCTAACTTCGCCTAAAGGTGCTTTTGGCGTATAGTTCAATCCTTTTCTTTGACAGCATGGCAGACATGTTTCTATGTATTCTTTGATAATGTTGTACATTCCTCGGAAATAGAAACGAGCTCGTATCCTGTGGTACGTTTTCAGAAAAGAATAATGTCCTGCAAGTTGTGAATCGTGGTATTCTTCAAGTATTCCTGGTACCATAGACATAGGTAGGACAGGTACTGTGTTAATTTCGGATCGTCTGCATCTTTGGGCAGGAATAGAAATGTAGCATAAAAGTTCTGTGTCTTTATCTATGACAAAGTTCTGAATTTCGCGAATGACAGTTTTCTCGACTTCTAGCGGAAGTGGTTGGCCAGTTGCTAGGTACTCGCGTATGGATGATGCAAAATAGTCTTGTTCCTGGTTCTTCCGGAATTCTTGAACATATCCATTTTGTGCTTCCTGTTTTGTTTCTATGAAGTTAACATTTGAGGGCCAAATGCTCTTATCTTCGTTTTCTGCGATGTGGTCTTGTTTCTTGATCAAGTTTCCGTTTGTTTGAGGTGAAGATGTTTCCAATATTGGTTTCCTGTCTAGTCTTGACAATGCGTCGCTGACTGAATTGAGGCGTCCAGGCAAGTACTGGATCGTAAAATCGTATCCCAAAAGTTCGGTTTGCATTCTTGCCCATTTTCCTGTGACGTCTTTGCTTGTTCCTTTAAGGAGAAACTGGAGCGGTTGGTGATCCGATGCAATGGTGAACCGTTTACCTAGCAAATATGGTCGGAAAGTTCTGACGCAGTGGAGAATTGCTAAAGCTTCTCGTTGTATTGTTGAATGTGATCTTTCTGCGTTGTTGAAAGATCTGCTTGTGTACTGGATCACGCGCTCTTTACCATCTTGTTCTTGTGCTAGGTAACCACCACACGCTTTCAGGCTTGCGTCGCAGTAAATTTTCATGGCTGCAGCTTCTCTGGTAAGATCTGGTAGACCGAGGATTGGTTTTTCCATGAGCTTCCCTCTTAGTGTTTCAAAAGCTTCCTTTTGTTCCTCTCCAAAAATAAATGGTTGGTCTTTCTTGGTAAGCAAGTTCAAACAAGCGCTGATCTCCGAATAGCCTCTTACAAATTTTCGAAAATAATTGAACAGGCCTAGCGCCGATCTCAGCTGTGATATATCTTTGGGGTATTCTAAGTCTCTTACTGCACTCAACTTATTTGGATCCGGCCTTATGCCTTTACTGTCAATTTCATAACCGATATAGGTCACGCGGTTCGAAAACAGAAGGCATTTGCTCGGTTTCAATTTTATTCCATGCTTTCTGAATGCTCCTAGCACTCTTTGCATCAGTGAATAATGTTGTTCTTCCGAAAAAGATCCGGCGATTGTGTCATCCAAGTAAACGGAAACGCCTTCGTCAAATAGGTGACAGAGAATTCTATGCATTATTCGGCTGTAGGCCATTGGCGCGTTTTTCAAACCAAATGCGAGTTTCTTGTAGACATACTGCTCGTGTCCAGGTGCTGAGAAACCAGTATATTGGCGGCTTTCCGGTTCGATCTCTAAAGCCCAATATCCGGCAATACAATCCAATACTGAGAAAACAGTTTTGTTGTGTAGCCTGTCAAGGATTTGGCTTATGAGGGGCAAAGGGAACTCGTCGTTAACCGTAACGGCATTTAAAGCTCTGAAATCGGTCACGAGTCTTTTTGTTCCATCTTTCTTTCCAACTAGCAGTAAAGGAGCGTTCCATGGTGATGCTGCTCGCTCGATGACGTCACAGTCGAGCATGCGCTGAATCTCTTTCTTTGCGATGTCTTCTAAGTGGATAGGTATTCGGTAGGGCCGTACTTTTACTGGTCTCGTATCTTTTTCAATCTCTATGTGAAATGGCTCAAGATTGCAGTTTCCGAGCTCCGTGCTGGATTTTGAAAATACGTCATGATTTTCGATGACTAAAGTTTCAGCAAGTTTCCTCCTTTTGGGTTCCTTATCAAGATGACTGAAATCGAACAAAGACAGGAACTTGCTTTCTTCCTCTCGGTTAAGCGGTTTGACGGTGTTCGTCACCAAACTTCCTTCTTCCTTTGTTGTTCCTGCCAATGATATTTGATTGACGGAAATGGCTGGCTGCGGTTTCCAGGCTTCGGCATTTGCAACGAAAATTTTTGGAACGGTGATTTGTTTGTCCGAAAAATTCTCAATGAGGACTTGAATGAAGCCGTCTCGTGGTTTGATTATCTGATCAGCCAGCTCCAAATCGGGAAAACGAGAGCGAATTTCTTCTGTCGCTTCAACGAGTAGGTCTTGATCGTAGATGAGGGGTCCGCGAGATGTGCTGAGAGTACACCGTTTGACTGTTCTTGGTGGAAACTTCGTGCGTGTTACAAAACATAATCTGTGGATTTCTGGCGGGTTTGTAGTTTGCTCCGGACCGGGTTTTGTTAAACGAACTGGCGTCGAATCTTCGTCTTCGTGGCTTGGATCTGGTCCAGTTTTGCAAATACAATCTTTTGTACTATTGCGAGAGTTCACGGAAAATGAATTGTAGGCGCGGTACGGTGTAGAAACTGTCTCAATATCGCGATGTGTCCCGTAATTTTCCTTTATATCATAATTCGTGTCCCGTGATTTGTTCACTAGTTTATCTGTTTCGGGGTCAACCATGAGACAATACTTTTTCATAAAACTGTAGCCAATTATCATTGGCACTTTAAGCACTTTGCTGACAAGAAAACACTCAGTATACAATTTTCCATTTAATTCGATTGTCTCCGTCAGGTTCCCAATAACATTTAAACTGTGACCACTAGCGCTGTTTACGGCAGCGGTGCTTTTTGACAACTTATTTCTAACATGGCTGGGTAGCCTCATGAAAAGTTCATTCGATATAATGCTCAAGCATGCTCCTGTGTCTGCCTAAGCATTCACCGTATTGCCACCCAAAATAACATTGACAAACGGGGCATGGTTACTATGGGGAGCACAAAAATACGTAGAAACTAGCTTATCAAAACTACACGGGCAATTTAACTGAGAAATTAGGCAATTAGGACAATCACAGCATTTTTTACGCACTGATATATTTTTCCGAGCACTAGAGAAACGAGAAAAAGGATGTGAATCGTGCGGTCGCCGCGAACTAGCACGAGCACATCCTAGTTCAAGTTTAAAGAACTGAATTTCTTTTCCACTCGGCACTGGGAGGCGTAGTGGCCCCTGACGCCACAGTTGAAGCATCTCCCGACAGGGTTTCCGTCTTTTGTCGGAATGCTGCGACGAGGAGACCAACAATGTTTAGCCTCGTGGTTTGGCTTACCGCAATTATAGCACAGCCTATCTTGCCTGCTTCCACCGTGAGTAGAACCACTACTGCCTGCCTCGCTACTTGTAAATAAACTAGGCCTACCCTGCGGAATTTTCTGTTTGGCATGAGAGAACCCTTGGTTCGACCGACTAAAAGCTTGATCTCTATTTCTATACTGACCACGGTGATCGTTGTCGGGCGCGCGCGTTTGAAGTTGATCGTAAGTTTTATACGCCGTTTGCGACCCGTTTTTATCCTGGTGAGGATATCTAGTTTTAAAGGTTCGGCTTGGAAAAGGCGAGCGCGAACGAGGAAATTCTGGTCTCTGAACTTGCTGGTTTCTTTCGTGCCTTTCGGGATAATGCGTAACGACCGGTTTAGCTTCTGTCGCTTCGCTGGGAACTGTTTGTACAAAATGCATATCCGAATGGGGTGAAACAGTGGTTCTAGCTGCTTGTTTTATCCGGCCGTATTCCCGAGAACGAAAATCGTTCATGATGAAGTTGGATGCTTCTGTGAAATTTGCCGGATTCCGGGCTAAAATCCGCATACCTAAAGACGGTGACAAACTGTCTATCAACATATTCTTCATCAAATTTTCTGCTGCCTGATAGGCAGAGCCTGCCATCGCGGCAGCTGCTGGTGCTGCTGGCATAGCCTCAAGACTTAAAAGCTGAAGTACTTTCTTTTTCAACGAGATAAGAAAAGGGTACGGATCTTCGCCATCTTCTAAAACTAAAGGCGCATGAAGTAATTTTGCTTTGTGTGAAGTGTGCTCAAACTGTGAAACTAAACGTTGCCGCAATAAAGCGAACGACGTGAGTGACGCTTTGTTTGCGGCAAGAAAATCGCTAGCAGGACCGCTGCTTCTCATGAATGCGACTTTGATAAGTGCTCCATCGTCAATTAGCTCGTCCCAGTCTTCAAGTTTAGCCACACTTTCGACAAAGTCGGTAACATCCGTACTCCCGTCAAAAATCGGAATTTGCTGAGCAATTCGGCAAAGGAGTGATAAATCAATCTTGTCGTCACCCGGCATTTTTCCACTTGCGTTTGATTCTATTTGGTTAAAGAACAGTAGACTCGAACGATGGAATTCTGATCAGAACTAACGAGACTAATAATTTCTAGCGAATATTAAAGCACTGAAATGATGAATGATGGATCAATACATGCAATCTGATACCTCCCACAAGAGCGACGCTGCCACCAGTGAAACGGTGCTTCCCCTTACTCTATTGCATGTTAGTGACTGGGTAGCATGGTCGGAATAACAGCAATATCTACCTTAGAGTGGTGTAGAGGCGAGTTCGCGGTCCGTCTGCTCCTGGGAGTCTTTACCCGGTATCCTAGTTCAGAACGCAAGCTGCGGGTTGATCCTGGCTTTATTCACAAACATAGGTTGATCTCGTTATACACAGTTCATGTCTTATACAACACGTAAGCACATACAATAAGTCTTCATAACACTGGGTCAATCAGTGACCATATGATATGCACGCCACGCGAGTTCTGAGGGCGAGTGACTACTGTTCTCTGTCCCTAACTTCTACTCTTCACTCTCTCTAACGTCGCAGGCTTTACCAGTTAAGGCTTTTATAGGCTTAAAGGACGTGCGTCACCGGCCCTGATTTGGTAAACAGTTATCGGAAATCGTCAACCACAATAACAGGATATCGGCTAACCAACTATCGGAAATCGCCAGCCACAATAACAGGATATCGGCATCCTGTTCCCTTAAACGACACACGCTTAGCATTTAGAACTGGGAACCCGGAAATGTGGTTAACCATAAGATAAGGCAACTGCGTAGTACTTTAGTCTCCAAGAGCCTTCAATTGTTACAATCAACTTCAAATAAAACTTTTACTTTCAACAAACTTTCCGGTTTTGGCCGGATTCCGGGCGAACTATTTGTCTGATGACAAAATAGTTTTCACCATCGTCTTCAGCATGTCTTTCTACCCCTAAATCGAACATCTAATCAACTTCAAACAAAACTTTTACTTTCAACAAACTTTCCGGTTTGGGCCAGATTCCGGGCGAACTACTTGTCCGAGGACAAAATAGTTTTCACCATCGTGTTCAGCATGTCTTCTTACCCCATAATTGACTATCACATTAGCTGTTTCAAAATATTTTGTTTGTCCCTTAATTTGAATCCCCTCCCCCACCCCTAAATGTAGAGCTTCAAAGCCCTTTATTCAAACAATGTTTACACGGATACGTCAGCTCTGATTTTTCATCAACGATATTTCGGCCCTTCTTGGCAAGGGTCCTCGTCAGGCTGATGAAAAATCAGAGCTGACGTATCCGTGTAAACATTGTTTGAATAAATGTTTCAAAGTCAGCTTGGGCTCAAAGAATATTTAGCTTCAAAGCCCATCTACGAAGTTGACTGGTCCGACGACCCAACGAACCCTCACACCAAGTTTCATCAAAATATCTCGTTCCCTTCGAGAGTTATCGTGCTTACAGACGGACGGACGGACGGACGGACAGACGGACAACTTTTGCGATGTCATAGGTATCCCTCCACTTACGTTTTGGGATCCCAAAAAGTGCATCGCTGTCAGAATCACTGACGCGGTTGTACTCAATTAATCCTGTACTCTTTCGATCCAGATGGACGACGTCTTAATCATTCATGTGGAGGACGACGAAACATATTCAACAGAGGATAGTGCTGTCAAGAATGCTGACGCACTATCACAATTTCCGCCCGAACTGGTTTCCAGCAACGGCCAACGGAACAAAGCTGAGCGTCAAAGGCTCCGCAGGAAAAGGTTGCACAGCAAAGGCTGCTCGTATTCGTATCAACGAAAGGACGTGATCCGACCAACAACACTTAAGCGACAAAAACGCGGCGCCACTGCTACTAAACGCCGTCAGAAGTCAGTTTCAGTCACCGAAGGCGAGCACCCAATGGGAATCTTCGAACCAGTATCGGCTGACATTTTGATTCTCGACGAAATAAAACCTTAGAAATATTTTCCACCACCATTAGAAAAAATGGCGTGGCAGATACACAAATTTGAAGGCTATACAAAATGTCTAAGGACAAGACGACAGCCCACCCAAACGACGAAGAGAATCGCCACTGAACAGTTAGGCAATCTACTGGATCCACGAACAACTGGCATCACGGACCTCAGAAACCTTTTGCACATGCCTCCCACTTATCAAGGAAGGTGTGTCACGGAGTGTTCATCTCGTCACGTCCGCACAGAGGTACTCGGGAAATTGCAAAGCTGATTCTGCCAACTTTGCACTTAAAAAGAAGATACAAAGTTTAATTAAAGTGTGAATAGATTTCAGTTCAAGTGCACTACTATTCAGAAGTATTGAATTGGCAAGTTAAAAAGGTTTCGTGTCGATATCTTGAACATAGAAATTGTGAAACATTAAAGAAGTGAAAGGGGGTCGTCTTTGGGATCCCAGAACGAAACACGATGGTGAAAACCATTTTGTCATCTCTACAAGTAGTCCGCCCAGAATCAGGCTAAAACCGGAAAGTCTGTTAAAAGTAAAAGTTTTATTTCAAGTTGATTAGATGTTCGATATAGGGGTAGGAGGACATGTTGAACACGATGATGAAAAGCATTTTTTGGCTGGACAAATAGTTCGTCCGTAATCCGGACAGAACCGGAAAGTTTGTTAAAAATAAAAGTTTTATTTGGAGTTGATTAGATGTTCGATTTAGGGGTAAGAAGTCATGCTGAGAATTTGTGTGAAAAGAATTTTTTACCCGGGCAAGTAGTTCGCCCGGAATCCGGCCAAAACCGGAAAAAGTTAAAGTTTTATTTGTAGTTGATTTGATATCCGATTTAGTAGTAAGAAGAGATGCTGAATACGTGTATGAAATCATTTTTTACCCGGACATACAGTTCGACTGGAATCCGGCTGGAGCCGGATATTTTTTTTATAAGTATAACACACATGCTGAATTTCCATAAGTGGATTATCCGATCTGTCGGGGAATATTAGCTCCTGACATATCGATTCCCTGACAAACGGGGAACAATAGCGTGTGGAGTATCGATTCCCAGGCAGGGGAACGATGGACACTGCCGTAAATAGGCGTGTCACTTCTGCTTTCGTTCAATTTTTCTTACTCGGTGTTTTACTGCGTGACACCTTCTCTGTAGAGATAACGACTTTTTATGTCCCGGGTAAGCTCCACCTCCGCTCGTTTGCGTCGGGAGTCGGTCGTATTTTACTCAACTCAGGATGTTTTTATGATAGACATAGTGAGACATCAGTTCTTTCTCGTTACTAGTGGAGTGTTCCTTGGTACATTCCACTATCGCGAACGCTGTAGCAACTTTCGACTTTCGGCTTTCGGTTTCCGGTTTTCGGTTTTCACTGTATTTTGTGGAGCTCATAGCTCGTGAACCAGTACAAGTATCAAGTTAAAAGTTGGTACACTAGTGGGTATTGGGGTCTAGTTGTCTCTTTTTGGGGTCCCAACCCCCACCCCAGCCCGGTTCATGGGAAAATGGGCCCAGATTGTCCAACCAGAACTGGACATAGGACGATGAAATTCCTTGTACATTTAGACACAAGGGCTGGGAAATTACTTTCAAAGTTGCACCTCCCCCGCCCACCCCGTGCATGGGCATCTGGGCCCAGGTTGCCCAGGAGTAAAGTTCGTTACCCGTGACAGGAATCAACAGGTATAAAGTTGAAGCTTGGTAGTTTTGTTAGCATTGGGGTCTCTTTTTGGGATCCCAAAACTAAAGTGGAGGGATACCTATGACATCGCAAAAGTTGTCCGTCTGTCCGTCCGTCTGTAAGCACGATAACTCTCGAAGGGAATGAGATATTTTGATGAAACTTGGTGTGAGGATTCGTTGAGTCGTCGGACCAGTCGAGTTCGTAGATGGGCTTTGTAACCCTACATTAAAGGGTGGGGGAGGGGGTTCAAATTAAAGGGCAAACAAAATATTTTGAAACAGCTAATGTGATGGTTGATTATGGGGTAATAAGACATGCTGAGCACGATGGTGAAAACCATTTTGTCATCGGACGAGTAGTTCGCCCGGAATCCGGCCAAAACCGGAAAGTTTGTTAAAAGTAAAAGTTTTATTTGAAGTTGATTAGATGTTCGATTTAGGTGTAGGAAGACATGCTGAAGACGATGGTGAAAACCATTTTCTCGACGGACTAGTAGTTCGCCCGGAATCCAGCCGAAACCGGAAAGTTTGTTAAAATTATAAGTTTTATTTCGAGTTGATTAGATGTTCGATTTAGGGCAAGAAGACATGCTGAACAGTTATGTGAAAACAGTTTTCTACCCGGACATGTAGTTCGCCGGGAATCCGGCGAAAACCGGAAAAGTTGGTTAAAAGTAAAAGTTTAATTTGAAGTTGATTAAATGTTTGATTTATGGGTAAGAAGACATGTCGAACACGATGGTGAAAATCATTTTCTCGCTGGACAACTAGTTCGCCCGGAATCCGGCCAAAACCGGGAAATTTGTTAAAAGCATAAGTTCGATTATACGACAGATTAAGGGGTAAGAAGAGAGGCTGAGTCGGTATGACTATTTTTTTTTACCCGACATATAATTATTCCGGAATCCGATTGTAACCGGATTTTTTGTTAAGTCAAACTTTTATTCATAGTTGATTAGATGTTCTTTATTGGGATAAGGAGATACGCTGGTCTTGTTTGTGTATTTTTCGCTCGGAAATCGGTCAGTATCGTCAAAATAGATACGGCTTATAGAGGTATATCTGAACTTCGTTTTCTCTGATGATTAGCCTGTCGAGGACTGGATCTGGTGACGACAAGACTCGATTGTCTGAATCAAATATTAGATTTTTGGGATCCCATCGACACCTTTGGTCTTGTTATTTTTTGCGGGTGACAGACCCCACCCCTACTTGGTTCAGGGGCAATTGGGCCCAGATTGCTCATTTTTAATGTTTTTAAATTGACAATAACTGGAGGTAAGGCTATGAAATTCATTTATGCTTTTGAATCATAGGGGTTGGGAATATGTCTGTGGTGTTGAACCATCCCGTGACTGGAATCAAACTCTAAGCTCGTATAGTCGAGGATGTACCTCGACACCCCCCCCCCCCCCTCCCGTTCATAAGCAGCTGGGCACAGATTTACCATTAGTTAAGTTCGTCTATGACAGGTCTCGCGACGTACTTTTATCTTTAATGAACAGTTGGAAACTGGACTGTTTTGTCATATCATCGATGATATGGCGTTCTTAATGAATTGTGACAAAGGGGGCATTAGTCTGCTACTGTTTGGTTTATTGCACTTGTTATTACCTTGCTAGTGGAAACGAGGTTTAAAGGGTCGGACTGGCTGGCAGACTATTCTTGGAACTCAACCGATTCGTGCAAGATCTTCAACATTTCTTTGGGTTTATATTTGCGGTTTGTTTACGCTTAAAGCTTTTAAAGTGGGATGATTACAAATTCGGTTATTTCATTGCTTGTTTGGTTATTGGGGATGTGAAATGTCTTGGATCTAAAGCTGTTTGCACATAAAATGTGATAAACATTTTACTTTCACACTCCTCGTCTGAGCGCTTGCGCACTTTTTTGTTCTTGTTACCACACAGTTGGGTGCCACAAGGAACAGGGGAGTCACTGAAAAAATGAAACAAAACGGAAAACTATGTTCTAGCTTTTGTTTCGCTGACATAGGCATAATGTCGTATTTATGCTGTCAAGAGCATGTCGACTTTCTTCAATTTGGGGTTCCAGGCAAGGTGGCGATTGAAATTGATGTTGTGTACAGCGTTTTTATGATTACTTTATTACAGAGTATGTAATTTCTACTGTGTTTTTTCTCTGTAGATAAATTTTGCCAGCTTAACGTACAAATAGATTCATCGTAAGATATCTCGTTTTCCTTACTTTTAATTTTTTCGAAAATAAGATAAAAAAAAGATAAATGTTTTTAGTTTGATAAAATCGATTTCGTGTTAATTCATCTCTCTTTTGTGTGCCCACCGTCGTCGATCTCAAGTGAAATAAGTGAGGAAAATAAGTGAATACATAAGATGAAATAAGTGAGTCTGGCGCTCTAATTATATGGAATGATACTTTCGGCAGGTTATTTTCACCCTCAAGAAAATCAAAACCGTGTATTTCGTGCATATCCTTCGCCAAACTGGTAGTCTGGTTTAACTGGAATACTTGTATCTGCAGCCAGGTTTGTTATTGTGGAGCTGGAAGGGACTGAGCAGGAGGATAAGTGAGCTTCTTTATATTGCGGGTCATAAATAAATAAATAAATAAAAAAAAATTGCCTCATTTGATTGAATATTTTCACTGTTTCACCACAGTTCAGCAGCGTCCAAGGTCACTTAAATGGAGAGTACGGGGAGCGGGAGGGGTCGGAGATAAAATTAACCATTACGTGAGAAGTTTCTCCTCACGTTCTCTTTTTGATCGGTCAAGCATAAGTAGTGTGACTACAAGTTCCTGCACGTAGTAGCCGCTATTTAAGTAGCTTTATCTTCCAGCTTAAAAAATAGTAAACTGAGACAGAACATGGGAAGCTTGTCACGCAATGTCAGCACGCACAAATAGAGGATTTTCGCTCTGGCGCCAGGCTTGCAAAGGTGCATTCCCCTTTCACGGCCGGTTTCACCTTGGCGTCTTAACTGCCATTGTAAACCACACTGAGTAATAAGCGGACGGAAGAGTTTCACTATTTTAGCCATGCTTAAGTTTTTTTTTCAGATTACATCTCTACTTTCTTATTCTTTACTTTTCAAACTTTAGTTTGCTCATCGAAATTTCATTTGAAAGCCAAATCTTTTTTGTGTTTCGCAGAATCTCTTTTCTAAATATTCCTTCAGCCCAAGCTGACTGCGAATCATATTTGATGGTGCAAAACGGATACGTCAGCTGAATTTTATTGGAGCTATATTTCGGCCCTTCTTTGCAAGGGTCCCTCCAATAAAATTCAGATGACGTATCTGTTTTGCACAATCAAATATAATCTCTTTTGTCTTTTGAAAAAAAGATTTCTTGGATTTTACGAACATTGAAATGTGTTAGTAGTTTAGATTTCAGTTTTAGGTTGCTTTCCATTTATTTTTTAGTTGGTAAAAGAGTTGTGGGTGGAAATTAAAGGTCAACATTTTCTTCTTCTTCGTGCTATCTACTAGTTCTTTCCATTGCACATCCTTAGGACCACTCATATGTTAATTATTTGCTTTGGCTTATCTCTTTATACATTTTTCAACGAATGTATACATGTGTTCCTCCGAGAATAAAGGTCATTGTGTTGCGAGAGCAACACTTTGGTTTTGTCCTCGTTTTTTTTTTTGTTTTTTTTTTTTCCTATGACTCCGATTTCATTTTATTCCTGGTAACTGAGAAGGGTCTAACCTGTGCGGTTTTTACGGAAAGTGTGGACCTTAGGCCGGATTGATGAATATGACATTACATTTTGGAAAGCTCCGTAGAACTCTTGCCTGGGGCCAATAAGGATGGTTTTTGCTTGTCCGCGAGCCAGAGCCTACGGTTTGCGAAGTGAAGTGGAGTTGTATAGCCTATGTCAGACAGGACTATCTGAAGTTGTGTAGCGAACCTTTCGTTTCATCAAAAGATGTTTCTGCTTTTGAGTGGAAAGCTCCGTTCTAGCACGCAAGCAGGCAGGCACCAGTTTCAAATTGAAGATGGACTAAAATCTACAAGTGTTAAATATATGCGGCAGTTACCCGGCCCCACAGCCAACATATCTTCTTTGAGTGATAAATAGAAAAATCTACAGAGACAAAAAAGTGGCTTTTTCCCACGGGTCCGAAAGTGCTGCCATCTATTGTTTCTGTCTATGTCTGCGACGATTTCAGCTGAGTTTATAATTTTTTTTTTTTGCACTTTGGTTTGTGGTAGAGTAACGGTATCAGATGTGCCTCTTAAACTTTAAAAGTTCTCTCATTGCTAAAGAAACTAGAGCTTATCCTTTGCTCCTTTCTAAGTCGTGACGTTAGAAAGTTGGCCTACGGCAAAAAAATCAACTTTTGAACTAAGACAGGTAGAATTTTATTTTCGACGGCAATCGATAGCCATTGATGAGCTGATCAAAGTATATGTCATCCATTTTTTGGTACAAAAATTCCTTCATGAGATACACCAGTTTGAAAATTTCAAAGGGGTTGACAACTTCATAGTAAGGTACATTGAAACCAAAAATAGGCGATACCAGTTATGATTCATATAGGGGACTTTTAAGCAACAGTCGACTGTTAGCCCATAATCATCTTCGGTAATGAGGGGTTTGCAGCTTTTGCTAGTTGGTATACCTGTTATTTGTTTCCGGTGTATTCGATGGTAAGAACAATTTGATTCCCAATGGTAAGATATGCAAGGGACTTGTAAGTAATAATCGGCTGTTATGCTATAATCATCTTCTGCGATGATGGGCTTGCAGCTTTTGCTAGCTGGTGTACCCATTATTTGTTTCCGGTTAACTTAATGTATATCACGGGAGAGGGACTTGTCAGTAGGAATCGGTTCACGAGGGGCTAGGAATTTTTGCAAATGGGTGCACATTGTATTCGATTTATATAAATCTGACGAGAAATTTTGTATCGATGGTCTATCGCTGTAACCTAGGATTTACGTAGGTTTACGCATAATGTAAAACAAGGTAGTTTCGTAATAATTAATAGTGTCATCTATAGTATTTTAATTACGGATAGCTTTCTAATGCCAACTAGATTATGTAAGATATTGTTCCAAGTTTTCATCCGTCACGATGTCTACGATTGAAAAGGATAAAGTACAACTGACTGCAAAGTAAATTTAGTCCCTTCTTCCTATATTATTTTGTTGTTGTTTTTACAACGCTGAAGAATACCTTTTGATCATATGATTAATTTTTTTTAGAACATCCCGTTTAAAAACCTTATGCTATAATCATCTTCAGCGATGAGGGGCTTGCAACTTTTGATAGCTGGTATATCCATTATTTGTTTCCGGTGAATTTGATGTCAATCACGGGAGACGGACTTGTAAGTAAGAATCGGTTCACGAGGGGCTAGAAATTTTTGAAAATTGGTGCACATTGTATTCGATTTCTGTAAATATGACGGTAAGAAATTTTGTATCAATGGTCTATCGCTATAACCTAGGATTAACTGTTTACGCAACGGGTACAAACGATACGGTAATGTAAAACAATAAGGTAATTTTGTAATAATTAATAGTGTCATCTATGGTATTTTAATCCTGAAAAGTTACGGATAGCTTTATAATATCAACTAGATTATATAAGATATTGTTCCAAGTTTTCATCCGTCACGATATCTACGATTGAAAAGGATAAAGTTCAACTTCGACGGCAATCGATAGCCGCTGATGAGCTGATCAAAGTATATGACATCCATTTTTTGGTAAAAAAATTCCTTTATGAGATACACCAGTTTGAAAGGGTTGACAACTTCAGTAGTAAGGTACACACTGAAATCAAAAATAGGCGATACCAGTTGTGAGACATTTAGGGGACTTGTACGCGACAGGCGACTGTTAGCTCATAATCATCTTCGGCAATGAGGGGTTTGCAGCTCTCGCTAGTTGGCGTACCTGTCATTTGATGAACAATTTGGTTCCCAAATGTAAAACATGCAAGGGACTTGTAAGTAATAATCGGCTGTTATGCTACACAAATCTTCAGCGATGAGGGGTTTGCAACTTTTGCTAGTCGGTGTACCCATTATTTTTATCCGGTGAACTTGATGTCTATCACGGGAAAGGGACTTGTCAGTAGAATCGGTGCACGAGGGGTTAGAAATTTGTGCAAATTGTTGCACATTGTATTCGATTTATATAAATCTGACGGTAAGAAAGTTTGTATCGTTGGTCTATCGCTGTAACCTAGGATTTACTGTTAACGCAACGGGTACAAACGATACTGTAATGTAAAACAAGGTAGTTTTGTAATAATTAATAGTGTCATCTATGGTATTTTAATCCTAAAAAGTTACGGATAGCTTTATAATACCAACTAGATTATATAGGATATTATTCCAAGTTTTCATCCGTCACGATGTCTACGGTTGAAAAGGATAAAGTTCAACTGACTGCAAAGTCAATTTAGTCCCTTTTTCCAATATGCTTTTGTTGTGGTTAGGGCATCGATAGCACTTGAAGAGCTGATCAAAATATATGCCATCCATTTTTTTGAACAAAAATCCTTCATGAGATAAACCAGTTTGAAAGTTTCAAGGGGTTGACAACTTCAGGAGTAAGGTACACACTGAAACCAAAAATAGGCGATACCAGTTGTGAGACATGTAAGGGACTTGTAAGCAACAGTCGACTGTAAGCAACAGTCGACTGTTAGCTCATAATCATCTTCGGCAACGAGGAGTTTGCAGCTTTTGCTAGTTGGTATACCTGTTATTTGTCTCAGGTGTATTCGATGGTAAGAACAATTTTGTTCCCAATTGTAAGACATGCATGGGACTTGTAAGTAATAATCGGCTTTTATGCTATAATCATCTTCAGCGACGAGGGGTTTGCAACTTTTGATAGCTGGTGTATCCATTATTTGTTTCCGGTGAATTTGATGTCAATCACGGGAGACGGACTTGTAAGTAAGATCGGTTCACGAGGGGCTAGAAATTTTTGAAAATTGGTGCACATTGTATTCGATTTCTGTAAATATGACAGTAAGAAAGTTTGTATCGATGGTCTATCGCTATAAAACCTAGGATTAACTGTTTACGCAACGGGTACAAACGATACGGTAATGTAAAACAATAAGGTAGTTTTGTAATAATTAATAGTGTCATCTATGGTATTTTAATCCTGAAACGTTACGGATAGCCTTCTTCCGATATTGTTTTGTTGTTGGTTTTACAACGCTAAAGAACAGCTTTTGATTATGTGATTATTCTTTTTAGAACATACCGTTTTAAAAGCTTCGATAAGTTCACAATTTCAGCATTTAACCGACAGCGAAGAAACAAAACCAAAGTGTTGCTCTCGCAACACTTTAGCCGGCGAAGCCGGAGAAAGGTTGCCGCAACACTTCACGTTGCCCGGGCAACGTAGGTCTAGTTCTACTTTCAGAATGACCGTTCAGATCATAATTCTGTACGCAAACATTTTTTTATGTGACATCTGACAATCTTAAAACACCACTTTTTAGGTATAACTTGGTGTAATCAAGTAATGTTTTGCAGTTAAATTGTTTCTATGGAAAATATTATACGGGAACACGTCACTACGTCCACCCGTCATTTCGTCAAACCGTCACTTCGCCTAAAAAATCCGTCAGTTTGACCACTTTTTCCGACAGTTCGCCTAAACGTTAGTTCGCTCACTTTTTCCGACAGTTTATCCAACCGTCACTACGTCCACCCAAACTACGAACAACCGTCACTACGCCCACCCGTCACAACGCCCACCCATCACTACGCCCACCCGTCACAACGCCCACCCATCACTACACCCACCGTCAGTTTTCTACCGTCAGTTCGCCCACCCGTCATTTCGCCTAAAGAATCCTACAGTTTGGCCAATTTTTTGGACAGTTCAGCCACCCGTCAGTTCGCACAAAAATCCGTCAGTTTGTTCCAACTTTTCCGACAGTTCGCCCACCCGTCATTTGGCCCAAAACTCCGTCAGTTGGCCCAATCCTGAAATCCGTCAGTTATCCCACTTTTGAAATCCGTCAGTTGAACCACCCTTGAAATCCGTCATTTGGCAAACTCATGAAATCTGTCGGTTGGCCAACTCCCGAAATCCGTCACATCGCCCAAATTAATAATCCGACAGTTCACCCAATTTTGCAGGATCATTAAATCCACGAAAAAAGGCCGCGACCCCAGGGGAATAAATAGCTCAACTTGGCCATGTCATTAAGGTCCACGAAAAAAGGGACGCAATCCCAGAAGATTATCTAAACAGAGACAACCTTCCTCGTTTAATGAGGTCAACACGAGATGCCTATGGGTCCAACTTTTATGTTTACGTAAAGAAGGAAATGAAGATGGGTGGAAATAAGTTATTATATGAAAAAGCAACGCGACCCCAGGGGAATAATCAGAAGGAGCCGACAATTACGTTAACATTTAGTCAGAAATGTCGGGAGCTTTTTGCGAGATTCTGCGGCATATTCAATTGGAAAATCTAAAAGATGAAAACAAAAGGAAAAAGGAAAAATAGAGTAACGAACATTTAAGGGTTCTGATTGGCAATACGATGTAAAGTAGTTCACACGGTTATGGAAAGTAAAAGCATAATAGAAACAATGTAATGCATTGCTTCCGTGTACTATCTCCCAGTATATTCGCAAGCATGTTGTGGGCATCTGGATGAAACTTTGTGGGAAGAACAAATACAAATCCTGAATAAAACGTTGATATAACTGGACCAGATTCAGTCACTGTGGGGGAGTTAAAGAAGATGGGATGTCCAAAATTCTGGGGACCCCGCAAGTTCGGTACTTCCTGATGTGCTAGGACAACGAAACTTGGCGGGCGTATGAGAGACCCGAACAAATTGACTTGAGAATAGTCGTTTCTCGACCTTACCATCGTGGGAGGGAGCGGAGGGATGGTGAATTCGCTATCTAGTTGTATGCACATTTTTAACGGGTGATTGAAATCGACAGAAACTTGATCTATGGAAAGACCCATAGTCGGACATGTTCCATGTCAAGTCCGGATCGGATCTGATTCTTGGGGGAGGGACCACCGGATTGGAGGGACCACCGGAAATCTCATGAAACATGAGAAGTCAAGGGATTAGGATGAACTTAGTGGGAATAACAAGCCTTAGCCCTATATACATAATTGACAGAGTCGGATCGTATCGGAACTCTTTGGGGGGTATTCAGGGGGTTTCCCGAAATTCCGGTAATCGCAAGTTAGGTTAGTTCAAGTTGTTCGGTGGACGATGAAAGTTTGCAAGCATATTAGTGACTTAAGGACGAGACAGAATACCCTAGGAGAACTTTTGTTTCTGGATCAGAAATTTTTTTGAGGATTCGGTGGACGAGGAATTTGCAAAATACTGAATTCCGCGTTTGGATATCGGGGGCTAAAGTGGGATGCTTTTGTGAAAAGAGTATCGGTTAAACAGATGGATGCATAGTTATGAGTTTTAAACATTAAAAATAGCACGGGCTCTGGGTGGGCAATTTCAGTTTTGTTTCATACCTTGACCGGATCTACTGCTATCCCAGTACCTAGCTCTGTAGTATATAGGGGAGATAAATGCAAAAATTAAAAATACAAGTACTCGCGTTTTGAGAGGTTAATTTCAAGGCCGATTTTGAGAAGTTCCGACGACAGCTTACAGACACTTTTGGTGAGTTTAGATCGGAAACGGCTTACTAAGAGCAAGTGGTCCGCGTAAGCTATATAGCTGAAGGCATGGTCTTCATAAGGGTAAGCAGGTTGTAAACAATCGAGACAAGAAGATATGGCCGATTTAAGGATGTAGGGAGATAATACTTGGCGAACACCAGTTCGGACAGGAATAATCTCTGACAAGCTACCTTGCCATTTAAACCTTACGGAGGAATGATCCTACCAAATTTTAACAGACTGACAGCAGACAGATTCACGCCAGAAGTAATGAGAGAGAAAAGGGCCTGAGAATGCGTTATATGGTCAAAAGCACCAGCTATATCTAAAGAACATATATGATTAGCAGACTTCTCGCGGGTAGCCTTCATCATCATTTTTGTCAATATGTGATGAGCGTGAGCACAACTGGCGCTCGAACGGAATCCAAGCTGCATTGAACCAAAACTACATTTTTCAATTAATTCTGGAAGAAGCACGGATTCCAGGATTTTGCTTATGGTACAAGAAACTGTGATTGGCCGATAGCTTTTGCAAAGGTTTTTGTCTTTCCCTCGCTTAATCACCGATGTTACAGTACCCGAGAGGAAACTATTCAGAACCAAAACCTGGCATAAACAAATTTGAAATAGAAGATGGAGGTGTTGTGTTGGGGGGCAATCAGAATCTGTAGAAGCAGTTCTTCTTAATTTTCGAATTGCTATTTCGGTGGAAGAACAAGTCACGGGAAGAACAGAGGGCGGAAAAATCTTCCTTGGTAGCCACTGTAGTGACTGGTCCGATCAGCCGTAGTTAAAGCGGAAGGAGGTACAGCTGAACCTTTATTTGTCCGAAGGACCTTTTGCCACGTTTTTTTGTCAGTGGGAGCATCTAAGCCATTAAAACGAGCATTTTTAAGTGAAGATCTGTATTCACGCTTCGTTTAAGCTTTCAGATGAAAAACCGTAACACTCCCTGGGCGTCCACAAGCAATTCAAACTTTTAGAGAAAATTTTGCCGTATTTTTTGCCTTTTTAACTTCAGGATTGACTTTCCAAATAGGTTTCCTTGTTCCAACTCGAATTTTCTCAGTCGGCACAGCAATATCGGAGGCCACTTTCAAGCAGTGGACAAACTCACTATAATAGCAATTCATATCGACGGATGACGTAGTAGCTGCTATACCAGTCTGAAGAAGGTGAAAAGAATGGTTATGTGAGCAGAACAGGTCTCCTTTACTACTTTTTTACTTACTACTTTGAGGCGGTTGATTTTCCAACACGGAAGCTAAAGCTTAGATCATCATGGGGCTGACCTTCTGCCCGAAATCGCAATGTTACAGCAAGCCTCACACTTGGCTCAATAGCTTTCCTGAACTGTGTATCCTTTTTCGTTATAAGAGGCTTAACTCTCTCAAGCAGGGACATGAAGCCCTCCTTATCCATTCTAAAAAATTTCCAGTACTTGATATAGTAGTCACTGAGAACAGGTTCGCTCATCAAGTTGTGGTAGTCTTTCTTGTCTCCTTCCTGTAGATTGGTCTTGTCCACTACCTTCTTTTTCTCTTAGGTTGACCTGAAACAATAAGTAGATACAATGAAACTGAAGCTCAATGACATGACCTATCCCAAATCCAAACTGATTCTATGCAAGGATTTAGACTATCCAATAGATTTAGTTGATGTGTCGACAATTTTAGAACACAAATTAATATGCACAACATAAGCAGAAACTTGTAGCACACACATAGTAACAGCTTGTGTAGAGACTTAAGATAAGTTGCAATAGTTGTTCTTCCAGAGATGCTCTGCATGAGGAGAACATCATGTTATTGCTCCAACTGCGATAAAGATAAGAATTACGGAAACAAATGGTAAGGGTAGTAGAGCATATATGGATCAGATAAAGCATCAAAATCAAGATAAAGACTAGACACGGGTTAATTGAGATTCTCAAAAGGTATAATAATAATAATCTGTATTTAAAGCCAAAGGCCATATACATGAACAGGCTATACACTAATTGACCAACTAAATTAAACAAAATATAACAAAAATTCAACTTCTATTCTCTCGAAATTTCACTCCTTCATCGATAAATCTACACACTTTACATATTATCTGCGCCGATGTACAATCCAAGATGTCTGGAAGCCGCAAATTCCACCCAAGCAGAGACACCCTTAAATCAGAAAGCTCATGACACTTCAGCAAAAAGTGCTCCAAATCCTCATTCCCTTCATTACATATTCACCCTACTATCTGTGACCACATTTCCGAAAATTAAAGGTCCCGTTTTTGCCACCTTTGGTGAACTTATGCGAGTTTGAATTTGTTTAACCTCAAACTTTGATGATAAAACCATAAATATAGGTTATAAAGAACCCATATTTTAAGTTTTTCTGGAATGTCCTATCTTCTTTTACTACAGAAAAAGCTTAAACTAAAGATCTGAATGCTAGGTTAACACTTTTGTCATTTGAAGTCGAACTGTCTGAGGATCTGTAGATCTACTTTCAAATTTGTATGACCTAAAACATGGTTGAGTGTCTTCAAACCATATACATAAGCTCTCTTGTATCATCATTAAAGTTCAAAAGCTTCTAAGTTTCAAAAGTCTCCTGTACAGGAGCGGATGAAAGTCACTTTAAATCAAATGAATACGAATGAAAGTGGTAGCGTGATTCCACCAATATTATATTATTGGACCAAACTAAGATGCTTCCATTTTACCATCAAAACAAAATCTGAATTCAGGACAACGTTTATTTACATTACTGACGGGCAAATCATACGTTTTCCGAACGGTTAAAATACACAAAGAGTGGAACTAAAGATTGATTATTACTTCCTTTCAAAAATACTTCGCACAACCCTATCGCAAAACCGGTACCTTCTATAGGTTTTACTATCTCAACAAAATTGTAAGGCTTTTGAGAGATATTGTATCATCTTTATCTCACGGAAGTCTCGTCACATTTTGTTTACCAACACCTCTGCAATGATTCACCTTTATCAACGTCTAAGGACTGCTAATTGTTTGTTTTGTATTGATCTCTTGTTTGCTTCGTGTCTATACTTGATAGTCGGGGTATCAAATTTTCATATGGTTGTTCAAGAGACAAGACTTCATTTCGTTGGTATATCTTTTTATGTCTTGTTAAAGAAGAAAAGGGGGCCACATGCATGTTCGACTTTGTTTTCTAAAGATTTGTTTTGTACTTCCTAACTTCATTCTAAAGTACGATTGAAAACTCTGTTAGCATCGAAGTTAACTGTTCTGTCATTGATCATTTTCATCGGTTATCACACTAGTTTGGAGGAAGATAAGAATGAAAATTCTTCTTTCGAAGGCTAGTTCTCTTACTTTTAATAATGAATCAAAAAAATTTAAAACCTACTCCACTTTACTTTGTTTGAATTCTTTTTACGTATATTTTTTTTACTTTTTAATCTTTGTCTTTTTTCGTCCAACTTCTTTTTTCGAAGATTGTTTTTCATACTTTCTTCGACTTAATCCTTTTTCTTTATCTGAATTATTCTTTTAACTTTTTAGACTATTTCTTTTCATAGTTTTAGTCTCGGTATCATACGAGTGGAATGTCTGGGATTAAACTTGAAAGCTAGAAAGTCATTGGGCCTAGATGATCGATTTCGAGCTCCCGCAAGGATTTGGCATCGGCTCAAGGAGTTGGAGGGTGCGGGATTTTTGCAGGGAGTTGGAGAGTGCCGGAACTTGTACCGGAGCTTGTGAGAAATTAAAATTGCAAAGAAACGCAACTTATACTTTTCTTACTTACTTAGCTCTGAACCTATAAGCTGCTGGGAACATTCTTTGGACCATTTCTTGGTTGTTTTAGATTAATTTTAGAGGAAAGCTTTTTCACTAGCGAGATCTTCAAGTCTCCAAACATGTTGTCTGAATGTTGGCAAAAATTGCTTGGCTCTGAGGCAGAGTTGATTTGCATGACAGTCAAGATAAGTTAATTAGGAGGTGTTTTATAACTTATTCTGTCAGAATGTGAGACGTGTGTACTACTCTTAGGAGTATTTGGGCTACAGTATAGCACAAGTTATTATTAGTTGTTCGTGTCCGGTTCAGCAGTTGTTCACTGGTTCAGGTCAGGTCTGGATCAGGAAATTTTCAGTGTTTTTGTGCTTGTCTTTTCCAGTCTTGGTTAAAAAAAAAGAAAGATGAGAAAGTAAATCATCTCAGTACAACATGTGGAAAAGAATAGAATCTTATAAAAAGTAATTTTTAATTTCACTGATAAATGTCCAAGTTTGACTTTGTTGTAAAGTTAAAAAGATGGACTCATCCTAGATAGGCTATGTACAAAAATTCTCATGAATGATCAAGCTGCGGTGTTCTTTGCCAGGGCTGTATGAAAGACAGATTTCCGAACGTAAGAAACTGCAATCAGAAATCTTCAACACCATTCGTATGGACGGAAGAAGCAGAAAAAAGCATTTGAAGAAATAAAGCAGCTTCTGAATAGCCCAGCTTTCATTTATTTTCCGGATCTGTCAAAACCTTTCCGGATCCATAGCGATTCCAGCATTTCGGGGATCGTCTCTTGCCTCACTAAACTAGATGAAATGGGAGAAACTAACACTCATAGATTGCGATACTCGCAGCCTAATTCCTGCTGAAGCTCGTTACTTCATAGTGGAGTTTGAATGTTTGGCTGCAGTGTGGGCCCTTAAGTGTTCGAGACAATACCTTTTCCTGGCCCCAGTTGACGTGTACACCGATCACAAATGTCTCCAATACCTGAACAAATTTCGGGATGCTAATATGCGTGTTTTGCTCTGGTCCATTGATATTAGCAAGAGCAACGTGACAACTAAGTATATCAAAGGCAAAATTAATAATCTTGCAGCCGATCATCCGAATGACAGCGTAAACGCTATAGATACGGCAGATTACCAAGACATAGGAGAGCTATTTTCGCTCGGATACATTCGCGATACGTAATTCAATTTTGAGGTCGGCAATGACATTAGTCGAAAGCGGGAAACTAGGCTTGGGCGGAAAGAAAGTCTACAGGGGGTCCATGGAGTCGTACGACTTCGAGTCAAATGGCTTGAAGGTATCGGATACCGGAGACACCCGCACTGGTGTGAAAAATTTGCTTCGAAGTTCCCGGAATGTGCAGGGGGCATCAACTCGGAAGAATGCTCGAACAGCATTGATGTGGAATTTGATACACTTCCTGGATATTTAAAAGCAGTATCGGACCGACTTTTCTGGAAGACGGAGTACTCTGCACATTCAATTCAATTCAATTCAATTCATTTATTTGCATCCGCCAAAGCTGGCGATTAGAAGAAAATATAATAAAATTCATACAATCGGTCTACAGACTAATAACTAGACCATATACTTTCATAAAAACTCTACGTCATTTAAAAAACAATTAACCTACACTATCCTAAATAATGTCTACCTAACACTTAAAACCAAAATACAATCAACGCAAGGCATCGGACAAAGGGTGCTTTATGGAATAAATTTTTGACAAAAATGTTTCCCGTTTCTTTTTCAAAATATCAAAGTTGAAAACACTTCCTGGGGATTCTACCCTAAGATGGTCACTTAGGGAGAACGCACACATAAGTGTAGCTCCTTATGAACTGATTACGGATATTGTTCGGTTTTATCATTGCCACCCATCCTCGGGTCAGGTTGATCAATTGAAGACTTACGAAAAATTCAAAGAAGACTTTTACTTTTCTGGAATGAAACGACTTGTTGAGCAGTTTGTTGAAAGTTGTCCGGTGTGTTGGCGAAGCATATCTCAACTTTTTACGTCAGGAGCACCGTTAGAACGTCAAATTAGGGGGCAAGGTCCGTGGAAAACGGATGGATGCTCCAACGGATGGAGCAAATTCTCCATCTGAACAGTCTGGGGCCTTTACCCCAGAGTTTAGACAGCTACTTTAAGCACTTTCCAATTCTGTGTGACTCCTAGTCTCTTTACATGGTAGCATTCCCTACCAAGACCCTTTCGGTGAATGAGATAGCTACAGACATAGTGAAGCAGCTCACGGTTTTCGGTCTCCCTATTCAGATTGTTGGCTATATGTTGGCTATATTTATTATATTTCTTGTCAGTTTTACTGCGAAACATTTACGATTTCGTCGCCTGAAAGCTGTTTTACCGAATCTGTTTTTCCAAAAACGGGAGAAAAACGAGTTTGAAAATTTTGACATTTGTATATCGGAATCGGGTACAGCTAGAGCGCTGATTTTTGTTTCAAAATTAAGAAGAAAGATCGCTTATATCATTGTGCTCATTTTTATTGACCGAAGGTGATCCTTTCCTGAGACAAAACGGAATGAATATCAGTTTCGGCAAAACCATTTGAAAATTCCGGAACATAGGTAAGATATGGCAAAACGGAATTGGCTCAGCATGAATTAGAAATGCGACTTTCGGCAAAAAGTATTTCATCTGATAGACAAATTTTAATTTCGACAACTAACTGGGAGTTGTACAATAAAGTGTAAGAAAAGATCAGTGGGAGGTCTTGGTTAGAAACACACTTCTTTCAATTTTTGGTTTTAACCTTCGGAGCATTAACGGCAGAGGCTGCTTCGGGACACGCTGTGATTTCAGCTAAAGTACCACGTACCACAGCTCTGTTACAACTTCTAATAAGACTTTTGACATATGCCACATCTACTGCTGGCATGAAACGGTAACGCGATTCTATGTCTTTTATTTTTGCTGCTGGCAACTCAACTACTGTACTAGAACTACTAGAAGCTACAGGAGGCAGTAACCTTTCCAGAACATTCACTGCTGACACATTGGGCAATGGCCACCTTCGGTGCAACCACCTCTGGTGCAATCAGCCACCTCTCTGGTACCACCTCTGGTGCAATCAGTGCTACAGAAGGAGCAGTATCCGCAAACGAAGTTTTGTAGAACATAATTTTGCATAGTCCTTGTCCAAACTGTAGTAACTTCACCTTTGAAAATGGAACTAAGCTCTACTTATAGCATTTGAACATTTCGGAGTAATACAAAAACTTCTGCTTGGTCATTTGAATAATGACAAACGGGTCATTCAATGGGTTTTGGCAAAACGGGCCATGCTATAATCCCGTATACTATTCGGCAAAACCGCTTTAAAAAAAATGAAAAGATATGAATGAATGAATTTATGACGCAATGCCCAAGTGCGTAAGTGCAGTAAAAAAAGATAAAGAAATATAAAATAATCGCAAAACACTCAACAAATATTTTCTATAAAGGTTCACTAATTTAGAATCACGTTGATGGGATCGTAGACAGGTAATTTTCCAATCGGTGTACACAGATTAGACGAGAGGGCTTCAAGCGTCAACAATGGGTCGGAAATTTACAAACGGCGGATCAGGTAGTAGTTCCGTGTGCGCCTGGGTAGGTAGAGAAGAAATCTCAGATATCTGAAGTATGTTGAGCGTATGCGTCGAGGGTCCTTTCTTCTGAGTATAGTATGTAATCCAGCAAGGAACTTAACATACGGTGCGCAAAAGGCAGTATATAATATGCGATATATAATATGCGATTCGTCAAAGGAGGACTGCAAGATACAGGCAGTTAGAGACGTCTTACAGCAATGTCAATTAGACCATTCGAAAGAGAATTTTTGTTTACACAAGATGGCGTTGGTAACTCAGTTTTGCCAGAAATTTTTATTTTCGGGAAAACCGCTTTCAGGCGACAATTTGCTGTAAATCAAGCAATCAAGCGCTTTTATTTTTCCTGGGTACAGCCGTTGAAGACGTTGTCGCTTGGCAGCAACTATGTTTTTGACGACACATTTTCAATTCCTGTTGGCAAAACCTGACGTACCCTAAAGTTAAAATGCTAGTGACGGCGTATCCCTGAACAAAAACAGGAGTGGAAGAGCAAGAAAACACTTTAGACTCTATTTTGTCCATAATATGTTTTGTTACATTTTAGCTTGTTGAAGGCAACTCGCTATGTTTTAGAAAAAGATTATACATTTGGTCAGTATCAGGTACCGATTCGGTCATTTCTGACCAGGTTCGCCACCTCCCCCCCCCTCAATGAAGAAAGGCTCTGCAGCACGGAATTAAAACAATTATCTGGATTTCTGGACAAGCTTTATCTGGGAATCCTGGTAATGATGTTTCTTTCTGAAATTCCAGGCTAGTATTCTGGAATTCCAGACACTTGGTTGAAATTCCAGACTGGTCCGAATTTGCATTTGGTAAGAGCTCGTAATTCCTGGAAGTTGGTTGAAATTCCAGATGGACTAGATTTTTACGCCTCGTCGTCTGGAAATCTAGGGAATACATACAGAACGTCTGATTTGACGATAAGAAAGCGTGGATTGCAGTATTAGTCGGGTTTTCGTGTGTAGCAGGAAAAACTACACTGTTAAAAACTTCTGACATTTTCGTGAAGAAACTACCCTTATCAACATTTTTAAAAATTTCTGAGGAAAATCATGCGATGGAATAACTGTCTGCCGGAAAACAAAGATTAGTTAATTTTCAAGACTAAAAATTGCTCTACCTTGTCTAACTGTAATCCTAGGAGGCCTGAATGCAAAACATCTTCTGAATAGACTTTTGTTAACCTGTTTTGAGCAAGATGACATATACGGTTTGATGAAAATTTCCTAATAAGTTGGTGGGTATTCAGAAGGGTAATCTCCAGGCATCTTCAGTGGTCATTTCCGCAAGGGCTTCTTTGTCCTTTTGCAGAATAACCTTGACCAAAAATTTCCTTTTCCTTTTGCGTCTGCGTGGTGGTGGGAACGCTCATGCGATTCTGTCGCATGTCGGAACATCAAAGAAAAAATCCTGTCGCCTACGATACAGCAGTGTAAACCTAGGGTTACGCCACTAAATTAGATGTCGACTGAGAGGAAAAATGGTGCTCATGGAAAATTATTTGCTAGTCGTAAAAGCGGAGCATAGCTTGTTACGACTGTAGCCTGGTTGGGACCATAGCCTCGAGATTGCGCACTCCAGGATAAGAAGAAAAAGAGCATGGAAGCAGCTGCTCCCGGGAAGTAGCAGGACATTAGGGTTGCTAGATTGCTGCGCTCTGGGTTTTTGGGATCCCAAAACGTAAGTGGAGGGATACCTATGACATCGCAAAAGTTGTCCGTCTGTCCGTCCGTCCGTCCGTCCGTCTGTAAGCACGATAACTCTCGAAGGGAGTGAGATATTTTGATGAAACTTGGTGTGAGGATTCGTTGGGTCGTCGGACCAGTCAAGTTCGTAGATGGGCTATGTAGCCCTACATTTAGGGGTGGGGGAGGGGGTTTAAATTAAGGGGCAAACAAAATATTTTGAAACAGCTAATGTGATAGTCGATTATGGGGTAAGAAGACATGCTGAGCACGATAATGAAAACTATTTTGTCATCGGACGAGTAGTTCGCCCGGAATCCGGCCAAAACCGGAAAGTTTGTTAAAATTAGATGTTTTATTTCGAGTTGATAGTTTGATAGTCGATTATGGGGTAAGAAGACATGCTAAGCACGATGGGGAAAATCATTTTGTCATCGGACGAGTAGTTCGCCCGGAATCCGGCCCAAACCGGAAAGTTTGTTAAAAGTGAAAGTTTTATTTGAAGTTGATTAGATGTTCGATTTAGGGGTAGGAAGACATGCTGAAGACGATGGTGAAAATCATTTTCTTGACGGACAAGTAGTTCGCCCGGAATCCGGCCAAAACCGGAAAATTTGTTAAAAGCAAAAGTTCGAGTAGATGACAGATTAAGGGGTAAGAAGGGAGGCTGAGTCGGTTTATGACGATGTTTTTTTACCGGGACATATAATTTTTCCGGAATCCGGTTGTAACCGGATTTTTTTTTAAGTCAAACTTTTATTCAAAGTTGATTAGATGTTCTTTATAGGGATAAGGAGATACGCTGGTTTTGTTTCTGTATTTTTTTTGTTTGCCTGGCTAGTAGTTCGCTCGGAAATCGGCAGGAAGTCCCGGTTAGTATCGTCAAAATAGATATGGTTTATAGAGGTATTTCTGAACTTGGTTTTCTCTGATAATTAGCCTGTCCAAGACTGGATCTGGCGAAGACAAGACTCGATTGTCTGAATCAAATATTAGATTTTTGGGATCCCATTGACACCTTTGGTCTTGTTCTCTATCTTTTATTTTGTTATCCCACTTTGAAATCAAATTTGGTTTCGGTTTAAGAACGGAAATTGCCCAGATGCTTGAAATTTCGGGAAACCCGGGAAAGAAATATTTGTCGCGGGAAATATTGTTACGTGTTACAGTAGCTGATGTGCTTTGTCGCAACCGAGTGGGTCATGGTACGAGGTTAAAGTTCATAATGGATACGAGATGGGATTGACGTAGAAAAGTTTATTGTTCCGTTGCGGGGTATTTTTGAAGGGAAAAGTTACGATGATGCTGTACCACCTACAGAAATGGTCGTAATACGTCGCTGTTTAAAGAATCCATTTACTTCTGTAATCTCGAAGGGATTAGTAATGGAAGTAGGTCCATTTTCTGTACGCTTGGAGAGGAATGTGGACCTGAAGCACAAGAACCTAGGTTTATCGAAGCCCGCTCCGTGAACCACTGTAATAATGATGAGCACTTTTACTTTGAAAGACTGAAAGCACGTAAGAGAGGCTGTGAAATCAGAGTATAATCATATGTAGCTGTAATCTGGTTCGAGAACTTACCTTCGTTTTGTCTGGAAAGAAACATTTTTGTTTGAAACGATACCTTTTGGTAAACATTCTTGAACTCAAGCTGACTTTGAAACATATAATCAAACAATGTTTACAACGGATATACATCAGCTACGATTCTTCATCAGCGACATTTCGGCCTTTCCTGGCAAGGGTCCTCGTCAGGCTGTCAATCTTCTTGGTGAAGTGGGATGATTACAAGTTAAGTTATTTCAACACTTGTTTAGTTATTGGGTATGTGAAGCGTTTTGGTTCTACAGCTGTTTATATATAATATGTGATAAACAGTATACTTTCAAACTCCACATCTGAGCACTGGAGCACTTGTTTCTTTCGAACTTCCTCTTGGTTATTACTCTGGGTCCGAAATTTTCTTATGGTTGAACCAACTTTTGAAAAAGTTGGATCTCAAAGTATGATCGCTTTCAAAGCTGGTAACGATATAAGTATTTTCCCTTTTTTTTATTTTCACCTCAGTATTGTCGTGAACGTGAGCAGCATTAGGAACATGCCAGTTTGTAAGGCATCTGAAAACGTAGCACTCAGTGCCGAAAACGTATTTTGTTATTTGTACAGTGGTGTGTCTAAGGCCAAGGTCTTTAAAATTATCTACGAATTATTCGAAATGCAATAACAAAAGTAATTTTCCATCCCGAATATGAATAATCCGATGTCTTTTTGATTCGTTGCAATGTACTCAATGCATTCTGTCTTTTCACTGGAACAGAGAAAGTCAACAATGTTTCTCGGCTGCTCGTATAGCGTTCTTTGTTAGATACTAGGATTTTGGCATTTGTAGTATATACATACTAGGTAAAACACGAAAAACAACTGAGGTCCTGTGTAGATACTAGGTGAGATCTCCAAAACTAAGCATCAGAGACAAAAACTGAGCTATCAGATCCAGTTTGAACTTCAGATAAAAAAAGATGCAAAAATGGTCAAGGAAAAAAGGTAAAATAGGAAAGTGAAAGTATAAAGAGTGTGACTGGTAAATTATTAGTCCATATCTTTACTATTAAGAATTCCAGGTAACCGCTGGAAATTAGGGACTCCACCTGTATGAAAAAAAAATGAGTCCGATGCTGGTCTGAATTCCAGGCTTCGTCCGGATTCCAGGTTCTGAATTTTCAGACTAGAATTCCCGGCTGAATTCCAGGATTAGTCTGGATACCAGGTTACAAATTTCCCGACTAGAATTCCGGCTGAGTTCCAGGCTTGATCCGGATTCCAGGTTCCAAATGTCCAGATTAGGATTCCGGGCTAAATTCCAGTCTTCGTCTGGTTTTCGGGCTCCAACTTTCCAGACTCGGGATTCTAGACTAGAAGTATAGTCTGGATTTTAGACGCCTTGTCTTTTTCGATTCCAGACTTCATTTGTTCCACAGCTGTCCAGAAACATGACTGATATGTTGATAGCTTGCTTTGATTGGAAGGATATATAAATAGGATTTCGCTCTCATCACAATAGTATAAACAGAACTAATTTTTTCCCTGACGTTTTCTGATCGTACAACTTTGGAAGGGCTGTATCAATATACTTCCGTGGCAGACATTTCAAAATTCTTAAACCTTAAAACCATTTTGTCTGAGAAACCACTTTCTTCGTATTCAACCAAGTATGAATAAATCCGTGTACACACATGTGAGAATTAATGTTGATTTACTGCTTTAGATCAAACAACAAATAATAAAATGGCAGCCCTCGGAAAACGTTACATCTTGAAAAGACTTATTTATAAGGTAAAACGATATATGCCTATACAATGCTGATAATGCCTCAGTCAGGGTCATGAATCTCAGTCGATCACGAAGCATGAAATTGTGTTCTCCTCACTTGCTGCATCGGAAGTAGTTTATCTGCAAGACGCTGGAATTGCTGGATCCCTCATACCAAAGCTGACGTCGCATTGAACTGGGCTACCTAAAGTAAACACCCATTTCAATAACTGATCCAAGATTCCCTTTTCTCAAATGGTAACACATGAGCAAGCGCTCTAACGTGGAGTGTGTAAGAAAAATGTTTGCCATATTGAGTATACAAACAGCGTTATAACCGAGACACTGCACATCCAAATAACCAAACAACTACTAAAATAACAAAATCTGAAATCATCCTCCTTAAAGCTTTTAATCGAAACAAACCTTGTAGAGAATTCGAGATCTTGAAGATCTTGCAAGAACAGTTTCAAGTTCAATACTGAATGTCTTGCCAGCCAGTCCGAGCCTTTAAGCCTCTTTTCCACTAGCAAGGTAATAACAGTTTCAATAAACACAATTCTAGCAGCCTAATATCCCCTTCGTTACAACTTCATTAAGGACGGCATATCATTAATCACATGATAAAACCGTCCAGTTTCAAACTTTTCATTAAGGATTGAAGCACGTCGCATTGTGGTATTTATTGGTGTTACACTTAAATCTACACCTATACATATAACTCGCCAAGGATACAAGAGCTGAACTTGAGACCTGTTATAGACGAACTTAACTAGTGGGGAATCTCGGCCCAGCTGCCCATTTAAGGGGGGGGGACCCATCAAAATATGTGGAAGGTGGTTCAACTCCACATGTATATTCCCAACCCTAAGACCTAAAAGCAGAATGTATCTCATTAAGAAATTAGCAATCTGGGCTCAATTGCCCATGAACACAGTCTGGGACCCCCAAAAAGTAAAATGAGACCCCTGTGCTTATAAGCCTATCAAGTTTCAATTTATATCTGTTTATTCCTGTCACTGGCCATAAATGGAGTGGGTGGGGGAGGTGCAGTTTGAAAAGTAATTTATCTGCCACAGGATTTACAAGTACGAGGAACTTCATCGTCCTGTTTCCAGCTTAATTTATGAGAATTTTTCACTAGAAAGTCTTGGGCCCACTTGCACCTTAACCGGTTGGGTGTGAAGCACAATTAAACCCCAATGCCCAAAAGTGTACCAAGTCTTAAATTGATACCTTCACTGGTTCACGAGTTATGAGCTTCGCAAAGAACAAAGAAAACCGAAAGGTGCTGCAGCACTCGCAACAGTGGATTTTCCCAAGGAACACTCTACTAAAACTGTATTAACTATTTCATTTATGCGACTTTTGGCTTATGCATTGTTCATATTCGTACTCTTGTTTATGGCACTACTGAGAGATTTGCTGGTATGTTGCAAAGTAGAAGTTGAATTTTAATGTCAACAGTATTTAACTTTTTTTGAAACCACCGAAAACTTTACCCAACTATAACTAACTGGCACATTACGAAAGTTCAAGGAAATTGGTCTATTAAAATTGGATAATAGAACTCTTAAACCAAAATTTGAACAACAACTCTAGAACAGTCTACCCTACCATAACCATCATTTTGGTGAACAGAACAGTCATGCCGGAGACTGAAATTATGTCACATACTGGCGGTGGAAACTGTATGATCTGTGAACGACGCAGGCAATTAAGATGGCAAGGTAAACGAGCGAGGACCGAGCGAGGACCTTTTCAGCCAAGCTGGGTGAAAAGATGAAGCGAGAAAAAGGGGATATGATTCACCGTAATCACGATTGTGAAGGACTAGCTTGTCCTAGTCATGAGGTGTTACCCCTGGTTCACACTGCTGCGATAAGACGTATTCTTGCCGTTCCCCGAGAACTCCACTTGAGGAGTCCCCGCGTTTCTGTTTTTCTCGGAGACTCACTCCCCGTATTCTCGCTACTCCTCACGGACAGGGAATGCTCCGATTATTATAACCATCATCAGAAAGGACTCCCTGTCAGATTCGGAGGGGAATCAATTTTTGCTGGTGCTGGTGTAATGTAAAATAAATTACAAGCAGTCAAAATACACAAAACCAAAAATAAAGTGGATCCAGAGTAATTTCATCAACTTTATATTTTTTGTTCATATAGAATCAATTTTGGAAGCTTTCCCCGTGTTTTCGCGGTTTCTATACGCGGAGTCCACGTGGAGTTACTGCCACTATTCTCGCAAGTCCCTTCGAGTCTCCGAGGAGACCTCGGTGAACTGCAAAAATATGCCCATATTCGGCTGCAAATTTTTCCTATATTTTATTGCCGATCTTGAACGGAGTGAAGTTGTGAGTTTGCTTAAAAAGTTAAAAAAAAAATGTGGAGTAAGCTTGACGTTCGGAACTTTGATAGGATGTTTACCGATAAACATTATCATTCGAAAGGTTTCTTACCGAACTAATTTAGTTTTGGTGTCACATTCAAGGTCGGCTTTGAATCATCTATAATCTAGAAGCCTAAATAAGGAGGGAAAGCACGTGACCGGAGACATTTTCTTACAATTCCCGGAGGACTCCTCGGGGAATCAAGGGGAGAGGCAAAAATAGAGGGAATCACTCGACGTGGACGCCGCTTACGGAATTCAACGAGAATACGGAGATTACTTCCGAAATGGATTTTGTTCGAAAATAAATATGCAGTTGACGAAATTAGTCTGGATACACTTTATTTTCGTTCTGTTTATTCTGACTATTTTAATTAATTTTACATTGCACCAACACCGGAAAAAATGATTCCCCTCCAAATCTGGAAGGGAGTCCTTTTTATGGCACTTGAGCTTACTCAAGTGCCATATAGCGATCGTAATGTCTGTCTGTCTTCGGTCTGTCCGTATTTTGCTAGTTCGGGCACTTCCACATGACCTAGGACGATAAAAGTTGGCACGCATGTCAGGGACCCAACCGGATTAACTTGAAAATAATCACTTCCGGATCCAACCATCAATGGGGGAGTAGCAAGATGGGGAATCCGGTAAATAGTAGCATTCATAGCTATGGAACGGATAATTGGGCGTGCAATAAACTTGACAGGTATCAAGAACAAGTGACTTGGATATTCATCGTCAAATTCGGATCGGATCCTATAGTGGGGGGGGGGGGCTGGACGGGGACACCCGAAATCTCTTGAAACCCTTTTTCTAGTTTTTCTTAAACCCCTACCCCTTTCTTTACACTAGTATAGCTCTGCTCTTGGATGAGTCATTCTTTCTTCACACTAGTATAACTCTTCACCTTGATGAGTCATTCTTTGCTTAAATTCGTTCGGAGAGAGCTAGAGCAACCGAAGGTCGAAGGGGTTGGTACAATACGTTGTTGAACCTTAGTAGGGGTTGATATAGATTAGGGGTTGCTAGGACGATGAAGCTTGGCAGGCGTATCAGGGACCCCACAAAACCAACCCTGGAAATAATCGGTTTCCCGGTACGACCGTCTGGGGGGGAGTTGTTGGGTGGGGGAATCTGGAAAATTGAGTGGTGTATAACTTTCGAACGGATGATCGGATTGAAATTAAACTTAATACCTGAATAAATAACTGATCTCTGATGTTCCATTTGAAGTCCGAACTGGATTTGAAAGCTATGGAGGAGTTGGGCGGGAGGACACCGGAAATCCTGAGAAACGGTTAGAATGGAGGGATCGGAGTGGAACTTGCTGGGAATAACAAGCATCTGCTCCAAATAATTTACATTTACACACTTGGACTGGATCCGGACACTTGGGCGGCCATATTGAAGACTATATTGAAGACAATTGAACAGCCCAACGAAGAAGAGGAATTCTAGAAATGGCTTTTACAGTACTTTTTACTTACTAGTGTATAATAAAATAATATTCGAGACTGTACAAAGCTCCCAAACAAAAAACTCCCGCCAACATTTTGCTTATTCTTGCAAGTACCATATGAGCTTTCAGCTCTTGTTGATGATGGTGATGATAATCGGATTATTCCCTACCGGTGGGGACTCGCGAGAATACGGAAAGTGAGGCCCTGGAGACAAAACCAAAACGCAGGGACTCCTCAAAAGGAGTCCTCGCGGAGGGTCGAGAATCGTACAATTGAAAAAACACTTACAATAGACATGTATAAGAAAAAATATGAAATTTCTCATTTATCTCAAAGGAATCTCCGTCTTAGCACATTTCTTGTAGGATTTTTTTTGGAAAGAAAAGGGGTTGTTAAGGATTTTTGAATTCCAATGTGAGGTTTTCAAGAAAACCGGTTCGCAAAACTCACGATGAAATCAGATGCTGGGGACAAGGCTGAGTGGATCTTCTTGTGATGGACATGAAGATATTGCTGCTGCTTGCAGGATTAATGACTTTCAAAAATCTAAGTATAAAATCTTGTTAGGCCTAGTTAGGCCTACTTGTTTGTTACTGGAGATATATGCCTGATTAATAATTGGTAAGTTCTACAATCTGAATGTTTCACTAATTTGTTTTAATTTCCTTCAGATGGAAAGAGAATAACAAAGATGATATCAGCAAATAGCCAACTGTTTTAGCTTAGCTTGGCATAAACAACTTTTTTTTTTATTCTTCCTTTTTCTTGATTTTTGCCAACTTTGGTAATCCTATACTTCTTTTTTCGTTTGTTTTTACAGTGAACCAGCTTGTCAGCATTGAATGGAGCCCAATTGAAGACAACAAGTCTACCACAAACCATTCTTTACATGCATTATGCTCAATATGTAGGTTCCGAGTGTTCCGACTCCGAGCCCCAACCTAATCACTATAAACCTACTCAAAATCAGCTGTACAGTAGAGATATGCGTATTTTTTAGAACCTCTAGAAATTCTCTACACCTCTGTTTTATTTGTTGTGCTGTCACAACAGTTAAAAGAATAAAATAACAAAATTGATACCAGTTAAGAGCCTATATATTTGAGAAATATTGGTCGGTCGGTTAGTCCGGTGTTTGCTAGTTAGGGTATTTCCAGATATGCTACGACGATGAAACTTGGCAGGCATATTAGGGACCCGACCAAACTAAGTTGGATATAGGCACTTGCCCAATCCGACCATCGTGGGGGGAGGGAGGGGAGCCGGAATCCAGAATTTAGTGGCAAGCATAACTTTCTAACGGGTTATCAGATCTTAATGAAAGTTGATATTTGGAGAGACGTCATGTCTCAGTTGTTCCACTTCAAGTCCGGACCGAATCCGATGAATGTGGGAGGGGGGGGGGGCGCTTGGTGGACCGGAAATCATATGACAAGTTTAGAGTGGAGGGATCCGGATGAAACTTGGTGAGAGGAACAAGCCCAATCCCTAGGTACATCATTGGCAGAAGCGGATGGGATTCGTGCACTGTGGTGGGAGTTGGAGGGGGGGGGGGCGGAATTCCGTTGATACGGAGTTAAGTTACTTCTAGGTGGGCTGGGACAGTGAAACTTGGCAAGCGCACCAGGGACCTGATCAAACTAACTTGGAAATAATCACTTCCCCGATCCGACCACCCTGGGGGGAGTGGAAGGAAGGGGAATCCGGATTCTAGAGGTACGTATACCTTTTTTAACGGGTGATCAGATCTTAAGGAAACTTGATATTTGGAAAGACCTCGTGTCTCGGATGTCCCATGTGAAGTCCGAACTGGATCAGATTATTGTGTGGGGGAGGTCAGAGGGGGAGCCTTAAATCTTGTGACACGCTAAGAGTGGAGCGATTGGGATGAAACTTGGTGGGAAGAACAAGAACAAGCCCTAGATTCATCAGTGACAGAACTGGATCGGGTTCGAGCACTGTGGGGGGGGGAGGAAAGGGGGTTCGGAATTCCGGTGATCACCAGTTAAAGTACTTCCAGATGTGCTAGGACCATGAAACTTGAACGTTAGAGACTTGATATGATTAGAATATTTTTGCCTCATGGGTTTTACTTACAACTGAGTTTCTTAAAGTACAAATGATACTTTTGATTAAAATATACATTTCATCCTCCCGATAAGCTCATCATCATTTTTGCTTCAAGAGTTTTGATTACAGATGAATTTCTAGCGCCCCTAAAGTGCACATCATCACAGCCAAATGTATTACCAAAATATACGTTCTCGTGATTTCCAAGGACCCATTATCTCAAGGGTTTTGCTTACAAATAATCACAACAAACCCACGAACTGAAGTATTCCTACTTTCATCCTCTGACCCAGCCTTACAAGTGCCATATGAGCTTGTAGCTCTTGTTGATTGTTCCAAAGTTATGCTACCCTGCCTAAATTGGGCGCCCGTTCATCAGGTCGGTCGGTCTCATGTTTGATCCCGTCACAGATGAATTATGGTTTCGCGACACTAAGGTATTGGTATCCACCCTGTCAGTGACCCCTTCGACTGCCATTGACACCTTACTAACCCCCGGAATTGACACGACTAAACCGACAGATGGTTTTCCTGTCGCTATCGAGCCCCCTGATATTGCTGTTCCTCCTGTCGAGGAACCAGAACCTGAAGTCGTTAATGAGGTCAAGTTTAAGGTTGAGTACAAACTGGGGAAGGAGCTGTTTGTGGACGCACCTTCACGGTTGGTTGAAGGCGCCCAACCAGCCGTGAATGTTGTCCAAGTTTCCAATTTTTCATCTATACTCAGTACGGTTGAATTATTGGAAGCGCAAAAAGCGGACTCTTTCTTCCTGTCGATCTTCAGTTGTTTACAAGGGTCTACTCCTTTGCTTGGCAGTCTATCCCAGTATCTTCGGGTAACAGATCAATTTTGCGTTGACGATGGCCTGCTTTGCAATCTTCACACCGATCACAGGTTTACATTACCCCTGTGATACCAGAAATCTTTTTCCCCAAAGTTTTGAACTGGTTTCATGCTTTGCAATTTAGTGGTCATTTTGTATTGACAAAAATGCTCCACAAAATTAAACCGCTTGTGCATTTCCCGGATATTTATCCCCGAGTTAAGCGCCACTCTGACTCATGCCTAGAGTGCCGCATGAGAAAGTCAACTAATAACACATTTGTTGCTCCCCTAGGCTATATTCCTACAGTTGATGGACCGATGGACCTCTTGTCTATCGACGTTCTTGGTTTGTCAACATGGATCGTTGAACCGGTAATTGACGGACCAACAAAGAGTGACATCCCTGTCGCCACACCTTTGTCAGAAAGTAATTTGGTGTCCTAACGACAGCCATGGTATGTTCCCTCATCTTCATCCGACATTCTGCCAACTAACCTTTCTTGCATCGGTTACACAATTCCTGAGGCCAGGTTGTCAGACCCATTTCCTCAACTTCGACGACCACAGCGATCAGCCTCGCAGGGTCTCCGGTTAGGTACTAGCACCTTAGCCACATCCTGCTCAGCAGATGACAGTCCCCTTCTGGACTCGGGAAATGACTGTTCTGCGCCCGCTCTTGAACCGCTTTCATATCAGCAGCCTCTAGTCGCGATTGCAGATTTTTTACCCGACGCCTGTGTTACGGCCTCTCTCAGTCAGCCAACCATCTCGTCAAGTGCGTTTTGAAGACGAAATAACAGTTCTTCCCGTGCCCGCTTTGACCCCTGTTTAAACTGTATGTATTCCAGCTTCTAGTAACACCTATTTGGACTCTGCAACAGGTACACCTGAGATTCTGCAAGCAGCATCTTCTATCCACGCCCCGAGACGAGTTCCTCCGCGAACGCGTATCTCCCCCGGTTTCCCAAATTCCCTCGTAGCGATCTCAGTCTCCACATTATAGGCCTCTGTCGCCTACGGAAAATCGTAGTTCTCTGCATGTGCCCCATGATCCGCTGGCAGCTGAACTACAACTGTCCAATGTCGGCGTCACGCCGGATAGTAAAAACGTTTTAGGGGGTGAAGCCCCAGACTCGTTTGTTTTACAGGTGAGCCCGTCTAACGGCTCCTGCAAACTTGTGATCTCGTCTCTTCTTGGCTCGACTCGAGGATCCACGGACAGTAACAGTCGGCCATCTTCTTTTTCCGGGTTAAATTCAGACCTAGATGTGCACTCTGCACATTCTAGTGGGACTAGTGTTAATGATCTAGACAGTCCTGTAACTATCTCGCGTAGAATTTCAACCCCAAACACACATTACAGGACCCCGTTTCGACCAAATGATCCTACTCCAAATAACCCGGTTATCACAGCTAGCCGTTTTCGAGGCGCTCTTCGCTTAGAAAGGAGTGATAGCCGTCTGTTTTACCGATTGGCATTTCATCCAGATTCAGATTCAGGAGATAGTATAGGTTCAAATCAATCTTCCCAGGCTTTAGCCTAGCCTTTAGCTTCATTACGTTCTAAGAATATTGAATGTAACGTTAAAGAATCCCCAATAAATCCGAGGGCTGCTACTTTCCAACGCGAAGTCCCGATAGGAAAAAGCAGACCCGAATTCCTGTGTTCCACCCCGATTGGACCGATCTGGAATTCCACTGCTTTTCATGTCAAATTGACTGGAACGGACTATTTCCGTTTCCTTGTTTAGCGAAATTCCGCCGGTACAGAACCAGAAAGCCTGTATTCCGGTCCTGTTCCTTTCTCCTTACCGCTCTGTTCCGCTCCGTTCCGGTGCTCTTTCTCCCTTTTCCGGTGGAATATACTACTATTCCGGTCCTGTCTCCCAGTGTTCCTGTCCCGTGATGATTTTCCGCCGGGAAAGAAGGCTGAGTTTCCGGGACCGATTGCCTAGGTTTCGCTCCGTTCCCATGCCATAGGAGAGATTCCGCTCCGGTACTTTCCTAGCATCCTTGATACATGCTTCAAGTTATCTAATTATTGCTCTATACAAAGCCTCCAAAAACGAAACAAAAAACAACCAGGTGAAAACAATTTCGGCTAGCCTAAATGCCATTTGACAGTATAGCCATTAGTAACAAGCCATTTGTAAAGCAGGGTAGGTAGGATAAAAGCAAACAGTTTGGTTGCAATCTTTCAAATCCCATGAGAGATAACACGATCGTACTTTGGATTTGTTTCTCAACATTACACAGAAGAACTCAATTTCTAACACCGATAGTACCGTGACACAGCCACCATGACAAAGCCAACGGGAACAACCAACTCTTTTGACACAAAAATAAGCAGAAAATATTGTGTTTACTCTTGGAACAGCTGGAAAGCATGCATTTACCACTTTCAGTAATTTAATATGAATATAGCCTACTTTTGTTTCGTTCCAGCTTGAAATTTTAAACCAGCCGCCTGAAAACGCTATATAAAATTTACAGTTGGAATTTCCTGTTTTCTTAATGCTAATTTTTCTAGTTACTGGTGGCTTATTGGTGGTGGCATAACTTATAAAAAGTGAAATTATTTCTAATGATTCTGGCAGATACAAATTAGTTGAAAATAAAACTGTTTGTTAACTGTTTTCCAATTTTTATACTTCACTTCGCTCAAGTGCCGTATTATAGCTATCAGTTTTCGATCGGTCGGTCTGTCGTTCCCCTGTTCCCGAGTTTGCGTACAGGAGGGGCACCTGGTCTCGATATTACACTACCTTGATTTTTACGCAGAAAATGTTAAAATGAAATGTACATGCTGTCCTGACAGTCAATTCTGTGCCTTTTCTTTGTTCTGAAGTTGCTTTGTAAAAGGATTTTTAAGCCAGATAGATTATTCTGAAGGAAACTTCTCTGGAAATTTGATATCTTGTCTGAGGTTGGATAGCCCTCCTGTACTTCCAGAAGTGCTAGGACGATGAAACTTGACAGATACAAATTAACGGAAAATAACACACTTGATGCGAATGAACAGTCAACTGTTTTGTAATTTTTATGGCACTTGCAGCTTCACCCATGTGCCATATAACAATCACTTTTCGGTCGGTCTGTCGGTCCACTGTTCTCGAGTTGGCATACTTCCAGAAGTGCTAGGACCATGAAACTTGGCATGCGTATCAAGGGCCCGACCAAACTAACTTAGAAATAGTCACTTACCCGATCCGACCACCATGGGGGAAGTGGAGGGATGGGGAATCCGGAATCTTAAGGCAAGTATAACTTTCGAATGGTTGATCGGATCTCAATGAAACTTTATATTTGGAAAGACTTCGTCCTATGAATGAGGGGGGAGGGAAAGAGGGGGAGCTTGAAACCTTGTGAAAGGCTTAGAGTTGGGCGATTGGGATTAAAGTTTGTTGTAAGAACTAGCACAAGTCTTAGATTCACCAGTGACCGAACCGAACTGGATTTGGACCCTTTGGGGGGATCTGTGGATGCGCTACGACGATGAAACTTGACTTGAACATTAAAGACTTAGCCAAATTGGCTTAGAAATAGTCAATTCTCATATCCGACCGTCCCTTAGAGTACTCATCTCAATTGCAAAGTATAAAAATACTTTAAAGTAAAATATCCATTCTTTTTAGACGGTGCAAAACAGATTAGTTCAACAGACTATGTTTCTTGCCAAGTAGTCAAATATGATTCGCAGTCAGCTTGGGCAAAAGGACTATCTATCCATTCTTCTGATCCCCATGAGCCCTTTTGCCGCAAAGGTTTTGTTTGAAATGAATTTTTACCTCCCTTAAAGTGTGCATCTTAACATACAAGTGAAAAAACCTTAACATATGACCAAATGATACACTGCATGATCCCCGAGGGTCCAAGGACTTTGTGCCACAAGGGTTTCGGTTGAAAACTAATTTCCAGCATCCTTAGAGTGTACTTCTTATCCGGAAAGTAAAAAAAAAAATACTTTTGATCAAACGATATAATATGTTCATGATCGTAAAGAGCTTATGATCATTTTTGGCTCGAGGGCTTTAGGCCCTTGAAGTGCTCATCATCACAGCCAATTGCAAAAATATAATAATATTACCAAACGATACATCCCCGTGATATCAAAGTGCACAAGATCATTTTTATCTGAAGAGTTTTTCTTGCAAATGATCACAACAAGCCCACAAATCGTAAAATTTCTACTTTCATCCTCTGACCCAGCCTAGCAAGCGCCATATTATTTTCTAGCTCTTGTTTCTTACACTAAAACTAGGATAAAAGGAGAAAGTACTTAGTGTTTACAGATTGAAAAAATCCATACTCTTCCTAATAATTTAGCAGTATTTACTATTTATAATTTAATAATTTATCAGCGAAAGGAAACACTCCCTGTGTGGCGTGCATCACCTATTAATAATAGTGATTATAATTTTGAATTATTTAGTCCAGCTATATGATTGCAAAGATAACTAACATACAAATAGTATACATCAATTGCTAATATTTATAACGGATTCACAAATAGGGAAACTGGATATGAATTGTGGGTTTTGGCAAATATTTTTCAGCTACAGTTGATTAGTGTTTTTCTTAAACTGTTCACTCTGGTGATGTTCAAATACGCCAATGTCTACCATAATTTTTTCTTTTGTTGTTGACTTTTAATTAGGATGTTTCTTCAATTGGGGCCCGCTGTTTAGTTTAAATGTAATCTATTTGGTGAAATTACATGCACCAGTTCACTACATAGTACCTAGTGTTTACAGATTCAAAAAACTCTTCCTCTTCCTAATAATTTAGCAGTGTTTATTATTTATAATTTAATAATTTATCAGCGAAAGGAAACAGTCCCTGTGTGGCGTGCATCACCTATTAATAATAGTGATTACAATTTTGAATTATTTAGTCTAGCTATATGATTGCAAAAATACCTAACAGAGAAATAGAGCGTGTTCCACCCTTGTAATAATAGTTACTATTAGCTACTATTTCCGCTCCATCCTCACAAAAAGTTACTACGCTAACCGTTCCAACCTTGTCGGAATAGTAACTAATAGTTACTATTTGCTTACCATGCTCGGGAGCGTAGTTACTACGCATCTCTGCAATGTGATTGGTCGGATTCGCCCTTGGCGTGAGATCCTGCTGGAAAATAGAAAATTCGTTCCAGCCTTGACGGCAAAAAGCCAGAATTCGTGACGTCATGCGTAGTAACTACGGTAAGTAGGATGGAACACGCTCATAGTATACATCGTCGTTGACTGGCAGTCGAAGCGAGCGGTCGCAATTTGAGTTCAACTTTATTGTCAAACATTTCGGTTGAGTTTCCAACGATCCATCATCGGTTAGCGCTCGACCGTTGGATTTTCCAGTGAAGGTCACCAATTGTGACCGTTGAAAATCTTTACCAAGCTTGTGTTTGTGGAATGGCGCCAAGCGAAGGCAATGATAAAATATCTGCTAGTCTGATGTACCAGCTTGATCTGAATCTTTTGCAGAAAAGTCTTGACTCGGGTGTTGATCCTACTTCAGTCAAAAAGTTTGCTGCGGAATTTTTCACTGCTGAAGCGATTGTTGTTGCAAAAAATTTATTGTGGAATCTAGCTTTTCCCGACGAGCTCCCTCCAAGAAGAAATACACATGTCAATCATATATGTGATATTATCGATGCTTTCCGTCGTTGTGATGATTTGGACGTTGATATTCCCGACTTTGTCATACGGTTTCCAAGCGAAGTTCCAGTCGTTCCAGCAGTTGTAATTTCCGTGTTGACTAGCCAGCTAAGTTCTGTTGCTAATGACGTCCGCTTCATTGCAGAAAGGGTCGCTACCCTTGATCCTTGCGCTGCGGTCTCCACACCTGTCGAGACTATGACGGCCATTCAGTGTCTACCACGCTCCGATACGCACACTTTTATTGTAAATAATATCCCTTCCGATCTTCTGAACATCGATTCCAGGACGCAGCACATAGACACCATCGAAGGTAACGGAGGGATCACGAATGTTAGAGCCAACTCTCAAAGAAACCGTCTCATCGTCCACACTTCAAGTGCTTCTTATGCGGAGGTTGTTGCGAGATCGTTCACTAAGGGTCAGCCAGAAGGGACTACTGCCACAGTTCTATCTCCTAAATATTTTGGTGTTGTCCGAAGCTTTTCAGCCACCGTAACCGCTGATGCCTTGAAATCCCTTATTCCTTAAGCTTGTGAAGTCCTGGCTATATCTGACTCGCGTTCATTCAGAATCGGTTTAAAAAAATCAAGCTGCTCTCCTGTCGGCCATTAAAATCGGGGTGAAAATAGGGTGCGAAGTTTTTCGTATCCATGAATGCCACCGAATGCCAAAGCGTTGCTTTCGCTGTCAGTCACCAAATCATGGCATAGCCCAATGCCCGCATCCGTCTGACTCACCAAAATGCGCGCGTTGTGCTGGTTGTCACAGTTTTAACAAAGACTCGCTTTGCTCCCTTCCTCCGAAATGTGCTAACTGCGACGGCTGTCACGTTTCCTTCAGTCTCAGATGCAGTGTGTTGAGGAAAGCATTGGTTATGGGTAAATAATGAATTTTCAGGAAAAGAAACTCCGCTGTATTTCCCTAAATGTAAATGGCACAAAGGACAAAGATCTATTATTTGATGATTTGCTCAGTAATTCGGACATACTTTGCCTTCAAGAGCATCTTCTGTGAACCCCTAGCAGCGAAAGCTTGCACCGATCACCGGAGCATCAGCCGGCAATGAAAACTAGAGGCCGTCCTTCCGGTGGTTTAGCCATTTCTGTTCGAGCCAGCGAGTGTTCAGCACCACCAAGACTGTTCCAGTCTGGGCGATATGCTCTTGCCGTTCAGTTGGACAATATTGTTCTTGTTAACGTATATTTACCTTGTGACCGGCGGAACATTGCATTACATAGTTCATTTGCCAAGGCTTGTCAGAAAAACAGAAAACTTATATCGGACATTTCACAGAAAGGAATGAAATGGGATATGGCATGCATTTTGGGTCAAAATTGTTAAAAATGTTGCCGAGAATAATCGAAATGTCGCCGAGAATCCATGAAATGTAGCCGAGAATGCTGTTTTTGTCGCCGAGATTTTTTGTGTGTATCCGAGACTGCAATGTTTGTTGCCAAGAATGACAACTTTGTAGCCGAGATTTTCACTGAAAAACGTGTCGCCGAGAAATACAGATATGCGTTCGAAACCAAAAATCTAGTTCCCGAGATGGAACGAAGTGTCGCCGAGATTGATAGAAATGTCGCAGAGATTTCGCGTAATGTCGCCGAGAATGCATGAAATGTCGCCGAGATTTCTTTGAAAATAACATACAAGTGAAAAAAGTGTCGCCGAGAATTGGAAAAAAAAAATACAGCTTAGAACGAAAAATCTGACTTTTGAGATGGGAACAAATGTAGCCGACTTGGTGGTTGGTGAGGTCCTCCTTATTGTTCTATTTGTAAGTCCGGAACAAGTGTGATTCTTCGTTGCAGTATACGCTCACTACCACTGTAAGTGCTATATTTGCTATTGCACTTGTTGGTATTAGTCTACTCAATAAACAATGTGAATGTAAACAACAGTTGCTCAAAAGTAAGATCCACAGGAAGTTTCAAAGGAAAGGATATGGCTCATAGGCAGGGGCGTTGCGAAAGGGGGGGGGGGTGCAACATTCGGTAACTTATTCGGTATAATTGCCAGGATTTGGTAGTTACCACGAACATGAAGAGGTCGAGTGAAGAACTGGTCGCAGACAAAAGGACTGATCTATGATTTCATCGATATTCCTTACTTTTATTTGTATCCTAAAAACAAGCTCTTATCAGAAATGTCTCGGAAATTCTGCCTGCGGCGCTTTTCATAATATTCACTATTTTCCGGAAAGGTGCGTCATTTAGCTAGGTTTTAAACCAGTTTTAGGGATCACGATTTTTCGAAACCCTAAAAGCTAGAACCTGCATGGAAATAGCTGAATTTGGCAGGAAAAATCGAACTTAAAAAATCTCGCCTGCGGCGCTCACTTTATGTGATCATGGCTAGTGATGACTAGTCATACAGTAGCTGCTGCTGCCGGGATGTCGCTCTATCCGGTTTCTGGAAATTCTTAGGATCCTGGTGTTTTGGCTCTGCAACCAACTATAAAAATTCACTTGCGACGCCCCTGCTCACAGGTGCTAAGAAAGCTAGAGTAAGTATAGTCGTTGAAAGAAATATATAACTGAAACGCATTTATTTTATGGATATATCATCAAAAAATGTGTTACAACCTTAAAATTTTTGAAATAATGACTTTAGCACAAAAACCTGGTTCTGGGGAGCTTGACTTTGACAATGGACGACTGATTTTCTCTTCCATTTAAGTCATCCACTAATAGCCTTGTATACTGGTTAGGGCTAAGGTTCAAGCATAGCAACTTAACACGTCAGCAGGGCCAGGAATTAGCTCAAGCTCACTACTTCCGAACTGTAGTTTCAATGACTTATTAGGACTGTGATTGTTCAACTCAACTTCAGAGACAAGAAGTGGTTTATCTGATAGGTGGAAATAAACAGGGAATTTCAGTCCGGTGATGCAGCTTTTCCACCTCGAAATTCCGGCTTCCTCACTACTACAGATCCCCAGAAGCTGAGGAATATATCCTTTGCATACACGCTCCATGTACTGATTGTCAATTAATATACTTTTTCCAAATTTTGGCTATCACCCCTTGACTTCATATTTCAGGAAGTGCTCAATACTGTTCAAAACTGGAGCTTGGATACTAGTCGGCTGCTCCAGTTGGCTTTGGGCACGAATTATCACTGCATGGGCTTTGCCTATTCCTTCTTGCGGACCTTTAATAGCCGATTTCCCACACTGACTTCCGTTATCGACAGCTGCGTCTAACACTTCGGAATCCATCTTCGAATTTCCGATCACAATGGCCGAGGCAGTTATGTTTCTTGATCAATGACTGTGCCCTGGAAAGGAGATCAAGTTGGGCACACATAGCACTCATCAGAAGAAACAATGGTATTCTCAAGTGTTAGGTTAATTGTGAATGAATTTGTGGTAAAACAATTAAAGATTCTTCCTTAAATATCTGATTTTGTGAATTTCTTCCCTGAAAATCTGATATTCAAGGAAGAATCTTTAATTCTTTTTCCACAAATTCATTTGCCAGCTTGAGCGGCTTGAGCCTGAAAAAAACCCTTGCAAAGAAGGGCAGAAGTATCGCTCTTATGAAACTGTAGCTGACATATCGGTTTGCACCGTACAAGATGATTCGCAGGCAGCTTGGCCTGGAGGACTATCTCCAACCTTCTTTATACTCTTGATGACTATCTCTCCATGCTGATTCAGAATCTCCGGGTACCTGCAGAAGAAATGAAGAAATGCTGCCAAAGCTGCGCTGACTCAGGATTTCAGTTGTTGAGTTTGAGTCGTTATGGACACGTTTACTCCTTCTTCCTGAGAATCACTGGCGTGTTCTGAATAAAGTATTATCCCACAACTAAAAGTTCTCCTGCTTTGGAAAGTGAACTGTTTGCTAATTCAGTCTCACGCAAGGAGTTTTTTAGCAAACTCTTTGCTTCAAAGACAATCTAGATCTGTCATGGAAAAAAAGCAAAAACGGCTCCATAGCCTGGTGCCAGAGAGCCAATGTCTGCAGATACTTACATACAATTCTCAGAAAAACAGCCATTGACAGTCAAAGCTATTTCAGTCAATTCCGACTCAAACTATACTAAAACATGAGCTACTTGAACCACTGAAAGAACTTTAGAGAGGCTGCAATGGCCTTGAACTTCTGACTTTCCTTTGGTATATGATGTCCTCCTTCGGGAAACTTAAATACCTCACCAATCCAGTGGGCTGATCCCCCCCCCCCCCAAATGATGCCTCTGATTCTAGGATTCTGAATCTCTGATTCAAGCAACTCTGGGCCTCAGTCTAACCTGAGTCTAACAATCCCCTGAGCCTAATCTCTCAGCCTCATAAAATTTGTAGGAGGCCCACTGAAAAACAACAACATAGGTTCGGACAGTAGGGGGTCAAGAGAACATAGGTTACCTACCCTGCATTGTAAATGACATCTCGTTTTATCGACGAAATTCAATTCAAGCCTTTGGAAGACTCTGAGACCCCTCAGTGTGCACACCTTTCGTGGATTTTGAATCCTGGCAATACCTGAAACCTGGAGGTACTGAAATCCCTAACGATGTAAGAACAAAGGCTAGCAAAATTCAAGAGAAATCCAGGAGAAATATCAAAAGAAGTCAGACAAAAATTAATGACATTTTGTTTCTTTCCCTCTTCTTATTCTTGACACTAAAAGCGTAATCTTCAATGTAAAAGATTATTTTTCTTTTCATTTCGGTGGTCTAATTATATTGTCAATAGGATGAACGTCACAAGTCCCAGCAGACGATTCCAATATAAATTTCCCTTGTCTTTTGATAAAACTTTAAAGTTCATATTTAAATTGGGTAGTGGGGTCTGGGTCCGCCCAGGGGTCTACCCGAAAATCCTCCTCCCCCTGGCAACGAAAATCCGTTCGCCCTCCCTGAATGCAAATATATAGGAAACTAAATATATTCTAAAAGCGAGTTAATATAAACTCTATACAGACAGTCGCCCCAGCGACCCCCCCTCCCGGCGGTACGAAAAAATATCTGGTACCGAACCTTTAATTCGAATTTTTATGAAAAGTATTTCATAGATAGGGAAGGCCACCATCACGTATTTACATTAACTCTGTATAGAGTTTACATTAACTCGCTGTCAGCATATATTTAGTTTCCTATATATTTGCATTCAGGGAGGGCGAACGGATTTTTGTTGCCAGGGTGGAGAAGGATTTTCGGGTAGACTCCAGGGTGGACCCAGTGCACCCGGACCCCACCAGTCCCACTACCAAAACATGAACTTTAAAGTTTTTTTTCAAAAGACAAGCGAAATTTATATTGGAATCGTTTGCTGGGACTTGTGATTGTGTTCATCCTATTGACAATATAATTAGACCACCGAAAATGAAAAGAAAAATAATCTTTTACATTGAAGATTACGCTTTTAGTGTCAAGATTAAGAAGAGGTAAAGAAAGAAAATGTCATTAATTTTTTTCTGGCTTCTTTTGAGATTTCTCTTGAATTTTGCTAGCCTTTGTTCTTACATCGTTAGGGATTTCAGTACCTCCAGGTTTCAGGTATTGCCAGGATTCAAAATCCACGAAAGGTGTGCACACTGAGGGGTCACAGGGTCTTCCAAAGGTTTGGATTGAATTTCATGGATAAAACGAGATGTCATTTACAATGCAGGATAGGTAACCTATGTTCTCTTCAACCACTGTCCGAACCTATGTTGTTGTTTTCAGTGTGCCTGCTTTGATGTCATTTACAATGCAGGATAGGTAACCTATGGTCTCTCCCAGGTCTCTCCAACCACTGTCCGAACCTATGTTGTTGTTTTTCAGTGTGCCTGCTACAGCAAAGCTTATGAGGCTGAGAGATTAGGCTCAGGGGATTGTTAGACTCAGGCCCAGAGTTGCTTGAATCAGAGATTCAGAATCCTAGAATCAGAGGCATCATTTGGGGGGGGGGGGGATCAGCTCACTGGCTTTCGTGGGGTTCTGGAGCACCCCAGGCAAAACAGAATAATATTCAGAAAATTTAGCCTGAATTTGCAGCGGGCAAAAATTTTCAAGCTGTTAATTGTCATCAGTTATAACAAACTACTGTGGGGGCTTCACTCGTAGCAAATTCCTATTATTATGGATGACCTATAAACCTTTGCCTTAAACTTGTAAGAATTGTTGTTACTTTTTCTTGCAATTCACACAGTTTTGCGCATTTGTTTGGCCCTGTTGTTTCTTGTCTATTGTTTCTAACCAGTATAATCCTCCAAGTTAGCAAAATATCTGTCAGTCTTATATTTGAGATACTTTTTGGGATCCCAAAACGTAAGTGGAGGGATACCTATGACATCGCAAAAGTTGTCCGTCTGTCTGTCCGTCCGTCCGTCGGCCCATCTGTAAGCACGATAAATCTCGAAGGGAATGATATACTTTAATGAAACTTGGTGTGAGGATTCGTTGGGTCGTCGGACCAGTCAAGTTTGTAGATGGGCTTTGTAGCCCTACATTTAGGGGGGGGGGGGTCAAATTAAGGGGCAAAGAAAATATTTCGAAACAGATAATTTGATAGTCGATTATGGGGTAAGAAGACATGCTGAACACGATGGTGAAAACCATTTTGTCATCGGACAAGTAGTAACCGGAAAGTTTGTTTAAAGTAAAAATTTTATTTGAAGTTGATTAAATGTTCGATTTAGGGGTAGGAAGACATGCTGAGGACGATGGTGAAAACCATTTTCTCGACGGACAAGTAGTTCGCCCCGAATCTGGCCAAAACCGGAAAATTGTTAGAAGCTTAAGTTTTATTTCTAGTTGATTAGATAACCGATTTAAGGGTAAGAAGAGATGCTGAATCCGTGTTTGACAATCATATTTTACCCGGAAAATTAGTTCGACCGGAATCCGGCTGGAGCCAGAAAATTTGTTATAAGTTAAATTTTTATTTGAAGTTGATTAGATGTTCATTATTGGGGAAAGAAGATACCCTGAGTTCGTTTTTTAGCTTTCTTTTTTCGCTTGACAAGTAGTTCTGGAGTTTGGCCGAAACCAGGAAATTGGCAGGAAGTTTTCGTCAAAACAGATATGACTTATCTGTCATGGGGTAAACACACATGCTGAATCCATATCTGAACTTGGTTTTCTCAGATGAGTAGCTATTTGGCCTTAATCTGTTTCTGACTTTTAATTGTACAAATGTTCAAGGAGTCTGGCTAAGACAAGACGCAGTTGTCTGGATCAGATATTGAATTTTTGGGATCCCATCGAAACCTTTGGTCTTGTTCAACATGCCGAAACCCTTGGAAGGGCCCCTGCGTCTCAGTCCTGTACAGTGACTTTTGTCCCTGTAGATTTCCATGTACAGGATTCAGGAAGTACGAGTGTCTAAATGGGTAGAGTGCTGTATTATTCATGGGCCTTCCTTCACTGTCAACTTGATTTGCTAGGTTAGTGAGGTATTTACGTTTCCCTAAGGAGGACATTGTATACCAAAGAAAGTCAGAAGTTCAAGGCCATTGCAGCATCTCTAAAGTTCTTTCAGTGGTTCAAGTAGCTCATGTTTTAGTATAGTTTGAGTCAGAATTTACTGAAATACCTTTGACTGTCAATGGCTCTTTTTCTGAGAATTGTATGTAAGTGTCTGCAGACATTGGCTCTCTGGCACCACGCTATGGAGTCGTTTTTGCTTTTCTTCTATGACAGATCTAGATTGTCTTTGAAGCAAAGAGTTTGCTAAAAACTCCTTGCCTGAGACTGAATTAGCAAACAGTTCACTTTCCAAAGCAGGAGAACTTTTAGTTGTGGGATAATACTCTATATGACTAAGTTCAGAACACGCCACTGATTCTCAGGAAGAAGGAGTAAACGTGTCCGTAACGTCTCAAACTCAACGACTCAAATCCTGAGTCAGCGCAGCTTTGACACCATTTCTTTATTTCTTCCGCAGGTAGCCAGAGATTCTGAATCGGCATAGAGGGATAGTCATCAAGAGTATAAAGATGGTGGGAGATAGTCCTCCAGTCCATGCTGACTGCGAATCATCTTGTACGGTGCAAACCGATAAGTCAGCTACATTTTCATAAGAGCGATACTTCAGCCCTTCTTGGCAAGGGTTCTTTTCAGGCTCAAGCCTCTCAAGCTGGCAAATGAGTTTGTGGAAAAAGAATTAAAGATTCTTCCTTAAATATCTGATTTTCAGAGAAGAAATACACAAAATCAGATATTTAAGGAAGAATCTTTAATTGTTTTACCACAAATACATTCACAATTAACCTAACACTTGAGAATACCATTGTTTCTTCTGATGAGTGCTATGTGTGCCCAACTTGATCTCCTTTCCAGGGCACAGTCATTGATCAAGAAACATAACTGCCACGGCCATTATGATCGGAAATTCGAAGATGGATTCCGAAGTGTTAGATGCAGTTGTCGATAATGGAAGTCAGTGTGGGAAATCGGCTATTAAAGGTCCGCAAGAAGGAATAGGCAAAGCCCATGCAGTGATCATTCGTGCCCAAAGCCAACAGGAGCAGCTGACTAGTACTCAAACTCCAGTTTTGAACAGTACTGAGCTCTTCCTGAAATACGAAGTCAAGGGGTGATAGCCAAAATTTGGAAAAAGTATATTAATTGACAATCAGTACATGGAGCGTGTATGCAAAGGATATATTCCTCAGCTTCTGGGGATCTGTAGTAGTGAGGAAGCCGGAGTTTCGAGGTGGAAAAGCTGCATCACCTGACTGAAATTCCTGTTTATTTCCACCTAACAGATAAACCACTTCTTGTCTCTGAAGTTGAGGTGAACAATCACAGTCCTAATAAGTCATTGAAACTACAGTTCGGAAGTAGTGAGCTTGAGCCAATTCCTGGCCCTGCTGACGTGTTAAGTTCTCAGAAGCTCTGATTTTGGATTTGAATGTGAAACCATGAACAAGCATGGTTCTGAGATGGGCTTGCACTTCCAGTCATGGAGATGCTATGAAGTGCTGCTTACCTGACATTTCCTTTTAAGATGAACCCAAACTACCATACAAACGATGTTTGGATACTTGAACCTTAACTATAACCATGTGACAAGGCTATTGCAAGAACCAAACTATCATACTTGCTATGCTTGAACCTTAGCCCTAACCAGTATACAAGGCTATTAGTGGATGACTTAAATGGAAGAGAAAATCAGTCGTCCATTGTCAAAGTCAAGCTCCCCAGAACCAGGTTTTTGTGCTAAAGTCATTATTTCAAAAATTTTAAGGTTGTAACACATTTTTTGATGATATATCCATAAAATAAATGCGTTTCAGTTATATATTTCTTTCAACGACTATACTTACTCTAGCTTTCTTAGCACCTGTGAGCAGGGGCGTCGCAAGTGAATTTGTGTAGTTGGTTGCAGAGCCAAAACACCAAGATCCTAAGAATTTCCAGAAACCGGATAGAGCGACATCCATACAGTAGCAGCAGCTACTGTATGACTAGTCATTACTAGCCATGATCACATAAAGTGAGCGCCGCAGGCGAGATTTTTTAAGTTCGTTTTTGCCTGCCAAATTCAGCTATTTCCATGCAGGTTCTAGCTTTTAGGGTTTCGAAAAATCGTGATCCCTAAAACTGGTTTAAAACCTAGCTAAATGACGCACCTTTCCGGAAAATAGTGAATATTCGAGACATTTCTGATAAGAGCTTGTTTTTAGGATACAAATAAAAGTAAGGAATATCGATGAAATCATAGATCAGTCCATTTGTCTGCGACCAGTTCTTCACTCGACCTCTTCATGTTCGTGGTAACTACCAAATCCTGGCAATTATACCGAATAAGTTACCGAATGTTGCACCCCCCCCCTTTCGCAACGCCCCTGCCTATGAGCCATATCCTTTCCTTTGAAACTTCCTGTGGATCTTACTTTTGAGCAACTGTTGTTTACATTCACATTGTTTATTAAGTAGACTAATACCAACAAGTGCAATAGCAAATATAGCACTTACAGTGGTAGTGAGCGTATACTGCAACGAAGAATCACACTTGTTCCGGACTTACAAATAGAACAATAAGGAGGACCTCACCAACCACCAAGTCGGCTACATTTATTCCCATCTCAAAAATCAGATTTTTCGTTCTAAGCTGTATTTTTTTTTCCAATTCTCGGCGACACTTTTTTCACTTGTATGTTATTTTCAAAGAAATCTCGGCGACATTTCATGCATTCTCGGCGACATTACGCGAAATCTCGGCGACATTTCTATCAATCTCGGCGACACTTTGTTCCATCTCGGGAACTAGATTTTTGGTTTCGAACGCATTTCTGTATTTCTCGGCGACACGTTTTTCAGTGAAAATCTCGGCTACAAAGTTGTCATTCTCGGCAACAAACATTGCAGTCTCGGATACACACAAAAAATCTCGGCGACAAAAACAGCATTCTCGGCTACATTTCATGGATTCTCGGCGACATTTCGATTATTCTCGGCAACGTTTTTAACAATTTTGACCCAAAATGCATGCCATAAATGGGATCTTGTTCGGGATGTCAACATTGATCTTCTAACTTCTTCTACACGGACTGACTTGTTTTTCGATTCTTTACCCGTAACTCGCAGTCTCATTGAGAAGTCTCTACCCTTTTCATACATACATAATCGTGGCGCTAATGTTTCCAACCTTGATCATTTGATTGTTTCTGAACCATGTCTCATTGACGGTATTCTTGAGGTTGATGAGGAGAAGATTGAGGACGACCATCGCCTATGTCTTTCTGTTTGGTTGTCACAGTTTTTGGAATCAGTTGTTCAAATCCCTAGAAAGCCTGGATCCAAAAGCGTAACTGGAATCGTATAGATGTTGTGCTCTACATTTCTACGTTAACTAATCTTCTCTCGCTTTTAAAAGTTTCTTTTCACCTTCTTCAGACTGGTATAGCAGCTACTACTTCTTCTGCGATATTAATTGCTGTTATAGTGAGCTTGTCCATTGCTTGAAAGTGGCAGCCGATATTGCTGTACCGACTGAGAAAATTCGAGTTGGAACAAGGAAGCCTATTTGGAAAGTCAGTCCTGAAGTTAAAAAGGCGAAAAATAGTGCAAAATTTTGGCTAAAAATTTGGATTGCTCGTGGACGCCCAGGGAATGGTACTGTTTTTATTCTGAAAGCTAAAACGAAGCGTGAATACAAATCTTCACTTAAAAATGCTCGTTTGAATGGCTTAGATGCTCCCACTGACAAAAAAGCGTGGCAAAAAGTCCTTCGGACAGATAAAGGTTCAGCTTTACCTCCTTCCGCACTAGCTACCGCTGACTGGACCAGCCACTACAGTGGGCTATTCAGTGGTTGGAAAAACCAAATTCAGCAGCACTATGAAAATTTGCTTCTTAAATACCTACCAAGGAAGATATTTCAACCCTCTGTTCTTCCCGTGACTTGTTCTTCCATCGAAATTGCTTTCCGAAAATTAAGAAGAACTGGTTCCAGGGATTCTGATGGCCTTAGTACCGATTTTTTCAAAACTGAGTGTCCAGCTTTAACACAACACCTTCAACTTCTGTTTCAAATTTGTTTATGCCAGAGCTTGGTTCCGAATAGTTTCCTCTCGGGTACTGTAACATCGGTGATTAAGCGAGGGAAAGACACCTTTGCACAAGCTATCGACCAATTACTGTTTCTTGTGCCATAAGCAAAATCCTGGAATACGTCCTTCTTCCAGAATTAATTGAAAAATGTCGTTTTGGTTCAATGCAGCTTGGATTCCGTTCGAGCGCCAGTTCTGCGAACGCTCATCACATATTAACAAAAATGATGAAGCAGGCTACCCGCGAAAAGTCTGCTATTCATATATGTTCTATAGATATAGCTGGTGCTTTTGACAATATAACACATTTTCAGGCCCTCTTCTCTCTCATTCCTCAGTAAGGTTTAAATGGCAAGGTAGCTTGTCAGAGATTATTCCTGTCCAAACTGGTGTTCACCAAGGGGGAGTCTTATCTCCCTACATTTTCAAATAGGCCATATCTTTTTGTCTCGATTCTTTACACCCTGCTTACTATTATAAGAACCATGCCTTCAGCTACATAGTCTACGCAGACGACTTGCTCTTAGTAAGCCGTACCCGATCGGCACTCACCAAAAATGTCTGTAAGCTGGCATCAAAAATTCTCAAAATCGGCCTTGAAGTTAACCTCTCAAAATGTGAGTACCTGCATTTCAACCCTTCGTCAAATGGTTTGAATGCATTCAGAGTGGCTTGGCATAATATTCAAATCTTAATTTTCAAAACTTTCCTCTTCAGTTGTTCAAGAAGTTTATAGATCTATCCGTACCGCTTATGGGCGCATCGTCCCCAGCTGGGGGCGCTATAATCGTACAGCTTTGTAAAATTGTACAGCACTTTCTGTGCTCCTCCAAGGAGATTAAAACGATGAGATCGTGTTATTTTAAATATGCAATTCACCTACTCCACTTGTCCAAAATATGCCACAACCATACATTTACGGAGAAGTTGAAAATTCGAGATTCAAGTGTTACCCTTTTGGATGTTTCTTCGTCGCTATAAGAATTGACAACCGATCCCAACCAGCGCAAGACCTTCTCCACTGCTTCCTGGCCGAAGATTGAAAATTAGTGTATTTTTTTGTGTCTTTATTTGTTTTATTTGTTTTCTTTCATTTACCCCACTTTTTCGAAATGGCGGGTTACAAATATACTACTTACTTACTTACTTATTACTTCAAAATTTTGATTCCTTTTATCGAATTCAGTTGTTATCGAAGTCCTTGTTGTATCTTGTTATTGATCCACTTATATTCGATGAGGAATCATTTGTGAACTTGTTTTCGATTCAAGTTGCTGATGTTAAAGTGGCCAAGAACCACAAGCAAGTGCTTCTGGTTTAAAATACATTGGAAGCATGCTTTGGTGAAAAACACAAACCCTTTTCCAAGATTAGAAGTAAAGAGTACAGATTGCGAAATAAACAGACCAAACACTCAAAAAAAAAAAAAATCGCAGCGTTCATGTTGAATCAGAAGCTGTTAAAAAGATTCTGGGTGCGGTTGGCACTTCGATTGGGTACCAAGTCAAGTTTTCCCGAGTTCATTTAGAAGGTTGGTAAAGCGAAGTAGCGACTAACACGATCACGGGAAATGGTATGTTGGTGGATTTCGTGCCCTTAATCCTAATAATCCGGTCGTAAGTATCAGACAAAACCGAGAACATCGACATTTTCGAACCCAATCCTTGCAAGACTGTGTAATCGATCCCCCAAGAGCTATAACCGAGCTTTGTATTTTAGCGGATCGAAACGGCAGAGTGTTTGGCTGTAAACATTGTTCTGAAAGACGGTGATCTCTCCTATTTTTCTGAAAGACGGTGGTGGATATCAAAATGACAGAAAATTCAGTGACGAACAGTTTTTTTGTTGCAAACTGCACAGTGCTAGGAAAGCAGGATGTGATGCTGGACTTTTAAATTTTGGAGACATTTCTGTCATTCTGACTTGGGATTCATAGATTACCTCTCTGTGAGAGTCAATGAAAGACTAAAGGTGCTAAGACTAGTCCTATCCAAAAGAACTTTTAATCCGAAATCTGACAAGGAATCTACCTTATGCAGCAAACATCAAGAAGTAGACACGAGTGTTGCTGTCCATGTCTCCGAATGCTAATGAAAACCTATGTTCTCAAGTAATTATTGAATCGAATCATGCCATTTTATTCATTATGTTACAGAACTATCGCCAACTACGCATCTGCAGGTTCCTCGCGGACCATGAACCCGAGCTTTAATTTCAGTTCCATGAAAGGTCCTTCAGATCCACCGAACTGTGAGTGGGCTGTCATAGTATAGGGCTGCTTCATTGCATTAGTGGATCTGATGTGGTCAACTTTCCCTTATCGCAAGGCAAAAACAACATTTGCTGTTAAGTCTCAGGTCATTCAAAAAACTGCTGAGCTTACAATGAAAGCGAGGAGTGATATTCTAAACATGAGTATGCACTACTGGTAAATGGCAAAGCATAACCCCTCATCTCACTAAAGTTTGGCTGGCCCTTCAGGAAATTTTAGGAGTTAGTCTATTGACTTCAGAGCTGATTCTCTGGCCTCCGTCTGTCAACATTGCTTCCACCTTCTATTAAAGTAGACTACGTGTGGCAAATAATGACCCTAGTCTGGGGAAATGCTATGCGCCAGTCTTTGCGCATATAGTGGGTGATGTGGTGCCGACGGCTAGTATTCAGACGAATATTTGTATCTGTACGTTAAGGATCACAGTTGGGATGTACATGAATCATGTTTTGACACCTTTACTTGTATCTCTTACTATATCAATTTTACCAGACACAAGTCTTGCAATGGAAACATGTCTTGCAGTTTAATTTTTCAGAAAAAAAAAAATTGGGCCTATACTTGACGACCGTAGTTAATATCAGGTTGAAAACTAAATAAGATATTGGAATTCTAAGCCGAATTCTAGCATAGAATATTGTGTCACATCACCATTTTCCGAAGATATACCTTCTCATTCATGTTTAGCCTAATACTTTTTCAAAATATTCTTTGAGGCTTCGCCGAGCAGATGGTGCTTGAAACTTAAATTATGGCAAAGTATGAAAAGTCCTAAAAATATATTAAGTTATGAGATACGTCCCTAGACTCGAAATAAACCTTTGAATTTTGGTATTTTGAAAGAAAATTAATCCATACTAGCCTATGGCTCGGGGACTATACAAGATACCATATAAAATGCCAATTATTCTAAGAGACGGCATTGTTAGGAACAAAACAAGATTTCCCCAACGAAATTGGACTAGTACAACCTTAGAAAGAAAACAAACAGTCAGGACACATTTTATAGGCCAACAAAGTGTAGTTTTTAGGCCGTCTTCTCCAGCTTTGCCACCACCCATATTCAGATTCAGCGTGGTCAGTGACTATGTCTTTCTGATCATCTAGTTGGCACATTTTAGGGATCTGGCGCCTAGACCTCTTTCTTTTGATATCAGACTACAGAATCTCAAATATAGTCTCCTTCAAAAAATAAAGGTCGTAATCGATCAACTAGCGAAAGTTTCAAACATTTGCAAGTGATAGAAGTTACTTAACTATGATCAAAACAAAGCGAATTTGCTGCAGCTTCACTGTAGTTCCTAGGAGTTCTTCTTCTTTGGTCGATTTTTTTATTTTGTCACATCGTCAGGTCTTCTAAGTTCTTAGAAGATGTTTATTTTCACTGGTCACTGATGTCGATAGTAAACTATGGATACCAAGAAGAGTATACTTAAGATGGTATACTTAATTACATGCTGTAATACACACCCATCTGATGAGTTTCTCTTTTTCCTTAGTGAAAACAGTAGCGATTTTGCAGTTAAGATGGTATCTGAGACCACGGTTCCTCTGCAAGAACGAAAATAGCTGAAAATAAGTTTTTGTATATTTCCCAAAATAAATACTTACATCCCCCCACACCGCAAGTGCCAAATTAGTATTCATTTGACAAAAACCGAAAATATTTTGTTGTTGATCATGAAAATGAGATGACTCGTCCAGATACAACGAGACCCCACGGTCGGGAAGTGGTGTTTGAATATCAGATACCAGGGTAACTGGCCAGGCACCACGGTACTTGCAACAACTGTGCCAGCTCTCAGACCTGGAGTGTCAAAGAATTATTTGACTTGTTAGATTGCTCCCTTCGCGTCTTTTTGTTACTCACATCGCGTATTTTTGTTTTCACTTTTGTGCTGCCAGGCTAGCCCAGAAGAAGTGCCGCAGGTTTGTTCCATATGCTAATGGCTTTTACTCTCGTAAATTTGTTTATTGCACTATGTTTTTATGTCTTACTCGAACACACTAATGTCAAAGTCATGAAATTCAAACTCCCCTCTCATTGTTCGACAGGTGGAAACACATTCTTACTAAATGAGAAGTGAAAACCCTTCACTGTATACGTAACTAGACACGGTTCCCCATTCCATGAAGTCCACATCTACACAAGTGTGCCCACAAGAACAAACGATTTTAATTTGATACCTGTCACTGTTTACGAACTTAACTCATGGGCAGGCTCTGCCAAGTTGCCCCTGAAGCCGTAGGTGTTGTGGGAAGGACCACCAAAATTCATATCCAGACCCCAATGAGAACAATCATTCTAAATTTTAACTCATACCTATCATGGTTCTTAAGTCATGAGCCGGGCCAGTGTCGTTACCCCTGAACCACTCGGGTAGGAGACGGGGTCGGTCAGGGCACCAAAAACGTATAAGTAGTGTCACAAATTATTAAGAATGCCAATCACCTGGGACGGTCACGAACTTAAATGATGGGAAACCTGGGCCCAGTTGTCATGGAAGGAAAGAGTGGTGTGGGAGATAGAACTGCAAAAGGTCTCTTAGCCCTAAGAACTACACGTACAGGAAATGTTAACGTCCTTAATCCAAACATGATCAAGTTACGATCTTAAGCCGGTGAACGATCAGGGCCCAGTTGCCCAAGAACGGGGTGGGTGGGGAAGCGCAACTTGAAAATTCTTTACCCAACCCTAAGTTTGGGAAAAATCATTCACAAAAAGTCTCAACGTATTAACGCCAATCGTGGTCAGATTCCGATCATACGTTGCTGGGATGTCCGGGCTCACTTGCCCCAGAGCCAGGTTGGTGCGATGAGTGAACCCAATACGCAAGATCAGAACGACATATGAGATTTAATTTTTGACACGGCCGCTGTTTTTGCTGCACAATTAGGTAATGATGGGAAAGGTTTTTTCTCTATTTTGATCAACTTCGGTCATGGTTCAAGAGCTCAAAACTCTACAGAACTCGGTAAAAACCTAAAGTGCTCAGGCGTTGAGTGTGAAAGAAGGGATTGAATAATTTAGATCTCATCCTTCGAGTAATATTTACTATTCATATTGCATAGTTTGACCTGAATCCAACAACGGAGCTCTTGAAGAATCGGGGTGCATGGCAGGAGTTGAGTTGGGAGGCCTATTTCTAGATAAGGGGCCATCTATCTGATAATTTTTTATGCTCCTAAAGGATAACATTTTCGAATTCTACTAGCACTACCAGTCCAAAATGAAGCAACAAAAATTGCAGCAGAAAACTATAGCTTAACTTTTAAAACGAGATAGAAATTACATTACCTAAGTAATTTGTATATCAAAGCATGGTTCTTTTCATCTTCAGCATTCAGTTTGCTCGCTATCCGTATCCGTATGTTAATAATCAATCGTGAATTTCATGATAATTTCACACCTTCCATGCAAAAAACCATGTTAGTCTCACTTAGAAACTCCTACCGCCTGATTAAAATTGACACCAATAGTTAAGATCGTTTCCAAACACAGTATAGTCCATCTTTGTGCTTCCAGTTTTGCTTGGTGATAAAACCGTAGGTTTGTTCCCTTTACTTATTGCTTTATTTCCGTCAGTCGTGAAATGCACTTTGTTTATTAGACGAATATATATTCGAAAATAGCATGTTGTGACCAATTGACAAGCACAAATGCTTCGCGTAACACGAAACAATAAAAGAAGAGATGCAGATTTTACGAAATGCGCTGTCCACAGGGGTGCGCGACCCTACATAGACACGACGCTACGTAGACACGTCAGTAAGTGGACAAAATTTCCTGACACTACGTGAAAAAAAAACCGACACTACGTGGACACGACGGTACATCGAACGAAGCTACGTAGACAAGACGGTACATCGAACGACACTAAATAGACACGACGGTACACCGAACGACACTACGTAGGCAAGACGTTACGTCGAACGACACTAAGTGGACACGTCACTATGAAGACAAAATCCGACACTACGTCGAAAATCAAAAAGTGTCTAATTAGTTTCGGTACCTGTACCGTCGTATCTACGTAGTGTCGGTGCTTGTTCCGTCGTGTCCATGTAGTGTCGGTACTTGTACCGTCGTGTCCATGTAGTGTCGGTCTTCTTTTCGTCGTGTCTCTGTAGTGACGTGTCTACGTAGAGACATCATCCAGTCCACAGGTATACAAGATTTTTCACAAACTTAATGCATCTGCAGTCTGGGCCCCATTGCACACGATCGTAGAGCGTGGGGGAGGTTTTCGGTATCAAGTAGACAATTTGCCGACATCTTTTACTAACCAATGGCCCATTACGCTAGTTAGAAAACGCATTTACCTTAAATTCCACCGGTTTCATTCCTCTAATGGGTTTAGCATACCAATGTGTTTGTTCGTATGCTATACCAATGGGTCTACCATCTAAATACTTAAACTGTTCGTAGAGCTCCCTGATATCAATACGGAAGTCCAGGTCTACATCCAGTGCAATAATCTTCTTTTGGCTTCGAAATATTTCATGATAATACGGGCGAAGATAAAAGTGATCTTGACTGTAGAGACATTTGATGCAGATCACTTGCTGTAAATCTTTAATCTTTGAAGAAAGTTGCCAGACCACTGAATCCAAGGAGATCAAGTCGAAGGATAACTGCGAAGGAAAATGTGGTGTTAGGTTGGACACTAATCAAGAGTAGATATAAGATATACTTCTGCAATCAAGATTGATATTGGAAAAGAAGTCTTCTTGAGCAGGTGCAACAATCCAACCCAAGTTATTGTCTTCTTAAAACAGCCGCACAAAAAGCTGTTAATGTAAGACGTTTGACAAGGTGTCACAAATTAAAGACCATTTTAAGCCCATCAAACGTACGTTTCTCGCAAGACCGTTCCAATGTTGCTACCCGTGACACCATTTGTTGCAAGATTGATATAAAGAGGCAGGCTATTTTAACATAAAATTATTAGATGATAAGAATTTTCCTCTAGAACAAGGTTCATGAGCAACGACAGAGGATGAAATGATGGGCCCGATTATTGCTACACGTTATATGATTTAATTTTCTATTGTTGTCTAACATTTAACTGTAAATTCAGAACAAGTCCGTCCTGTTTCTACTTTTTTATTTTCTGGGTGATCAGTCTTTTTTTCGGAATGGGTCGAATTTAAGCACTGTCATCTAAGCACTTTCATTTAAGCAAAATGCGAACATGCAAAATGCCAGAAAAATGACTCACATTTTTTCGGGATTCGTCGTGGAGGAAACAGACGGCCAGATCCATGACAAGTGGCCCTTACTTTCATTTGGGATCCAAAAAGACGTTCTGCTCATAAAGGATTCCACAAAGTTTTATTTACTGGAAGGAAAGGCACGCCATGCATTCGGGCTTTTGGCTTGGAATTCGGAGCTTGGGCATTATTAAAAGCTACATTTTGTTTGGGGGAAAGTGGTGTTTTGCACGAAATAAGACATAGCCTACTGAAGAGATCTGGCCTGTGGCGCTCAATTTTGTTGTCTGATATACAGGGGTTAGAAACTGCTGCAGGTCGGGGTATTGCGGAAGCGAATTCCTGTTATTACGAATGGGTTAACATTAACCATACAAATACTTTATTTCATGTTTCTTTCAAATTGTAAAGTTTCCCGCATTTGGAGGTGTGTTTCTTGGCGGTTGTTTCTAACTGCTGTGACACTTGCCACTTGCTGGACATCTGTCTGTCGTATATTTTGGGGTCTTCGACTTCCACGCCTTAGCCCTTCAAACCACCGCTGAGCTTGGAATTCTTTAACGCTTGCTGTTATCACGATTTAACTATGAAATACGTGAAGAAAAGCTGAAACGGGCGGCAGGGTGCTGGCCCCCTACCCCCGCTATCTCAAGTTTTGGCTGGTGACGCCCCTGCTTGCAACTACTTGGTCAAATTGCAGACTACCATAAACTATTGTTTTTATACAGTGTGCCAAATCTGTGCCAAATATCTAGGTTCCGACTCAGAGCCCCAACCTACTCAACTACAAACCTACTCAAACTCAACTGTAGAGCAGAGTTATGCTTATTCGGTAGCACCTCTAGAAATTCTCCATAACTCTTGTTTTATTAATGGTGCTTACGGAACAGTCAAAATAATAAAATGACAAGATTGATACAAGTTAGGAGCTATATATTTGAGCAATATTTTTGGCAACAAGGCTATTTAAAAAGCTGTATTAGCAGGAACTTTAAACGTACTTCTTTCCCATTTGATAGTTCGGAAAAATTAGTGGCAAGTTAATGGAATTAGGATAATCAACTTGTTTCAACACTTTTCTATCTACCACTGACCAACAAAATTGCAACCGAGAGTAATGTTTTTTTTTAATTTGCGTGGGTAGCTGTGGCTAATATAACGCTTGTAACCTCAATAGAAGAAACTGCAGAAACAGTGGAAGTTATTCTTAAGATTTTTGTCAAAGGAAATCAACGTATGAATTAAACAATTTCGGCAAATATTTCGCAGTTCATGTTGCCCGGCATTGGAATGTTTTAAAGCACTTCCAAGAGCGCACTGACGTGCATCAATAACCGTGCGCTTACGCTCAGTGACCTCGGTTTAATACTGAATGTTTAATATGTTATCTTCTGAAGAAGACAGTGGCCTTTCAAGTTTCGCTATTGGCATGTTGACACGAAGTTTTCTATGATACCATGCACTCTTAAAGGCTCAGCACCTACATCACTACCAAAAATCGTTCGCCTAGGTTTCTCTGAAAAAACGAATGTTAACTCCATCGGGAGACTATATAAATGTATACATACAACAAATTGGATTTATTGTTATTCTATAAATTTAATTTTTAATTTCTTCTTTTTGAAATTGATGTGAAATTGTCTATCAGATGGCAGTAAGTCACGCTTTAGGACACAGTAACATGACTTTGCTTAGCATCTAAAATGTCAATTTAGTATTTCATGATTGGACGTCAGTAGCAGTCCTCAGAGCGCTTTGGCATACCCTTGCTTGTACTCCAAAACCGAGAGCTGACGCTCACTAACCTCACCACAAATTCCAAATTTCGTATATTACATCCCCGATATAATTGTAAAAACTGTTTACTATTGACATGGTCATACGAAACTGTCTATTACACGATAATCCAACACTCCTAAGAGCGCAATGGTAAACCCTTAGTGCCCCAAGGGTTCTTTAAAACTAAAAACTGATAATTGACTAATTATACTCAGTACCCTACTGAAAACCACATATTGCTCCCGAAGGAGTTTAGTAACTCTTAAACACATTTTTCATAAGTGATCTTAAATATAATTAAGAGTTAACATTTATGTAATAACAAAAGTTCAAAACCGTTGTTATCACGGTTTGCACGAGGTTTAAGTTATCAGGCGTAATTACATAATAGGGGGTAACCATAAGCTACAAACTCGCTCAGTTTAGTGACCTTAGCCTTGGTGTTGTATTGAGACTTGATCAGTGATGACTTAGCAACAAACAAGTGGGATTCTAGAAGAGACAAATGGGAATTACGTATCTCTCGTCTGAACTATAAATCTGAACTAGAATTATGATCCAGCCCCTTAGGGCAGACATTTGACGACTAGCTACTCCTTAGAGGTGTCACAGTGACTCACATAAATGACCTTAGAGCTTAGGTAGCCTAGACATTTAAATATAAACTTACCAAGCAAGGAACAGGGACTTATGCCTGACATGGAAAAGAGGTGTCCTAACACTGTCTACTTCTAAGGTTGATTTGTAGTTATGACGCAATCATTAAATCCTACAGTTAATGTCTGTTAATTTGAATATGTATTTTTAATTTGATTTAAACCTAAGCACACCTTTTTATTGAATTTGTCCATATTCATATTTGAGCCCTCTTGAGACAATTGGCCCCTAATGTCATTTCCTAGTAATTGCTGACCATAAACCTCTGACTTGTGTAGACGTTGAGATTATTACAAATCTGAGCCGCCTAGTATAGACTTATAATGTTTAGACCTTCACAGGTTGAAGGTCTAACTCATTTCTGGATCTTAATTGGAATGTGCTTATTGGTTGTGCTTACATGCCTGTGGTCTTGAATTCTAAGGGTAGAACTTACAACCGGCCCCCTTGTATTTTGAGTGATATGTATTCCCATATGGGCCTTGTTTTTAATCCTGAAAAGGCTTAAGTACTTGTTTTAAAGGTAAAAGCAGACAAGCACCTCTGCCGGCTGTCAACTACCTTGTGTTACCGATAGCGTCTCTAAAGTCAACGCGTACGCAACTTGTAAATAACATTTCAGAGAAACTGCGTCAGGATTATGGCACTACATGTCGTATGAAAGCGAAATATGATATAAGAATCCTTGGGCAACTCTTCAGATGTCTTGAAAAATCGAAACCTTATTTCACTTTCACCTTCTTGGCTAATATTTAGTCAGAAAGAGGAAAAGAAAGAAGAAAGGATGTTTCAAATATTCAAAAGATCGTCTAACTATCCAACCAAGGAGAAGTCACACTAGGATCAGTACGAAATTCAAATAGTAATTACATCCTTCTCGTAGTTTCTACCCATTCTTTGCTGCCATTTCTTCGGTGCTCTAGGACTATGTTATCCATCAAAACTGATAATCGGTGTTCTTTCCTTTATTTCTTATGTTCTTTTTCGTATTCCATCCTTACCATTTTGGTACAAGGATGGGTAAATAAACATTTATATATATGGGATAACCAAGAAAAAACATGGACTTAAACTTCGTTAGAATAGACTTGGCTGATATCGTAGTAAATACAGAACTGTATTGAAAAGAAAATGCGATAGGAATTCTAGTCTACTTCAGTATTGCGCGAAAGCGAACTAAGTTTCCAGACACAAGAATATCAAATGGTTTCCAATAACACAAGCTCCAGAGAATGTTGGGCTGATTCTAACAATTGCGATCTAACATTTGTCTTTTTACCACCGGTTACTCTTCTTTATTTGAATGTGCTGTTTCTTGGGAAGTAAAAATTGTCATTGCAGTCGCAATCGTCCTTTTCTTCCCTGATTTTTTCAATTCTGCAAACTAGGTAAGATTGGCATATGTGTGTGTTGGCTTTTGAAGGCAGCGTACGGGAGGAGAAGATTTGGTTTCCTATAAAGCTGAACTGAAAACCGGCTTATTTTATAATTATAATTTCAATTTAGGCGAGACTGTAAAGGATGTCTCCGAGTAAGGAATAAAGTCTCCGAATTAGAGATAAGATTATGTTTTAAGAGACAACATTAATCGTAGTAGCAAATGCAAAAAGATTTTGTTTACAGTGTATTGACATATTTTGACACAAAATGCACTGCTGCCCGACACAATGAAAGTAAACCCGATGCTGGAGAATTTGAATACAAAAAAAAAATCATTTCTATTACTAATGAAACAAAGCTCTGGAGATGTTCAGTTGGAAGAAATAGCGGAGTAACTCGTAGTAGCTCTAAATAATATCTTTTTTACTGAAATTGAATATTGAGCGTGAGATTACTCTCAGTACTTTCAATTCTTACTTAGCTCATTTTGCACCTGTTACAAGTAGGTACAAATACCCCCATTCCAACCTCCTGCCGTCAAAAGATGGGTTTGGATCTAGAAACGTGATATCCATGGCATCTGCTCGTACAATACATCAAATTTAACTCGAATCTGAGCATTTTCGGGTAATGTCCGACACCCATCTCCAACTATCCAATCCAAGGCCATATCGTCCCGAGTGTCTAAAATTGATCATGTAAACGCAAATGACCTTTTTAGCTTTCCAGTTCCATCTCTAGCGCTCCCTACCGTGACCAAATCTAGTTTCCGTATCGCGTACCCCTAATCAAGGTTCGAAAAGACTGCGTACCCCCTTTTTCAGAACGTGAAAAAGACGATGGTTATTGTTATAAATGATAAGGCAAACTTGTGTACAAATATTTTCAAAATCAATGAGGCAATCTCTAGATGCTACTTTGCAGCAAAATTTTTGTCAAATTCGGCTCGACGTCATTAGCGGCATATTTTTTTACAGTCAGCCTGTTTCTGCGTTTGTACTTGATGTTGTCCGTGCTTTCATCAACCTGCATCGCAAACTTTTTCTTTATCTTAATTCACAACCTGATTGACAATATCACTTGCAATGTCTTCGATTCTTCTTAGGACAATATTGTTTGACACAGGAACAGATAGGCTAGCTTTTTTTTTAAACAACCTTATTTCACTGACTTTCACTAGGGCTTGTGATCAGAGGCGTCACGCAAGGGTTGGCAGCACTCATCCTCCACCCAAAGGTCGGCCAGAGGATTGTGGTGTTTTCGTGAAGCACCGCAATTTTTTGTAAAGTAGTTATTTAAAAAAAAGAAAAAAAAAAAAGTAAAAATTACCTGTCGCCCCTTAAAATACATTTTGGCTGGTGATGTCTCTGCTGGTAAAATAAGGCTTTCGACAATCGCAAATGAGCGAGGTGACATTTTGAAGCTACAGGCTAAAACAATTTTGGTTCCTTCGCGTAACCCCTGGGGTGAGCGTACCAGCGGTTGGGAACCACTGATCTAGAGTACACTACCAATCCACCCATCAAATTATTTACCATGAATCGCACTTCCAGCGAGATAAGGTGGGGTGATCCTCCTGTCGAAAAATACTCAGATGTGAGTATTTCAAAACACTCAAAGTACTCAAAGTGATAAATTTTCGGAAAACTCTCTCACTCACAGTACTCATTACTCAAATGTGATAAAAATTTTGGAAAACTCTTGTACCCTACCGTGGTTGGATTTGGTCCGGAGGTCGAAGCCAATCATCAACTGCAGATTGATGCAGTCGTTGACTGGCAGTCGAAGCGAGCAGTCGCAATTTGAGTTCAACTGTATTGTCAAACGTTTCGATTGAGTTTCCAACGATCCATCGTCGGTTAGCGATCGACCGTTGGATTTTCCGGTGAAGGGCACCAACTGTGACCGTTGAAAATCTTTACCAAGCTTGTGTTTGTGGAATGGCGCCAAGTGAAGGCAATGATGAAATATCTACTAGTCTGATGTACCAGCCTGCTCTGAATTTTTTGCAGAAAAGTCTTGACTCAGGTGTTGATCCTACTTCAGTCAAAAAGTTTGCTGCGGAATTTTTCACTGCTGAAGCGATTGTTGCTGCAAAAAAGTTATTGTGGACTCTAGCTTTTCCCGACGAGCTCCCTCCAAGAAGAAATACACATGTCAATCATATATGTGACATTATCGATGCTTTCCGTCGTTGTGATGATTTGGACGTTGATATTCCCGACTTCGTCATACGGTTTCCAAGCGAAGTTCCAGTCGTTCCAGCAGTTGCGATTTCCGTGTTGACTAGCCAGCTAAGTTCTGTTGCTAATGACGTCCGCTTCATTGCAGAAAGGGTCGCTACCCTTGATCGTTGCGCTGCGGTCTCCGCACCTGTCGAGACTATGACGGCCATTCAGTGTCTACCACCCTCGGATACGCACACTGTTATTGTAAATAATATCCCTTCCGATCTTCTGAACATCGATTCCAGGACGCAGCACATAGACACCATCGAAGGTAACGAAGGGATCACGAATGTTAGAGCCAACACTCAAAGAAACCGTCTCATCGTCCACACTTCAAGTGCTTCTTATGCGGAGGTTGTTGCGAGATCGTTCACTAAGGGTCTGCCAGAAGGGACTACGGCCAAAGTTCTGTCTCCTAAATATTTTGGTGTTGTCCGAAGCGTTCCAGCCACCATAACTGCTGATGCCTTGAAATCCCTTATTCCTGAAGCTTGTGAAGTCCTGGCTATATCTGACTCGCGTTCATTCAAAATCGGTTTCAAAAATCAAGTTGCTCTCCTTTCGGCCATCAAAATCGGGGTGAAAATAGGGTACGAAGTTTTCCGTATCCATGAATTCCACCGAATGCCAAAGCGTTGCTTTCGCTGTCAGTCACCAAATCATGGCATAGCCCAATGCCCGCATCCGTCTGACTCGCCAAAATGCGCGCGTTGTGCTGGTTGTCACAGTTATAACAAAGACTCGCCTTGCTCCCTTCCTCCGAAACGTGCTAACTGCGACGGCTGTCACGTTTCCTTCAGTCTCAGATGCAGTGTAATGAGGAAAGCAGTGGGTATGGGTAAATAATGAATTGTCAGGAAAAGAAACTCCGCTGTATTTCCCTAAATGTAAATGGCAGAAAGGACAAAGATCTATTATTTGATGATTTGCTCAGTAATTCGGACATACTTTGCCTTCAAGAGCATCTTCTGTCAACGCCTAGCAGCGAAAGCTTGCGCCGATCACCTGAACATTTTGTGTTCATACAGCCGGCAATGAAAACTAGAGGCCGTCCTTCCGGTGGGTTAGCCATTTTTGTTCGAGCCAGCGAGTGTTCAGCACCACCAAGACTGTTCCAGTCTGGGCGATATGCTCTTGCCGTTCAGTTGGACAATATTGTTCTTGTTAACGTATATTTACCTTGTGACCGGCGGAACATTGCATCACATAGTTCATTTGCCAAGGCTTGTCAGAAAATCAGAACACTTATATCGGACATTTCACGAAAAGGAATGAAATGGGCTCTTGTTGGGGATGTCAACGCTGATCTTCTAACTTCTTCTACACGGACTGACTTGTTTTTCGATTCTTTACCTGTAACTCACAGTCTCATTGAGAAGTCTCTACCCTTTTCATACATTCATAATCGTGGCGCTAATGTTTCCAACCTTGATCATTTGATTGTTTCTGAACCATGTCTCATTGACGGTATTGTTGAGGTTGATGAGGAGAAGATTGAGGACGACCATCTGCCTCTGTCTTTCTAATTGGTTGTCCCAGTTTTTGGAATCAGTTGTCCAAATCCCAAGAAGGCCTGGATCCAAAAGCGTAACTGGAATCGTATAGATGTTGTGCTCTACATTTCTACGTTAACTAATCTTCTCTCGCTTTTAAAAGTTCCTTTTCACCTTCTTCAGACTGGTATAGCAGCTACTACTTCATCCGTCGATATTAATTGCTATTATAGTGAGCTTGTCCATTGCTTGAAAGTGGCAGCCGATATTGCTGTACCGACTGAGAAAATTCGAGTTAGAACAAGGAAGCCTATTTGGAAAGTCAGTCCTGAAGTTAAAAAGGCGAAGAATACGGCAAAATTTTGGCTAAAAATTTGGATTGCTTGTGGACGCCCAGGGAATGGTACTGTTTTTAATCTGAAAGCTAAAACGAAGCGTGAATACAAATCTTCACTTAAAAATGCTCGTTTGAATGGCTTAGATGCTCCCACTGACAAAAAAGCGTGGCAAAAGGTCCTTCGGACAGATAAAGGTTCAGCTGTACCTCCTTCCGCACTAACTACGGCTGACTGGACCAGCCACTACAGTGGGCTATTCAGTGGTTGCAAAAAACAAATTCAGCAGCACTATGAAAATTTACTTCTTAAATACCTACCAAGGAAGATATTTCAACCCTCTGTTCTTCCCGTGACTTGTTCTTCCATCGAAATTGCTTTCCGAAAATTAAGAAGAACTGGTTCCACAGATTCTGATGGCCTTAGTGCCGATTTTTTCAAAACTGAGTGTCCAGCTTTAACACAACACCTCCAACTTCTGTTTCAAATTTGTTTATGCCAGGGTTTGGTTCCGAATAGTTTCCTCTCGGGTACTGTAACATCGGTGATTAAGCGAGGGAAAGACACAGACCTTTGCAAAAGCTATCGACCAATTACAGTTTCTTGTACCATAAGCAAAATCCTGGAATACGTCCTACTTCCAGAATTAATTGAAAAATGTCGTTTTGGTTCAATGCAACTTGGATTCCGTTCGAGCGCCAGTTCTGCGCACGCTCATCACATATTAACAAAAATGATGAAGCAGGCTACCCGCGAGAAGTCTGCTATTCATATATGTTCTATAGATATAGCTGGTGCTTTTGACAGTATAACGCATTCTCAGGCCCTCTTCTCTCTCATTACTTCTGGCGTGAATCTGTCTGTTGTCAGTCTGTTAAAATTTTGGTATGGTCATTCCTCAGTAAGGTTTAAATGGCAAGGTAGCTTGTCAGAGATTATTGCTGTTCGAACTGGTGTTCGCCAAGGGGGAGTCTTATCTCCCTACATTTTCAAATCGGCCATATCTTCTTGTCTCAGTTCTTTACACCCTGCTTACTTTTATAAAGACCATGCCTTCAGCTACATAGCTTACGCGGACGACTTGCTCTTAGTAAGCCGTACCCGATCCACACTCACCAAAAATGTCTGTAAGCTATCGTCGGAACTTCTCAAAATCGGTCTTGAAGTTAACCTCTCAAAATGTGAGTACCTGCATTTCAACCCTTCGTCAAATCGTTTGAATGCTAATTCTTCTATCTCTCTTGGATCGTTCGTCGTCAGATCAACAGAATCTCTACGATGGCTTGGCATAACATTCAAATCGTCGTTGTCAAAATTTTGCTCTTCGGTTGTTCAAGAAGTTTCTAGATCAATCCGTACCGCCTATGGGCGCATCGTCCCCAACCGGGGGCGCTATAATCGTAAAGCTTTGGGAAAATTGTACAGCACCTTCTGCGCTCCTTCTATACTATTTCGTTCTGGTGTCACTCATGTTCTGCGAAAGAAGGAGATAAAAAAGATGAGATCATGTTATTTTAAATATGCAAAGCACCTGCTCCACTTGTCGAAATTATGCCATAACCATACTTTGACGGAGAAGTTCAAAATTCAAGATGCAGGTGTTACCCTTTTGGATGTTTCTTCGTCGCTATAAAAAATCATCAACAACAGAACCCAACCAGCGCACGACCTTCTACACTGCTTCCTGGCCGACGATTGAAATTAAGTGTCTTTTTGTGTATGTTTATGTGTTTTATTTATTTTCTTCATTTACTCCGCTTTCTGAAAACGGCGGGTTATAAATAAATTACTTACTTACTTACTTACTTATTACGTTTATACAATTCAACTTTGCTCAGCTTATTTGACCCATAGGCAAGCTACAATATTTCCAGGCTTCAGTCCAACTCCCTTCACAATTACCAAATCTGGCTCGTACACATCTATGAATCGCCAAGGGGGTCTTTCTTTAACACTCGTCAAGCTTCACTGTATCGGATCACCCGTTTGCAACTTGCGCAAGCCATAAGGCTATGGATTCTACCCACCTCCCCGCCGATTGTTGAGTTTGAGTACCGTGGTCAAATCTGGTTCAAACACATAACCAGTACATTTCTACCACCAATCAAGTTTCTCTTGAATCGGATCATTTCCAAATCCCCATCCCCCACTCCCACTTCCCCTACTGTGGCCACCCGACTCAGGCACATAAATTCATCATCTAGACCAGCTCCCCGACAGACGTCAAATTTGGATGGGGCCCCAGAATGAACAGTTTAAAGCAGAAGACCTTACCAGTCTCTCCACTATTTAGGATTGGAGGCGTGACACGAATTTTTCCGAAACCCCGGTCCAACTTAACCTCAGTGCTATGTAAACTATCTTTTTTTTCTTACCACCAGTCAAGTTTCACTCAAATCTAAGCATATCTCATCTGGAGTGTCATCTAGAGTGTCCCTTTTACCACCCATCAAGTTTCAATCAATTCTAAGCATTCCTTGTGAAATTCCTGTCTCCCCAAACACACTGCAGTAGGGTCCGATCAAGATCCCAAAATGTATCATCTAGGGTATATGAACTTTCTACATTTCAGTTTCACTGCAATCTTCCCACAAGTTTAACACCTAAGCGTGCCACAATATTTCCGGGACCCTCCGTCCAGCCCCCCCCCCCCAAAGTGGGCAAATCCTGTTCGGCCAAAGAAATAAATCGTCAACAGCGTCTTCTCTTTCAACTCATCAAATATCACTCCAATCGAATCACCGTTTCGCAACCTACTCATACCACAAATTTTCAGATTACTCATCCCTCCAACTCCCCCGCTGATAGTTGAATCTGAGAAAAAGAAATTTTCCTAGAGCGTTTGGTAGGGTTCTTAATACATGCGCCAAGTTTCATCGTCCTATCTCAAGCTAAAGCTCCCGAACTAGCAAAACCAGGAACGACAGTCTGACAAATAGACCGAAGTCCGGACTGAAACTGGATCGCTATGTGGCACTTGGCCAAAGGCCAAATGCCTTACAAATTAGAAAAGCAAAAATTACCTCTTTTAGGAAGATTTAGATATACTAGCCAAAGGTGATATGTACGGAGATGAAGTTAAGTGCTTAAAACCAAATATTTGTGGATAGAGTAATGGAGAAATTAGTTGCGTTTTTGATTGCCGTCCCTGATCTCAGTTCTTCTTATTTCTCGTTTTCGATCACCTTCCGAGTTCGCAGTTCGTTTAATTGTCGTTTTTGCGGAAACGGAGACCGTGTCAGTACTCAGTTGTACAACACCTGCGAAGGAAACGGCGAACTGTGACGCAGACGCAGTTCCCGGTCCGAGTTCACCTGTCACGAATAAATTAACCCAACAAAATTGAAAGTCCTGGAAAGTGTGTTTGAAAATGGATGATTCGAGGGATGATTACAACTTAAATATTTCGACTTTTCACTGTCAAATGTAACTAACCTTCACTGACTTATGAAGGCAATTTTATGAATGATTTGCCGGGATGCTTATTTTCAGTTTTTATTCACCTGCGTCTTGAAACAGCGAAGGCGCCAGGCGAACTGAGTGTAAACACAGAAATTAAGCTTCAACGGCGAACTCACAGGGGAACTTACACAGGCTATCAAAAACGCAACTATTATATCTCACAATGTTCGAAATATTAGAACAATGAATGACAAATAAACCTAACCTTACCTGGATGTTTTTGTCAGGGGGAAGCTTTTCAAGCAGTTGATTCAAAACGGTTGCATGGAATGCGCGGTCTTTATCATAGACAAGTATGTTGAAATTTACTTTTACGTCTCTCGATTCATCTACTAGACTCGCAATGAGACTGACCAGCCGAAACAGTGGAAATTCATTAGCAGAAATACAGGCTATCTCTATAGTTTCATCATAGTCTCTAAGAAACTCGTTTCGATGTTCAGATACCTTCAAAGTATTTAGTACTAGGAAAGTTAGGGCCACAGTGGTAACAGTGAAAATTAATATCTTCCTCTTTCGAAACTTTTCTAAACAGAAAATCATCACTCTTCAAAACAAAACAAAACTTGACTATGGGTCACTTCAAACCTATAAAAACTTCTGTTCCAAGCAGCTCTACTTTCTTTGCAATTGCCGGTTTTACAGGTTGTCAAACGCGAATACTTTGTTGATCATATGTAATGTGTGTAAATGTATAACACCAAACAAAATCGTAGTGACCGAGTTTACTTATTAGCCTGGAGCCCAAATATCAAAAATGTAACAAGTAGGTTTCCGGTCGCGGGCAGCGGATTTAACGATGGATTCTAGATAAAATCGACCACGTTAATTTCGAATAGGAACGTGATACAGGGATCAGACATGTATTAAAGATTGTACGCACCAAAACTCAAATTCGGATGTCTTAGCGTTCCAGATCATGTTTTTACTGCGAATCGAAGACTATTATCAGCTAACCAGTTACGGTGATTCCAACTCTGAACTAACCAGTATCCCTTAGAAACAACGGAGAGGTTCATTTAGGTAATGACCCTGTAATCAAGTCTTAAGGTGAAAGTGTAAACCAATTAAAACGATCTTTGCAGAAGTTGGTCCTGTGATCTTTCATATTTAGTCACTGTCACGAAAATTACTGCCTACTATGGGCAGAATCTCTGACTTGACCGTAATCCCTGCTTCTAACTATTCTTTATCCCTCAGATTTAATCTTCATAGGTAATAATTACTTAAGTTTCATTGAAGATAGTATTTGATAAAAAAAGATATACAAAATATGATACATTTATGCAATACGTGGCGTCGTGGTGAACAAGACCAAAGGTGTCGATGGGATCCCAAAAACTCGATATTTGATCCAGACGATTGGGTCTTGTCTTCGCCAGACTCCTTGAACATTTTTACTAATAAAATTCAGAAAGAGATTAAGGCTAAATAGCTAATCATCTGAGAAAACCAAGTTCAGATAGGGATTCAGCATGTGTTTTATACTTCTAAAAAAACTTCTGGCTCCAGCCGGATTCCAGTCAAACTGTATGTCCGGGTAAAAAATAATTTTCATACATGGATTCAGCATCTCTTCTTAATCCTAAATCGGATATCAAATCAACTACAAATATAACTTTAACTTTTTCCGGTTTTGTCCGGATTCCGGATTCCGGATTCCTCCTACCCCTATATCAAACATCTAATCAACTTCAAATAAAACTTTTACTTTTAACAGAAATTCCGGTTTTTGCATGATTCCGGACATCTAATCAACTTCAAATAAAACTTATACTTTTAACAAACCTTCCGGTGTTGGCCTGATTTCGTGTTTAGCATGTCTTCTAACCCCATAATCGACTATCACATTATCTGTTTAAAAATATTTCATTTGACCCCTAATTTAAACCCCCTCCCCCAGCCTTAAATGTAGGGCTACAGAGCCCATCTACGAACTTGAACTTACTCTTGACCCAAAAGATCCTCACACCAACTTTCATCAAAAAATCTCATTCCCTTCGAGAGTTATAGTGCGCACTTGATGGTCGGATGGATGGACAGACGGACGTACGGACAGACGGACAACTTTTGCGATCTCTTAGGTATCCCGCCACTTACGTTTTGGGATCCCAAAAACGACCCGCTTTCACTTCTTTAATGTTTCACAATTTCTATGTTAAAGATATCGACACGAAACCTTTTTAACTTGCCAATTCAATACTTATGAATAGTAATGCACTTGAACAGAAATCAATTCACACTTTAAGTAAACTTTGTACCTTCTTTTTAAGTGCAAAGTTGGCAGAATCAGCTTTGCAATTTCCCGAGTTCCTCTGTGCGGACGTGACGAGATGGACACTTCGTGACACACCTTCCTTGATAAGTGGGACGCATGTCAAAAAGACTTCTGAGCCAGAAGTTCGTGGATCAAATTTGTGTATCTGCCACGCCATTTTTTCTAATGGTGGTGGAAAATATTTGTAAGGTTTTATTTCGTCGAGAATCAAAACCTCAGCCGATATTGGTTCGAAGAGTCCCATTGGTTGCCCGCCTTCGGTGACTGAAACTGACTTCTGATGGCGTTTAGTAGCAGCGGCGTCGCGTTTTTGTCGCTTAAGAGTTGTCGGTCGGATCACGTCCTTTCGTTGATACGAATACAAGCATCCTTTGCTTTGCAACCTTTTCCTGCGGAGCCTTTGACGCTCAGCTTTGTTCCGTTGGCCGGTGCTGGAATCCAGTTCGGGCGGAAATTGTGATAGTGCGTCAGCATCATTGACAGCACTATCCTCTGTTGAATATGTTTCGTCGTCCTCCACATGAATGATTAAGACGTCGTCCATCTAGAAGGAAAGAGTACAAGGTTAATTGAATACAACCGCGTCAGTGATTTTGACAGCGATGCACTTTTTACTCTTATTGTTAGTATGCGGTGCCTTATCGATTTTGACAGCACAACAAGTTTAGGTGAATGAACACGGAGTCTTAAAGACCCTTGATGGGCCATCTGCGTTTCCTTTCAGTCGTCCTGGTTAGTGTCCGATGCTGAACCGGTACTCTTGGAGTGACAACCACCACCGCGTTAAACACCCGTTTGGGTTTTTCTTGGTCTCGAGATACTTCATTGGGTTGTGGTCCGTCTGGATCAAGGATTCTCTTCCCATCAAGACGTGGTTGAGTTTGTCGACAGCCCATTTGACGGCAAGGCATTGCTGTTCAATGACAGAGTAGTTCTTCTCTGGTGCGGAGTACTTCCGGGATAGGTACCGCACTGGATGCTCCCCGTCTTCAAACTTTTGACTTAGTACGGCTCCGATTCCTTTGATTGAGGCGTCAGTTTGGAGGATGAATAGCCTGTTGTAGTGGGGTGCTCTGAGGACTTGGTTTGATGCCAGGCTTATCTTCAAGGAGTCAAACACAGCTTGTCATTCTGCAGTCCAATTGACAAGGTTCGGGCTATTTTTTCGTGTGAGGTTGAACAATGGAATGGCCGTTAGAGAGTAGTTGGGTATGAAATTCCTGGAGTACCCAGAAAGGCTGAGGAACGCCCGTACATCTTTCGTTGTGGATGGTGGCTGGCTTCCTGCTATGGCGTTTATTTTTGCTGGGTCCGGAGAAATCTGTCCCGATCCCACAACGTGGCCGAGGAATCTAACACGTACGTGCAAGGGCTAATTGACATTTCTCAGGGTGCACACTGATCCCCTTTTCCCCCATGGTGGTAAGGATGATTTCCATGTGCGTTAGATGCTCGTCATCTCCCTGCAAATGAACAGCTAGATCATCTACAAACGAGTCCCCGAAGCTTCTATATTCCTCCAGTAGTTTGTCCATCATTCTTTGATAGGTTGCAGTTGCGCCGGTAAGACCGAACTCCATGACGGTTAGCTCCATGAGCCCTTAAGGAGTATGAAAGGCTCTCTTTTCACAGGATTTTGGGTCCAAAGGAATCTGCCAGTACCCTTTGCAAACATCCAATGTCGATATGCGCGTTTTTGGTGCAATTTTGTAGAGCAAGTCTTCGATGTGAGGGAGGGGGTATGCATCGAACTTTCTGACTTTGTTCGGTCCTCTGAAGTCAATGCAAGGACGCACAGTTCCGTCTTTTTTTTTTACGAGCACCACTTTTGCAGCCCAGGGTCGTTTTGACCTGCGTATGATACCGAGTATCTTCATCTCCGCTACCTCCTCGTTAAATGACTTCTTGTGAGCTTCGGGAACGCGTCTGGGTGCTTCGCGGTATGGTCCACCTTCGGTGATGATTTCATGGACCGTTCCATTAACTTTACCAGGAGTTTCGGAGAACACGCTTCTGTGCTTCTCCATCAGCGCTTTGTACTTTGCTGCAACTTCTTCTGGTAGATGGGAACAGTTTACAACAATATTCCCAGTGCCTTTTATGGGAGGGTGCATGATCTCTTCTGTGTCATCTGTGCTTCCGATAGTTCCAATCTGTGCTTCCAATAAAAAAAAATTAAACAATAATGAGCCTGAATAGTATCAAGGATCTTCTCAAACACAAAGAAAGCATAATTGACATACTCAAAATCGATATTGAGCATGCCGAATACCGAGTAATATCTCACATTGCCAACTGGGCCTGCTGGAGAAAATCAAGCAAATTAAGATAGAAATCCACTCGTTTGATCCTGAACAAGGAGTTCCTTATATTGATATGTATGCTGTCCAGTGGCTTCTTGAAAAATTTGGATTTGTGAAGTTCTTTCGGCAAATTGGCCTCTTGGTGTCTATAAGATAAGATAAGATTTATTTCCGTAAAAGTACAAAGGGCCATGGAAACAACAAAACAGCACAAAAACGAAACCATAACCTCAACAATTACAGTTCTTTCCAATGTGGATTTTGAGCTTGGTTGTTTTATCCATACGTTCTACAGTAAAAATTACTATATTTAAAAAAAAATCTCCTCTATATGCTACGGAGCTAGGTACTGGGATAGCAGCAGATCCGGTCACGGTATGAAGCAGAACTGAAATTTTCCACCCAGAGCCCGTGCTATTTTTAATGTTTAAAACTCATAACCATGTTTAACCGATATTCTTGTCACAAAAGCATCCCGATTTAGCCCCCGATATCCAAACGCGGAAGTCAGTATTTTGCGAATTCCTCTTCCACCGAATCCTCAAAAAATTTTCGGATCCAGAAACAAAAGTTCTCCTATGGTATTCTGTCTCGTCCTTAAGTCACTAATATGCCTGCAAACTTTCATCGTCCACCGAACAACTTGAACTAACCTAACTTGCGATTACCGGGATTGCGGGTAACCCCCTGAATACCCCCCAAAGAGCTCCGATACGATCCGACTCTGTAAATTATCAATATAGGGCTAATGCTTGTAGTTCCCACCAAGTTCATCCTAATCCCTTGACTTTTCATGTTTCATGAGGTTTCCGGTGGTCCCTCCAATCCCCTCCTCCAAGAATCGGATCCGATCCGGACTTGACATGGAACATGTGTGACGATGGGTCTTTCCATATATCTAGTTTCAGTCAATTTCAATCATCCGTTAAAAAATGTGCATACAACTAGATAGCGAATTCACCATCCCTCCGCTCCCTCCCACGATGGTAAGGTCGAGAAAAGACTATTCTCAAGTCAATTTGTTCGGGTCTTTCATACGCCCGCCAAGTTTACGCCCGCCCGCCCGCCCGCCAAGCGCCCGCCCGCCAAGCAGCTGATTATTCCCCTGGGGTCGCGGCCCTTTTTCGTGGATTTAATGATCCTGCAAAATTGGGTGAACTGTCGGATTATTAAACTGGGCGAAGTGACGAATTTCGGGAGTGGGCCAACTGACGGATTTCATGAGTTCGCCAAATGACAGATTTTAAGGGTAGTTCAACTGACGGATTTCAAGAGTGGGCGAACTGACGGATTTCAGGATTAGGCCAACTGACGGAATTTTGGGCCAAATGACGGGTGTGCGAACTGTCGGAAAAGTTGGAACAAACTGACGGGTTTTTTTGCGAACTGACGGGTGGCTGAACTGTCGAAAAAATTGGCAAAACTGTAGGATTCTTTAGGCGAAATGATGGGTGGGCGAACTGACGGTAGAAACTGACGGTGGGTGTAGTGATGGGTGTGCGTAGTGACGGGTGAGCGTCGTGACGGGTGGTCGTAGTGATGGGTGGGCGTTGTGACGGGTGGGCGTTGTGACAGGTGGGCGTAGTGACGGGTGGGCGTAGTGACGGGTGGACGTAGTGACAGTTGGGTAAACTGTCGGAAAAAGTGAGCGAACTAACGTTTAGGCGAACTGACGGAAAAAGTGGGCAAACTGACGGATTTCTTAGGCGAAGTGACGGTTGGACGAAATGAAGGGTGGACGTAGTGACGTGTTCCCGTATAATATTTTCCATAGAAACAATTTAACTGCAAAACATAACTTGATTACACCAAGTTATACCTAAAAAGTGGTGTTTTAAGATTGTCAGATGTCACATAAGAAAATGTTTGCGTACAGAATTATGATCTGAACGGTCATTCTGAATGTAGAATGACCGTTATTATCGGAGGAACACATATATACATTCGTTGAAAAATATAAAGAGATAAGCCAAAGCAAATAATTAACATATGAGTGGTCCTAAGGATGTGCAAAGGAAAGCACTAGTAGATAGCATAAAGAAGAAGAAAATGTTGACCTTTAATTTCCACCCACAACTCTTTTACCAACTAAAAAATAAATGGAAAGCAACCTAAAACTGAAATCTAAACTACTAACACATTTCAAAGTTCGTAAAATCCAAGAAATCTTTTTGTCAAAAGACAAAAGAGATTATATTTGATTGTGCAAAACCGCAAATTCACGTCACCTGAATTTTATTGGAGGGACCCTTGCAAAGAAGGGCCGAAAAATAGCTCCAATAAAATTGAGCTGACGTATCCGTTTTGCGCCATCAAATATGATTCGCAGTCAGCTTGGGCTGAAGGAATATTTAGAAAAGAGATTCTGTGAAACACAAAAAAGATTTGGCTTTCAATTGAAATTTCGATGAGCAAACTAAAGTTTTAAAAGTAAAGAATAAGAAAGTAGAGATGGAGTCTGAAAAAAAAAAAACTTAAGAATGGCTAAAATAGTGAAACTCTTCCGTCCGCTTATTACTCAGTGTGGTTTACAATGGCAGTTAAGACGCCAAGGTGTAACCGGACGTGAAAGGGGAATGCACCGTCGCAAGCCTGGCGCCAGAGCGAAAATCCTCTATTTGGGCGTGACTGACATTGCGTGACAAGCTTCCCATGTTCTGTCTCAGTTTACTATTTTTTAAGCTGGAAGATAATGCTACTTAAAGGTGAACTCCAGAATTAAAAAATAAGGGTTCCGGGTGACCGAGTTCGATACCCGATTTTTTTTTGAATTTTTTGACGTAAGGAGCATTCTCGTGGGTCAACTTCAAGCAGAGATACCTCATAAAGTCTAATTTCATTGGCTCCTTTGATGAGACCCCTCATTCGTTCCGTCATGTTGATGCTGTAGTCTTGCGGGAATGGGACCGACGCCAAAATTCATAACACAGCATCAACGTTGTTTACAAAAGTGACCCATAGAAGAAACTCTGAAGGTGTTGACTAAATTGTGACGGAATTCCATACAAAACACAAACAACAAACAGACAAATAAAAGACAGCAGAACTGAGTGAAAAGGAAATGTAAAAGACCAGAGTGCGTTGCTAGCCTGGTTGTACGCCCAGTGTTGGAATAGCTTTCTTTTCTTGGCCAAGTAGTGAGAATAGAGAGCACAGAGAAGAAATTCTGGCATAGAGAAGAAATTATCTCCATTAAACAACACAAACAAAAAAAGACAGCTGAACTGAGTGAAATGGAAATGTCCAAGACCAGAGTGTGTTGCTACCCTGGTTGTAAGCCCAGTGTTGGAATAGCTTTCTTTTCTTGGCCAAGTAGTGAGGAGAATAAATTTTCTAAGTACTGTGCTTGGAAAAATTTTGTCAAGAGCAAACACCCAGATTTCTGTCTCCCAACAATTGGACGCTTCAGATTTTTGTGTGTGCAACCCTTTGAACCTGATTTTCTGAGTTCCTGTCAGGATTATATAGGAAGACGGTATTAAAAGACTTGCTCAGCATGTATTGCAGTGCCAACCATGCACAGTTCATCAGGTTCTCAGGCATCCAATTTCAAATTCAATGTCAGTTTCATGTGTCAACTATTGATGTAACTCCTGCTGTAATAGATCAGGCCCAGGACAATCAGGACAGCCCTTGCCCAAGTGCTTCGTTCAATTCAACAACCCTATGAGTGCCTCTCAGCGTCATGCCACTTGAGTGACCATGATTACTTCTCTGTGAAGAAAGTTTCAGTTTCATCCCATGGAGCAGAGGATTCTCGCGAGATCTGGTAAGCCAAACGGTTTTTGCTGGTAATTTTTGTCCTGAAAATGTGAGCTATCAAGGTCTGCCAAAATTTTTCCCCAGGAAATGCTTCAGGTGTCGCTGGGAGGACTAGAGTCACAGAACTAGTTGTCCAACAAAAATCATTGAATTAGCCTACCTTAAAAGTGCATCTTTCAACTTACAAACTTGAAATTTACGCTACCTGCATTTTTGTTACTTTTCTCTGTAAGTCGGTCAACCGACCTATTTGTTGCTAGTGAGTGTTTGTTGATCTCATTGGTAGGTTTGACTGAGTTCTAAAAAATGACTTATAAGAAAAAAAGGCATGTGGCATCTTCCTGTTGCCGGCAGCATCTCTCCAATGATGATTTTGATTTTCGCGCCCCGCCAAGAACATAGGTCTGTCAGAAGGAGCTCCCACCTCAGTCCTCGGGCTGGTTAACCAACCAGCGAACAGAGCCGGTTGAAGACCCAGAAAAAAACAGCTTATTAAAAACTTTGACTCCAAATTTTGTGATGGAACCGGGTTTTAAAGGCTCAGACACCATATACTTATTCCTGAAGTGTTATACAATAGTTGCATTTTTGCAGATACCATGGTATCTGATACCACAGTCTAAAGTCGTTTTTGCAGTTATCGTGGTATCTGGCCAGTTATCGTGGTATCAGATATTCAGATACCACAGTCCGACCATAGTAACTGGTTGTGGTATTCTAGGCCAAAGCATTTTCTTATTGAATGAACCATTCAGGTAGCATCTAAAAAATGTGGTCAGGGATTTCTAAGAAACTATCTTGTCATACTTCTTGGTGAGGTCACAATTAAATTTTGGGGTAAATTCTGATAACTAAATAATTGACCAGCAAATTCAGTCATTGATAATGGTTTCTCTTTTAGATTGAAGTGCAGTCAAGCCTTCTGAACTTTAGAATACCGTCAGCCGAGATCAACCCATAGTCAGTACCATCCATAAAGCAAAGGACACAGACGTATGTACCCATGGAACTTTCTGCATCTATAGAGGCTCTGTCATCATAACTGTAACAGGAATCAGCATGGCTTGGAAGACAATCACATTAGGTAAGTTTTTTAACTCAAAACGTAACTTACAAGGGCTTCAATGGTTTTCAGTCCAAAGGACCTATGACATCAAAAGAAACCTTACTGCATCCAAGTAACTGGTGGTTGTAAATATTTTGCCAGTAGTTAATGGTAAGAGTTTAATTTTTGTATTATCTTTCTTGCTTGAAAGTAGTTGCTGTTTAGGATGGGAATATGTTCAACATTTTGGATATCAGTTTACAAATGCGTCCTCCCTGCAAACATTTGAATGGCTTTAATTCGTATTGCCTTTCTTGCTCGTTACTAGTTGCTACTTAAGATGGAGTATTCAGTACCTGAAACCTTTCTTGCCCTGATCCTTGACCAGAACAGTGGATCTGTTTGTGAGAAGCATAAGCTAGAGATTTGATTTGTTTTGATGTTTAAATTTTTGTTCATCTTCACCAGAGCAAAATAACACTAGGAAGTACCACCAAGACTTGACCAATTTGACACACATTGAAATAGCAGCGATACTAGCAGCCTTAGTGGTAGAGAACGTCCCTACTAAAACTTTTTGCAACATTGCAAAAATGATACAGCTTCCATTGTTTCCTTGGTGTTTGCAAACCCCACCTTTGCATAAATTTCTTAACCCGCAAGTTTGTCTCGCTTTAAATGGCGCAAGTGTAGTGGGCGGCGCTAAGGACTATGGCCCGTTTGCGAAAATAACACTAGGGAGTAGCAGCAACACTTGACAAAATTGAAAGATACTCGAATAGCAGCGATACCACCACCCCTAACGGTAGAGAATGTCCCTACTGAGACTTATTCAGTTTTCACTAACGCTGGCTCCGATAACTTCATATTCTGAACATTGCAAAAAAATGATGTAGCCTCAGTTGTTTCCTCAGTGTGTGCAGACCGCACAATTGCTTTACTAGAAATTCGTTAACCCGCAAGTTTGTCTCACTTCAAGTGCTGCAAGCATAGTGGGCGGCGCTACAAGTATGGACCATTTGCAAAGCATGGAAAGCATAGGTCTTGGCGCTGCTCCCTAGTGTTATTTACTTACAAATTTTCAGTCTCTTGTTTCATTTTTACTACCTTTCTTGCTCAGAGGCAGTTGCTATTTGGATGAGAGTATTCAATTTCTTACGGTCATCAGTTACAAAATTCGTTCTCATTACATTGCAACAAAAATTATGTCAACTTTTTCCTCGGTGTGTGCAGACTGCACCTTTGCTTACTAGAAAATGTAGCTGACATCCGTTTTGCACCGTCAAATATGATTCACAGTCAGCTTCGGCTGAAGGAACATCTATTTACTAGAAATTTCTTAACCCGCAAGTTTGTCTCGCTTTAAATGTCGTCAGTGTAGTTGGTGGCGTTACGAGTATGGCCCGTTTTTATAAAGCATAGAAAGCATAGGCGCTACTCCCTAGCGTTATTTTGCTCTGATCCGCACACAAATTTCAGTCCTTCTATAATTTTTATTACCTTTCTTGCTCAGAGGCAGTTGCTACTTTGGATGAAAATATTTAATTTATTACGGATAGCAGTTAGAAAGTTCGTGCTCTTTACATGAGTGTCTTCTTTCATTTGTATGACCTTTCTTGTTCGAAAGTAGTTGCTATTTAAGATGGAAATATTCAATATTGAAATCTTATGACCTTTCTTGTTCGAAAGTAGTTGCTATTTAAGATGGAAATATTCAATATTGAAATCTTTTCTTGCCTTTGCCGTTCATTAAAACAGAATATGGATTTGTATGAGTCGCTTTGATGTGGCCATGTTCGCTTCATCCGCATACAAATTTGTACTGACTTCTTAAATTTGCATTACCTTCCTTGTTCGAAGCTAGCTGCTACTTTCGATACTGAAATCTTTTCTTGCCTTGGCCATGGATTAGAACAAAATGTGGATTAATATGATCCGTTTTGACGTGTCCAGGTTCGCTTAAAATCTATAATGCCTTCTTTAATTTTGATTACCGTTCTTGCTCAGAAGCAGTTGCTATTTTGGATCGAGCTAAATTTTTTTCGGATATCAGTTAAAAATGAGTCCTCTTTAGAAACTGTTTGAATGCCTTCTTTCACTTTTATGACCTTTCTTATTAGAAAGTCGTTGCTATTTAGGATGGAAATGTTCAATACCTACATCTTTTCTTGCCTCGGCCATGGATTAGAACAATCAATCAATATATTTATTACCCGTCAAGAAAAACAATGAAGGGCATGTAGCCCTAGTGACCGAGTACAAAAACAACACCAAATGTGTCGGTGGGATCCCAAAAATCTAATATTAGATTCAGACAATCGAGTCTTGTCTTCGCCAGATCCAGTCTTGGACAGGCTAATCATCAGAGAAAACCAAGTTCAGATATACCTCTATAAGCCATATCTATTTTGACGATACTGACCGAGACTTCCTGCCGATTTCCGAGCGAACTACTAGTCCAGCAAAAAAAAATACAGAAACAAAACAAAACCAAAAAAAAATCCGGTTACAACCGGATTCCGGAATAATTACATGTCCGGGTAAAAAACCATTGTCATATACCGACTCAGCATCTCTTCTTACCCCTTAATCTGTCATCTAATCGAACTTTTGCTTTTAACACATTTTCCGGGTTTGGCCGGATTCCGGGCGAAGTAGTTGTCCGGCGAGAAAATGATTTTCACCATCGTGTTCGGCATGTCTGTTTACCCATAAATCACACATTTAATCAACTTCAAATAAAACTTTTACTTTTAACCAACTTTCCGGTTTTCGCCGGATTCCGGGCGAACTACATGTCCGGGTAGAAAATTGTTTTCACATAAGTGTTCAGCATGTCTTCTTGCCCGAAATTGAACATCTAACCAACTCGAAAGAAAACTTTTAATTTTAACAAACTTTCCGGGTTCGGCCGGATTCCGGGCGAATTACTTGTCCGTCGAGAAAATGGTTTTCACCATCGTCTTCAGCATGTCTTCCTATCCCTAAATCGAACATCTAATCAACTTCAAATAAAACTTTTACTTTTAACAAACTTTCCGGTTTTGGCCGGATTCCGGGCGAACTACTCTTCCGATGACAAAATGGTTTTCCCCATCGTGCTCAGCATATCTTCTCACCCCATAATCGACCATCACATTAGCTGTTTCAAAATATTTTGTTTGCCCCTTAATTTGAACCCCCTCCCCCACCCCTAAATGTAGGGCTACAAAGCCCATCTACGAACTCGACTGGTCCGACGACCCAACCTCATACCAAGTTTCATCAAAATATCTCATTCCCTTCGAGAGTTATCGTGCTTACAGACGGACGGACGGACGGACAGACGGACAACTTTTGCGATGTCATAGGTATCCCTCCACTTACGTTTTGGGATCCCAAAAAGAAAAGAAAAAAACAACAACAACAAGAAAAAAGACAATGCATCTAGCAAAACTTAACACTAAACACATAACATAGCTACAGATTATTGGATGGGAACAGAGGATGGATTCATATGAAGCTTTAGCTGGAGGGATGGTGAGTGTGACAAAATGGTCTCATATAAGAAATGTTTCATGCAGAAGTACAAGTAGCCTAAAAAAGTACAGTAGATGTTATGAGTTGAGTGCTCACATCCCAGGTTTGTGACTTGCACTTGGCTTAACCATGTTTGGAAATGTGAAATATTTAGACAGTGAAAAATGCATCTTTTTTCTCGAAAAGTTTTTGTTGTTATGAAAATATGGATGTGACTGAGTTTAGATACAAAGTGTGCTAAGTGTCAATAAAACGGTCATATCTTTCATGCGCTTAATGAGAAAAGAAAGCTTAATCAGCTGTGAAGTTGAAATAGAGGATGGGTTTGCTATAGGGAAACAACATCATCAACCACCTATATTCAGACATTAATTTACGTTCTAATTGAAGTTTTTAATTGCAGGATAATAAACGCCTGACCTTCGTCAGACTTAGAAGTGTGTCTCATATTCCCTTGGACGCCAGTTACAATGAAAGAGCTGATTGGGTCACCATCAGTCAAGTATGCACCGGAATGAACAACATTTAGTGTTTAGTGGTTGAGAATGTTCACGACTAATTAAGTAAAGAATAATACAGTTTTCCATCCAATGCTTCATTGTATGCTATAGCATAAATTAAAGTATATTCCTTGCCATCTTATGTCTTTGTAAGCAGTCAGTCTGGTCTTTATTGTATGCTGCTGTGTTACTAAAGCAGTGTAACATAATCAGATAGCCTACTTCTCTGAGTAAATGTAATTTGTCGACTAATACAGTTTATGAGCTCTTGATGTTTGTCGGAGCTCAACTAAACCCTGTAGTGTGAGGCAAGGAGCCACAATGCTAATACTACCAAGGGCTCATCATTCACAAACTGTCGCCTAGATTTGAGGACATCGGGCTAGGGTCCATTGTGGTCGTTACTGATTATAAGTATTAGGTCGCTATGGTCTGTAAATGTTGACGTAAGCTCTGTCAAATGTTGATCGTCCACAGTGTTTAGAGAGACCAGCAACGTAAGTAAAACCCCAATTCTACACCCAAACCTGTAACAAAGGTGCCAAAACATTCCTATGGGCACCATGTGGTAGGTTCAAAGCACAACAGAATGTTTGATGACTACAATATACTAGTAGCTACAGAGGACTAAAAGTTCCTAATGATCAAGAAAGAAACTTAAATCTCTGCTACACAGCTAGATAGACTTGGTCCCATTCTCAGAGGGTTACTGGTCAGTATGATTTGCTCCAGATGGTAAAAGATCATGAGATTCAACTGTAGAGAACTGAATTCATCTTGTTTGAAGTGGTACATCTTAGCCAAAAAGGCACGGGGGGGGGGACTGTTTTTCCAAAGTGGGGCTTAGACCAGAGTAAATGGATGGTAAGTTTGGGAGTGGATTGGGAAATAAGAAAATTAAGTTACATTCTGGTCGTGAACTGTTTTTGTAAAGTGGGGCTTAGACCAGACGAACTGAAACGGATGGTAAGTTTGGGAGTAGGTTGGAAAACAAGAAAATTAAGTTACATTCTGGTCCTTAGTTTCGGCATATGTGTGGTTCACACGGGGAGGATGTGTTTCATTTAGTGGGTTGATATTTTAAGCTGAAAGATTTGAAATTTTTTTAAAACACTAACTTTTGGTGAGAATCAACGGGAGCGAATGATCTGATTTGTTTCTCGAGGAAAAAAAAACATTCCTGGCCTTTGTAGGTATGGGAGGTTCCTTCGGGTAGGCTATGTAGCATCGGGAATGTTTTTTTTTAAAAGAGAGTTTTCTCCTTTTGGTGTTTTATATTGTGTTTTCGAGAGTTTTCTATTTTGTTTTCCTTCCAGGCTTTTCGGGAATCAATTTTTTCATTCTTAATGTGATGACGGGCTTCATTTTTAGAGAGCAGAGGTGTCATTTCAGGTCATCACCCGTATGGAAATAATTGTGACTGTAAACAATTGAAAACAATTGTTTTTTTACAATTGTACTATGGGACCGTAATACAATTGGAAAAAAACAGCTGTTTTTTTACAATTGTTTCATTTACAATCAAATACACTTGTAAACCGTTGTAATTCCTACAATTGTATTTTTTACAGTTGTATTTCGGTCCCATAATACAATTGGAGAAAAACAACTGTTTTTTCACAGTTGTGTTTTTACAATTGTATTTCGGTCCCATAATACAATTGGAAAAAACAATTGTTTTTTCACAGTTGTACTTTTACAATTGTATTTCGGTCCCATAATACAACTGGAGAAACACAACTGTTATTTCGCAGTTGTTTTTTTACAATTGTATTTCGGTCCCATAATACAATTGGAAAACACAATTGTTTTTTCACAGTTGTATTTTTACAATTGTATTTCGGTCCCATAATACAATTGGAGAAAAACAAATGTTTTTTCACAGTTGTATTTTTACAATTGTATTTCGGTCCCATAATACAATTGGAAAAAAAACAATTGTTTTTTCACAGTTGTATTTCGTTCCCATAATACAATTGGAAAAAAACAATTGTTTTTTCACAGTTGTATGTTTACAATTGTATTTCGGTCCCATAATACAATTGGAAAACACAATTGTTTTTTCACAGTTGTATTTTTACAATTGTATTTCGGTCCCATAATACAACTGGAGAAACACAACTGTTATTTCGCAGTTGTATTTTCACAATTGTATTTCGGTCCCATAATACAATTGGAAAACACAATTGTTTTTTCACAGTTGTATTTTCACAATTGTATTTCGGTCCCATAATACAATTGGAGAAAAACAACTGTTTTTCACAGTTGTATTTTTATAATTGTATTTCGGTCCCATAATACAATTGGAAAAAAACAATTGTTTTTTCACAGTTGGATTTCGGTCCCATAATACAATTGGAAAGAAAACAATTGTTTTCTCACCGTTATATTTTTACAACTGTATTTCCCCGTTATATTTTTACAACTGTATTTCGGTCCCATAATACAATTGGAAAAATACAATCAGTTTTCACAGTTGTTATTTCACAACTGTATTTTCGGTCCCACATTACAATTGAAAAAATAGTTGTCTTTTACAATAGTATTTTCAGTCGAATAATATAAGTGGAAAATTTGTTTTTATTTTACAATTATATTTTCGTTAATTAATACAATAGGAGAAAGATCAGTTTTTTTTTTATAGGTGTACGATTTACAATTACCCCGCCGTAAACGGTAGAAATTTCTAAAAATGTATTTTGGGTGGTTCCATAATCGTATTGGAAAAAAAAATTAAACAAGTGGAACCACAAACAAGAAGATAGAAGGAACCAGAAACTACAAGTTAGAAAATACCAAGTGGATTGTCACACTGCATATAAGTTGGTATTCTAAAAATTAAAATAATTATATGATCAGTAATTTGACGTAAATTTCAGTTAAAGCACAGATTAATAATAACAATTTTGAAAGTTGGCTTAAGAAAATAACGTCCGATAACCTATCAGACCCGAAGATTTGGTATTTTCAGTTGAAATGTAATAGTAGCCTATGTAACAAGGTAAGACCTCGGCTGGTACTGATGAAGGGAGGGAAACTAGCACTTTTAGCATGTTAAAGTTGCCAAACTTTAACGCCTCTACGCGTTCTTTTATGGGGTCTTGTCAGTAAATCCATGAAAACACACCCAATAAGTTCCAGAAAATTCGCATCTCTTCTGTTGAAAAAAAAATATATATATAAAAGTTAACTGACTCAAACAAACTTATCAGCTCCGTTTGCTGGTGGTTAGGAAGCTCCCGCTGTCCCTGAATCTTCCAATGGCGTTCTTGCAGCTGGAAGAAAATATTGGAATAAAAGAAATGAATAATGTATGACTCGCGCTGGTTTCTGTCGACTCCGTTGGTCATATCCACAGAAGCAAGTAGGGAAGGAAGAAACAAGTACGCGATCGCTTAGACGTGGAGTGAGAAAGTATGAATTGACTGTAGTTTGATTTACTCAGCTCATATCGCTAATTCGAATAGCCGCTAACAGCTTACCTACTGAGTTCCAGATACACAATTTTGTCCACCTATGTGCCTTCGGTTTCACTCGCTACAAGCAGGCTACTGTGGGTTTAAATACTCCTTCACCCCAAGATGACAGGGAAACAAATATTAAACAATGGCTCAAAGCTCAAAGCGAACAAGACCAAAGGTTTCGATGGGATCCCAAAAATTTGATCCAGACAGATATCTGGTCCTGTAGTCCTGTAGATATCTGGTCTTCGGCAGACTACTTGAATGTGTTTAATATTAAGATTTAGAAACAGAAGAAGGTCAATGGCATCGGAGAAAACCAAGTTCGAATATGGATTAAGCATGTGTGTATTTACCCCTAGGCTATAATATCTACATTGACGGAACTGATCAAATCTTCTGCCTTACTTCTGCCAAATCTCCGGTTTCGCCTGGATTCCGGACTAACTACTTGTCTTGGAAAAACTAAAGCTCGAAACGAATTCAGCGTATCTCCTTACTTGCAAACATATGTAGCAGGTAAGGGTAGCAGCTAAGATTTGTGCTGTCTTGAGGAACAGACGACGGAGCCCTAATCGAGCAGCAACAAGGCTAAAGGTTTCGCTGGGATGCCAAACATTTAATATCCGGTCTTCGCCAGACTCCTTGAGCTTTTTTACTAGTAAGGTTTAAAAACAGAAGAAGGCCGCAATGGCTAATCATCTCAGAAAACCAAGTTCAGATATGGATTCAGCATGTGTGTATTTAGCCCTAGAGTATACGTCATATCTACTTTAACGAAATAGATCAAATCTTCCTGTCTGACTTCTGCCAAATCTCCGGTTTCAACTGGATTCCGGGCGAACTACTTGTCTTGCTAAAATTAAAGCTCAACAAGAGCTACGAGCTCATATGGCACTTGTTACGAGTAAGCACGGCTCGGTTATGTCAATGATATATCTAGTGTTTGCTAGGTGTCTTCCCACCAAGTTTCATCTCGTTCCCTCCACTCATAGCGTTTTCCAATATTTCCGGTTCTCCCCTCCAGCTCCCCCCAAAAGTCACCGGATCCGGTCCGGATTTTAAGTGGGTCGTCTGAGGCATGAGGTCTTTCCAAATATCAAGTTTCATCGAGATCCAGTCACCCGTTCAAAAGTTATAAATACCTCAAGATTCCCGATTCCCAATCCCTCCACTCCCCCCACAGTGCCCGAATTGGCTCGGTTATGTCAATGATGTAACTAGTGTTTGCTAGGTGTCTGCACACCAAGTTTCATCTCGATCCCTCCACTCATAGCGTTTCCCAAGATTTCCGGTTGCCCCCCTCCAGCTCCCCCCAAAAGTCACCGGATCCGGTCCGGATTTTAAGTGGGTCGTCTGAGGCATGAGGTCGTTCCAAATATCAAGTTTCATCGAGATCCGGTCACCCGTTCAAAAGTTATAAATACCTCAAGATTCCGGATTCCCCCTCCCTCCACTCCCCTGACAGTGCCCGAATCGGCTCGGTCATGTCAATGATGTATCTAGTGTTTGCTAGGTGTCTTCCCACCAAGTTTCATCTCGACCCCTCCACTCATAGCATTTCCCAAGATTTCCGGTTGCCTCCTCCAGCTCCCCCCAAAAGTCACCGGATCCGGTCCGGATTTTAAGTGGGTCGTCTGAGGTATGAGGTCTTTCCAAATATCAAGTTCCATCGAGATCCGATCACCCGTTCAAAAGTTATAAATACCTCAAGATTCCGGATTCCCCCTCCCTCCACTCCCCCCACAGTACCCGAATCGGCTCGGTTATGTCAATGATGTATCTAGTGTTTGCTAGGTGTCTTCCCACCAAGTTTCATCTCGATCCCTCCACTCATAGTGTTTCCCAAGATTTCCGGTTGCCCCCTGCATCTCCCCCCAAAAGTCACCAGATCCGGTCCGGATTTTAAGTAGGTCGTCTGAGGCATGAGGTGTTTCCAAACATAAAGTTCCAACAAGATCCGATCACCCGTTCAAAAGTTATAAATACCTCAAGATTCCGGATTCCCCCTCCCTCCACTCCCCCCCCACAGTGCCCGAATCGGCTCGGTTATGTCAATGATGTATCTAGTGTTTGCTAGGTGTCTTCCCACCAAGTTTCATCTCGATCCCTCCACTCATAGCGTTTCCCAAGATTTCCGGTTGCCCCCTCCAGCTCCCCCCAAAAGTCACCGGATCCGGTTCGGATTTTAAGTGGGTCGTCTGAGGCATGAGGTCGTTGCAAATATCAAGTTTCATCGAGATCCGATAACCCGTTCAAAAGTTAAAAATACCTCAAGATTCCGGATTCCCCCTCCCTCCACTCCCCCCACGGTGCTCGGATCGGGGAAGTGACTATTTCCAACTTAATCATTTGGGGTCCCTGATACGCCTGCCAAGTTTTATCGTCCTAGCTTATGTGGAAGTGCCCGAACTAGCAAAACCTGGACAGACCGACAGACCGACGGACGGACAGAAATTGCGATCGCTATATGGCACTTGGCCGAAGGGCAAGTGCCATAAAAACAAATTCAGTGTATCTTCTTACTGCTATATCGAACATCTAATCAACTTCAGATAAAACTTTAACTTCTAACAAATTTTCCGGTTTCAGTCGGATCCCGGCGGATTGCCGGAAGCGGATTCAGCATGTCTTCTTACTCCGTTACCGGACAAACCTAATCAAGTTCAGATAAAACTTTTACTTTGACAAATTTACTTTGACAAAAATGATTTTCATTTAAATGTTTAGCATGTTTTCTTACGCCTAAATCGAACATCTAATCAACTTTGAATACAACTTTGACTGTGACTTGACAAAAATTTAATATTTGATCCAGAAAATGGGTCTTGTAGATATCCGGTCTTCGCTAGACTCCTTGAGCATTTTTTCTAGTAAGGTTCAAAAACAGAAGAAGGCCAATGGATAATCGTCTCAGAAAACAAGTTCAGATATGGATTCAACATGTGTGTATTTACCCCTAGACTATACTTCATATCTACTTTAACGAAATAGATCAAATCTTCCTGCCTGACTTCTGCCAAATCTCCGGTTTTGACTGGATTCCGGGCGAACTACTTGTCTTGCTAAAGTTAAAGCTCAAAAACGAATTCAGCGTATCTTCTCACTGCTATATCGAACATCTAATCAACTTCAGATAAATCTTTCAGTTTTAACAAATTTTCAGGTTTCGGCCGGATTCCGCGCGAACTATTTGTACGACGAGAAAATGATTTTCATTTAAATCTTTAGCCTGTCTTCTTACGCCTAAATCGAACATCTAATCAACTTTGGATACAACTTTGACTTTTACAAACCTTCTGGTTTGGCCGGATTCCGGGCGAACTATTTGTCCGGCGAGAAAATGGTTCTGATTTTCATGTTTTTAATGACACTGGCAGGTCTGATGCTTTTGAGAAACACCTGGTTTATTTATATTTGCTATTAAAATTGTACCTTCCCTTACCTTATGTTAATATGCTCACCTATTGGCGTGTACCCAAATAGCCACAAAAGCTGCCTACAGCCAAGGGACCATGATGAGTTGCTCATATGGTGCATTTTACACTCTGCGCAAAATTCTAGCGTATTTTTCATATCCCACCGTCTTAAACAAAATTTGTCTGCCCACTAATTTGAACCTGAACCCCTAAACCTTGAGCTACAGAGCCCATCTACAAACTCGACCTCTCCCTTGACCTAAAGAGTCCTCACACCAAGTTTTATCAAAACGTCTCATTTCCTTCGAGAGTTATCATGCTGACAGACGGACGGACAACTTCTGCAATGTCATAGGTATCCCTCCACTTACGTTTTAGGATCGAAATATAAGGGGTCTAAAGGATAAAGCCTTTGTTTGGCCTTTTTTTGCTTGAAAAAGAAGATGCAGTATTTGCTACTGGGATTAATCTCATCTCTACTGGGGTAATATTAATCCGAATTAGGGGTAATCTTATCTCAATAAAGATAAGATTAATCCCAGCAGCAAATACTGTAAGATTTTTGTTTTACAGTGTACACAAAGGCACAGCTTAGCGCTACCTACACCCCCTCCCACACACCTTCAAAATTATATTTACTTCTGTCAATGGAGATTCTTCTTTGACCCAAAGAGCGTGTTCCAACCTACTTACCGTAGTTACTACGCATGACGTCACGAATTTTGGCTTCTTGACGTCAAGCCTCAAGGGTGGAATGCATTTTTAATTTGCGGTAAAATACCACTCCAGGGGATTATCGAGCCAATCACGATAGGCTACAGAGATCCGGAGTCATCATGTTTTACTACGCAACCTAGCGTGGTAAGCAAATAAGTTACTATTTCGAGAAGGTTGGAACGGTCAGCGTAATAAGTTTTCGTAAGGCTGGAACGGAAATAGTAACTCATAGAAATTACTGTTAGAGGGGTGGAACACGCTCAAAGTACCCTCACTCTAAGTCCGCAGAGATAGCCTAACATCCTTTGAGAGAGATTCGTCTCTCTATGGCCAAAGGCATCCTGCAGATAGGATCCTATAAACAAATTACTAGTGTGTTCAAAATGCTACTTACCTAGAAAAGCATGACCATTGAGCAGTATACATCTTTCTTGCGTATCTATGGCATAGGTCAAGAGGCAGAGAGGGGTTTTCTTGGGATAGTCCGCTTTTGTTCTTTTCTAGCCTCTTTCTATCCAGAACTGGGTCTGCACATGTATTGCACTGTTACCTGAGTAAAAGTCTATTCCCAGATCACTATTCTTTACTCCATTCAGTCACAGTGTCTCTGTATCTGGTGCTACAGAACCAACTGGCTGTTCCAGCATGTCAAAACTTTTTGATAGCTTGTGTGCTGCATGCACTAAACTACATTATTCATTATTTTGTATTGCCTCAGACAAGAATCCCACTTTCGACGTCAATCTAGAAGGCTTCATCTGAAAATATATACAAAAATCAGGGGATGTGATGGTCTTTGAAGAGTCTCATGAACATGTGTGGTCTGTTTTATCAGGGTTATCCAACTGTTTTTTGTTATCTGTAAAAAAAACAGTTAGAGGCTTGAAGAAGCCAGGGAGAGAGGACTGAACAGCCTGGACCATCCAACCCAAAAATATTAAGTAAAATACTGCTGATTAGGATAAACATGCCCTTATTGCCATACTGTCAGAATTTTGTTAACAGAGAACACATGGTTGCAAAACATTGTGTTAACAATTATGCCGGATCTTTCTGTTATGAACCTTAAAAATTCTTAAGTTTAGAGACAAATTTCTTATAACCCTTATGAATGCTATTTGTCACAAAAACTTAAAATTAAAAGGGTCACAATAGGCTACATTATTCACGAAATTTAATAGAAGGATGCATATGTGTTATCTGTTATCAAGCTTCTGACAGTTTGACATATCAGCTATACTATAAATGGATTACAATATTTTCTCAACTGAATTTTTTCGAATTAATTCACCAGGTTCCTCTGTTGCAAGATAACTTCCTATTTCTGTGAATTTCTGTAACACCAAGTTCTAAATCACAAAAGCATGATTGCCCATTTGGATAGGCAAAAGAACACATATGTGCTTCTCAGCATTTGGATCTTTTTCTGAAAGCTTGGTTTACACAAACCACAAATTTCTATGTTTATTTATATGGCTATGACATAGGATAGACTAAATTTAGCCTGATTAAGGTGCAGTTTATTACAAGTACTTGCTTTGTTGACATTAAAGTAAACCATTGGGTAAAACAAAGGTGTGAAAGGAACCCAAGAAGAATTCAATCAAGAATAGAATTCAATCTGCGTGTACCAACTCTTTTACAAACCTAACTCAAGCATCATTTTAGATCGCCTATAAAGAGCTTGGCCACTCAAAACTTTTAAGGTACCAAAACCATAGTAAACCAACTGCCCCTTCAAAATCCTCAAAACTTGACTCAGTATTAGTGTCTGCAGTACTGCACTCCCATCCCAACTGCTAGAGAAACAAAACTTAATGGCCTAGGATATAATTAGGACTGCACAGAAATTATCTTTCTAACGTTACTTATTTAATGACATCAGCTATCCCTCCCAGTCTACCACAAACCTCTGAATTTGGGATAGCCTATGCCAAACGCTGGGTATATCTAGCGTTGGGTATACCCTATGCCTAACGCTGGATACACTATGCCAAATGCTGGATAGTGGAACCCAATAGAATATTGACAGTTTGAGTGAAGATTAAATATCAACCAATCAGAATTCACTGTTAGTGAGGTAGGTCAGGGTTAGGGTACCAACAGCTATCCGGCGTTTGGCATTGGGTATGCATAGGCTATGCAAAACGCTAGATATCTCCAGCGTTTGGCATAGGGTATCCTAAAATCAGGGGTTCGTGGTTGACTGATCCCTCCTGTAAATCTCACCAAGTAATTTGAGCTCAGGTGAAATTCAAATACTTTCAATTATTAATACTGAAAAGGAATTTGACTTACACTGTATAAGCCACATTTTAGTTAGATTATAGACTACTTCTATTTGTTTTTTTAGGTTGTATCTTTCTGAAAGGAAAGATTTTCTAGAAAGTTGAAACTAAGTTAGGTTTTAGGTCGGGTACCCTTCCCGAAAGAGGCATTTGTCTAATCCTGTCAGGAAATCAGTCTCTGAATAGTAATCAGGAATATGAAATTCACTGAAAATTCGAATCTAACAAATCTCCATAGCCTACACAATAGGCTACAGAGACAACAGAGTGCAAACAACAACTGAAGATAAAAAAGATCAAACTGAAACCACTCAGTAAGTAGGTACTGTAGGCAGACTGTAGTGTCTGCTCAGAGTTCAGCTTTTCCAGCCAGGTACAGGCTGGTACAGGCTTGCACAGAACTGTAACATTTTAGCTAGGCTATTTAGCACCTAGGCTACTGTCTGCCTACTATGCTTTGAAGACTTTTTCAAACTGAATAAATATAATATTCTGTAAAAACGAGGTTGGATACAGTTGGATACCCCTCCTGCGGTCTAAAGTAAATAGCCTAACGTAAACAAGAAGAAAGAACAGAAGAACCTGATTTCAAAATGCGTCTGAAACACTTGGCTCTTAAGAGAGTTAGCCAACTGTGCAAAACAAAAAGAATGAAGAAGCTGTAAAACAAAAATGTATTCAAAGAAGCATTAGCTTACCTGTACTGTGAATCTTTTTTTTCTCATCCAGAGAGAACAAAAATGATACTTTTTTTTTCTGCCTGACTGTCTACAATACATAAATCTCTGTTAAGTTGAGCTGTTGCGTGATATGGATATACCGGAAATATCGAAACCTAGATATCGATATTGAAAACAATGTCTGAAAATGTTCACTTGTTTTTCTAAATATTTTAGAACCAAAGAAATAGAAACCCTTGATTTCGTTTTTTTGTTTTACCAACTGTTATAGATCCCGAGTTTTGTTTTCCAGTATTAAACTGCTTACCAAAAAATACGTCGAATATCGAAATAGAAAATTTCGATACATCGCAAAATCAAAATATCGCCCAATAGTTGAGCTAAGTAATTTTGTAACATTTTAACGCAACAAGACCAAAGGTTTCGACGGGATCCCAAAAATTTAAAATTTGATCCAGATAATTAGATGTTATTACTTTAAAAATGTAGAAACAAATCAAGACTTATAGTGCAAGCAGGAAACCAAATGGGGGTCTGGCAGTACGTCCGATAAAATCAGTAAGGCCAGTTAAGGGCACCAATAAACTGAGTTGACATCCATCTTGCATATCTGCCGTTCGGGAGCTACAGAACTCGTCTACGAACTCGACCTGTGAATCCTCACACCAAATTTCATCCAAATATCTTGTTCCCTTCGAGAGTTATCGTGCTCACAGACAGATGGACACTAAAGGTAAAAAACTAAAGGTAAAGAACGAGTTCAGCGTATCTCCTTATATCCAACATCTAATTCACTTCAAATAAAGATTTAATTAATAACAAATTTCCCGGTTTTCCGGACGAACTATTGATCCGGCTAAAAAAAAAGTCTTGTAATATATGTATTCAGATTTCTTCTTACCCCTAAATCGGACATCTAATCCTACAGATACAACTTTTGCTTTTAACAAATTTCCCGGTTTTAGCCGGGTTTCGAACGAACTATAGATCCGGCTAAAAAAAAGTATTGGAATATATGGGCTCAGCATCTGTTCTTACCCCTAAATCGAACATCTAATCAATTTCAAATAAAACTTTTACTTTTGACAAACTTTCCGGTTTTGGCCGGATTCCAGGCGAACTACTTGTCCGACGAGAAAATGGTTTTCATATTCCTGTTCAACGTCTTCTTACCCTATCGACTATCTCATTATCTGTTTAAAAATATTTTGTTTGTCCCTTAATTTTAAACAAACCTGTAAAATGTTGGATTATTACAGGTTTGTTTCCTTCCCCGAAGTTGAACAAGAAGATTGACAGCCTGACGAGGACCCTTGCCAAGAAGGGCCGAAATATCGCTGATGAAAAATCATAGCTGACGTATCCGTTGTAAACATTGTTTGAATAAATGTTTCAAAGTCAGCTTGGGCTCAAAGAATATTTACCCTCCCCCACTCCTAAAAGTAGGGCTAAATGCCCATCTACGAACTCGACCTTTCTCTTGCCGCAAAGGATCCTCCCACCAAGTTTCACCAAAATATCTTATTCCCTTCGAGAGTTATCGTGCTCACAGACAGACATACAGACAGACGGACAACTTTCGCGATGTCATAGGTATCCCGTATCCCTCCACTTACGTTTTGGGATCCCAGACACTAACAAAGAACGAGATGCAAACCAATATTCCCACAAATTCCAAAAAAGGAACAGGGAAACGGACCAAAAAATAATCCAACTGGATAAGGGCACGGAACTTGAAATTCTACTGATTGTTAGTGTAACTGGTGAGTGGTAACCAGGGAAATCTTACCCTGACGTTCTATACATCTGCACTTGACGCTTGTTTCGGTATATTCGAATTCTCTTGTTGGGAAATGCAGTTAAGGGAGTTTTGTGGGAAGAAGGGTGCAGTATTTTCCGGTCTAGGCCGGGGTACGACCAAAAAAATGCTAGAAGAAACTGACGAGGGGTTTCCCACTCCCCGGCACCTGCTGTAGTCTACACTCTTTCCAGGCACCGATCGAAACCAGCAGTGTTATGGCAACGGTGCCGCCATAAGTAGAAAATTCTCGCTTCTAAAGATGCTGATTTTAATTTTCTAACACGTGCCAACCGGTGCCGGCTGGTGTCACACGGTACCGGCACCGGCCGGGCACCAGGAACTTGCTTTACACTAAAATCGGGAGTGGGCTACCCCTCAAAGACTCATAGAATTGTCTGGTCCCAGCATGTTCTTTATCTATATCTACAGCACAAACTTTATTTTATTTATATATATATAAAATATATATATATATATAAATAATACAAACTATATATATAAAAATTGTGTTTTTCAAACCCATTTGACAACATAAAATATTTCGAAAAGATGTACCGTACTCACTTATACAAATTTAAGCTATCCGGCGGACAAACTACTTGTCCGACCGCCGACGAGGAAAACACATCAGATATGGATTCAGTATGTATTTTTATCACATAGCCCACTGCCCATCTATAAACTTGACCTGTACTTTGACCCAATGAATAGACCAAGCTTGAACATAAAAATATGTCAACCCCTTCGAAAGTTATCGTATTAACAGACAGACGGACGAACAGACACCTTTACACCTTGCATACCTTTACGAAGTCGTAGCTATCCCGTCACTAGCCTACGTTCCCGGATTCCCAAAAACTAAATGATTTTCTTTCCAAGGCCAATTGTTGAACGTGGTGTCTAGTCTGTAGGAGATTCAAATCGGAGAGTTGGTAGTATACTCGCGATATATTATGACTGTAACAACTCGCTTGTGGATGAAATCTGGATTCTCAGTGTGCCCCAGAAATCAATTGTGCATAGACCTGGGTCGAGTGCTAGCCAAAGCTAACACACTGTAGAGATTTTCACGAGTATTCAGCCCCTCGCACGAAACGAGATGATTGTTTGTGTTGGTTATGTCGCCAGCGCGATGAGTCATTGAAAACTTAGATAGCAACTAGCAGTCGCGTACTCGCGTTTGATTGGACTCTGGCTCTGGCTCTGCTCTGCCCTTTGAGCAAGTTTTCGATGCTGTGAGTGCTGTGACTGAAAATTATTATATTTCATCCACATTACACCACAACGAATTGCACATCGTCCAGTTGCTATTAATAGGCTAGTGTTTTTTTTCGAGGTACTAATATAAAGCAGATTGGTTTCTAAGGAAGGCGAGAGAAAATAGTGTTACGGTTGTACGCACTATCCGGGTATACGGCCTATTTGATTCTGGCCGAGTACCCGACACTAACTGTAGGTCCAAATCTTTAATCAAGGAATCGCGTAATTAATTTCCGGGGAAAAACAGTTAATGTAGTTGTAAAATTTGTTTGGAAGCTATGATAAGGGTGCAAGTGATACTTAGCCCTTTTCATAGCTCCTGGGAAAAGCAGTTACGCCCTTGGTGGTTTTTGGTTAGGCCTTTTACCGTCATGTTAGTGATTGATAAAGGCAGCAATAGGAGCGTGTTCCATCCTTCTACAAATAGCAACTATTAGTTACTATTTCCGTTCCATCCTCACCAAAAGTTACTAACTACGTAACTACGGATCTCTGTAACGTGACTGGTCGGATTCGCCCGTGTCATGATATTCTGCTGGAAAATGGAAAAGTCGTTCCAGCCTTGACGGCGAAAAGCCAGAGTTCGTGACGTCACGCGTAGTAACTACGGTAAGTAGGATGGAACACGCTCTAGATAGAGCGCCTGAAATAGCCAGAAAAAAAAACAGAAGATGGCCATTTTTTTAAACCTGAAGAAAAAGTGTTAGATACGCCCTTATCATAGCAAATTATCGAATTCAAAAATGACCGTATAATCGTGACGGTTGTAAAAATTAATTTTTTGTTTATATTCAAACAATGTTTACAATGGATACGTCAGCTTTGCGCCAGCTCTCATGACGTATTAGGTGACGTATTCGTTGTAAACATTGACTGAATATATGTTTCAAAGTCAGTTTGGGCTCGAAGAATATTTAAAGTTGTTTTCTTTTCAGGTCCGGCGAATAATGAAGTGGTTTAGGGAAAAAAAAACAAAAGAAAACAGTTGGAACTATTCAACTGTAAACAGACAATTGTAAAAAAAAAAAAATGGAATCAACTGTATTAAGTTGTGAACTGTTGTTTACAGTTAAAAACAGTTGGAACCAGTTGTTTATATCCAACTGTAAAAATACAGTTGTAAAAAAAAAAAACTGCATAGAGATGGTTGTAAAATTACAGTTGTTTCTTCAAGTCAGGTGAATAATACAATTGTTTACAGTTAAAAACAGTTGGAACCAGTTGTTTACATCCAACTGTAAAAAGACAATTGTAAAAAAAAAAACTGGAATCAACTGTATTAAGCTGTGAACAGTTGTTTATAGTTAAGAACAGTTGTAACCAGTTGTTTACATCCAACCGAGAATGAAAAAAAAAAAATTGTACAGAAAAAAAATCAAATATATTCGGTTGTTGACAACCGGTTGTAGCAAGCACAAATAATCATACAGAACCTCTGTCTTGGTACTATGCAGCGACTATGAATACCCCGGCAAAAGGACCTAGGGGATATTTATACCGCAGCTTTTTACCCGTCTATTGTAAAAAGTCCCTCCTTTATCGGTTGTGCGTCACCAATTTTGGACATTTTTATTCCTAATTCGGAGAATTAAAATCCGAACTTGGAGAGTTATAATCCGATGCAGGATTAAAACGCTAGAACGCTAAATACTGCAGATACTACTGCAGTATTTCCGTCTTCCGTCTTCGCTATTGCTGATCACAGAGAAATAAAATGCAAGAGGCGCACTCCGCGCACTGAACGCTTCTTAGAGCGTCTAGAGAACCGATCAGCTTTGCCTTCTACGTTTCTTCACGGCGGCGTCACAGCGACATAGCTAATCATAGAGGTAACGAAACGTTATGTGGCGCGAAGCTACTAACCTCCGCTCGTTCGCAGCGAAAAAGTACAGAGACATATTCAAAAATAATAATTTTTTTTTTGTATATATACAGAGAAACATAAAAAAAAACAGTTGAAAAAAACAACAACAACTGGAATCAACTGTATTAAGCTGTGAACAGTTTATTACAGTTAACAACAGTTGGAACCAGTTGTTTATATTCAACTGTAAAAAGACATTTGTAAAAAAACAACTTCATAAAGATAGTTGTAAAATTCCAGTTGTTTTTTCAAGTCGGGTGAATAATACAATTGTTTACAGTTTAAATTTACATCCAATTGTAAAAAAAACAACTGAAATCAACTGTATTAAGCTGTGACCAGTTGTCTACAGTTGAAAACAGTTGGAACCAGTTCTTTATATCCAACTGTAAAAAGACAATTGTAAAAAAAACAACTGCATAAAGATGGTTGTAAAATTACAGTTTTTTTTTCAAGTCGGGTGAGTACTACAACTGTTTACATTTAAAAACAATTGGAACCAATTGTTTACATCCAACTGTAAAAAGACAATTGTAAAAAAACAACTGGAATCAACTGTATAATTAAGCTGTGACCAGTTTTCAACAGTTGAAAACAGTTGGAACCAGTTGTTTATATCCAACTGCAAAAATACAACTGTAGAAAAACACTGCATAAAGATGGTTGTAAAATTACAGTTGTTTTTTTTCAAGTCACGTGAATAATACAATTGTTTACAGTTAAAAACAGTTGGAACCACTTGTTAACATCCAACTGTAAAAAGACAATTGTAAAAAAACAACTGGAAGCAACTGTATTAAGCTGTGAATTAGTTTACAGTTAAAAACAGTTGTAACCAGTTGTTTACATTGAACCTAGAATGAAAAAAAAAATTGTAAAGAAAAAAATCAAATGTATTCGGATGATGACAACCAGTTGTAGCAAGAACAAATAATCAGACAGAACCTCTGTCTTGGTACTATGCAGCGACTATGAATACCCCGGCAAAAGGACCTAGAGGTATTTATACCGTAGCTTTTTACCCGTCTATTTTAAAAAGTCCCTCCTTTATCGGTTGTGCGTCACCGATTTCGGACATTTTTATTCCTAATTCGGAGAATTAAAATCCGAATTTGGAGAGTTATAATCCGATGCAGGATTAAAAGGCTAGAACGCTAAATACTACATATACTACTGCAGTATTTCCGTCTTCCGTCTTCGCTGTTGCTGATCACAGAGAAAGAAAATGCAAGAGGCGCACTCCGCGCACTGAACGCTTCTTAGCGCGTCTAGAGAACCGATCAGCTTTGCCTTCTACGTTTCTTCACGGCGGCGTCACAGCGACATAGCTAATCATACAGGTAACGAAACGTTATGTGGCGCGAAGCTACTAACCTCCGCTCGTTCGCAGCGAAAAAGTACAGAGACATATTCAAAATAATAATTAAAGCACAATGGACACTTCTAATGCTTTACTTTGTATTAAATGCTTCATAAATAAACATTTCCAACTTCGTGTAGAAGGCGCTACGAAAATCGGCCGTTTTCTTGTTATCCCTTGTCTTTACCTCTCTGGCATTTTGACGATCCAAAATCTTAGGAGCTGGGATATCGTGGCAGGAAATTCAAAAACTCCCAGCAATGCTTAATATAAAGGGATATATTTGAGATGTCACCAAAGTCAAGCCGCAGATGCAGTTTACCTGGTTGTTCTAGTGTTTCATCAGAAGTTTCATGGCTTAAAGTGCCTATTAAGAGTTTTTCTTTGTGGAATTGTGTTGTGAAGCTTGATTAGCTTGCTTTTTAAAATGTACAAGAATATGCAATAAGCTTATAAAAAATAACATAGCTACGAAAATCATTCAAAAACAAATAACCTATTCAAATCTGAATTATACAAGCTGATTTATGCATAAAATAAAGATCTACTAAGTATTATAAGAAATATCACTTTTATCTGTGTCCAAGCTAGTAAATTGAGCATGTACTGGCCCAAAAAATTACGCTTTGAAATATCACAGAGAGGAAACGGTTGAAAAAGCTGCTGATCTAGGGGGTAAGCATTGTACCTAGGTTGTTACAGAGTGGGATTGGGGTAATTAGATGTGCCCATTGAACTTTAAATTTTTTTTTTATATACAGAGAAATATAAAAAACAGTTGAAAAACAACAACAACTGGAATCAACTGTATTAAGCTGTGAACAGTTGATTACAGTAAAAACAGTTGGAACCAGTTGTTTATATCCAACTGTAAAAAGACAATTGTAAAAAAACAACTGCATAAAGATGGTTGTAAAATTCCAGTTGTTTTTTCAAGTCGGGTGAATAATACAGTTGTTTACATTTAAAAACAATTGGAACCAATTGTTTACATCCAACTGTAAAAAAACAATTGTAAAAAAACAACTGGAATCAATTGTATTAAGCTGTGACCAGTTCTCTACAGTTGAAAACAGTTGGAACCAGTTCTTTCTATCCAACTGTAAAAAGACAATTGTAAAAAAACAACTGCATAAAGATGGTTGTAAAATTACAATTGTTTTTTTCAAGTCGCGTGAATAATACAATTGTTTACAGTTAAAAACAGTTGGAACCAATTGTTAACATCCAACTGTAAAAAGACAATTGTAACAAAACAACTGGAATCAACTGTATTAAGCTGTGGACAGTTATTTACACTTAAAAACAGTTAGAACCAGTTGTTTACTGAAACTGTAAAAAGACAACTGTAAAAAAACAACTGGAATCGACTGTATGAACCTGTAAACAGTTGTTTACAGTTAAAAACAGTTGGAACCAGTTGTTTATATCCAACTGTAAAAAGACAATTGTAAAAAAACAACTGCATAAAGATAGTTGTAAAATTCCAGTTGTTTTTTCAAGTCGGGTGAATAATACAGTTGTTTACAGTTAAAAACAATTGGAACCAATTGTTTGCATCCAACTGTAAAAAGACAATTGTAAAAAAACAACTGAAATCAACTGTATTAAGCTGTGACCAGTTGTCTACAGTTGAAAACAGTTGGAACCAGTTCTTTATATCCAACTGTAAAAAGACAATTGTAAAAAAACAACTGCATAAAGATGGTTGTAAAATTACAGTTCTTTTTTTCAAGTCGCGTGAATAATACAATTGATTACAGTTAAAACAGTTGGAACCAATTGTTAACATCCAACTGTAAAAAGACAATGGTAAAAAAACAACTGGAATCAACTGTATTAAGCTGTGAACAGTTGTTTACACTTAAAAACAGTTAGAACCAGTTGTTTACTGAAACTGTAAAAAGACAACTGTAAAAAAACAACTGAAATCAACTATATGAACCTGTAAACAGTTGTTTACAGTTAAAAACAACTGGAACCAGCTGTTTAAATCCAACTGTAAAAAACCAGTTGTAAAATCACAACTGGAATCAACTGTATTAGGCTGTTAACAGCTGTTTACAATTGAATTCAACTGTAAACAGTCGTTAACAGTTGTAAACAGTCGTTAACAACTGGAAACAGCTTAATTATTTCCATACGGGCAGCTGCTTAAAAAGATCAAAGTTTTGAGAGAGTACTCTGTAAAAAAAAATTGCAGTATTTGATGCTAGGATCAATCTTGCCTTTATTGAGATAAGATCATCCCTAATTCGGATTGATTTCATCACAATACAGATAAGTATTCCCAGTAGCAAATACTGGATCCTTATTCACAGAAACTTTTTACAGTGTAGGTGAGAGACCAAAACTGCTTACCATAATTTCCAGTGTTTCGACCGGCAGCTACCCCCTGGGTGCTGGGGGCAAACAACGCCGATGAATAAGATAGGCAATGGGTAGGTATGGTGCGCTGAATGTTGGGCCTTAACCACAAGGTTGAGAGTGACTACAGTGAAATAAATATAAACACAGAGTCTCAAACAACCCTGTAAAAAAGGTGCCAGAACAATGAGGAGGGTGACAGAAGTCAGCTCATCTGGGGATTCACTCAGTCCGGTTGTTTGATTATCTTTGTAGTGAGAATACCAATACGACTTCTAATTATCAGCAAACATCACACGTTTTCGAACTTCAAATGTGTCGCCAAAATCGTTCCCGCAAGACTGCCAAGTGGACCTAGCAGGGTTGCCAACCAAGACTATTTTTTTCGCCGTTTTCTCCGGTAATAATTGATGCACCAGCACGGGACTTCGGCAATGGATTCCCTTGACCCATTGTGGGTCTCTGACGAATTTTAGGTCTAATTCTGGAGTTCCCCTTTAAATAGCGGCTACTACGTGCAGGAACTTGTAGTTACACTACTTATGCTTGACCTATCAAAAAGAGAACTTGAGGAGAAACTTCTCACGTAATGGTTAATTTTATCTCCCAACCCTCTCGCCCCCCTTGCTCTCCATTTAAGTGACCTTGGACGCTGCTGAACTGTGGTGAAACAGTGAAAATATTCAATCAAATGAGGCAATATAAAAAAGCTCACTTATCATCCTGCTCAGTCCCTTCCACCTCCACAATAACAAACCTGGCTGCAAATACAGGTATTCCAGTTAAACCAGACTACAAGTTTGGCCAAGGATATGCACGAAAAACAAGGTTTTGATTTTCTGGATGGTAAAAATAGAATAAAATAAAAAAATAGTTTCAAATGAATCCGTCATGATCTTGTGTTAATTGGAAAGAGAGAGATGAATTAACACGAACTTGATTTTATCAAACTAAAAAAAAATTATCTTTTTTTACCCTATTTTCAAAAAATTCAAAGTAAAGAAAACGAGATGTTCTACGATGAATCTATTTGTACGTTAAGCTGGCAAAATTTCTCTACAGAGAAAAAACACAGTAGAAATTACATACTCTGTAATAAAGTAATCATTAAAACGCTGTACACAACATCATCTTCAATCGCCACCTTGCCTGGAACCACAAATTGAAGAAAGTCGACATGCTCTTGACAGCATAAATACGACATTATGCCTATGTCAGCGAAACAAAAGCTAGAATATAGTTTTCCGTTTCGTTTCATTGTTTCAGTGACTCCCCTGTTCCTTGTGGCACCCAACTGTGTGGTAACAAGAACAGTGCTTAGAACAAAAGTGCTTAAGCGCTCAGACGATGAGTGTGAAAGTAAAACTTTTATCACATTTTATGTGCAAACAGCTTTAGATCCAAGACATTTCACATCCCCAATAACCAAACAAGCACTGAAATAACCGAATTTGTAATCATCCCACTTTAAAAGCTTTAAGCGTAAACAAACCGCAAATATAAACCCAAAGAAATGTTGAAGATCTTGCACGAATCGGTTGAGTTCCAAGAATAGTCTGCCAGCCAGTCCGACCCTGTAATAACAAGTGCAATAAACCAAACAGTAGCAGCCTAATGCCTCCTTTGTCACAATTCATTAAGAACGCCATATCATCGATGATATGACAAAACAGTCCAGTTTCCAACTGTTCATTAAAGATAAAAGTACGTCGCGTCATCTTATTTTCATGAGTTGCACTTGAGACCTGTCATAGACGAACTTAACTAATGGTAAATCTGGGCACAGATGCTCAAGAACGGGAGTGGGGGTCGGGACCCTTCAAATTGCATATCTAGACTCATACATCCTCGACTATGCGAGCTTAGAGTTTGATTCCAGTCACGGATCAAAAACTTTTTTTATTGGGCAATTTTTACCCACCTGCCCATGAACGGGGAGGGGGGAGGGATGGCTCAACACCACATTCATATTTCCAACCCCTATGATTCAATTGCATAAATGAATTTCATAGCCTTACCTCCAGTTATTGTCAATTTAAAAACATTAAAAATGAGCAATTTGGGCCCAATTGCACCTGAACCAAGTAGGGGTGGGGTCTAGGACCCGCAAAAAGTAAAAAGAGACCCCAATGCTCACAAACCTACCAAGCTTCAACTTTATACCTGTTGATTCCTGCCACGGGTAACGAACTTTACTCCTGGGCAACCTGGGCCCAGTTGCCCATGCACGGGTTGGGCGGGGGAGGTGCAATTTTAAAAGTAATTTCCCAGCCCTAGTGTCTAAATGTACAAGGAATTTCATCGTCCTATGTCCAGTTCTGGTCAGGCTATGAACATTATTCACTTTGTAATCTGGGCCCATTTTCCCATGAACCGGGCTGGGGTGGGGGTTGGGATCCCCAAAATAGACAACTAGACCCCAATACCCACTAGTGTACCAACTTTTAACTTGATACTTGCACTGGTTCACGAGTTATCAGCTCCACAAAATACGGTGAAAACTGAAAACCGAAAGCCGAAAGCTGCTACAGCGTTCGCAATAGTGGATTGTTCCAAGGAACACTCCACTAGTAACGAGGAAGAACTGATGTCTCACTATGTCTGAGTTGAGTAAAATACGACCGACCCCGACGCAAACGAGCGGAGGTGGATCTTACCCGGGACATCAAAAGTCGTTATCTCTACAGAGAAGGTGTCATCAGTAAAACACCGAGTAAGAAAAATTGAACGGAAGCAGAAGTGACACGCCTGTTCACGGCAGTGTCCATCGTTCCCCTATCTGAAATCGATACTCCACACGCTATTGTTCCCCGTTTTTCAGGGAATCGATATGTATGGTTCTTCGATATGTCAGTTAATGTTCCCAGACAGGTTGGGGAATCCACTTGCCCAGGGCTAATCTTCCCCACCAAGTCGGAGAATCGATGTGCCCTGGGCTAACATTCCCCAAGCACTCGGGGAATCGCAGTGTCCAGAGCTGATGTTCCCTCATAATCAAATAATCGATCTAGAGATCGGGGAATCGAGGTGTGAGGGGCTAATGTTCCACGACATACAAATATTGATTTTGTTGAGTTGAGGTCGGGGAATCCAAATGCCAGGGTTAATGTTCCCCGACATACAAATAATTGACTTTTAGATCGGGGAACCGGAGTGTGAGGGGCTAATGTTCCCCGACATGCAAATATTGATCTTGTTGAGTTCTGGTCTGGGAATCCAAATGTCAGGGGCTAATATTCCCTTATAATCTAATAATCAGTTTTGGGATCTGGGAATCGAAAATATTAATTTTGTTGAGTTAAGGTCGGGGAATCCAAATGCCAGGGGTTAATGTTCCCCGACATACAAATAATTGTCTTTTAGATCGGGAACCGAAGTGTGAGGGGCTAATGTTCTCCCACATACAAATATTGATTTTGTTGAGTTGATGTCGGGGAATCCAGTTGCCAGGAGCTAATGTTCCCCGATAAGCAATGATGGTTTTGGAGGTCGAGGAATCTCCCTCCTCAACTCAGCAAAATCAGTGTTTGCATGTCGGGGACATTAGCCAATGAAACTTCTATTCCCTAACCTCGACAACCTTAATTGCTCATCGGGGAACATTAGCCCTTGGCACTTGGATTCCCGACCTCAAAATCGATTATTTGATTATGAGGGAACATTAGTCCCTCGCATTTGGATTCCCCGACCTCAACTCGACAAAATCAGTATTTGCATGTCGGGGAACATTAACCACTCACACTTCGATTCCCCGATCTTTAAATTGATCATTCGATTATGAGGGAACATTAGCTCTGGACACTTCGATTCCCCGACCTCAAAAGACGTTATTGCTTATAGGAGAACATTGGCCCCTGGCACTTGGATTCCCCGACCAGAACTCAACTAAATCAATATTTGCATGTCGGGGAACATTCGATTCCCTGATATAAAAATCAACTCAACAAAATCAATATTTGTATGTCGGGGAACATTAGCCCCTCACACCTCGATTTTTATTATAAGATTTACTTTATTTATAAGATATTTGGTCTCTCTGAGAAATCAGATGAATACAGGCAGATTATTTAAAAAAGGCCGTGTTTCAAGTTTAGTAGGCTGAGTCGAAATGAACAAATATGACACAGATGAAGCATTGTACAATAGGTTTCTACTTTGACAAACCAACTAGAAAATATTTTGAATTAAATTTAAACAAGAGCTGGAAGCTCATATGACACTTGTAAGATTCAGATGGAAGTGATGGTCAAATTTTTTTTTTTCTATTTTCGGTTAAGATGCACCAAACTTGATGGTCAATTTTTATGATGGTCAATTTTTTTGTTTCACTTTTCAGTTAACATTTGCACTTTAAGGGTGGTAAAAATAATTTACTAAGCAAAACCCTTGAGTGAAAAAGAATCATTTGCTCTTGGCGATCGTGAAAAAGTAAATTTTGCTTAAGAGAATTTTTTGCACTTTGCGGTTAAGAAGAGTTCTTTAAAGGATGGTCGGATCGGAGAAGTAACGATGTCTAACCCAATAATGTCAAGTTTCTAATGCTCCAACAAATCGTTCTAGCACATCAGGAAGTACATTAACTCACGGTCACCGAAATTTCGGACACCCCCATACAGCTCCCCCCCTCCTTCGGTACCCGAATCCGGTCCGATTCTGTCACTGATGCACCTAGGACTTGTGCCTGTACTTTCCACCAAGTTTCATCCCGATCGCTCAACTCTATGCGTGTCACAAGATTTCCGGTTCTCACCTCCGACCCCCCCCCCCACCCCCAGTTCATCGGACTCGGTCCTGAAATGAAATGGGACATCCTAGACATGAGGTTTTCAAGATATCAAGTTTCATTAAGACCCGAAAACCCGTTCGAAAGTTATACATGCCACTAATTTCCGAATTCCGCCTGATCCACCTCCCCGCACGATGGTCGGATTGGACAAGTGACTGTTTCCAAGTGAATCTGGCCGGGTCCCTGATATGCCTGCCAAGTTTTGTTGTCCTAGTCCACATGGAATGACATTAACTACGGATCGCCGGAATTACGGAGCCCCCCTCCAACCCCCCCCCCCGTAGTGTCCGGATCCGGTCCATTTCTGTCAGTGATGTATTTGGAGCTTGTTCCCGTAAAGATCGCTTGACTCTGAGACTTTCATACGATTTCCAGTCCCCCTCCTCCTCCCCCCAGATTCATCCGATCCAGTCCGGACTTGAAATGGGACATCTGAGACACGAGTTATGTCCAGATATCAAGTTTCATTAAGATCTGATCACTTGTTCGAAAGTTGTGCATGCTCCTATTTTCCGAATTCCGCCACCTCCCCCTCCTCCCACGATGGTCGGATCGGACAAGTGACTGTTTCCAAGTTAATCTGGCCGGGTCCTTGATATGCCTGCCAAATTTCGTTGTTCTAGTCCACCTGGAAGTACATTAACTACGGATCGCGGGGATTCCGAAACCCCCCTCCGACTCCCCCAATAGTGTCCAGTTCTTTCACTGATATATCTAGAGCTTGTGCTTGTTCTTCCCACCAAGTTTCATCCCGATCGCTCCGTTCTGGGCGTTTCATACGATTTCCGGTCCCCTTCCGCCCCCCCCCCCCAGATTAACCGGATCCGGTCCGGAATTGAAATGGGACAAACTTCGTGGTTTGAACAATTAATATTTTTCCCTCTGCGTGTAAACATAATCTCGTCACCAAGAACGGATTCTGTTCAAGCTTTCCTGTACCTGTAAACGCTGCATAAAACTGCTGATTTTGAAACTCAAATGGGTCATGACCCCCAGTGAGTGTTCTTCAGATCCCGATTTTTTCATTATATGGGTCTCCCCAGAGACATACAAAGGTATATCAAAATGAATTTCAATGCCCATGTTGATGGTCATGGTATAACAAAAGCGATTATGAACGATCGTCGTTAAGTTAGCTTTTCTTTTCGCATTAATAATCAGACACAAAGCATCTAGTAAAAAAAAATCAGCGCTGTTTCCTTAACGTGTGAACAGGTCAGATCCAGTCTAGTACACTAGGCCCTTTTTTGACACCCATTCACAAACGGGGTGGCATGCCCCCAGGTATGAGTAGGGTACTCATACGTATGTGTACCCCTTCTTCCCCAGAGGTCTACCGGTCTACTACACTTTCTAAATCATAATTAATTACTGCTTACCGACTTCTTCGTCAGGTCTAAGGATTACAGCAATAAATAGCCCTGCTTCAGAGGAATATTTTGGTATACTTCTACTATTTTTTTGAATCTTGTATCCAGCTAAAAGGAGCCACTGGAACGAAGCTAACACCAACTGCTGAAAACATGGCGGATCGCCGTGGTACAAAAAGGACCGTGCACGCTACCTCGCGTCAACAAACAGTGTTGCCAGATGTCAAACGATAGTGTGAATTGCCACAGTAGATTATAGAATTCTCCGCAGCATCTAGTGATTGACAGACGAAGCAAAAGTTGCGATTTTGATCGAATTTTTGTTCGCCAGTTGTTTAATTTCCGATTTCCGAAAGCCGCCAAGGTTTACCGTTTGCTTATGTAGCGTTTACACGGACAAGAAATACCGTCGAGTAGAAAGGAATTCCGGTCGACTCGAAAGGATTCCGTTCGTGAAGACGAGTAGAAAAAAAGTCTAGCGGGACGGGAATCCTTTCATGATGAAAGGAATTCCGGTCTACTTGAAAGGAATCTTGTCGGCAGCGCTGGAAAAAAGTACTAAAAAAGTCTAGCTAGCTTTTAAGAGCAGCAATCATCAGTACTAATGTCATAAATGATATCAAAACATTTTTTTGTTGACAAGTGAATTTGTTTTTGTCAGATTTTCTGGTTTGAAGAATTTATTTTTTCCCTCTACGTGTGAACGTAATCCTGTCACCAAGATCGGATTCTGTTAAAGTTTTCCTGTACTTGAGTTAGTGTTTTTACGACTTCGGCAATCCTTGCCCGGTCGAAGTTTCTTCAGTTGCGTTTTTTATCGAACTTTTGTTCGCCGTTGGCTTAGCCGGTTGCTTAATTTCCGTTTTCGAACGCCGTCGAAGTTCACCGTTTTCTTAATTAGTGTTTTTACGATTTCGGCGATCCTTGCCCCGGTCGACGTTTCTTCGACGATTCGAGCAAACTTCGAAATTAGTTGCGTTTTGATCGCGGTTAGCGTAGCCGGTTGCTTAATTTTCGTTTTCAAACGCCGTCGAAGTTCACCGTTTGCTTAATTGGTGTTTTTACGACTCCGGCGATCCTTGCCCGGTTGACGTTTTTTCGACGATTCAAGCCATTTTCGAACTTGTTAGCTCATGAAGTTCGACGCTCAGAGTTCGAAGGACGAATAAACTGTGACCGGCGACCGAAAACGGTAATTAAAAAAAGACCTTTGAGGTCTTCAAACTTCGATCAAAAACGCAACTCTTGTAGTTTGAAGGCATCTTCAACCTTCGATGAACAAAAGCTAGAAGCTCATATGACATTTGCAAGGCTGATTCAGGAAGTAGGAAAAGAATATGCCAATTCGTGGGTGTGTTGTGATCATTTGTAAGCAAGACCCTTGAAAGTGATCATCTGCCATAGGAGATTGCGAGAATGGATAGTTTGGTAAAAACGTATTTATTTTAGCACTTGGCTGTGATGATGCACACTTTAAGGGTGCGAGAAACTGATCTGTAATCTTAACTTTCGAGGCCAAAATGGTTATGGGCCTTTAACGATCATGGATACATATCGTCGATCAAAAGTATTTTTTTTACTTTTCGGTTAATATGCATAGTTTAAGGGAGATATAAATATATCTCGACGTATCACGTATATTTTGCTGAAATGTATTTTTTGTACTTGGCGGTTAACATGAGATGGTCACAATCTCGTCAAGTCTAATGTTCAAGTCAAGTTTGATCGTCCTATCACATCCGGAAGTACCTTAACTCGCGATCGACGGAATCCCCCCCCCCCCATACAACTCCCCACAGTGTCGGAATCCTGTTCTGTCACTTAATGTATCTACGGCTTGTGCTTGTTCTTCCAACCAAGTTTCATCCCAATCGCTCCAGTCTATGCGTTTCACAAGATTCCTTTTCTAGCTTTTAGCTATTCGTATTAAACTTGATTGATTGAAAAAAAAAAAAAAAAAAAAAAGATATCCGGTTCTTCCGGTTCCCTGAGAACCGGTTCCAGTTCTCAGGACTTGAAATGGGACATCTAAGACACGATATCTTTCCAAATATAAAGTTTCATCACGATCCGATCATCCGTTCGAAAGTTATGCATGCCTCAATATTCCGGGTTCCTCAACCCTCCACTCCCCCCACGTTGGTCAGAGAGGGGAAGTGACTTTTTCAAATTTAATTTAGTCGGGTCCCCGATATGGCTGCCAATTTAAGTTGCATTGTCCTAGCACTTCTGGCAGTACCCTAACTCGAGGAAAGTGGGCCGACCGACAGACCGAAAAGTGATCGGTATATGGTACTTGAGCGAAGGTGCAAGTGCAATAAAATTGCAACACGTTTTTATGCGTAAAGAGTTGACCTCGGGAGTGCCTTGAAGCTTTTGGTATAGACACCTATGTGGTTAGTTTTATTAAAAATTGATGTGTTGGGTCATCTGCGAAATAGACTGAGTTCTCACGGGTTCGAACTGATTCGCGAACTGGAAGGGGGGGGGGGTCCATGGGGCTACTCACTTCTGTTGCAAGGTGTTAAGTCCCTGCCGCCAGCCTCTTGGTGTAGCCAAAACAGGCAGTGAGCAGCCCCTTAGGAAAATCAAGTGCTACCTGAGTGTATTTTCACCATAGAGAAATTGCGTAATCTTTAAAGAGCTCTGTTGAAGGGTTAATTAAAGCGGCCAATTGGTGTCGGATCGGAAAGGGGGAAAGAGTTTGAGTACGGTCTGCGGAAGAGTGGAAACGTTATTGTGGCAAGATGGCTAATACGTTTTCAATTCGTTCACTGTAGACTAGAGCTAAAGTAGGCCAGAGCCGAAATCGTGTGTCTGAGAGACACCTCTACGAGGCAAGACGGGATTGTCTTCGAAATGTCTCCAATCGAAACGTCCCCAAGCATAGATTTTGAAGTTCACCTTTGTTCGCCCTCAGCAGATAGCCTACTTTACACATTTGTGGAAAGATTTACATATAATTTCGTGTACATCCGAGCAAGAAGATAGCCTCAGAAAAGGGGCCGGATCATGACTTGTGAAACTATGAACGAGTTCTGCATTTGAGCTAGAATAAATCTATTAAATTTTAACTTGACGTAGGCAAATGATTACTTTTAGAAGTGAACGGGTGGCACAGAGTCTACTTCTGATGCAGGGCATAATTTGCTATGGGGCGGGGGGGGGGGGACAACCCCCCCAGCTTGAACCTGAAAAAGCAAGAAGCTTGACGTCAATCGCGCAGTGGACAGTTTCGCGAACTTGAAGAAGCGTCGTTTCGCTTTCGTTGATTAGTAAAATATCTCTCGTGTTTCTTTGTTTTTATTACGTTTTTCTTCTTGAAATAAAACTGCTCATTTTCCCTTGATTAGTAAAATCAAACCCCTGTTCCGATTGTAGGCATAAGTAAGTCGGAGACCAATTTGGTCGCGGGGGATGGCAACCAATATCTAGTTTTGCCACTTCAGGACAGCAATTAAAATCACGACTTCCATTTTATACTGATTAAACGAAAGAGTATGCAGAATTTTGACACGATTCATGACAATTACTTAAATTTCAATCGTACGTAGCCTGCTCACACATCCAGACCTAGGAAATACAAACACTCCATACGACGTCCAACACCACAACAAATTTTGTTATATTGAGAAGGTAACACGGACAGAGTCATAACTGAGACGAGGCTATGAAAAAATCAGATACTGAAAAAAGGAGTGAATTACTATGTTGAGGATACACCGAAATAAGCTTGCGAAATATACTTTATTACGGAAAAAAACGTATATGCGTCACAGTTCTTCGGCGAAAGAAGAGATTCGCACCTGACTGCGGAAATCGGACTGTGTGTACACATCTTAACCGTTGGCAATTCTAGATAGGGCGGGAAAACAAGATCGCAATGGCGAAGACAAAATTGGGGAGCTTAAAATGTGAGCTGACCGTCACTGCAATCTGTTAGGCAATCAGCATAATTGTTCAAATTCTGGTCCCATCAGTTTGTTGCTTGGGTCTTGGTTTCAAAAATACCTCGTCCATACGTCGTAAAATTCCAGACAATACTATGCGAATCAATGCCAGGTGGAACAAACTTCGATAAAAACGCAACTGAAGAAACTTCGACCGGGCAAGGATTGCCGAAGTCGTAAAAACACTAACTAAGCAAACGGTAAACCTTGGCGGCTTTCGGAAATCGGAAATTAAACAACCGGCGAACAAAAATTCGATCAAAACGCAACCAGTGTTGCCAGATGTGTCCGCAGCATCTAGTGAGTGACAGACGAAGCAAAAGTTGCGTTTTGATCGAATTTTTTTCCGCCGGTTGTAATTTCCGAAAGCCGCCAAGGTTTACCGTTTGCTTAGTTAGTGTTTTTACGACTTCGGCAATCCTTGCCCGGTCGAAGTTTCTTCAGTTGCGTTTTTATCGAAGTTTGTTCCACCTGGCATTGATTCGCATAGTATTGTCTGGAATTTTACGACGTATCGACGAGGTATTTTTGAAACCAAGACCCAAGCAACAAACTGATGGGACCAGAATTTGAACAATTATGCTGATTGCCCTGCGTTTTTATCGAAGTTTGTTCCACCTGGCATTGATTCGCATAGTATTGTCTGGAATTTTACGACGTATCGACGAGGTATTTTTGAAACCAAGACCCAAGCAACAAACTGATGGGACCAGAATTTGAACAATTATGCTGATTGCCTAACAGATTGCAGTGACGGTCAGCTCACATTTTAAGCTCCCCTATTTTGTCTTCGCCATTGCGATCTTGTTTTCCCGCCCTATCTAGAATTGCCAACGGTTAAGATGTGTACACACAGTCCGATTTCCGCAGTCAGGTGCGAATCTCTTCTTTCGCCGAAGAACTGTGACGCATATACGTTTTTTTCCGTAATAAAGTATATTTCGCAAGCTTATTTCGGTGTATCCTCAACATAGTAATTCACTCCTTTTTTCAGTATCTGATTTTTTCATAGCCTCGTCTCAGTTATGACTCTGTCCGTGTTACCTTCTCAATATAACAAAATTTGTCGTGGTGTTGGACGTCGTATGGAGTGTTTGTATTTCCTAGGTCTGGATGTGTGAGCAGGCTACGTACGATTGAAATTTAAGTAATTGTCATGAATCGTGTCAAAATTCTGCATACTCTTTCGTTTAATCAGTATAAAATGGAAGTCGTGATTTTAATTGCTGTCCTGAAGTGGCAAAACTAGATATTGGTTGCCATCCCCCGCGACCAAATTGGTCTCCGACTTACTTATGCCTACAATCGGAACAGGGGTTTGATTTTACTAATCAAGGGAAAATGAGCAGTTTTATTTCAAGAAGAAAAACGTAATAAAAACAAAGAAACACGAGAGATATTTTACTAATCAACCAAAGCGAAACGACGCTTCTTCAAGTTCGCGAAACTGTCCACTGCGCGATTGACGTCAAGCTTCTTGCTTTTTCAGGTAGCTGGGGGGGTTGCCCCCCCCCCCCCCCGCCCCATAGCAAATTACGCCCCTGCATCGGAAGTAGACTCTGTGCCACCCGTTCACTTCTAAAAGTAATCATTTGCCTACGTCAAGTTAAAATTTAATAGATTTATTCTAGCTCAAATGCAGAACTCGTTCATAGTTTCACAAGTCATGATCCGGCCCCTTTTCTGAGGCTATCTTCTTGCTCGGATGTACACGAAATTATATGTAAATCTTTCCACAAATGTGTAAAGTAGGCTATCTGCTGAGGGCGAACAAAGGTGAACTTCAAAATCTATGCTTGGGGACGTTTCGATTGGAGACATTTCGAAGACAATCCCGTCTTGCCTCGTAGAGGTGTCTCTCAGACACACGATTTCGGCTCTGGCCTACTTTAGCTCTAGTCTACAGTGAACGAATTGAAAACGTATTAGCCATCTTGCCACAATAACGTTTCCACTCTTCCGCAGACCGTACTCAAACTCTTTCCCCCTTTCCGATCCGACACCAATTGGCCGCTTTAATTAACCCTTCAACAGAGCTCTTTAAAGATTACGCAATTTCTCTATGGTGAAAATACACTCAGGTAGCACTTGATTTTCCTAAGGGGCTGCTCACTGCCTGTTTTGGCTACACCAAGAGGCTGGCGGCAGGGACTTAACACCTTGCAACAGAAGTGAGTAGCCCCATGGACCCCCCCCCCCCCTCTTCCAGTTCGCGAATCAGTTCGAACCCGTGAGAACTCAGTGCATTTCGCAGATGACCCAACACATCAATTTTTAATAAAACTAACCACATAGGTGTCTATACCAAAAGCTTCAAGGCAATCCCGAGGTCAACTCTTTACGCATAAAGACGTGTTGAAATTTTATTGCACTTGCACCTTCGCTCAAGTAACATATACCGATCACTTTTCGGTCTGTCGGTCGGCCCACTTTCCTCGAGTTAGGGTACTGCCAGAAGTGCTAGGACAATGCAACTTAAATTGGCAGCCATATCGGGGACCCGACTGAATTAAATTTGAAAAAGTCACTTCCCCTCTCTGACCAACGTGGGGGGAGTGGAGGGTTGAGGAACCCGGAATATTGAGGCATGCATAACTTTCGAACGGATGATCGGATCGTGATGAAACTTTATATTTGGAAAGATATCGTGTCTCAGATGTCCCATTTCAAGTCCTGAGAACTGGAACCGGTTCTCAGGAAACCGGAAGAACCGGATATCTTTTTTTTTTTTCTTTTTTTTTTCAATCAATCAAGTTTAATCCGAATAGCTAAAAGCTAGAAAAGGAATCTTGTGAAACGCATAGACTGGAGCGATTGGGATGAAACTTGGTTGGAAGAACAAGCACAAGCCGTAGATACATTAAGTGACAGAACAGGATTCCGACACTGTGGGGAGTTGTATGGGGGGGGGGGGGGGGATTCCGTCGATCACGAGTTAAGGTACTTCCGGATGTGATAGGACGATCAAACTTGACTTGAACATTAGACTTGACGAGATTGTGACCATCTCATGTTAACCGCCAAGTACAAAAAATACATTTCAGCAAAATATACGTGATACGTCGAGATATATTTATATCTCCCTTAAACTATGCATATTAACCGAAAAGTCAAAAAAAATACTTTTGATCGACGATATGTATCCATGATCGTTAAAGGCCCATAACCATTTTGGCCTCGAAAGTTAAGATTACAGATCAGTTTCTCGCACCCTTAAAGTGTGCATCATCACAGCCAAGTGCTAAAATAAATACGTTTTTACCAAACTATCCATTCTCGCAATCTCCTATGGCACATGATCACTTTCAAGGGTCTTGCTTACAAATGATCACAACACACCCACGAATTGGCATATTCTTTTCCTACTTCCTGAATCAGCCTTGCAAATGTCATATGAGCTTCTAGCTTTTGTTCATCGAAGGTTGAAGATGCCTTCAAACTACAAGAGTTGCGTTTTTGATCGAAGTTTGAAGACCTCAAAGGTCTTTTTTTAATTACCGTTTTCGGTCGCCGGTCACAGTTTATTCGTCCTTCGAACTCTGAGCGTCGAACTTCATGAGCTAACAAGTTCGAAAATGGCTTGAATCGTCGAAAAAACGTCAACCGGGCAAGGATCGCCGGAGTCGTAAAAACACCAATTAAGCAAACGACGGCGTTTGCTTACGAAAATTAAAAACGAAAATTAAGCAACCGGCTACGCTAACGGCGATCAAAACGCAACTAAGTTCGAAGTTTGCGCGAATCGTCGAAGAAACGTCGACCGGGGCAAGGATCGCCGAAATCGTAAAAACACTAATTAAAAAAACGGTGAACTTCGACGGCGTTCGAAAACGGAAATTAAGCAACCGGCTAAGCCAACGGTGAACAAAACTTCGATAAAAACGCAACTGAAGAAACTTCGACCGGGCAAGGATTGCCGAAGTCGTAAAAACACTAACTAAGCAAACGGTAAACCTTGGCGGCTATCGGAAATCGGAAATTAAACAACTGGCGAACAAAAATTCGATCAAAATCGCAACTTTTGCTTCGTCTGTCAATCACTAGATGCTGCAGAGAGTTCTATAATCTACTGTGGCAATTCACACTATCGTTTGACATCTGGCAACACTGTTTGTTGACGCGAGGTAGCGTGCACGGTCCTTTTTGTACCACGGCGATCCGCCATGTTTTCAGCAGTTGGTGTTAGCTTCGTTCCAGTGGCTCCTTTTACCTGGATACAAGATTCAAAAAAATAGTAGAAGTATACCAAAATATTCCTCTGAAGCAGGGCTATTTATTGCTGTAATCCTTAGACCTGACGAAGCAGTCGGTAAGCAGTAATTAATTCTGATTTAGAAAGTGTAGTAGACTGGTAGACCTCTGGGGAAGAAGGGGCACACATACGTATGAGTACCCTACTCATACCTGGGGGCATGCCACCCCGTTTGTGAATGGGTGTCAAAAAAGGGCCTAGTGTACTAGACTGGTCAGATCATCCACCTCGCTAGTGGCTCCGTTGTTTTCTTCGCAAGGGACTCGTGTGTAACGGCGGAGACCAACGAGTTTACGCGGGCGACCAAGAAGGCTCCGTATTGGCTGCACCTCCGCTCATATTTGTCGAAACATTCTTGATGGGTGGATGGACGAGAGACCATCGTTCTTGCTCTTATTTGTTCTTGGTGGTACCCTCACGAAAGAGCATTCGGGACCCAGGTAGACGCGAAGGCGACCTTACATGGTGGCTTGGCAAGAAGCCGACGGACTAGGGGTTATTTAGATAGCTTTGACGATAGCACTCGGCAAGGTGTATATTTGGTTCTTGCTTTCCTATCCGCTGTTGGGAACAGTCTACCCGCTTTCTAAGTCCTAACTAGACCTACGTTGCCTGGGCAACGTGAAGTGTTGCGGCAACCTTTGTCCGGCTTCGCCGACTAAAGTGTTGCGAGAGCTACACTTTATTTTTTTCCTTCGCTGTCAGTTAAATGCTGAAGTTGTCAACTTATTGAAGCTTTTAAAACTGTATGTTCTAATTTTTTTCCTTCGCTGTCGGTTAAATGCTGAAGTTGTCAACTTATTGAAGCTTTTAAAACTGTATGTTCTAAAAAAAATAATCAAATGATCAAAAGCTAGTCTTCAGTGTTGAAAAAACAACAGCAAAAGAATATCGGAAGAAGGGACTAAATTGAACTTTATCCTTTCCAATCGTAGACCTCGTGACCAATTAAAAATTGGAAAAATATCTTATATAATCTATTTGGTATTATAAAGCTATCTGTAACTTTTCAGGATCACTAACAACAAACAAGTATCGCCTATTTTTGGTTTCAGTGTGTACCTTACTACTGAAGTTGTCAACCCCTTGAAACTTTCAAACTGGTTTATCTTATGAAGGATTTTTGTTAAAAAAAATGGATGACATAAACTCTGATCAGCTCATCAAGGGCTATCGATTGCCCTAACAGCAACAAAGAATGTCGGAAAAAGGGACTAAATTGACTTTGCAGTCAGTTGAACTTTATCCGTTTAAATCGTAGACATCGTGACGGATGAAAACTTGGAAAAATATCTAATATAATCTAGTTGGTATTATAAAGCTATCCGTAACTTTTCAGGATTATATTACCACACATGACACTATTAGTTATTACGAACTACCTCATTGTTTTACATTATCGTTTGTACCCCTAGGTTACAGCGATGGACCATCGATACAAACTTTCTTACCGTCAGATTATTAGAAATCGCTTACAATATGCACCAGTTTGCACAAATTTCTAGCCCCTCGTGAACCGATTCTTAGTTACAAGTCCCTCTTCCGTGATAGACATCGAAGTTCACCGGATAAAAATAATGGGTACACCAGCTAGCAAAAGTTGCAAACCCCTCATCGCTGAAGATGAGTGTACCATAACAGCCGATTATTACTTACAAGTCCCTATCATGTCTTATGATTGGGAACCAAACTGTTCTTACCATCGAATACACCGGAAACAAATACCAGGTGCACCAACTAGCAAGTACACCAGCTAGCAAAATTTGCAAACCCCTCATCGCTGAAGATGAATGTAGCATAACAGCCGATTATTACTTACAAGTCCCTTGCACATCTTGCCATTGGACCATCGAATACACCGGAAACAAATAACAGGTACACCAAGTAGCAAAAGCTGCAAACCCCCCATCGCCGACGGTGATTATGAGCCAACAGTCGACTGTTGCTTACAAGTCCCCTACATGTCTCACAACTGGTATTGCCTACTTTTGGTTTCAGTGTGCATCTTACTACTGAAGTTGTCAACCCCTTGAAATTTACGAGCTGGTGTATCTCATGAAGGATTTTTTGTACTAAAATATGGATGACATATACTTTGACCAGCTCATCAACGGCTATGTATTGCCGTCGAAAAAAAAATTCTACCTGTCTTAGTTCAAAAGTTGACTTTTTTGCCGTAGGCCAACTTTCTAACGTCACCGCTTAGAAAGGAGCAAAGGATAAGCTTTAATTTCTTTAGCAATGAGAGACTTGTTAAAGTTTACGAGGAATATGTGATACCATTTCTCTATCGCAAACCCAAGTGCAAAAAACGAACGATAAACTCAGCTGAAATCGCGCACAGAAATGAATAGAAACAATAGATGGCAGCACTTTCGGACCCGTGGGAAAAATCCACTTTTTTGTTTCTGTAGATTTTTCTATTTATTACTCAAAGAAGATATGTAGGCTCGTGAACCGATTCCTACTTACAAGTCCCTCTCCCGTGATATACATTAACCCTTAACCGAAAACAAAAAATGGGTACACCAGCTAGCAAAAGTTGCAAACCCATCATCGCAGAAGGTAGCATAACAGCCGATTATTAATTACAAGTCCCTTGCATATCTTGACATTGGGAACCAAATTGTTCTTACCATCGAATACACAACAACAGGTACACCAACTAGCAAAAGCGGAAAACCCCTCATCACCAAATATGATTATGAGCCAACAGTCGACTGTTGCTTAAAAGTCCCCTACATGTCTCATAACAGGTATCGCCTATTTTTGTTTTCAGTGTACCTTACTACTGAAGTTGTCAACCCCTTTGAAATTTTCAAACTGGTGTATCTCATGAAGGAATTTTTGTACCAAAAAATGGATGACATATACTTTGATCAGCCCATCAATGGCTATCGATTGCCGTCGAAAAAAAAATTCTACCTGTCTTAGTTCAAAAGTTGACTTTTTTGCCGTAGGCCAACTTTCTAACGTCACGACTTAGAAAGGAGCAAAGGATAAGCACTAGTTTCTTTAGCAATGAGAGAACTTTTGAAGTTTAAGGGGCACATCTGATACCGTTGCTCTACCGCAAACCCAAGTGCAAAAAAAAAAAATTATAAACTCAGCTGGAATCGTCGCAGACATGGATAGAAACAATAGATGGCAGCACTTTCGGACCCGTGGGAAAAAGTCACTTTTTTGTCGCTGTAAATTTTTCTATGTATCACTCGAAGAAGATATTTTGGCTGTGGGGCCGGGTAACTGCCGCATATATTTGACACTTATAGATTTTAGTCCATCTTCAATTTGAAACTGGTGCCTGCCTGCTAGCGTGCTAGAACGGAGCTTTCCACTCGAAAGCAGAAACATGGTTTGATGAAACGAAAGGTTCGCTACACAACTTGAGATGGTCCTTTCCGACATAGGCTATACAACTCCACTTCACTTCGCAAACCGTAGGCTCAGGCTCGAGGACAAGCAAAAGCAATCCTTATTGGCCCCAGGCAAGAGTTCTACGGAGCTTTCCAAAATGTAATGTCATATTCGTCAATCCGGCCTAAGGTCCACACTTTCCGTAAAAACCGTACAGGTTAGACCCTTCCCAGTTACCAGGAATAAAATGACATCGGAGTCATAGGAAAAAAAAAAAAAAAAAAAAAAAAAACGAGGACAAAACCAAAGTGTTGCTCTCGCAACACAATTAGTACGCTTAAGTCGCAAGTAAATGGTTATTATAATGGAATGAAGTTGGTATACAATAAATAGATATATATGTATTAACACTAACAGATTGGTGACGAGTCAGAAAGAGGTAGTATGACAAGTATCGTAGACGGTATTTATAGACAAAGTTTATGTTATAGAAGGTGAGTTGAGCTAAGCATAGTTTAGTTAGGGCGTCGGCGAGATGGATCTAAAGCAATAATTTTATTTTAGTTATAGATTTCGAATTCCTGTACCAACAAGTATGCGGTGAACGGCTACATCAAAATTCTCCGAACGCGTCTATTTTTCGATTCCACTTTCTCTTGATGGTAGACATTCTTATGGGGGCGGATTCAGGGTAGAAATTTGCTCCTTATATGTACACAGTCTGAACGGCCGTTAGAAGCGTTATGCAGCACTAGCTGTCCATTATCCTGGTGACTTTGTTCGAACGGTATTTTGCCATTTCTGCCTTTTGATGGTGTGAAAAGTATTACAACGACTGTTTTTGTATGTGAAGATGCACTCTCAACCTGATGTTATGGCGAGGGATGTAGTAGACCGGACATAGATGGTAAACGTCTTTAGATACAGTCATTGGAGTCAGGACAGCCTAAGGCGTCTGGTGGCCTACTACACGTGCAGACATCACGGGTTCATTGTGGATTCCCCCGGTTGATTCACACTAAGGTTTGCGCACCGAAACACAATAGGTTATAAACCATCCATCATACACTAGGCCTTACACGCCAGCCCACTCTAAGGAGCTTCAAACAAGACTCATAACAATGACCTAAGATCCGTAAATAAACAAAAGGTTTAATTGTCAGGTATGAACTGTACTTACACGATAAACAATCTTTATTGTCAAAGGGTTGTTCCCGGTCCAGGCCCGTAAATGTAATGAAAGAAGATGACTCATCCCGGCGGATGGGTCATGAACCTAGAGTTAGTAAAATAATATAGAGTCAGGACAGTATACAAGATTAAAGATACTGAACGGAAAGGGACTAGCGCTGCCTAACGGCGGCACAAGTGAGCAATGCGGAGTGCAGATGGCACCACCGTAACATACCTCCCTCCTTATTGAGTCCATGACCCACTGAAAGAAGAAAGAGCATGCTTTCAACCTCCTCGTCATGGCCCAACTGAACGGCGGCCATTCCTCCGATCCTCAAAGAAGAGATACCTCAGCCCTTAATACCAGATTGCTCAGCATCGTTGCTGATTACCCCAATCGCGACCGGCTTTCCTATTTAAAATCGATAGGCTATAGTATCGCTAATTAGAACTTTTCTGAATGTGACTTGCGTTCTTGACCGAAGCCTTAGCTTGACCAAAAATTGTTGTACTTGAAACTAGCTAATCTTTTTTTAACTAAATGCCTATGCAGCTGGCAACTAAGAACAAAAAAAAATGCCCCCTAATGGTATGATTTGCACTTTCATTGCTGCAAATCGTACAATTTTCCCAGTGAGCGCGTCCTCGTCGCAAGGGGCGGACTAATTCCATTGGAAGTACAACTGAAAACTGACTTAGCTTCGTTTTTTTGTTGTACCAGGATTCCACTTGAGTTAGACTAAGATCACGGGAAGTCAAGCTAAATGTTTTGGAATCGTCTTAAATATAAAGGTCAAGCTAAGCTAAATATCAAAAGTCAAACTAAATTTTTTGGATTCGTCTTAAATGAAATGTTTCGGGGGTTTTTGGTACCGGGTTTTTTTTGTTGGGGGGTTTTTGGTACCGGGGGATTTTGTTCGGGGGGGGGGGGGGGGGGGTTGGTATCGGGGTTTTTTCGCCGGGGGGGGGGGGGGGTGGTATCGGGGTTTTTTCGCCGGGGGGGGGGGGTTTGGTAACGGGGTTTTCTTAGCCAGGGGGTTTTGGCGGGGGGGGGGGGGTTATCCGGGGGGGGGCTTATCCGGGGGGGGGGGGGTTGCCGGGGGGGGGGGGGTTAGCCGGAACCCGGACCCGGTAACCCCGTACAAGGCCCCACCCCTGTTTACGAACTCGACGAGGTTGCAAGAGATTACGACGTATCATATTCTTCTGCATCAACCAGTGAACAAGTTCGGGCAGTAGATAGGAGAATTCTGCAACGGACATTTAATACAAAGACATCGGGTATCAAAGAGGCTGTTGCGAGACTGCGGGCTTGGTCGGAATCGGAGTTAAATACGCAGCTGAAAGCATCGCAGGAGTTCAGTACCCGAACTTAACAATGGTTGACGACAGAAATCAAATTGACCGACCTAATGAAAGGGCGCGGGGTGCCAATGACTCTGGCGACGAAGATATGTTTGATACCCAAGCTAATGCCAGGGAAGTTTCGTCTAGTGGCGGAGGAGCAGGCAGTGGCGCAGAGTCTGGCGGATTCATGATGCCTGCACGGAGTCTTGGATACGCAAAATGTCACTTAACATTTGAAAATCATTCTTCCTGAGATTATATAATTATGGGACTAAGAATTCTACTATGACCGCCCTTGCTAATGAACCAGTTCAAAAAATAAGCACTACTTGGATGAGCTCTATGGCTACCAGTGACACCAGTAGCTATCTATCGTCTTATGAATTGGTACGATTAGCACTGGTTCCAAGTAGATTTTTAAGATTGGAGGAAGTTGTGACGATCATGGGAGTTTTCCAAACCGCATCGACATCTTCGGTAGGAACTAAATCCATGTTGGAGGTGATTATCGCATCATCCAATACTCTTGGAGGTATGATGTCACATGCCGAAATGACAGTACAGACTCAAGCCGCTACTCCTAATGTTGTGGAAAGCGTGAAGGCTGGCATAGGAATATTTATTGGTCGTCTTATGAAAATAATCGTGTCTTGTGGACATCTTGATTTCTGCAAGCTTGCATAAACATGTGATTATTCCTAACCCAAGTGACAATTTACTATTTTCTTGATGTGACTGGTCATCCTTATGGCACATGCCCTTCGGCCAAGTGCCGAAGTGCTAGAATATAATTTATTGGCCATGTCTTGTCTATTCAGCAGCAAGGTCGTCCGTCGGATCGCATTACCGAGTTTAGACGGCCTTCCTTTGCCTTTTGTTGTCTGGATTGGATCTGGCCACGGTAGGGGAGGGGGGTGAAGTGGGTACCGAAAATTTGCAGAGAGGTTATGGTCCGATTACAGTTAAACTTGATGACGGGAATAGGAGATGTCAGACATGCCACGTCTATGTATCCGAGTCGGACCCAGCCACAGATTTGGGAGTCCTGGAAATGTTGTGGCTCGCCTAGGGGTTAAACAAGTGGAGCGATTTTGATGAAACTTGGAATGTAGAAAGGTAACCCAAGATGACATATTTTAGGGCTCGAACTAGATCCGACCACGCTGGGGGAGGGGGGCTGGGAGAGCTAAACAAAAAAAAATTTGAAAGAAACTGAATAGGTGGTAAGAGAAAAAGCTTCAGATGGTCGACTTAGTTGTCCGAACAAGACACGGCCGCTGTAGGGAATGTTGAAGGGGGTGCTGTAAATCCTTTGGCAAGTCTAGGGACCAAACGAGTGGATCTAATGGGTTGAAACTGATTTTAGAAAAGTAACTTGCCCTGGATGACCCGAGGCGATGCCGGAAATGTTCAGACTTGATCGAAACTAGATATCATATTTTAGGTCCAAACCGCATCTTTCGATGGCGTGGGATTTTGTGATTTTCTCATCTACTTTTTCTACCATCTACTCGTATCAAGTGCCATATGTGCTCGTAGCTCTTTTTTATATTGTTTCTCTTTGTTTTTGAATATGCTGTTGTTTTACATTTATTTCGTGTTTTTTTGCCGGAATTTCTGCTACTGTATTGATAGAACTGTAGCTTCTTTGATAGCTAATAAAATAGTTCTTTACAGAACTATTTTGTCTCTGTCCAGTCATATCTTCCTTCTTACATTTCCGAAGATGCACCTGTCAGTCACTCGCCTACGCTAAATTGGCGACAATTGGTATTGTAGTCAATCATCAGAACAAACGTTAACATTACTAGAATTAAAAGAAATTTCCAACATTTTACACGGTCTTACGCTCACTTACAATATTAAACATCATTTGTACCATCGGTTAAGCTTTACCATCAATATGAGAGAGAATAAAAACGAAGAGAATAAATCCTAGCTTCTCCTTATAACTCCGTTGCAATCCCCCAATTTCTTTGGTTTGTCGACAAAATGTCCCAATTCGAAACATCCCCTGGCGAAACGTCCCCTCGACAAATCGTCCCCATGACAAAACGTCCCCATGACAAAACGTTCCCAATCAAAACGTCCCCTGGCGAAACGTCCCCATGGTAAAACGTCACCGGCTAAAGAATTTTGTTAGTCGGTAAGCTTCTCCGGGTTGTCGACAAAACGTCCCCATTCGAAACGTCCCGTGGCAAAACGTCCCCGTGACAAAACGTATAAATGACAAAACGTCACCGTGACAAAACGTCCCCGTGGCGAAACGTCCCCGGTGAAAAGGTCCCCTGGCGAAAAGCTCCCATGGCAAAACTTCCCCGGCTACAGAATTTGTGTCATCGCTGAGGGATAGCTAGGCCTATGAGACTACTGATTGCGTCATCAGTTCAGGCAAAACTTGTTTTTGGAATTTAACTTTTGAAAACCACCACGGGTTGACTACTTCAACAACAAACCAAAGCATTGCTCTCGGCTATAGCCATTTCTTAGAGAAAGCGCAAAGATTTAGTAGTTTGTCAGTTATCGTTTTATCGTTTCTTTAATTGGTTTGTTTTGTATGTTAGTTTACGCTGCGATATAACTCATTGATCGCGCTTTTGTTTGATATTTAGTTTGGGGACATTTATTATTAAAAGATTTTATTAAACTATCAAACCGTCTAACCTAGGTTTACTTGTCTCTCTACCTAACTAATAGATAACTAATCGTTCCATCCGCTTTTCTGAATGGCCTAATGGTGCTCCTCAGATTGTGCCTGTTGCTTCAAACGGCTTAGAACTGATCAGTTACGAGTTAATCGCAAGACATATTACACTACATATTTCAACTGAAAACAATACATTTACGAAGCCACCGGTTTTCTGTCCGATCTATCATGCTAAGAAGGAATGTTCCCGAAACTGTAATGCACACTCTAAAGTTGTTTCACTTCGATCATGCACCTGAAGATCGAAGCGAACTTAAGAATCTATGCTTTGGGGAGGTTTCGCCACGGGGACATTTCGCCACGGACACGTTTTGAGACGGGGTCATTTTGTCATGGGGACGTTTTGTCATGGGGAAGTTTTGTCATTGGGACGTTTTGTCATGGGGTCGTTTCGTCAGGGGACGTTTTGTCATGAGTTTCTTCTATAAGCCATATCTTTACCTAGCTCCCTTCTGGCAAATATTCTCAGCTGGTGAAAACAATAAACTCCGTTCCAGTTTTTTCAAATTCTCCAAATACTTACTTCGGCTCCCCCCTTGGACAAGAAATACCCAAATGATGAAAATATATAATATAAGAGACCCTGAGCTTGCTATCTCTAACCTGATTAGCAAGTGCAACTCAGAAAACAAGTCCCAACCTCAGTTTTTAGTAGGTCAGAGAGTCTCAGTTTGTAATTGTCTAGTTTCTTATGTGTTTCCTATGAAAGTCTTACGTTTTGCTTTTCTTTTGTTTTTCTGTTCGTTTTTGTATTCCGTCCTTTTTCTGTTTGAAATAACTGGTGATCAATAAAAAAAAAGAAAAAAGATTCATACAAGAGATTTGCTGAAATAAAATGTGAGTAACTGAAAGAGCAAATAGAGCAATTAAAAAAATGCAACGGAAAATTAGTGGTTGATAGGATCCTAAGAATTGAATTTGGTAATGACGAAGAGAAACAAAACCTATCGGCGCCATTCATCTTAGCGAACTTCAGCTCCGACGCGTCGAAAGTGAGAGTACACGTGTAACGGGGCTAAAGCCACAATCAGCTTAGCTCTCGAGATAACGCACCAAGCGGCATATACCGACCTGCCCTCGTGACAGGCCAAACAATGGCAAAAGCTGGGACTTAAGAGGATATCCCCTTCTTCAAACTGGTCTTGCAGCTACATCCCTGTATATCCACATGAATGTTAGTATAGCGAGCTTGTCCACTGCTTGAAAGTGGCAGATGTCATTGCGGTACAGACTGAGAAAATAGAGTTGGAACAATAAAACCTATTTTGAAAATGAGACCTGAACTTAAGAAGGCAAAACATAATGCAAAATTTTAGCTACAAATTCGGATTGCATGTGAACTCCCAGCTAATGGAACAGTCTTTAGTCTCAAAGTGAAAATCAAGCATGAATAAAATTCCTCGCTTCAAACTACACGTTTGAATGGTTTGGATGTCCCTACCCACAAAAAAGGATGGCAACAGGTTCATCAGACAGATAAAGGTTCAGCTGCGTTCCTCCCTCTACACCAGTGGTTCGCAACCTTTTCCGTACCGCGTATCCCTAAGTAAGGTTCGAAAAAATTGCGTACCACCTTTTCCAGAACGTGGAAAAAGACGATAGTTATTGTCATGAGTGATAAGGCATACATGTGTAAAATATCTACAAAATTAATGAGGCAATCACTAGAGGCTGCTTCTTAGGAACAATTTTGTCAAATCTCCGCTCGACGTCATAAGCAGAATGTTTTTTTACAGGCAGCCTGTTTCTGTGTTTGGTTTATTCTCCGTGCTTTTAGAGCTGCATCGCAAACTTTTTCGTAAGCTTAATTTGCAACCCATATGACAATATCACTTGCAATGTCTTCGATTCTTCTTGAAACAATATTTTTTGACACAAAAACAGATTTTACGGCAGTAGGCTAGCTGTTTTTGAATCAACATTATTTCACTGACTTTCAATAGGGCTTGTAATCAGAGGCGTCTCGCACGGTTGACAACACCTATCCCACCAAAAAGGTCGGCCAGACGATTAAAAAGAAAAGAGTTTGCGCGAAGCTCCGCGATTTTTCGTAAAAGCGGTTCCTTAAAACAAAACAAAACAACAGTCGGTAAAAATGACGTGTAGGCCAGTAAAAATACCTTGCCCCTTAAGATACATTTCGACTAGTGATGTCTTTGTTGGTAATATTTGGCTTTCGTCAATCAAAAATGATTGAGACGGGATATTGAAGCTATAGACTAAATTAATTTTGGCGTAACACCGGTTGGGACCCACTGCTCTACACTGACTATCGCTGACTGGACCAGCCAATACAGCAGTCCTTTCGGCAGATGCAAAATTCAGAATCAACAGCACTATGAAAATTTACTTATCAAATACTTGCCAAGGATCATTTTTCAACTTACTGTTCTTCCTTTGACCTGTCTTCCATCGAAATGGCTTTCCGAAAATTAAGAAAAACTGATTCTACAGATTCTGATGGCCTGAATGCGGATTATATCAGGATTGACTGTCCAACCTTAACACAAAATCTTCAGCTTCTTTTTCAAATTTGGTATACCAGGGATCGGTTCCAAATAATTTGTTGATGGGTACTCTAACATCAGTGATGAAGCGCAGGAAAGACTTCGAGCTTTGCAATAGCTATAGGTCCTGTTTCCTGTACATTTAGCAAAATCTTTGAATCCGTTCTACATCCAGAATTACCTGAAAAATGTCGTTTCGGCCCAATGCAATTTGGATTCCGTTCTGGCGCTAGTTGTGCACACGCTAATAATCATACACTGACGCAAATGATGAAACAGGCTACCCTGACAAGTTTGCTATTCATACTTGTTCTATAGATATAGCTGGTGATTTTGACAACATCACCCATTTTCAGGCCTTGTATTCTCTTATAACTTCTGGTGTTACTCTTTCTGTTGTCAATCTCTTGAAATTTTGGTACGGTCATTTGTCAGTAAGGATCAAATGGCAAGGTCACTTATCAGAGATTATTCCTGTTCGAACTGACGTTCACCAAGGTGGTGAACATCTCCCTACATTTTCAAATAGTTGCATCTTGTCTGATTCCAGTATTTAAACTTAGTTCCTGCGAGAGTAGCCTACTACCTAACTTTCAAATCTTTGTCCATATAAAACAGGAGTCTAATAATGTCTACGCTAACAAGCTGTCTTATACAAGTCATACATTCCTTGCAAATTTATAAGTGAACCGAACGCTCTACTGACGTCATCTGCTCCAATTACCAGCATGCTATCTGAAGATTCCGAATATTTCAAAAGATTACAAAGAGGACGAAGGGCATGGAAGCAACCAAGACCGGGCTGGAAACCAAATTGGATAGGTTGCATACAGCCCTTGTCCCTCAAATGATTAATTAAAAGCATCTCAAATATTTAAGAAAGATCGCCAGAGACGGTTATCCGCCGGTACGAAGAACATGTAGCGGTTTACCTCTCTTCAACACTGGAGTAATGACCCCGACGCATAGAGAATCCGCAACAATCATTACCGTAAATATCATCTGGGATAATAAAGCAATTTGGGAAAACAGTAGTTCGCTACGGAATACACGCACACCATCTGCACCTCATGAATCTTTCTTTTTTGATTTTACTACTGCGGTCGCAAAAAGTTTGCGGTCGTCGAAATTACAGTGTTTCTTAATTTGGGATTCTCATTTAAGACTATCAATTTTATCTACGAAATGACTAGTGACTGGGTAATTTTTAGGCTTAATCTCTTCTTCGTGGCGATTCATCCTCTTTTAATCGGGATTTATGTCTGGCTTACTGAAGGAAGCCTTTTCCGGACGAGACTTCCACGTGGAATTTAGGTCTTCAATAACCTTCTTTGTAGTTTCGGTCCACACGTTTGCAATTTGACTTTGGAGCTCATTTCGAATCTTAATTCTTAAAAGCAGTCTTAAAGAGTTAACCATATTATACTTAGGCCTTTCTCAGTCTTCCCACAAATTGAACCAGAACTTAGCTTGAGCATTCGTCGTACCGAGTGTGGGATTAGATGACCACCCCATCGTTGAGTTCTTTTCTGATTCGTACAATTGGGATTGCACATTTGTCGGCCCACCTTATGTTACGAACAATTTATTCGCACTACATGTCTGGTTGAAGCCTAGTAAGCCCTAGACTGGAGTAGGTGAAACGATATTTAAATTTTCTGAAGTACATAGTCGAACTCCCTTTGAAATTGTGGTACGCCCACTTTTTCCAACATCTTACGACGGAACCATTTTTGGGTTGATTCTTCAATTACTTTCCGAGCCACAGGGATTACAGTCACTAGAATTACATGATCACGAGAGGACTCATCTTCTAGTACATTCACACTGATTGATCTATTTCCAGGGAAGAGTGCATGGTCCAGACCTGAGGTAGTGTTCAAAACTAGGGATAAGATAACACACAGAATAAGTAAGAGAGGTCCTTTAAAACGTCTATTTGCTACGCTTGGCGATTTTATGACTCAGTTAAACGGCTGACAACATTGGTTGATGTATGTAAGTTGCATTCTGAAGAATGGCCTTTAAATGTAATGTAGGCAGAAAAAGGACAGTAAAAAATTCGAGTCAGAATGGTTTCTTCCATGCCGTAGGAGGTTTAATTGTTAGGAGAAAGCAGAATTTGACTTGTTAATGAATAGAAACGAAGGAAAACTGTCAAAGATGACGGCTGATCGACTAATAAAACTTAACATAATATATATATATTATGTTAAGTTTAAACATTATTAGCATCTATTTTTGCCTTCAAATCAAACGTCTGTAGGAATTAAGAATTCACTTTGACTTCTCTCAAATATTCTTGCTTTTGCTGGATTTTGAAATAATTCCCTGTCCGTTGATAAAAAATCAGCTATGGTATTTTTATTTCTATTTCGAAACTTCTACTTCAGAAAAATCTTTTGACTTCTAAAAAATGTCCGCTCTTATTGGTTTTCGCTTTCACTGCTTCTCCGTCAAGAAAAGACACAAGAATGGATACATTATGTCTTTCTTCTGTCATACTGAATCTCTAATAGACTAAAGAATTTCTTCGAACCTGTTTTCTGGCAAGAAAAAATTGTTAAAAAATTGATTCACAAGGTCTCTTTACCGCAGTACTGAGTCTTTACTTGACGTGAATGAATCTTCGAGCTCTTATACTGCTCTCATTCCGAGTTCTTTATCTCTTCGAAAATGATCATAAAATGCTCTTTATTTTCCAAAATATTTCCTTACGGTCGGCAAGAGAAAATACCATCTACTACCGTGACTTTACCTAGATATTTACATCGTTCTCCAAGTGGCATCGGGAATGAAATCACCCATATATTGTCATTCGCTTTAGACATGCCTTCAAACAAATCTCAACCCCAAGCCTCTTTTGCCTTTGCTCTTAGCTCCAAGGGCTGTGCCGAGGTCCGACGTTTTCTTCACCCTTTTTTTTTTTTTTACCGAATACGCTATAGACCCTATGATAAGATTCTGAGCCTTCCCTACATTCTGGAAGGACGACAATCTAGCCAGAGCTGACTTTACCTGATATTCTTCTTATCGTGGATCCCTGGTTTTCACGGATGCGATTTAGCCAAAATTCTGCGTCATGCGGCGTACGAAACAAATCGTGCGACGAGCAACGCAGAACTTTGCGTTTTATCACAGTGTTGGTTGTGTTGAAAAATATGATCCGAGATAACACATCCGATTTTTTTAAGAAAAGAAAAGAAAAAACAAATATTAGCTAATTTTCAAGACTAAAAACTGATCAACCTTCTTCTAATTGTATTTCTAGTTTTGTTTTGAACAAGATGACTTCAGGTTTTGACTGAAAATGTCCTATTGGTTGCTGATAGTGGGTGGTATCAAGAAGGGTAATTTCTCCGCATCTTCAGAGGTCGTTTCCCCGAGGGCTCCTTTGTCCTTTTGCAGGATAATCTCGGCAAAAAAAAAATCGTTTTTCTTTTGTGTTTGTGTGATGACAGGAAGGCTCATGCGATTCTGTCGCAAGTGGGAACATCAGAGAAAAAATCTTGTTACATACGACGCAGCAGTGTGAACCAAATTACAACCATTTTGGATAAATAGCTTGAAGATTGAAGAAAAGATTGAGATTAGTTCAACGATGAACAAACCTTACAAAGTATGACTTCTGAGAATCTCACAGTGAGTCATGTCGTCTGGGGGCTTTTTGCTTACATGGTTGTTGAGCTCAAAGAATGATGCCATCTACACGAACATTTATTTCTTTGGGCAAGAAGTAAATGGAACATTCAATTTTGTTTTTACGGTGAAATGTCGCTTGAACGGATGTCGAGCTCGACAGAAGGCTCTGCTTCAACTTTCCTTTCTAAAAAATCAGACGAAGTTTGCTATGAGAATCGGAGTTCTTTATCTCTTCAAAAATTATCAAAAAATGCTCTACATTTTCCAACATGTGGTTGGCAAGAGGAAATACCATCTAGGCCCTGATATTCTTGTTTAAAACCTTCTCCAAGTGGCAGGAAATGATCACACCGAGCGCTCCTTTAGCTACGATCCATGAGTCCCCCAGACCACTTGACATGGTCGGTATCGATAATGATTCTCATTGACCATTTCACGAGGTGCATCGCTCTTACGGCCATTCAAGACAAAACTACGAGGGATGTCGCGAGAACAATCACGGAACATTTTGTCCTAGTTGATGGGGCATGTGGAGGCCTGATCAGTGATCAGGGTACACAAATTATATATTCTCAAGGGCACCCTTGAATGTTTGATTATTTTTTTGAAATTTGGTGCCCCTCCCCCCCCCCCCCTAATGTTGCCAAATCTGGTCTGGTCCTCAAAATAAATCATCTATAGGGCACATGAGACTTATACATTCTGAGTTTCAGTAAAATGGCTCCACTCATTTGACACCGATGGGATCCTATTCGTACACATAAATAGAGCATCTAGGGTCTCTTTACTCACCATGTTCCATTTCAATCAGATCACCTGTTCGCAACTTGCACCTACAACGAAGTTTCTGGATACCCAATCCCGCCACCCCTCATTGAGGGCTGAGTGCGAATATCACGGCCGAATCCGGTTCAGAACATGAATGTATCATCCTGGGCATCATTCTACTACCACTCATCAAGTTTCGCAAGAATCTGAGCATTCTGCGACGTTTCCATTACCCTATCCAACTCCCACCCCGCCAACTAAACCAAATGCGGACAGGACACCAAAACGGTTCATCTTATAGATATGAGTCTTATAACTCCGAAATACAACCCCCTCACACTACCCCACAGTGGCCGAAGTATTTTCGTACACATAGTGGAGCATTTAGGGCATCTCTTATTACCACTCACCAAGTTTCACTTCAATAGAATTACCTGTTCTCAATTTTCGCTTTCCACAAGGTTCCATTTTTCCCGTCCTCCCCCCCCCTCCCTGCCCTTGCCGATGGTTGAATATTCGTTATCATTCCCAACCAAGCTGTGAATACTTACGCTATCTAGGCAAGCAGTAAGTTCAGTTTATTACTGGTAGATGAAGTATGTCTCTAATTGTCTGTTAAAGGGAAGAAAACGGTCCATCATAGTAATCATCACTTGAAAACTTCCGATAGCTATGGCAACTTAACATTTTGTTGACCAAGGAGACCTTGTTTAGATAGTTGCTGAGTCTACATTTGAGAGAAAGAGAAGAGTTTGTCTGAGCCCTAGGCTACCTGGGACATTCCTACCCATCGTTTGTTCATTGGCTTTGAGAGTGGACCCTAAGGTCAGGCCCGACGGTCTTCAGACTTCTACGCTATCAACCAGGTCCCAGTGACCCTATTCAAGACCTAGCCTTATCAACCATCCTCGAAACCATCTCACCAGTGACAGCTTTTGACGAACCCAGTCTCCAAGAACAACAGGCCGTTGCAGAGTTTTTGTTGAAAACTATAATCCTGTATGCACTGTCTGATCCTAACCATCCAGACAGGCAATTTTAGTTGGTTCTTGGTTTTGTGGAACTAGCTAGCGGAGACGTCTGCATTTTTTAAGCGATAGGCTATATCTGCTCACCCTGCCCTGATCCGACCCCTAGTTGTGTTTTGGATTGTGATAGACTTTTCAACTACCACACAGTGAGTGTTTGTGTGTAGTACCCCAACGGTCAACTCTTTCTCTGATTTACACAGTATTTCTGCGGAAATTACTCAAAATTTTTGCACTATTCGCGGTTTTCCGAATTTTGCATAGTGTGTAGATTGTCCCCCTCGTAACACTTGACATTTCATATTGATTACAGTATTTTAGCACAATCCTTCGTTTTCTAGATTTTTTGCTAGTTGTGTGGTGTTACCCCTTCGGAAAGTTGGAAAATTTTAAATTTTTCGAGTGCACTGCTGTTTAACTCTTTTGCTTGTAGTAAAATGCTTGCCGAAGTTGTTTGTCCATGAATTATTGCTGTTGAAATACCCATTGGAATTTTACCAAAATTTTTGGGAATTTTTCGTCGTTGTTTACGAGATTTACATAAACTAAAATGCCAAATTTTTGTCGTTGCTGTTTGTCCAATTGCAATTTATCTATTGTTTGGGAATTATTTTTGGTTTGTTGGACCAAAAGACAACAGCTTTCTCGTTGTCTGTTGCTATTTTTGATCGGGTGGAATTTTGACTCCCAAGTTGTGGAGGATTTTTGTTCTTTTTACGGGATTTGCGTAAATTCGAATTTTGACAATTTTTCTGTTGGTTGTGTGCTTTTCATTTTGAGTTTATCCTAACATTCGTATCTTCCATTTATTTTAGTAATTCTTTGCAAACAAAATCCCCTTTGAAATTTTTGTGTTGGAAAATAGGTCATCACCACGAATAACAAGTTCCCAGTCCTACAAGGATCAAAACCAATTATCTGGTAGCTTGCGTCATTCAGAAGCTAGCAAGCTAGGCCAGAATCTTTCTGGATCAGTTGGTTGTGCTATTATCCCAATCAGGAGGTCACACCCAAATACGAGGTCACCTCTTACTACAGATGTTACCCCTTTTGGTCGGTCACCTCTTTCTACAGATGTTACCCCTTCTGGTCGAGCACCTCTTACTAAGGAGCTTACCCCTTTTGGCCAATTACCTGCTGATTGTTCTGATTTGGGCTTTTGTATTTCAACAGTCCATAGGCGACCGCTCGAAGTGAGGCCTGGCTCACATGAGTTTGAGCATTTCCAGACTCCCTTCAGAAGATCGGTTGAATCTTCCCCGGCGAATTTCCATTCCAGACGTCAGGAAGATGACATGACCAGGACGTTACTTGGTAATGACGCCTTTAGGCCCATCAATCGTTTGCAAAGGACGCCAGTTTCTGGCATACCGACAGTAGTATCAGCAAAAGCTCTAGCTTCTACTTCTACAACAACTACTGTAGTAACTACATTTGCTCCACTCGGGAGACATGATGGTTCAAGGGGCCTGTTTCGGCGCCAACCAATGTAACTTCGGTTCAGAGTAACCAGTGTTTTCGCGACTTTCGGTTCTGATGAACCGGTGTTTTTGCGTCGACCAGAATTTGGTTCGAAGATCGGTTCCGATCTTCGGTCAGGAAATTTTGGAACGGGATTCTTGGTTCTGATTCAGCTTCACCGTCATCAACTAGAAAATTAAAACAAAGGCGGAACAGCAAATAGAAAAATGTTCTAAAGTTAAAAATAAGAACTTACATAGTCCAAAATATAAATTGAAGATTTTATTGATTCTTAATTTGAATTTTATATTTAATTTTAATTTTTAATTTTAATTTTTAAATTTTAATTTTTAAATTTATTTTTATTTTAAATTTTTAGTTTCAGTTTTAATTTTAATTTTGATTTACAATTTTCAGTTTTTAATTTGAAATAATAATAAAAAATAATAGTAAAAAAAAAATTAAAAGTAAAACTGGAAATTGTAATTAAAAATAAAAAGTAAAACTAAAAATAAAAAATAAAAATTAAACTTAAAAATTAAAAGTAGCCTAAATATTCCTTCAGCCCAAGCTGACTGCGAGTCTGATCGTAATTATCGTTTTTCCAACTTGAGTGGCTTTGTCCCTGAACAGGACCCTTGCCAAGAAGGGCCGAAATATAGCTCTGATAAAATTCAGCTGACGTATCCGTTTCCCACTGTCAAATATGATTGCACTCAGCTTGAGCTGAAGGAATTTTTAATTTAAATTTTTAATTTTTAGTCTTAATTTTAATTTTTAATTACAATTTCCAGTTTTTAATTTTTCAGTTCTACCTTTAATTTTTTCTTTTGCTATTATTACTATGATTTTGTATTATCGTGACAGATACAGCCTAACACAAAACCCAGTCAGCTGCTGATATAGATCCAGTTGCAGCTACAAATTCTTCCTCTATCTTTATTATCAAATATCTTTCTTCATCAAGTCATCGTCTTCAAATCTGAAACGTGTTTTCGCGTAATTTCCAATGTTTTGGGAGAACCGATTTTTGGTTACGATAAAAAACTGTTTTCGCGACAACCGGTTACTGGTTTCCGCTGAACATCGGTTGGCACCGAAACACACCCAAGGTCTTAACTTCGAGCTACAACAACGAAAGCACCTAGCAGACCTGAAAAGGTTCGAGTCCGATTTAGTGGATGACTGGCCTGATAGAAATCATAACCAGAATTTCCCTCCACAGCCTACTCATCAGGAGAGTTTTAGGCAGCACGAGTTTTAGTAGAAGTATTCACAACAGCAGAACCAAAAGCAACAGATGGGGCAACAATTTTTCCAGCAGCAACAGTATTTTCAACACCCTGCCGGAAATGTGGCTTTCGAAACAGATGACTGGGATTAACAGAAAAATCTGTATGTTCTAAAAGGAAGGGCACAAGATCAGAAGTATCTGTCCCTAGGGAAAGAAGGCGCAACCACAGGAAATCTGAGAAGCAGAGTAGGTCACAGGAATGATTGCTTCATGTAGACCTCATCCCAGGCCCCTCAAGGTCGCAAAATCCAGCAGCAGATGTGCCTTTTCAGCCAATTTTTCCGCCAGGGCGTGAGCTGAAATTTTCGAACAGCAAAGCAAGTTACAGCAATAAGAAACAAAAAGAGCAACACACACCAAACGAGCGTACAGCCACACACAACTCTTCAAGGCGTCCTGCCCCAAATGGTCCCGGTCAGCGAAATATTCCAGGTTTTGACAGCCAAAATATGGAAGCTAGTCAGGAGTAGAGGTTACCTCAGGCAGGCAGCGGTTTTCCTCCCCAGCCTCTCCCACACCCTAATCCTCCTCCTAGCTCTTCCCCAAGTCTAACTTCGAGTGGTAGTAGTAGGATTTCTCATTTCAGAGGCAGCAGATTCATCAGATCTTCATTGACATCGTCACGACAGTAAAAGAAGTCCACAGACATCGGAGGCAGAATTCCTCTTGTCATTGGTTGATAGAATGCTTCGAGCACAGGCACAGTGTCAAGCTGAAAATCAGAGAATTCTGATTGAAGCCATGACGAAGAGCCAACAGGCAGCAATACAAGCTGCTTCGTTTCGATCAACCCAAATGGTGAGAATGACAGAGCAAGATGTGGATCTGTATCTGTTTAACTTTGTGCAGAATGCAACACTAATGGATTGGCCCAAGGAAAAATGGGTGGCAAAGCTTTAGCACTTTCTGAACAACAGGGCCCAAGCTGCATACGCCACTCTGCCTTTAAGAGACCTGAAGGATTTTAAAAAGCTCTAAGCAGCTATCGTTGAACGTTGCCAGCTGAACATAGAGTACTACAGGAAACGCTTTCGTACTGAAAGAAAGGCGCATTCGGAGTCCTACAAGGAGTTTAGCTATCCAATAACCGGTCGTGGCTTAAGATGGCTGGAAGCCAAATATTACGACCTGATCGAAAGCCCAGAAGAGAGGGCCGCACTTCTCGAAAAAGTGATTGAGAAAATACTGCTGGAGTAGTTCACTGAAACCACTCATCCTGATCTTAAAATTCATCTCAGAGAGAAGGATACAGAGTCGATGAGAAAAGCTGCAAAGGAAGCCGACAAGTACGTGGAGTGTAGGAAAGATGTAGGCAGCCGACACCAGGAAAGAAGGTCAGGGGATGACCAACCAGCTTCACCAATTAAGCATCCAGCTACGCCAAGGAAGCATACAGCTTCGCCAAGGAAGCCTCCAGCTTCGCCAAGGAAGCATCCAGCTTCACCAGGGAAGCAGGGCTATGTCAGCTACAGAGAAAATCAAGTTAGGTATCAGCAGCCTACAAGAGCTTGCTACCACTGTAACGATCCTTACCACTATGCCTAACATTGCCAAAAGGTATATGTATTTTGTTGTTGTTTTTATGTGTTGTATGTGTAATGGCTCTAGAAGCCGTAGTCGAAGTTAAATAAATAAATAAATAAATAAATAATAGGAAGAGTACGTCACAGAGACAACCCTATGATGATAGGTCAGGAAGTGGAGTGTCACATAGACCCACCTCTAATGACCGGTCAATGGTTGGTCAAGGAGCAAGAAAGGGAAAATCTAACACGAAGAGGTCAGCACTTGTAAGGGACCCCAAGAAAAATTTGCGTGCCTTTGCCAAGTCCCATAAAGTTCGCGGAAAAATTAATGGGAAAAGCGTTGAAATAGTCCTTGGCGCAGCAAGTGACTTGACGTTCGTTCGAGCTGATCTCGTCCAGCAATCATCAGAAACTGTAACACAACGTAAGCCCTGTGCTACCATGGCGATCATCATCAGTTCCCTTCAGCGTGGGTAAAACAGGAAATTGCTCGAAGGGATGGCACAACACGCACTAGGGGTCTAAGAGCTGGAGTACTCGCGAACCTAGCTACAGACGTCCTAGTTGGAAGTTACTTCAGTGGTCTGGGAATTCTCATTGCGATGAACGCCACTTCCATTGGTCAGCAAACTAATGCTGCAAATTGGCCCAAAGCAGCTTCACTGGGGAAGAAATGGCCGTCACCACAAAGAATTGTGCCTTTGGCAAAGGACACGACTACTTCGTCGTCAACGATCATGCGTCTAGACGACCTGCAACAAGAGTAAAGAGAGCGAGGGAACCACCAGCTTTAAAGGATTATCACTCCTCCCTTCATGTCATAATGCTTTCTTTTTCCCTAATCTTTCTTGTTCTCAGGAGATGTTGCAGAATTTCTTAAGTTTGGCCCAAGGCAGAGCAGTTTCTTCAGCTTCAAGCGATGGACGCTACTCAGGATCCCCTGGCATTTGACATGACTTTCTACGACGAGGGTAAGGAAGCCCGGAAAGTCAGTGGTGGGAAACTGCTCGAAGGAATAGCAAGGGGGGGGGGGGATTTGCTGGAATTTCAACATCCGCTCATTCCGATCCCCTGCAGGCGGGAAATCCAGAATCCGGCGTCAGTGCAATGCAATACTCTGTAAATCCTGCATAGCCTGTTAATTATTCCTTCTGAATTGACCGTGTGGGAAAGCCCCTATGCGCTCAGCTTCAGGGAACTACGTCTTTAGGAGGGGGGAAGCCCTCATCCCATTTATTCATCCCATCCAACAGCTAGAACGGAGCCGCTCATCAAATCGTGAAATGGGGACGACGACGGAACCAGATGTCACCAGCACTTTAGTCTGTGGATCAGACTCCACCTGGAACTTTGACGTGGTAACCACAAAGAAGTATCAGCCCCTGAGCCCGTACTGCACTGTGAATGGCTGACTCTGATTTTCGTTTTTTATTCTGCGTTTGCTTCCCAGAGTGATCCTTTAAGTCTTGTTAAAGGAGGAAGAATGCTTATTGTGTGTTTGTGACTGGAATGTTACTAGAGCTTGGTTTAATGCTGATTGAGCTTAACCAGCTTTGATTCCTGCTCTACATGATTTGATCCAGCATTCATTTCTTGAAAAATTGTCATGAGAAATTGGGATTAATAATTTTTTTAACCAAACCATTTAATGAAAACTTATTCATTCAGGTCTTAGCCATTCATCCAGCTAGACGGCCTATCGAGCAAACGATGAGGCACAGTCCAAGCCCCAGTGGAGCCCAAATGGCCACCGTCCAAAGAAGCACGTCTTCAGCTCGGTCGGGTGACGTCCCATAAGTCCATGCCAAGGACCAGAATGTCATGGTCTACGTGGTCACCCATGACTAGTCGCCTTTTGCGAAGTTGTCGTCGTCCGCGAAGACTCCGCCGATGTCTTCACCGCCAGAAGGGACCCGACGTCGCTGTCAACGTCCCCGCCATTGCAGCTGTTGAAGACTGTGCCTCCGCTGCCGGGACCGAGTTAGTTTCGAAACATATGAGTTTCAGGCCTCAGTGACCACATGTCCTGAGATCCTGAACCTCTACGGGCAAAGTGTAAATACGGTCTTTCTCGTTTTGGATGCCATTTAAAGGCTGTGAGCCCATGTGATTAAATTTATGATCTCCATTGATCAATTGAAATTTGGCAAATAGAGAAAAACTTAAAGTCAGTGAACGTTTTCGGACTTTATTCAACCAAAGGGAAACACAACAAAAAATTTAACCTTCCGAGGACTCCAGTGAAGAATTCTCCTTTATTATTCCAGTGTTGGCTCGGTGCTTTTGATCTTGAATGGAAGTGCCCTTAAAAAAGATGGTTCATCTATGTATAAAACTTTTGTAAACCGTTTTGTGATTGTTTACCCCATGGTTGGGAATTGAGGGGGGGGGGGGGGTAGTGTTGTGGCTACAAGCCCACATTATATTTCTTTTTCATTCCCAACCAAGGTGTGAACACATACGCCATCTAGGCAAGCAGTAAGTTCAGGTATTTGCTGGTAGATGACGTACGTCTCTAATTGTCCGTTACCTGGAAAAAACGGTCCATCTTCATAATCATCACTTGATAACTTCCAGTAGCTATGGCAACTTGACATCTTGTGGACCAAGGAGAACTTGTGTACATAGTAGCTGAGTATACATTAATTTGCTTGAGAGAGAAAGAGAAGAGTGCGTCTGAGCCGTAGGCTACCTAGGACATCCCTATCCCTTCGTTAGTTGATTGGTTTTGAGAGTGGAACCTAAGGTCAAGCCCACCGGTCTTCAGATTTCTACGCTATCAACCAGGTCCCAGTGACCCTATTCAAGACCTAGCCTTATCAACCACCCTCAAAACCACATCAAATACGAGACAGGAAAATTTCCTAGAGCGTTTCATTTGGGGTCTTATATAAGACGTTTGGGTCTTATATGCCTACCAACGGAAGGAAAGAAATTGCAGTTTGTCCGAAGGGCAAGTATTATAAAAAGGGGCTATCCGTGGGGCAACTATAGAATTTCCAGAGGAAGGTTTTATTATGCAAGCTGAGAAATATAAATACAGCAATAAATGTGCCAAGCGTGACCTGGACGATCCGTTATTGCACTGGTCTTCTCATTTTCACGAACATCTAAATATACAAAACAGAATATAATAGTGTTTATTCAGCCAAGAGTGGGGCCATACACAGAGTTTTTTACACACCCCAAACAATTGTAATAATACTTTGGAAACATAATGAAACTAAAATACAGAAAATAAACTACCTCCTGTTTAGATTTCCCGTTACGTAATCTCCCACCATTGTTATTGCTTTTTAGTTAGTCGATATCAATATACCAGAGAAGAGCACGCCGCAACCAAACTGATCCGGTAAAGTGAAGTCCTGGCAGTGCCCTAGGAGATGGGCAACAATCTGCTCTCCAGTCAAACAAAGCGGACATGGGTAGTTATCCCTGATTAAACCAACCCTGTTTCCCTTCCTTTATGCTGGCAAACCTAACTTAAAATAAAATTAAAAACTAGATATGCATTTTAAGTCACTTATGACTTACATTGTGCGTGGTGTTGATTTGTCTTTGATTGGTTATGCGGACAATGTGCTTAACCTGAGCCGTTTGTTGCGAGGGCTAGAAGATAATTTGATCCAACTACAACAAGAATATGCTCACATTGGACTTTGGAAAAATTTGAAGTACTACCGTTTAACTCGAAAGCCGATACTGGTGGAAGCATCACACTTGGTACATCTATTGTTGAGCTCGCGGATAGTATTTTGTATTTGGGCCTTCCTAATGAATGAATGAAGGATTTATGACGCACTGCCCAATGGCGTAAGTGCAGTAGAAAAGGAAAAAGAAATATAAAATAATCACAAAACGCTCAAAAATATTTTCCATAAAGTTTCACTAATTTAGAATAACATTGATGGGATCGTGGACAGGTAAGTTTCCAATCGGAGAACACAAATTCGAGGAGAGGGCTTCAAGCGTCAACAATGGTTCGGAAATCAACAAACAGCGCATCAGGTAGCGGTTCCGCGTGCACCGTGGTAGGTAGAGAAGAAATCTCAGATATTTGAAGTACGTCGAGCGTATGCACCGAAGGTCCTTTCTTCTGAATATTGAATGCAATCCAGCAAGGAAGTTAACATACGGTGCGCAAAAGGCAGTATATAACTTCCCAAGCCCAGGTCTGCTATACCTGGAACGGTTCGACACAATTTTGCAGTAACCAAATCTGATTCCTTTAGCGGCTGATTTGAGTGTTTCCTCGCAAATCTTTCGCATAGTTTGCCCAATTGTAATCCCTAGCCATCGAATTTTTTCCTCAGCTACAAGAACATTGCCTCCAACATTCAGAGACGGTTTCCCAGGAGTAGCAGGAGCGTTGAAACAAATGTACTGATATTTACTAGCGTTGACTGATAGGCCAATCACGCCAAGGGATTGGATCGGCTGATAAGGAGGACGGTCAATAATTGGACGCGGCGGTTTCTACTTTCTCACTTCCAGAGGAGGGCTTCGTTTACGTATAGCCGGATAGTTGCAAATAAGCGGGAATTTCACCGTCATCTGTTTGCCCTTTTGTACAATGTTATAGTTTTGCCCCATTATTTGTACCTTAGCTCATTTTGGCGTATTTTTACGGCTACAGATAGGCTGAAATTGCGCTCAGTCTACTACAAATATGCAAATTTTCTGTTGCGTTTGCCACCACGGACAAGTAACAAATATCTTTCGCGTCGGCCCGGCGCTACGAATCCAGAAGAAGTAATCGTAGCGCAGATTGCTCGTTATAATTTGTCAGTTGAGTCCCACCCCCTAGGCTATGATTCTGCAACAGTATTTGTATATGTTGTTGGTTGCTGTGATCGTTCTTATTGTTGTTGTCAGAGGAAGTAATGCTTTCCGTTTCTTCTTTTTTGCTTTGTCTTTTGTTGTGCTCCGTCTGTTCTTTTAATTGATGGGTAATGCATGCATTCAGATATTCGCTTCAGCAGTTCATACGAATTTGGAGTTTCAGACGTTTGAATTGTCGCTTGTCAACTTTGTAACTCACGGTCGCCTATAGCAAGCTCGAACGTTGACTTGAAATATCTGAGTTGAAGACCCTCGGAGGAATTTGGTGGCATACCGTCAGCATGAGAAATGAAAAGGTGAATTACGATTTTTATAGTTGACGACCCCTCAAGAAAATTACTGCATACCCATGTCAGGATGCTAAAACGAGGAAGGGATGGTGAACTTTGAATTTGAAAAGTTGCCGACCCCTCAAATAATACTAAATAGAGGAAGGGAAAGGTGCTGCGAATTCTGGTGACAGCCTTCCTAGGTTTACGATGCCCTTCCTCATTTTAGTATGCCCTGCCTGGTTAGTCGCCTACCGTCAGATCGAGAAATGAAAAGGTGAATTACAGTTTTGATAGTTGCCGACCCCTCACTGAACTTACTGCCTACCCATGTCAGGATATTAAAACGAGGAAGGGATGGTGAACTTTGAATTTGAAAAGTTGCCAGACCCTCAAATTATACTAAATAGAGGAAGAGAAATATGCTGCGTTTTTCCGGCGACAGCCTTCCTGGTTTAGGATGCCCTTCCTCGTTTTAGTATGCTCTTCCTGGTTAGTCGCCTACCGTGAGAACTAGAAATGAAAAGGTGAATTAAAATTTTGATAGTTGCCGACCCCTCACTGATCTTAATTACTACCCCTGTCATGATACTAAAACCAGGAAGGGATGGTGGACTTTGGGTTTGAAAAGTTGCCAACCCATCGAAAAATACTAAACAGAGGAAGGGAACGGTGCGGCGAATTCTGGCGACATCCTTCCTCGTTTTAGTACACCCTTCCTGGTTTTAGCATGCCTTCCCGCTTTTCTCGCGTTCCCTTCCCTTCCTGGTTTTAGTCGATCCCTACTTCCCTGGGTGAACAGACACGGATAACGGCAGATGATCGCTATAAAACCCTACCCTTCCTCTCCAACCGAAACAAAAGAATTGCACTTCCCATTAGACAAAATATGGTCCAGGTTGGATGTCATGCTAATACAAGAAACAAATGAACAGGTGTTTATCCTACGGCAAGGGGGGTTCATCCTCACAGCCCCTGTTTCCCATTTTTAGCGGAGTGTTCCTTGGAACGAGTCCACTATTGCGAGCTTTCTAGCAGCTTTCGGTTTCCGGTTTGTGTAATTCATAACTTGTGAACCAGTGCAAGTATCAAGTTCAAACTTGGTACGCTAGTGGGTATTGGGGTCTAGTTGTGCCTTTTGGCCCCCCCACCCCACCCCGACCTGGTACAGGGGCCAATGGGCCCAAATTGCCCAGTGATCAATGTTCATAACTTGACATGGACATAAGAAGATGAAATTCCTTGTACATGTAGAACCTAGGGCTGGGAAGTTGCTTTTAAAGTTGCACCCCCCCCACCCACCCCGTTCATGGGCAACTGGGTCCAGATTGCCTAGGAGTATTTTTCGTTACCCGTGACAGGAATCAACAGGTATCAAGTCGAAGCTTGTTAGGTTTGTGAACATTGAGTCTCTTTTTACTTTTTGTGGGTCTTAATCTCCACCCCCACTTGGTTCCAGGGATATTGGGCCAAAACTGCCCCTTTTTTAAAGTTTGTAACTTGACACAGACCAGAGATAAGGCGATGAAATTCCTTTGTGCTTTTGGTTCATAGTGGTTGGGGATATATATGTGGAGTTTAACCATCCCCCACCCTCCCCATTCATGGGTAAGTGGGCCCAAATTGCCCATGAAAAAAGTTTTTGACCCGTGACTGGAATAAAATTCTAAACTAGTACCGTTCATGGGCAGCTGGGCACATATTTCCCATGAGTTAAGTTCGTTTGTGAGATGTCTCAAGTTCACCTTTTGTATATTTGTGGAGTTGTATGTATGGTTGAGGATTTTGGTTAGCAAATAAGACGACGCGACTTACTTCTTTTATGAGCAGATGGAAACTGGACTCTTATGTTATTCTTAATGAATTGTGACAAAGGGGGTATTAGGCTGCTGCGATTTGGTTTATTGCACTTGTTATTACCTTGCTAATAGAGAAGAGGTTTAACGGGTCCGACTGGCTGTCAGACCATCATTGTTCATCTGTTAAAGTGGGATGATTACAAATTAGGTTATTTCAATACTTGTTTGGTTACTGGGGATGTGAAACGTCTTGGTTCTAAAGCTGTTTTTATCTAAAATGTGATAAACATTTTACTTTTACACCTCACGTCTGAGCGCTTGCGCGCTTGTTTGTGCGCACTTCACGTTTGATCTGTCATGTGTGACCCGCTATGTTCAAGTCATCAAGTTCGAGCCATCATGTTTGACCACATAACGTTCGACCTGTCACATTTGACCCGTTATGTTCAAGCCATCAAATTCGACCTCCATCACGTTCGACATGTCAAGTTCGAGCCGCCGTGTTTGGGCCATCAAGTTCGAGCATCACGTTCGACACCCCGTCAAATTCGACCAATCACGTTCGACCCCATCACGTTCGAACTGTCACGTCCGAACTGTCACGGTTGAGCCATCAAGTTCTCGCTATCGTCTTCTACCCTCATCGCGTTCGACCTGTCACGTTTGAGCCATCGTCTTCGAGAGATCAAGTTCGAGCCATCGCGTTTGACCGTTCACGTTGGAGACTTCATACTGAGTGGACTTCGTGAAGTTGTTTCCAGGCGCACGTGTGGTAGGTGAGCCACGGTAGGAAGAGCTTGCCTCGACCAATCAAAAGATGAAAGAGTACCGGTTTTGTAAAAGGGCCTACAAAGTTCGCCCACCGTGGAAAATGGGATGTGGTGTTTAGAGGCCCATCTACTGGCAGCACATCGAACGGCAAGTGCGCCTGCCAGACTTCTAGGGTGTACATCCTATGGGTTTGGTGCATGGGGACTCGGAAATCGAGCCATGATGTGATTCACCACATCGTGAGCAGGTCCGAGAATTAGGACAGCTTACTGCCGGATGACCAAAAGCTTGGCAAGAGCTCCTTGTATTTGTGTTTATCTCAACTAGGTCTTAGCTTTCCTTTTAGTCTGAATTTAGCAGTGAGTAATAAGTATGTTAGAAATCTTGTTATTGTTTTTTTACATAGAACTAGGAGATTAGAAATTTCGTAGTTGGTGATCATTGGTTGCGTCATCACTTTTCTTCAGATGTCATGTAGTTTTAGTTTAGTATATAGAGTGAAATACCTTGTTTAGTTTACTCACGATTAAATACTTACTTACTTGCAGCACCTTTTGGGAAGAAATCAAAAGTCTTCGAACGGAAAGCGCGGTACTTACTCCTTTTAACCTGCTGACAAGTCGCACTTTCCGTCGGATGGGTTCGCAACGCCACTGAAGTAACATTGACAGGCTCCTGTAGCATCACAAGCACCAGTGTATATAAAACGTCCTCTTCTTGCGGTGCAATCATCATCAACAGTACAAACTGCAAGACAAGACATAGGCCTATTCAGCTGTGTGTGTACAGGGTCAAGTCGTTTACTTTTATTTCATCACGTTTTTTTGCTCTAATTGTATTCGCAATAATCTTAGACAAAAAATATCGTCGATGATACTTTTACAAACACTGAGATTAAACACTCTGGATGAACCAAGTTCAGTTTACAAGCTCTTGCAATTTCAAAATTAGTTTCCACTGAAAGAAAATGACTCGAGCCTATAAAACAAAGGTGTAGGAATTGTAGCCCCGACATCAATCAACTAGAAAAACAAATATTGAGGTAGTGTTTGAATGAGAAGCAATAACTGAAGTGCCTAAAGGTTTGGCAGTCTTTCTTAAGTCAAGAAATACTTTCAAGTTCATTAAACCATTTCTGATGAACAATGAACTGTCTCCCAATGAAAGAAAGTCACTAATGCTTTCCGACTCTGAATAACAGTTGAACTTGGATATTGCCGACCAGTATCTAAACAGGTTTAACCTTTAACTTGTTCACAAAAACTTTGACTGGTCCTAGGATTTAGTAGAAAAAAGACAAAGAAGTGTTTACAATAACCATACCCAAACCACAATAACCATTCTCAAAGAACCATTCCCGACCCAAACAACCATTTGCTACCAAATAACCATTCCACAGTACCCATTACAAAATAAGAATTCCCATGGAGTGGTGATGGTTTCTCCCATGTCTCGGTACAACTCCTTTTCTTACATGCAAGTAGTATAGAAAAGGGGTTCCCAGTCCACCCAACCCCAAATAAAAATACACCCATAATTACATGAAATTTACCAATTTTAACATATATTATATCAAATTAACCCCCTTTTCAAAAAAAAATATATTTTCCTAATTTAAAAATAAAGGCCTCCAGAAATAAACATATTACCCTTTAATCTCAATAATCTATTGATATATATACTATACAAAAATAACGATATCCTACAGAGTAAACAGTTCTAAATCCACATATGTTTCTTTGTTCTTGTTTTCCCGTACAATCCCGTTAAACTAGATTTTTCTTTAAAAGTAACTCGTTAGCAATAGCATTATATTTCTGAGTTATAAATAAATCACATGGTTTGTCATTATGATTAATGACTACAACCAACTTATCACCGTATTTTGTCTTAGCAATTCTCATTTTATATGCATTATATTTCTTTCCTAATACCAATGATTCTTTTTTATTGTCTCATTGTATTTGTTTATTCTAATTGTATTCAAGACTTCCTTTGTGGACTACATTTATTAGCGGATGATTTTATTAAATAAAAATCTAAACTCACAAACTCACATACATATTTTTATTGATAATATCTAAAGTAGCTTTTCTTTCATAATATAGAACACAGTAAACATTATATGCTACACGTTGAGCGTCTTTCAACGTTAAACTTATTTGAATATCAGCAGTTGTTCCATTATATATACTTGATTCGTGTTTGGAAACGTCGAAACAGAATAGTGGATACATTTCTTTAAATTCTTCTGTACTAACAACACTACCAGTATCAAACGCTGATTGTTTATAGCCCATATGTATGAATCTATTGTAGAGATTCGAGTATTTGCATTTATCATCGCTAAAATCACATTTAAGTGGTTCTTCAGGACATTTATCCCCAATAATTCTAAGTTCTATGTCTATTAAATTCATATGATCAAATAACATATTATTCATTAATTGATTCTTATGCTTTTCATTTCTCAGTAACATTACAACTACTTTTATTGGATTGTTTCTCTCAGAAATAACTTTCCAAGTGTGTTCCTTATTTTGACTAACATCGCTTTTATAAGTATTACTAGGAGCTACAATAGGGATCTTCAAGGATAAATACTCGATGACCACTTAAAATTAGTATTTCCAGCTCTTATAATCATATTATTATCATCATTTCTTCTTAGAAATGTTTTATGCGATGCACCTCTGAAGAATCGTTTGTTTCCTTTCAAAAATCCAAACAAGTTTATAATGGTAAGTACATATTTACTAATTTACTGCTTTTTATTCGGTTATTTCTTTTTTCAAACCCTTTATTATAATTATTATTATTTCTCAAACTGACTTTTCCAGTCCCCGCTACTGCTGGATTTGGAGTAAACGAAGCAGCTACAGAATTGATTTCTTTCCCTTGATTATAATCTTTATACCAGAAATGACTTCTGGCTGCGCTTCTAGAATAATCATCAGAGTATTCAATCAACTTTGTAACGGTAGCTGTAATACCAACATGATTCAATTTTTCCACCGATTCATCGTTTATTACATACTCAGCGGTACTGAATAAATTAAATGCATTGTTCGTCAAGTAGCAACATCAATTGCAGCTATATTAGTTCCATTATCGTTTACTATTCTTACACTAATATCAAGATAACTTTCACTTGGATAGAACCAGGAATCCAATTTCTTCGTTACGAATTCAAACTCTGATTTATTAGATACATTCACATCTGTTTCTCGAATTTCCTTAAATTCATATTTAACCACTGTATCATCCACAAGCGGTTCATCAAAAATTTTCCATTGCGGACTGATAACTTTATTTACTGCCATTTATATAAGAAAGAAATTATTAAATAAAACTTATTTCAGAATCTTTAATGCATTTTCAGTCATTAACGCTTTGATCAAGTCCTGACTTCTTTGATTTAAAATTCTTTTATTTGTAACTATAAGATCCTTCATCGATTTTTTGTTTCCAATTACATCAATGAGTTCCTTGTTGTTTACATCGATCAGATCTTTCCCATATTCTATTGCTCTGTTTTTCAACATCTCAAATCTCGGTTTAATAATATTATTATACATTGACATAGCCCCATCTTTTCGTTGTTTTGCTGGCGTTTGAAATAACTGGGAATTAACAATATTTTTGAATACACTAGCGATTCCACTTCCATACTGCTTTATATAAAGTAATCGTTTATTCTTCATCAACATTTACAGGTAAATAATTTTATTTCACTAATCTTTCAAGCTTTTCTTAAATGCAGTACGTATCCAAAGTTATCACCATTCAAATCGATAGCTCTTCCCAACTGATCAGTAATTGTCATTCTCAAGGAGTAAATAAAGTCTATGGTATTAATAGTAAGGTAGAATAAATGTCTAGGATTCTCAACAATTTGACAACCCGGTTCTGTATTAGGAACAAATGTCCAAATGACATCTGATTTACTTTTGTTTACGATAGAACTGTTTACGAAAGAACAGTGAATTTGAATTTTATCAACGCTTCTTGTTATATTCGGAAGCTTTGTACTTTCATTGATTTTCTTAGATATCTCACTATCCTTCTCAAAACCTAAAATCTGACACAAGTCACTATTAAATCTAAACACATATTTTCTTGTAATAGTATGACAAATCTCATAGATGCTGGATTGGATGAAATTACAATAGGACATTTATCTTTTGGTGTATCAAAATACTGACACAAAAAATAATTCAAACAATCATCGTTACACATCCCATTAGGAATAGTAACATTCATCCATCCCCTCTCTTCATCTTTCCTGTATTGAAATGTATAATTTCCAAATTTATCACTTTTATCATGCCACGAATATCATAAAGTACACTGATTCAAACCTATTTCATAATCCCAATTACGATTCAGTTCCATTGGTTGACTAAATGTTATATCAATGATACTTTCATTACCTTCAATGTTTATCAACACCATTTATTAGAAATAGTTTTTATATATTGAATTGTAATCTCTATTCGTAAGAAATTTATTTCGCATTAACGAATCCAGAATATCAATAGATTCATTCCTCACCTCATCAGATGTATTTCCGTTTACTCTGCTACCTATCAAAGTGTATAATTTTGAAATCATTTCATTACAATTCATAAATATTCCAGTTCCTTGTTGTTTGACTAATCCCAAATTATTTTGAATGGTTCTTAACCTATCCTTGTATTTCTTTATGAATTCAATAATTTGATCATGGCTAGAGTAACCCTTACCACCATAACTTTGACTTATTTTTGTTAAATGATCCAGAGCCTCCTCTATATCCATAGGATGACTAATGTAATACATAGGCATTTTAAAATAATGATCATTGCCACCCCGCGATTCTGCATGTTTGGAATTAATCTGATTTAACAACTCTTGGGTAATATCTTTATTCATTTCAATCAGGGTTCGTGCGCTTGTTCATCCACGTTTTTCCCTGACTTTTCCCTGACTTCACTGACCTTTTTTGGTTTTCCCTGACCTTTTCCTGCAGTTTTCCAACACCTTTCGATTACCTCAGTGAGAAAATTAACTCATTTACTGAAAAAACAAGAGCTGGAAGCTCATATGGCACTTACAAGGCTGGGTCAGAGGATTAAAGTATGAACTCGTCAATTCGTGGGTTTGTTGTGATCATATGTAAGCAAAATCCTTGAGATAATGTAACGGATGTTCGTAACACTTGTATGTAATGATCAGCAAGTCACAACTCCCTTGGTATACGTCACCACGAGTAAGATTTAGATGACGAGTGCTAGATTTATGGTCTCGCGGATTTAGCAAGATCGCTAAATATCTTCAGACTCAGAGTAAACAATATTGGCACAAATTTTAGCAAGATTGCAAATATTAGCAATCTTGCAAATATCTAGCAAGATCGCTAAATATATTCAGACTCAGAGTAAGCAATATTGGCACAAGTTTTAACAAGATTGCAAGTATTTAGCAAGATCGCTAATTCCCTAACCGGGATCACGGAAAGTTATATAAACCGGGAGTTGGGACTCGCGGAGTTAGTTTGAGTTGGAGTTTTCGTTTGAGTTCTTCGAAAGTGAGTTGTTCGAAAGTGAGTTGTTGGAAAGTGAGTTCTTCAAGAGTTAGTTCTTCGATAGTGAGTTACTCGTAAGTGAGTTTTCGTCAGTGTTATCTACTCCTCGGTGTTAGTCTTCGTCTCCGTCTACAGTATCCAGTGTTAGTACGACTCCAGTTAAAGTGCAACTGAAGAGCAGATGTCCAGATGTCGACATACAGGGAGGATTAATATTAGTAAGCGAATTCAGGCTTAGTATTTAGGAGTGGAATAGTAACACCGTTTAAAGGTAAAATAAACATTCATTTATAAATCAACCTGTGTTGTATTTAGCCCTACCACCGAAGGTAAAGAACCGCCTCACACCACCCGCGCTACCATCGTATACCCACGTATACCCTTAAAGTTTCTCTACCGCTACAACTGGTGGCAGCTACGGTCTTCGGAACGGCTGGAGCTATATACAAATAGGATAAATATCATGATTTAGTTCAAGAGAAAAAACTGTTTTCCGGTAGCAACCGCAAATACACGGGAGAATGGCGAAGAAAAAAAGAAAAAAAACATTTTGGCGAAAGTTATTTTGTCGAGATTAGCCATTTGGAAATGTAATCGAAAAAAAAGTAGCAGCCTACTTCTTCAATATGCTTTAGATTTTTGAAAGTATAATATATAATAGGTTCATAAAATATGTTGCAATAATGTATAACATAATTTTCGGTAGCATAAGTCTTGTTAATAGTTAATCACGATGATTGTCATTTTTTACGTTTTCAGTGAGTAAGTTTAATATTACGTCTATTGTAATATACTGCTAGTCCCTATAGGTTATTCGAGTTCGTGTTGCGCGTGGTAGCACGACCAGCTCTAGTTGAATCTTGTAGACGTCAGTTTGGGTTATGTTGGTAGGACTTGCCCAATTCGTGGCATGGCGTGGCAACAATGGCACGCAGGATACCCTCCTTTCACGTTAGGAGAAGCATGGAGACAATACTCCTTGATAACCGACAAGCACAGTGACCCCGAAATAGCGCACTTGTTATACGCCAAATCTAGTCAGAGGTCCGTATCAGTTTTGTGGTAAAACTGCTGACTCGTGGAACGGCAGAATTTGTTGATTGCGCGTTTGCGGCTCACGCAGTGTGAGTACGCACTTAAAAATATTCCGAGACTCGGGTGAATATAGGGGAGCCAATGACGCACTGAAGCCAGGCATTCCCCCTTCTCTGAGAATTATAAGGAGTTGCCAGCATACAATAGCGCTGCTGGTGTAGTTAGACGTCCGATTCAAGAGTAAAATGATAGGTGACTTAAGGGACTAAATAAAAGGTTCAGCCAGACAGACTGAAATCTTTCTGTAAACTTTGAAGGATCACCGGGTTCCAAAGTTGTCGTTCTAGTCCAGAGCGAGAAAATCAAGTAAAATGAGTAAAACATGCAGAATTTTGTTTGACGACGAGAGTTGTGAACTTCCACAAGCGTGGATTGTAGCCAATCACACAAACCGACAGCAAAACAGTATGGCAAAGCGATCGTTTGAAGAGCGATTCGCACAAGGAAATTTTGCAAGTCAATACAAACGCCTAGCAGGTGGAGCCACTAGTATTGACCGCGTTTAAGACGTTTAGTTTCTTTTGTTTTCGTTGCGACAAGCTCCACCTGCCTCAAATGTTACGACATCCAGCCCAAAATGTTTAGTAATTGTTGTTAATAATCCATGTCAATAATGTAAATAGATGTTGGTAACAGTGCAGTAATATACGTAGGCTATATGAAAAGATGGAAAATTTAACTAGTGAAGAAAACAAAATTAGATAAGTGAAGCTCTATCTAATAAGGCACATATTTAAAAAGTGAAAAAAAAACATGAAGTTTAAAAAAAAAAAAACAGAAGCGAAAAGTGAAAGTTAATGCAGAAGCTTATGAAAAGGTTCTAAGTGTTATATTGGCAAAAAAAAAACCTCGGACAACCCCAAACAGACCACTAGCACCCGAACTTCCCTTTAGACGAATCGTCAGGATAGCAAAAAAAAAACTACAGTACGAACATTACGTGGACGTAGATTCCTCCTACGGATGGAAGAGACAGAAGCAACTATCTTCTGCTAAAGACTGTGACCAGTAAATAACGGCCGACCGAACGAACATTCTACTCTACTACTCGGTCGTGAGCTGAAAATCCAACCCTTCTAATTTTCTACTACATTCGAACAGTATCTAACGGCCGACCAAACGGACCTCTACTTCAATATGGTCGCGAGCTGAAAATGATCAATTATCTCCACCAATCAGATGAAATCTATCTAAAGGAAAAGGACAAATACTACAAAATGGACAAGAGTGGGAGTATACCAGCGAACAAAAAGCTAGTGAGTGAACGAAAACGGTGTCCAAGGAGCCAATTTTAAAAAGTAAGTGCTCATCATAATTAGGTTAGGTTTGTACCTAAGGTAAATGATCGTGTAATTAACCATATTTGATATTCATGCGCTAAGGGTTAACGCTTGTGTTGTTTGCACCCCGTCATTAGTATCGTAATAATCATTAAGTGTAGTATTCGTATTTTAACATTCAGTAGTAGTAGCAGTATTCATTTATATTGACAGAAGTAGTTAACCATAAGCATATAATCAATAGTTATTCTGTTTTGTATATAGTACGTAATGAATAATTAATTATTACAGATCGAGAGATCTGTTTTTCCGAAGGTGGGCCGAGTTATAATGGATGTTCGTAACACTTGTATGTAATGATCAGCAAGTCACAACTCCCTTGGTATACGTCACCACGAGTAAGATTTAGATGACGAGTGTTAGATTTATGGTCTCGCGGATTTAGCAAGATCGCTAAATATCTTCAGACTCAGAGTAAACAATATTGGCACAAGTTTTAGCAAGTTTGCAAATGTTAGCAATCTTGCAAATATCTAGCAAGATCGCTAAATATATTCAGACTCAGAGTAAGCAATATTGGCACAAGTTTTAACAAGATTGCAAGTATTTAGCAAGATCGCTAATTCCCTAACCGGGATCACGGAAAGTTATATAAACCGGGAGTTGGGACTCGCGGACTTAGTTTGAGTTGGAGTTTTCGTTTGAGTTCTTCGAAAGTGAGTTGTTCGAAAGTGAGTTCTTGGAAAGTGAGTTCTTCAAGAGTTAGTTCTTCGATAGTGAGTTACTCTTAAGTGAGTTTTCGTCAGTGTTATCTACTCCTCGGTGTTAGTCTTCGTCTCCGTCTACAGTATCCAGTGTTAGTACGACTCCAGTTAAAGTGCAACTGAAGAGCAGATGTCGACATACAGGGAGGATTAATATTAGTAAGCGAATTCAGGCTTAGTATTTAGGAGTGGAATAGTAACACCGCTTAAAGGTAAAATAAACATTCATTTATAAATCAACCTGTGTTGTATATAGCCCTACCGCCGAAGGTAAAGAACCGCCTCACACCACCCGCGCTACCATCGTATACCCACGTATACCCTTAAAGTTTCTCTACCGCTACAATAAGAACGGTCATGGGTTCTTGGAAATCAAGAGAATGTATTTTTCGTAAAATCTATTTTATTTATGCATTTGGCCGTGATGATGCGCACTTTAAGGGCGCTAGAAATTCATCTGTAATGCACACTCCTGAAGCACAAATGATGATAAGCTCATTGGAATCAAGAAAATGTATATTTTGCTCAAAATTATTGTTTGTATTTTAAGAAACTCAGTTGTAAGCAGAACCCGTGAGGCAAAAATGATCACGGGCCCATGTTGTTCATGAATATATATCGTTTTGGTTAACGTATTTTTTTACTTTTTATTTAAAATACGCACTTTAAGGGTGCTAAAAATTAGTTTAACACCTTTGTGTTAAATGTAAACTTTGCTTAAAATCATTTTCTGTACTTTGTGCTTAGGATTAGTACTTTAAGGTTAGGATTAGTACTTTAAGGGATGGTTGGATCTGGGAAGGGACAATTTCTGATCCAATCTTGTCAAGTTTCTAATGTTCAAGCCAAGTTTCATCACCCTAGAACATCTTGAATTACCTTATTTCTCGATCACCGAAATTCCAGACCCCCCACCCACCAACTCCCCTCGCAGTGCCTGAACCCGGTCCGATTTTGTCACTGATGTATATAGTTCTTGTCCTTGTTCTTCCCACCAAGTTTCATCCTAATCGCTCCTCTCTAAGCCTGTCACAAACCTCCCCCCCCCACATTCATCGGATCCGGTCCGGACTTAAAACAGGACATCCAAGACATCAGGTCTTCCCAAATATCATGTTTCGTTAAGATCCGACCATTCGTTCGAGAATTATACATACATAAAGATAACCAATCCCCCACGATGGTTGGGTCGGAGAACTGATTATTTCTAAACAATCCCGTCAAGTCTCTAATGTTCAAGCCAAGTTTCATCGTCCTAGCACATCTGGAAATACCTTAGATCGCGATAGCCCGTTTTCCGGACTCCCCCCCCTCTAACTCCCCCCACAGTGCCCAAATCCCATCCGGTCCTATCACTGAGTATCTAGTTCTTGTGCTTGTCCGTCCCACCAAGTTTCATCCCAATCGCTCGACTCTAAGCGTGTCACAAGATTCCCGGTCCCACATTCATCGGATCCGGCTTTAAATGGGTCATTCGAGGCACGAGCTCTTTCCAAATATCAATTTTTGTTAAAATCCGATCATCCGTTCCAATGTTATACATTCCTCAAGATTCCGGATTCCCCTCCTTCCACTCCCCCCACGGTGGTCGGATGTGGAAGTTGTCTATTCCCAGGTTAATCTGGTCGGATCCTTGACTTGCCTGTTAAGTTCCATAGTCCTAGCCCACCTGGAAGTAACTTAACTCCGAATCCTCGGAATTCCGGAAACCCCCAAAGACAAATGAGATCTGAAAGTATTTAAATAAACAATAGATGCATACTGTAGGTGTGACTGAACTAAAGAATAATACAAAGATCGTATTGCTGGATAAGGGAGTACATTTTTTTGTCTGTTCATAGCACCAACACCACGAGAAAATTTTACCCGTCTGTTATTCAAATGCAATTTCCATGATAAATTCTGATCAAACACTACTCCCAAATAGCGAATAGGTTTTACCCTAGCGAACTCAAAAATAGTACCATCACCACAAGAGACAGGAATGGACTTCATATCTAGAAGATAACCACTTCATTAAAAGTGAGAAAGAAGAAATGAGGTTAGATTCCAGTTCACCTTGGTTAGATGCTGAATCAGATGCTGCTGTGTCGTCTGCGAATTGAGTGTTAATTTTTGATGAATCAGAAACAGAAATTTCATTCAGATACTTAACATATATTAAAAAATAGCAAAGGTCCCAAAACTGAGCCTTGTGGAATCCAACAGCAGGCAAGGTTAGCTGTTTAGACGGGGAATTAACCAGTTTAACACATTGTTGTCTTGCAGTCAAATAAGACTGAAGATCAAATGCTTTCCCATGGATACCAGAATTTGTAAGTTTACAAAATAGTATTTTAAGCGAAATCGTGTCGAAAGCTTTCTGTATATCCAAAAAAATGGTGGCCGGTGACTTCCCACGATCCAGAGAATCATTAATATACTGAACTATTAAACTACATAGGATGTTCCGTGATTTGTTTTTTCCGAAATCCAAATTATAAATTAGAAAAAAGTTTGAATTTATCAAGAAAACTATATATTCTATTATATAACACTTTTTCAATAACCTCTGAAAATGATGGCAAAATAGATATAGGTGGAAATAGATATCTATACAATACAACTACACTAAAAAAGTTTTACGACACTTTACTCTAAATTCAACACTTTTTCCCCATTCGCAATCTCCATACGACGCAAACACTATATTTCCGTGGTAAATAAACGTTTCAACGGTTATGGCAAAGCAGTTCTTGCTCATTCAACATTTTCTGTTAACATCTTCCCTCGGCCCTCAGCCTTTTTTCAATCTTTCGGCAGTTTTAGGAAGTGTATAACACTTTATTTCCGTGGTACTCAACGTTTCTGCGATTCAACAGATTTGGCATAACAGTATTTGCTCATTAAACGGTTTCTATTAACGTTTCCCCAGTTTCACCAGCGTTTTCGGCTGTACAGTACGACAGTTTTAGGAAAACTGTAGGAAAAGTGTATTTATTTCCTCGGCAATCCAACATATCTAGGTTTCAACACTTCCCGAATAGTCGTTTTCAACCACGCCGACACTTTCTGTCAAAATTTTTTACCCGTATGATTCCGAAACTGATGCATGCTGCAGCGGTGTTACAGCCTCAAAAATGGAAGTATTAAATCGACAAAACAGTTATATAATAATACTATATGCCCAGAGCAACGGCTCTAGCACCTCGTTAGAAGGAACCTAAATGGACCCATTGAGAACACCAATGGTCCCAATAAAAGCTAAAGTCCTTGTCAGCCGCAACCACAGTGTATATCATTAACGGAAGTCCTTGAACATACGTATAAGAACTAATTCTAATTTATTGCTTCAGATCGAACAACTGGCAGAGAAATAAATTGATACAAAACTTTAAGTCGCCAAAAAATATTGCACTTCGAATAGATGTGTATATAAGATATACACATCTTACATGTATGAGATGATAAAACTTATCAACTTTTAAAGATTAATTGGCAGTAAATCATAAAAAATCATATAATCACTGCAATGGTAAGTTAAAAAGATACAGCGTTGATCAAGTCTAACAAAGAGCTGGAAGCTCATATGGCCCTTGCAAGGCTAGGCTAGAGAATGAAAGTAGGAATTCGTCAATTCGTGGATTGTTGTCATATTTTAGAAGCAAAACCCTTGAGATAAGAATGATCATGAGTACTTGGAAATCACGAGAATGTATAGTTTGGTAATGCATTTGGCTGCGATGATGCGCATTTTAAGGGCGCTAAAAATTCATCTGTAATCAAAACTCTTGAAGCAAAAATGACGAGATCACCGGAAGCACGAAAATGTGTATTTTACTTAAAAGTATTGTTTTTACTTTAAGGAATTCAGTTGTAACCTTGAGGCAAAAATGATCATGGGCTCATAGGGATCAGAAAAATGTTTTTTTGGTTAGAAGTATTTTTTATACTTTGCGTTTAGGATTAGTACTTTAAGGGATATATAACAGTGTATTTTGAGGCACCGAAGCAAATCACCAAAACACCACCAAGGGATTTGCTGCCAGATCTAATGTGGGGGTCGAATTCGGCTTGAACCATCAAAAGGCGGGATCTAGGGCCCTAGCTCGAACTTTATTAGTAATTAGTAAGTCTGGTGCGTTAACAGTTCTTGGAAAGAATCTCCCGTACTAGAGCATACCGGAAGAAAAAAAATTATCTTTGGACACAGATAAATAAGCTGAAAGGCAGTAGCTGAAACATAGCAACCGGAAAACATTCTCAGTGCGTCAAAAACCTAAATCTGAGATAATCCTCTAAGAAAATTAATTTGTTTCCTATATTGTCTGCAGATAAAAGCTTCTATTTTCAATATTGGCTTAAAACCATCTCGACGAATGTTTTCTATATTACCTATTCAGTCTTTATGTGGTGAGCAATCGAATGATACGTCACTCGTCCAAAAATTAAATAAAATTGACATGTCACCCGCCCTATTTATCAAGGTGTTAAATACCGTATTTCGTAGAGAGTTGGGAGAAATTTAATATAGCTCGTTTTGAGTTGTACCTGTGGAAGGCTGTTGCCGGAGAGAATGAAAGGTTAAGTGCCCTCTACATATATTTCTGGACCTTTATTTCTCAAGTGTTTAAATACACATCTATGTTTTTTATAACTGATTACTATGGTAGACACAAGTTTGTTTGCACGTTACTTGTAACATTAAAGTCTTCAACTGAATGCGATCGAGTGCGGACGTGATAAGCTCCGGGAACTGATTTGACTAACTAATTCGATTTTCTGTGGCAAGTGTACGCTGCTGCCATGCAATGACTGACAGAATGGGTGGTAAACTGATCCACAGTCCGATACTGAACTTTATTACAAGATCGATGCTGGATGGTGTGAAAATCGACATCATAACTTACGAAAATTATCAGTTACTACGATCCCGAAGTGATTCAGGAAGCCCAGCAAGTGGCTCATTCTAAAATGAACGTCACCACTCGTGTGTTTAAGCATAAGAAATCCGAAGATACTGTGTAAACGGCTTAGTCTCGCTGCTAAAGAGAAACGTCGAATTCCGAAATTTCTCATCTTTTCACCGTGCGAGGTCCCGACAATTGGCGAGTTAATGAATTAGCTCGTAAAGTTGACGCTTTTGCCGCAATTTCTAGCCAGTCCACCATGAACTGGCCTCCAGCTGAATCGTCTCCGAAATCGGTAGCTCCTAAGCCTACGCCTACCTACGCAGTAGTACTAAAAACTGCCCTAAAGATCTCACGTCGCCCAGCTCTAGGAAAGAATTTCTTGACAGCCTTTGCCCGGCAGCTAGCAGTGATATAGCCGAGCTCAAGCACTCAGCTAACGAATGGAAGGTGTTAGTTAGGTCTAAGGCTACTGCCAACACTATAGCAGACGAAGCTAAGAAATCCCAGCACGATATAAGCGCATCTGTGAAGTCCCCCACGCATAATGGAATTATCAAAAGTGTGCCCACCGATCTAGATGAAACTTCGCTCCAGAACTTAATTCCCAAATGTACCAAAACCGTTCGCTGTGGATCTTCTAGAGCTTACAAGACGTATTTTGAATCGCGATGTGATCTGGAAGAGTTTTCGGTCAAAATTGGGTACGAAAGATTGCCGGTTCAGGAGTTTCTTTTCTTGTCGAAACGGTGTTACTCGTGCCATAACCGTGGGCACCTGGCCAAAGACTGTACCAACACGCCCACTTGTTCACGATGTGGATCGGTAACTCACACCTGCGACCGTGACAATCCCTGCTCAGAGCGCATGTTCTGTTCTGAATGTAATGTAGCTGGTCATACATACTACAGTGTAAAATGCCCAAAGAATCACCAACCTACTCAGAAGACCAAACCTAATCGGACGTAAACCTCGCTATGTCTACTGACTTATCAAATACAGTTAGATTTATCTCGTGGAATATTAACGGAAATGTTGTCGCAAAGATACCTATCCTTGAACAACTTCTAACCCAGTCCGACGCGCTCTGCATCCAAGAACATTTCCTGACGGCTCATTCCATTAGCCTTCTTAAAATCAGTCCAAAGTGCACTACATATTCCGTACCGGCAAAATCCACTCATTCCCGAGGGAGACCCTCCGGCGGCATTACTACTTTAGTGATGTCAGACCTGAAATCAAGTGTTTTCGAATCCAGTGATAGTTATTTAGCTGTGCGCGTGGAAAACACTATAATTATCAACGTTTACCTCCCAACTGACTAAAAAATGAAAATTCAGAGAGGTCGTTTGCGCTTGCCTCAGAGAAACTTAGCTCATGTATCGAAAAAGTAAACAAGCTAAGCGTTCCCTGTATAGTGCTGGGAGATTTTAACTGTGATCTCAGTTGTGATGCTGACGAGTGTTCAATGCGGGCCTCCCTAATCCATGGAATCCTCAGCGATTCATTATACATTGTGCAAAAAGATTCTAATGTTACTTATGTCCACCCTTCAAGTAGTACATCAAATTTAGATCATGTTGCAGTATCGGCCGAATTGGATGTACCCACAGTTTGCGTGCTATTAGAAGATCTAGCGTCTGATCATCTCCCCATTGCTTCGTCTGTTCGGTTGTCTAATATAACTCCACCCGTTACTAATCTTAATTCTCAACTTAAATGGAAAATAACTCAAGACTGGGACAAGATTAATGTGAACAAATATGTCAATATGTGTGATTTGATTCTCCAAAAAATCCGTGTGCCTTTCCACCTTTTACAGAGATCAGTGAGGCCAAGAGAAAGCGAGACTCAACTGGCCATTGATATGTATTGCGCGGAAATATGCCACGCTCTAATTTGTGCCGAAAAAGCGGCCGTCCCAGTGAAAAAAATTAGAATCGGGTCGGTAGTTCGTGATTGGTCAAAAAACCCTGCCCTTGTTAATGCATGTAACAAAGCAAAGTTCTGGTACAGGCTTTGGAGTGATTGTGGCCGCCCAAGATCTGGTTTTAGTAATGCTATTCGTAAACGTTTGAAAAAAGATTTCGGACGGGAGCTTGCTTCACACCGTATTCAAGTACAAGACCATTATTCTAGTCGTAGTATAAATCCGGCAATGCTTTGGAAGAATGTGGTGAGAAATGAGCCGGAATGTAGTTTTTCTGCGGCAGATATTCCAGAGTCAGAATGGTCCGCACACTTTACGAATGAATTTGCTTAGCTAGACCCCGAGCCTGAAGCTAAGGCTGAGCGTGAACTGACTTAAATTTCTTAACGCACATCCGGCATGTTATTTCATAGTTTCGTAAGAATCTGTCATAACAGCGATTCCTCACCAAAAGCGAAAACGATCTTCGGTTATTGAGAATGCTAGCGCTCTTCATGTTATTAATGGTAGCTCTCTGTTTGTTGACCACATTTGTTTATGAATGCAAATGATTTTTGACACTAGCATTGTCCCTACAACATTTTGTATAAGGGACCTTACTCCAATTCCGAAAAAAGGAAAATCTAATGCGACGCCACAATGTTCAAGCTTCCGTCCAATTACAGTGTCCACGACATTGTGTAAAATTTATGAATTGTTATTTATTGATGAGTTGAGTTATGTGCCCCCTTCACAGTTCGGATTTCAACTAGGTATTGGCTGCACGCATGCACTTGCCGTGGTAGCATCAGCGCTGATTGATGCCGAAAATTCGGGGGAAAGTTTGGTCTTAGCCGGCCAAGATGTTCGTCGAGCTTTCGACTCTTTGATTCACGCTGCCATACTTTTGCATGCGGCCAAGCGAGGTGCAAATCACTCTGTCATAATGTCCTTGCGGAATATGTACTCGCGGCTACAAGTAAGGCTTAAGCTGCCTCAAAATTTAACACGGTCACCTCACCCTTGTCATTGTGGTCGTTCAGTCCCAGTTCGTAAGAGTACTCGGCAGGGGGCTATCTCCTCTCCATCACTGTTCAATAATAGTTTCCTAGAAGCGCAATCCTTATGTCTTTGTTCGTGTGTTCTCCAAGCCATTGACATTTCTCTCGTATGTTATGCCGAGAATATTTTTAATTTAAGCAGGTCAATCAAACGGGTAGAAGAAAATTTTAAATTATGCGAAACGAATACGTTCATCAGGGTCTTGAATTTAATTCGGATAAGTCAGACGTTGTACTATTTAACTGGAAAGCTGAAGGCCCCGTGCCCTCCATTGCTCTTGGTGATATCAATATAAAACCCGTTGAGAGCATTGTTTACCTTGGTCTCCCCATTGGCTCGTCATTAAAACACACCCGCCGGGTTCTATCTGAACATTTTGAAAGAAAAATATGCGCTTCCTATTCTCTACTTGTAAAGAATGTAACCCGTTTCAACCGAAAAATCCTAGCTCCCCTTTATAACTCCGTTGCAATACCCCAATTTCTTTACCTAGCTCCGTTCTGGCAAATATTCTCAACTAGTGAAAAAAAATAAACTCCGTTCCACTTTCTTCAGATTCTCCAAATACTAACTTCGGCTCCCCCCTTGGACAAGAAATACCAAAAATGATGAAAATATATAACATAAAAGACCCTGAGCTTGCTATTTCTAACCTGATTAGCAAGTACAACACAAAAATCCAGTCCCACCCTTGGAGCAAAATTTGTAAAGTTTAAGTGTATATGTATATAATAGTGTTCGGTTTTTAGTCAGTCAGAGAGTCTCAGTTAGTAATTATCGATTTTTGTGTGTGTTTCCCATGAAAGTGTTCCGTTTTGCTTTTGTTTTGTTTTTCTTTTCGTTTTTGTACTCCGTCCCTTTTCTGTTTGAAATGACGGGTGATAAATAAATAAATAAATAAATAAATAAAATAAAGGACCCCTGAACGAAGAGTACCGAGTATCATCCCTATCTGTATGACTTCCTTTAACATTGCCTGCAGAAAACCTAATCCAAATACGAAATAGTGTTTCCAAGCTATGAGTTTTGCTCCATTATGCATCTGTCCTTATTTCAGTACCGAACAATTTTAGAAATGAACAAATGTCTCCAATCAACCCTTCTTCTGGAATATTTTTTAACCAGTTAAGCCCAAACGTATATCTAGAAGAAATTCCAATACGATCCAGCCAGCGCTGTACAAGATTTGAATGAATTGCGCTTTTTGTATTGGAGTCTGCATGTGCAAACCTCCAGAAAAGAACATCCCTATTTTGAAAACGTCGCGCTCAGGAGAAGAATGCTCACCGTGGCCATGTCTGTAAATGCATTCTCCATGGTGTGTTCAAGTATTGATTCGTTGTTCAGGTATCCTTTAAGCATGGTCCACACCGCTCGGGGGCCATGTGCAGAATAGCGTTACATGAACAGTTCGAAATAGTGGGGAACGTTCAAGGTTGTATAGCAGCCGTATTAGGGTCCACAACACTCCAGTCCCACCACTAACTCATCAGTCATCGTATCTGGTCCAGACTAGAAATGGGGTATCTGAGACACAAGATCTTTCCAGTTATTAAGTTTCCTTAAGATAACCCGTTGGAAAATTATACATACCTGAACTTCCCGGATTCCCCCTCCCTCCATTCCCCCCACGTTGGTTGGACCGGGGAAATGACTTTTTCTAAGTGAATCTGATCGGGTTCCTGATTTGCTTGCCTAGTCTCATCAGTCTTAACCCAGGATCACCATAATTCCGAAAAAAAACCTCCTACTCAAGCTTTAAAGGATGTACCTAGGGCTTGCGCTTGTTCTTCCAACCAAGTTCCATCCCGATCGGTGCACTCTAAGCGTGTCACAAGATTTTTGGTTTCCCCCTCCGACTCCCCCACACAGTCATTGGGTCCGGTCCGAATTTTAAATCTTACATCTGAGGAACTACGTCTTCCCGAATATCAAGTTTCATTAAGATCCGATCACCATTTGTCCCCCCCCCCCCCCAATTAGCCAATCATGTGTTCTTGTGTGAAAAGTGTGATTCTGTGACAGATTCAGACATAAAACACGAAGTGCGTTTAATGAGGGATTGAAGATTGTCTCAAAATACATTGTTTCTGCTTTAATACCATCGTTAATCTTTATTTCCTGACATCTGCAACTCTCCTTTCACTAAAGTAAAAGACTGTTATAACAAAAATATTTGTGACAAAAGTGCATTCAAATCATTCAATGGCTCTTTATTGTTTCTCATTTTGAACAACTTAATGCTTTCGGGATTTCTAAATCCTCCATGAACGGTAATAAATCATCTGTGAATAATTAGCAAAGGGATATTTTGATTTTTAGAAACAATTTCTTGTACAGTTAATACTAAAATTTCACCGAAATTCATTGAAACCGATTGCTGCTACTCACGACAGAAACATTTGGAGCCTTAAATCATTTCTCGCCACAGTGGTCCAAGAGCTCAAGATTATATTGGAATTGAGAAGTCCGTATATGTATCCGATAGATACTAGTGGGGTATTTCGACCCTTCTTGGCAAGGGGCCTCGTCAGGCTGCTGCTGTAAGAGACATACCTGCAATAAATAAATGTGTCCTTCTAGCAACTAGATGTATCCTATTTTGGTGAGTTACTTATAGAAATTGAATAAAATTGATACAAATTAAAAATTAATTAACAAATTAAGGGGTAAGTATAGGCATACATGCTGAATCCGAATATGAAAGTTATTTTCTTGCCGGACAAGTAGTTCACCTGGAATCCGGTGAAAACCGGACACAAAATTTGTCGACCAGTTTTCGGCTATAGCAGTCATCAAACTAGTATAGCTCTGCGCGTGGATGTCGGCATTCATTTGTTTATTCTGTGTTCAAACGAGGAAATATGTCGTTCAATCAGGATTCACTGGTAAAGTCCAGGTCAAGTTCGTCGATGGGTCCTTTAGTCCTATCTTTAGAGGCAAGGGTGGGTTTGGAATCTACGGTGAAAACATATATCCTTTATAAGCTACTAAGATATTCATTGTGGGGGTAAGGAGGTCCGCTGAATTAATATGTGAACTTAGATGTCTTGCAGGACAAATGGCTCATCACGAATTCGGCTGAAACTGGAAATTGGGCTGAAGCTCAAAGTTGTTTCTGAAATCGATTAGAGATTCGGTATCGGGGCAAGGAGACATGCTGAATCCGTTTTTGAACTTTATTTTAACACCTAAAATGTTCAAGGAATCTGACAAAGACTGAATTGCGAAGACATGATCCAAATGTCTGAATCGAATGTTGGATTTTTGGGATCCCATTGAAACCTTTGGTCTTGTTCACTTGGATCGTCGGAGTCTACCCAATTTACCTGACTGCATGTATGGTCCTTCAATATCTGAGAAGAGTCAAAATACACTTCTTCTATAGGAAAATCCCTTTAAATCTGTCGAAATGTAACTAAGGAAACGTTCTAACACGCACACCATTGCAAACAAATATGACGACTTACTACCTTGTTGAAGAGGCGTGAAAATGTATAATACCTGTGTATTTATAGGCTACTTTCCTTCGATTCTTAAGGGTCGTGAATGGATTTTAGGATTCCCGGCATCGCCCGTCTACTTGAACTAAATAAGAAGAGATTAAAAGGGATTTGATACTCTGCAATTAAGAACTGTAAGAAGTGAATTTCCTCGCAGATTTGTTGTAATGTTGCGACAATTTGCTGGATGAAAAAGTCACAGGTGTCAGGAAATAGCGGGTTAAGTAGGTTTTGACCAAGCACTTGTTTATATTCTTTTTCAAGAACGACATCCGGCGGTGCAAATTCACTACTGAAATGGGATACCCGTTCATCTTCTACTGGGATTTCACTCTTGACTGAACTGTCGCGACCAAATTCTTTAGATATTTCCAAGCGGCTGCCGGATTACTACCAATCTCTTCACTACTTGCCTTTATTAGGTCACTCTTATGCTTTGCAAGGTTTTTCGCAAACTGACGTTTTGTGAGAAGTCGGATATCATTAACCGAGCCACTTCGCGGTCGGACAAAGTCATTCCATAGCCGATACCAGCATTATGAGTATACCCATAAAGCATTGTCCTAATAGGTGTAATAAGGTGAATAGCGCTATACGCGATGTTTACGTCTTAATACACACGCCTGTTCAAATACAACCCAAGAGGTTCTTATCAATGCGGCATCCGGTGTTGCCAAGGTAATACAATTTTTCGAGCTCTAAAAATATCAGAAAAGGTTCTTAGTACTACTTGAAGTACACAAGTACAATATAACGCAAATTATACTCTAAAAAAGCTATTAAAATAACAGATGGACAGTATTGATCCTCGAACTGACGAAAAGCCGTCGTAATAGAACAAAAACGTGTTTTTTTAAGAAAAGTTGTTTCTTTAGCTTCCAACAAGGTAGAGCTGTTGTGCTTTCTTTGGCAACCCTGACGACGCTGCGCCTCTCCTCGGCCCGCTGGCGGAACCAACCAAACGATCTGATTGGCCGTGCATAAGCCAGAATAGAACGCTAGTCTATTCTCCTTTATTCACCTTATTACAGCGCGCTCCGAGGAAAAGAGGAATCTGTAATAAGTCTTATACGTGGTAATACACCATATTACACCAATTAGGACAATGCTTAAGAGTGCTGCTTCGGGTCAGTTTTCTAGAAAATGGCCGACCGGATGTCTGTGATGTAATGTCATTGTATATGTTGGATGATTGCCGGGGGATTTAGGACGTGCTTTGTTTGAACAGCCAAGCCTTGTGCGCGATCCGATTTATTTGAATTTCAGTCGCTTAATTTTTTCAAAAATTCTTCTTTTAAAAAATAGCATAGAAAAAGGTTAATAAGAAGACACTGAAATTCACGTGCATAGTATTATTTTTCTTTACATAATAATTCCCATCTCCGCATCCACACAGTTCCAACTTCCCCAAGGGTCGTTTGTGCTAAATTTGTTTTTGGGATCCCAAAACGTAAGTGGAGGAATACCTATGACATCGCAAAAGTTGTCCGTCCGTCCGTCTGTAAGCACGATAACTCTCGAAGGGAATGAAATATTTTGATGAACTTGATGTGAGGATTGTTTGAGTCAAGGATAAGGTTGAGGTCGTAGATGGGCTCTGTAGTCCTATATTTGGGGGCGGGGGAGGGGGTTCAAATTAAGGGACAAACAAAGAATTTTTAAACAGCCAATGTGATAGTCGATTATGGGGTAAATAGACATGCTGAGCACAATGGTGAAAATCATTTTCTCGCCGGACAAGTGGTTCGTCCGGAATCTGGTAAAAACCGGGAAGTTTGTTAAAAGTAAAAGTTTCATTTGAAGTTGATTAAATGTTTGATTTAGGGGTAAGAAGACATGCTGAGCACGATGGTGAAAACCATTGTCTTGCTGGACAAGCAGTTCGTCAGGAATCCGGCAAAAACCGGAAAGTTGGTTAGAAGTAAAAGTTTCATTTGGAGTTGATTAAATGTTTGATTTAGAGGTAAGAAGACAGGCTGAGCACGATAGTGGAAACCATTTTCTCGCCGGACAACTAGCTCGCCTGGAACCCGGCCAAAACCGGAAAATATGTCAAAAGCAAAAGTTTCATCTGAAGTTGATTAGATGTTAGATTTATTGTCCGGATCAAATCTTAGATTTTTTGGGATCCCATCGACACCTTTAGTCTTGTTGATGAGGGTCCTTAGTTATTTCTCTTTAATGGGTTTTTGATGATGTTATATTTGACGAAGCTATCGCCATATGGAAATAATCGTGACTGCAAACAATGAAAAGCAATTATTTTTTTACAATTGTAAATAAGAACGAAAATACATTTGGTAAAAATAACAGTTTTTTTAAATTGTATTTTCGGTCTCATAAAACTGAAAAACAAAACAAAAAAGAAATTGTAATATTTTTACAGTTGTATTTTCGGTCCCAGAATACAATTTTAAAAGAAGACCAAATGTTTCGATGTGAAATGTAATACTTTGAAACCGAAATGTATACTTGATCCAGATATCTGATTCTTGTAGATATCTGGTCCTCACCAGACTCCTGGAGCATTTTTACTATTAAAACTTAGAAACATCTGAAGACCAATGGCTAATCATCTGAGAAATCCAATTTCAGAAATTATTTCAGCATTCTTTTTACCCTTTCCACCCTGCCCCTTAACTTTTAACATACTTTTAGCTTTCGGCCGATTCCGGGTGAACTATTTGTACCACTACATCGAACCTTTAACCAACCTCAGATACAACTTTTACATATAAAACATTTTCCGGTTTCAGCCGGATTCCAGGTGAACTATATGTCTGGGTAAAAATTTATTTATTTACGGATTCAGCATGTCTTCTTACCCCTGAATCGAAAATCTAATCATTTTCAAATGAAAAGTCCATGAAACTTAGCTTTGCCCCACTTTGTGCTTTAGGTTTCGCTCGCAAAAAGCTGGCTACTGTAGTTTTTTAAATGCCTCTTCAACCCAAGATTACTAGGAAATATGTATTAAGCAATGGATAAAAAAAAATCAAAACGGAAAAGGAAAATCGAGCAAGTAAAAGCCAATATACGCACGGGTGTTATGAAATGAGATTCAAATCTCACGTACCTATACACAACATAACCAAAGTTAATCAAGATGCCCTGCCATTCTACCACCCTAATCGAGCAGCAAAAACTGCAGCCGAGTCAAGAATAAAATTTCAGCAGTTGTTTTTAATTTAATTTTCCCCTTAAATTTGAAACCCCTTCCCCCACCCCTAAATGTGGGGTTACAGAGCCCATCTACGAACTCAACCTTACTCTTGACCTAAAGAATTCTCACTCCAGGTTCAATCAAAATATCCATTCCCTTCTAGAGTGATAGTGCGCATAGACGGACAGACGGATAACTTTTGCGATGTCATAGGTATTCCGCCACTTAAGTTTTGGGATCCCAAAAATAACAGAGTGCTTGTTTATTTAGTCAAAGATAAATATGGATGTCGGGAACTGTGGAAGCGTTGTGTTTTTAACTTGGTTCTTAGTGAAAGATGTGGATTTACCACTGAAAATGAAACAAAAGATATATATTAAAAACGTTTCTTAGGGATATAGAAACAGGTTTTGGGCTAGGAAGGGGAGCAGCAGAGTTGATAATGATACAAGCAAAAAAGGGTTACGAAAATGGTTATGAAAAAAACAATTGCACTCTGTGCTTGAAAATAGCTTTTAAAAATATTCTGTTCCGTTAATTTGAAACCCCCTCCCCCACCCCTAAATGTGGTGTAACAGAGCCCACCTACGAATTCAATCTTACTCTTGACCCAAAGAATCCTAACACCAAGTTTCATCAAAATATCTCATTCCCTTCGCGAGTTCTAGTGGTAACTCCGAGTAACTCTATGGTAACTCCGAGTGACTCCGCCTGTAAACTCCGGCGCCTGACGTAGGAGAGCCAGTCCCAAGCCTGGATAAAGCGAGGAGGGTTAGGCTGTGGGTTTGCACCCCACACCTGGGACCCAGGAGGGAAAATCCATGGGAAAAAAAAACGAAACTGAAACATCCAAAAAGAAACAAGAGCTGAAAGCTCATATGGCATTTGCAAGAGTTGGCAAAATGTTGGCGGGAGTTTTTTGTTTGGGAGTTTTGTACAGAGTCGAGTATTATTTTAATATACACTAGTAAGTAAAAAGTACTGTATTTTTTTTTAGCATTTGCTGCATTTCTAGAACTCCTCTTCGTCGTTGGGCGGTTCAATGGTCTTCAATATGGTTTCGATATTTATATCAAGTACATTTCTTCTTTAAATTATTGCTGCATAATTTCCCGTTTTAAAGGTGCTAGAAATGCATCTGTAAGCAAAACCCTTGAGGCAAAAACGATAGCAGGTTCTTAGGGATCATTGATAGATACAGTTTGGTCAAAAGTAGAGCCCTTGTGGCACAAATGATAATGGGTTGAGATATATCATTTGATAAAAAGTACTTTTCGACCTTGCGGTGAAGATGCGCACTTTAAGGGAGCTAGAACCTTATTTGTAAGCAAAACCCTTGAGGCAAAAATAGTAATGAGCTCATGGGGATCATGAAAATGCATATTTTGCTTAAAAGTATTTTTCTTAATTTGCGGTCATGATTGGTACTTTAAGGAATGGTAGGATTTGGAAAGCGGCGAATTCTAAGCCAATCTTGTCGAATTTCTAATATTCCAGAAAAGTTTCATCGTCCTAGCACATTTGGAAGTACCTGTACTCGTGATCACCGGAACTACGGATCCCCCTTAAACTCCCCCCACAGTCACCTGAGCCAATCCGGTTCTGTAAATGATTTATCCGGAGCATCTGTTAGTTATTCCCACAAAGTTTCATTCCTATCTCTCCAGTCTAAGTCGGTCACATATTCCCCCCCAATTGTCGTCGGATCCGGTCCGGATATAAAAAGATCACCAAAGACATGTCCCTGTTCAATTACAAAATTTCACTCAAATCCGGTCACCCGTTCCAAAGTTACGCATGACTCAATATTCCGGATTCCCCCTTCCTCTACTCCCCCACGACTATCGGATCGAGTTAATTTTTATTTACAAGTCAGTTTGATAGGGTCCCTGATACGCCTCCCAAGTTTCATCATCCTAGCGCCCCCTAGTCTATATCAAACCCTACTAAGTTCAACAACATATTTTGCCAACCCCTTCAACCTTCGATTGATCTATTTCTCTCAGAACGAATTCTAGCAAAGAATGACTCAACCACGAGCAGAACTATAGTAGTGTGACGAAAGAATGTCTCATCCATGCGCAGAGCTATACAAGTGCGGAGAAAGGGGTAGGGGTTTGACGAAAACTAGAAAAAGCATTTCAAGTTCTCCAGCCCTTCAACCCCCACCAGTTATCGGATCCGATCCGAATTTGACAATGAACATCCAAGACATTTGTTCTTCATACCTGTCAAGTTTAATGCACACACGATTATCTGCTATATCAACCCCTACTAAGGTTCAACAACATATTTTTCCAACCCCTTCGACGTTTGATTGATTCAGCTCTCTCCCAACGAATCCAGGCAATCATTCACGAGCACGGCTATACTAGTGTAATGAAAGAATGACTGATCCATGCCTAGAGCTATACTAGTGCGTAGAAAGGGGTAGGGGTTTGACGAAAACTAGAAAATGTATTTCAAGAGATTTCGGGTGTCCCCCTCCCAGTTATCGGATCCGATCCGAATTTGACAATGAACATCCGAGACATTTGTTCTTGATACCTGTCGAGTTTAATGCACGCCCGATTATCCGTTCCAAAGTTATGAATGTTACTAATTTCCGGATTCCCCATGTTGTCACTCCCCCATTGATGGTCGGATCTGGGAAGTCATTATTTCCAAGTTAATCCGGTGGGTCCCTATATGCGTGCCAAGTTTTATCGTCCTAGGTCATGCGGAAGTGCCCAAACTAGCAAAATGCGGACAGACCGACAGACAGACAAACATTACGATCGCTATTTGGCACTTGAGTAAGCTCTAGTGCCATAAAAACCCGAACTGATCTCGATAACGACCCATGCATTCCATTTCCGAACACGATTTTGGACACGAATGTGCGCACAAAGGCCCGACTTTCAAAAGCAGAATAGGTCGAAAAAGAAATGGCCAAGTACAGGCTAGATGCACTAACCCTGTCCGAGGTGAGGTGGCTTGGCCGTGGGACAGCCAGGAGGCTCTACCATCATCTTCAGCTGCTCTGAGAAAAAACGTGAGCAAGGAGTGGCCATAGTTCTTACGAAAACAGCAGCCAGAACACTTGTATCATGGAAGACTGTTATCCCCAGAATAGCCACCTCAAGATTAAACGAAAATCACGCCAAAATGACAATAGTTGCTTGTTATGTCCCGACAAACGATGCATCAGAGCAGACGAAAAGCCAGTTCTATGAAGAACTAAGTGCGGTCGTCAAGGATGTCCCACGTCACGATGTACGTTGCATCGCAGGAGACCTAAATGCGAAAGAGGGAAGCGACTTTGCTTACTGTCCCCAGGTCCTGGGCCCCCATGGCTTAGGAGAGTGGAACGAAAACGGCGAAATGCTTGTCGATTTTGCTCTAACCAGCGAATTGTTAATAGAAAGTATCTTATTTACCCACAAGAATGTGCATAAGTACTCTTGGACCTCCACAGACCGACGCACAAGGAATCAAATTGATCATTTTCTGATCAGCGAAGGTGTCGTACATCTCTACATGATGTTCGTGCTTTGGTAGTGGTAGTCCAGTTAAAAGCACCAACACGGAAACAGCCGAATGCTATACCACCTGCGAGAAATTACAGAACCCTGGAACACGTCGAATCTTCACAACGGCCGTTTCTAACAGATTTGAGGCAGTCCAGAAACTTATTGACACCGGCGACCAGGAGGTCCTGTGGGAGGTCATCAAGGAAATATATAAAGAAGCTGTCAACAAACACCTCCGCGTCAGTCGACAAGGAGTACTCTAATCAAAATATTTAAAAAGGGCTATTCCACTAAGTGTGAAAACTGTTGAGGAATCCGTCTACTCTCCATTCCTGGAAAGCTCCTGGCCACCATTCTGCTGAACCCCGTACAGCCAGCAGTCGACAAACACATCCGCGAAGAACAGCATGGCTTCCGCCCAAACCGTTCATGTGCGGATCTCATATCCGTACTAAGAATGCTGCTAGAAGAGTGTACTGAATGAAGGAAAAAGCTGTATCTAGTCTTCATAGACTTCGAATATACTTCATAGACTTCCTTGCTAAAATCTGGAGAGTGCTCCGGTACTATGGCATACCCGACAAACTCGTAAGCCTCATAGAAACCTTTTACGAAGACACGAAATACTGTGTCCGTACTCGTGACTGCAACACCAGATACTTCCGAATTATGATGTGCGTGAAGCAAGGGTGAGTTCTGTCACCGTTGCGGTTCGTCCTGATCATCGACTACGTTCTAAGAAGATGTGAAAGATATGGCATTGACATCGGGGATGGCAGAAAACTAGGAGACATCGACTTTGCCGATGACATCAGCCTAATGGAGACCTTCAAACAGAAGCTTCAGGACTTCCTTACAAAGACCAGTGAAACAGCTGAACTCTTCGGATCGAAAATAAACATCCCCAAAACGAAGAGTATGGCGAGCAGTGGATCTCCTCTAGATTTACACTGTCGGGACAAGCAAGTCGAACAGGTCGTTGATTTCCGGTATCTCGGCAGTACGGTTGAAAAATACACAAACACCAGGTAACTGTGGGGGGAGTTTAAGGGGGATCCGTAGTTCCGGTGATCGCGAGTACAGGTACTTCCAAATGTGCTAGGACGATGACACTTGGCTGGAATTTTAGAAATTCGACAAGATTGGCTTAGAATTCGCCGCCTCCCAAATCCCACCATTCCTTAAAGTACCAATCATGACCGCAAATTCAAAGGTCCCATCCACACCTTTCAAGCACCCATACCTTAGACCTTAGATCCCCCTGCACCTCCAGAGGCGCTTCGGGCATCCAAGAAGAGCAGCCAGTCCTCTCTCATAAGGGCCAATGCCCATATATCTTCCCATTCGGGCTGGATAGACGCGTTGATATTGTGAAGTTCCGACTGGTAGGTAAGGCGAAGAGTGTTCTTCGTTCGCCCTCTTCGTCTTGAGCCCTCCGGATGCCACTGGAGGATAGCGTTGGGGAGTCGGGTGCTTCCCGTCCTGATTGCATGGCCCAGATCTTGATGACTTCAGTGATAAGGGATTGTACTGTCATCTGACGAATCGGCATTCGATTCGCCTAATGCAGATCTTTTAAAGGCTAGAAGACGTTTCTCGCGCTATTGGCTGAGGTGCCGCGTCTCAGACCCGTTGAGAAGTACGGAGATAACGTTGCTATTGAAAAGTCTAAGCTTGAGTCTTCTTGCTCCTCCATATCTTCTTTAGCCGATTGAAGACATCGCTGGCCTGGCCAAGTCTTAGCTGCACCTCCCTTGGACACGCTCCAGTATTTTTCAACCGTACTGCCGAGATACCGGAAATCAACGACCTGTTCGACTTGCTTGTCCCGACAGTGTAAATCTAGAGGAGATCCACTGCTCGCCATACTCTTCGTTTTGGGGATGTTTATTTTCGATCCTAAGAGTTCAGCTGTTTCACTGGTCTTTGTAAGGAAGTCCTGAAGCTTCTGTTTGAAGGTCTCCATTAGGCTGATGTCATCGGCAAAGTCGATGTCTCCTAGTTTTCTGCCATCCCCGATGTCAATGCCGTAGGTCTAAGGCCTCTGGAGGTGCAGGGGGAACTAAGGTCTAAGAGTAAGGTAGGGGTATTCTTTTAAGGATTGGGGGGTTCCGAGGCTGAAAAAACGGGAACTCTGAATAAATTAAGGAAAGGTTTTATTTTGGGATCTTGGAAATGTATTGCTCGGTAAAAGCGTTTTCGGAAGAATAAAGTGATGGCAGTCCTTTAATAATTGTTGGGTTTTGAGGCTGAAAATTAGCGAACTGTGAGTAAAACAAAGGAAATTTGCATTTTTAAGTTTTATTTTGAATGTACTGTTTGGGATAATGGTTCGCGAAAGTGTCATAGAAAGTCAGTTTGTAATGAGAAGCAGATGAGTCAGTGTTATAAGTGGTAAAGAAACATTATCCGTTTTCCTTTACGGTTCAGATGAGAACTTCAATTACATTAAGAGGAAAAAGAGCACAGTTGGAAATGATAGAAGTAGACAAGACCAAAAGTTTCGATTGAATCCCAAAATCCAATATTTATTGGACTTTTTGGTCCACAGACGTCTTGAGCACGGTAAACAAGACAACTTGAGAATGAACTTTTAGTTTCAACAAATTTTGCGGTTATTGACCGGATTCAGGGCGAGCTGTAGGGTCCGAGAGAAAAAAACTTGCACATGCTGATTCAGCATTTCTCTATATACCTGTTTCGAACTTCTGATCAACTTCAAGTAATATTTGTAATTTCAACAAATTTCCCGGTTTTAGCCTGATTCCGGGCAATATCTTTGTCCTGTCAGAAAAATTATCATATACGGATTGAGCATGTCTGCTTACCCCTAAAACTCATTAGCTTCTCAAAACTATTTTGTTGGCTCCTTACTTTGAGCCCCCTCGCCCAACCGTAAATATATTGACCCAAAGAACCCTCACACCAAGTGTGAACAAAATATTTCATTCTCTTCGAGAGCTATCGTGGTTACAGACGGACAAGTTTTAAAAAGTCATAGTTATCCTTGCACTTTCGTTTTGGGATCACCAAATGAGTTATGACAGTGTTTTAAATGCTCCTGATAGTTGCACTCTGTGGTTCAGATGGGCCCTTTCAAAGATGCTATGAATTCATTTAAAGGCAAAACTGCTGACTTAAACATAATCCTGAACCATTTGAAGCTTTAAACTAGACCTACGTTGCCTGGGCAACGTGAAGTGTTGCGGCAACCTTTGTCCGGCTTCGCCGGCTAAAGTGTTGCGAGAGCAACACTTTGGTTTTGTTTCTTCGCTGTCGGTTAAATGCTGAAATTGTCAACTTATCGAAGCTTTTAAAACGGTATGTTCTAAAAAGAATAATCACATAATCAAAAGCTGTTCTTCAGCGTTGTAAAACCAACAACAAAACAATATCGGAAGAAGGCTATCCGTAACGTTTCAGGATTAAAATACCATAGATGACACTATTTATTATTACAAAACTACCTTATTGTTTTACATTACCGTATCGTTTGTACCCGTTGCGTAAACAGTTAATCCTAGGTTATAGCGATAGACCATCGATACAAACTTTCTTACTGTCATATTTACAGAAATCGAATACAATGTGCACCAATTTTCAAAAATTTCTAGCCCCTCGTGAACCGATCTTACTTACAAGTCCGTCTCCCGTGATTGACATCAAATTCACCGGAAACAAATAATGGATACACCAGCTATCAAAAGTTGCAAACCCCTCATCGCTGAAGATGATTATAGCATAAAAGCCGATTATTACTTACAAGTCCCATGCATGTCTTACAATTGGGAACAAAATTGTTCTCCCCATCGAATACACCTGAGACAAATAACAGGTATACCAACTAGCAAAAGCTGCAAACTCCTCGTTGCCGAAGATGATTATGAGCTAACAGTCGACTGTTGCTTACAAGTCCCTTACATGTCTCACAACTGGTATCGCCTATTTTTGGTTTCAGTGTGTACCTTACTCCTGAAGTTGTCAACCCCTTGAAACTTTCAAACTGGTTTATCTCATGAAGGATTTTTGTTCAAAAACATGGATGGTATATATTTTGATCAGCTCTTCAAGGGCTATCGATTGCCCTAACCACAACAAAACCATATCGGAAAAAGGGACTAAATTGACTTTGCAGTCAGTTGAACTTTATCCTTTTCAATCGTAGACATCGTGACGGATGAAAACTTGGAATAGTATCCTATATAATCTAGTTGGTATTATAAAGCTATCCGTAACTTTTTAGGATTAAAATACCATAGATGACACTATTAATTATTACGAAACTACCTTGTTTTACATTACAGTATCGTTTGTACCCGTTGCGTTAACAGTCAATCCTAGGTTACAGCGATAGACCAACGATACAAACTTTCTTACCGTCAGATTTATATAAATCGAATACAATGTGCAACAATTTGCACAAATTTCTAGCCCCTCGTGCACCGATTCTACTGACAAGTCCCTTTCCCGTGATAGACATCAAGTTCACCGGATAAAAATAATGGGTACACCGACTAGCAAAAGTTGCAAACCCCTCATCGCTGAAGATTTGTGTAGCATAACAGCCGATTATTACTTACAAGTCCCTTGCTTGTTTTACATTTGTGAACCAAATTGTTCATCAAATGACAGGTACGCCAACTAGCGAGAGCATCAAACCCCTCATTGCCGAAGATGATTATGAGCTAACAGTCGCCTGTCGCGTACAAATTCCCTAAATGTCTCACAACTGGTATCGCCTATTTTTGATTTCAGTGTGTACCTTACTACTGAAGTTGTCAACCCCTTGAAACTTTCAAACTGGTGTATCTCATAAAGGAATTTTTTTTTACCAAAAAATGGATGTCATATACTTTGATCAGCTCATCAGCGGCTATCGATTGCCGTCGAAGTTGAACTTTATCCTTTTCAATCGTAGATATCGTGACGGATGAAAACTTGGAACAATATCTTATATAATCTAGTTGATATTATAAAGCTATCCGTAACTTTTCAGGATTAAAATACCATAGATGACACTATTAATTATTACAAAATTACCTTATTGTTTTACATTACCGTATCGTTTGTACCCGTTGCGTAAACAGTTAATCCTAGGTTATAGCGATAGACCATCGGTACGAACTTTCTTACCGTCATATTTACAGAAATCGAATAGAATGTGCACCAATTTTCTTCAAATTTCTAGCCCCTCGTGAACCGATTCTTACTTACAAGTCCCTCTCCCGTTATTGACATCAAATTCACCGGAAACAAATAATGGATATCCCAGCTATCAAAAGTTGCAAGCCCCTCATCGCTGAAGATGATTATAGCATAAGCTTTTTAAACGGGATGTTCTAAAAAAATTAATCATATGATCAAAAGGTATTCTTCAGCGTTGTAAAAACAACAACAAAATAATATAGGAAGAAGGGACTAAATTAACTTTGCAATCAGTTGTACTTTATCCTTTTCAATCGTAGACATCGTGACGGATGAAAACTTGAAACAATATCTTATATAATCTAGTTGGTAATAGAAAGCTATCCGTAACTTTTCAGGATTAAAATAGCATAGATGACACTAATTATTATTATGAAACTACCTCATTGCTTTACATTTTCGTTTGTATCCGTTGTGTAAACAGTTAATCCTCGGTTACATTGATAGACCATCGACACAAACTTTCTTACCGTCAGATTTATAGAAATCGAATACAATGTGCACCCATTTGCAAAAATTCCTAGCCCCTCGTGAACCGATTCCTACTTACAAGTCCCTCTCCCGTGATATACATTAAGTTAACTGGAAACAAATAATGGGTACACCAGCTAGCAAAAGCAGCAAACCCATCATCGCAGAAGATGATTGTAGCATAACAGCCGTCCCTTGCATATCTTATCATTGGGAACCAAATTCATAACAAGTCCCTTGCATATCTTATCATTGGGAACCAAATTGTTCTTACCATCGAATACACCGGAAACAAATAACAGGTATACCAACTAGCAAAAGCTGCAAACCCCTCATTACCGAAGATGATTATGGGCTAACAGTCGACTGTTGCTTAAAAGTCCCCTATATGTATCATAACTGGTATCGCCTATTTTTGGTTTCAATGTACCTTACTATGAAGTTGTCAACCCCTTTGAAATTTTCAAACTGGTGTATCTCATGAAGGAATTTTTGTACCAAAAAATGGATGACATATACTTTGATCAGCTCATCAATGGCTATCGATTGCCGTCGAAAAAAAAATTCTACCTGTCTTAGTTCAAAAGTTGACTTTTTTGCCGTAGGCCAACTTTCTAACGTCACGACTTAGAAAGGAGCAAAGGATAAGCTCTAGTTTCTTTAGCAATGAAAGAACTTTTAAAGTTTAAGAGGCACATCTGATACCGTTACTCTACCACAAACCAAAGTGCAAAAAAAAAAAATTATAAACTCAGCTGAAATCGTCGCAGACATGGACAGAAACAATAGATGGCAGCACTTTCGGACCCGTGGGAAAAAGCCACTTTTTTGTCTCTGTAGATTTTTCTATTTATCACTCAAAGAAGATATGTTGGCTGTGGGGCCGGGTAACTGCCGCATATATTTAACACTTATAGATTTTAGTCCATCTTCAATTTGAAACTGGTGCCTGCCTGCTTGCGTGCTAGAACCGAGCTTTCCACTCGAAAGCAGAAACATCTTTTGATGAAACGAAAGGTTCGCTACACAACTTCAGATAGTCCTCTCTGACATAGGCTATACAACTCCACTTCACTTCGCAAACCGTAGGCTCTGGCTCGATGACAAGCAAAAACCATCCTTATTGGCCCCAGGCAAGAGTTCTACGGAGCTTTCCAAAATGTAATGTCATATTCATCAATCCGGCCTAAGGTCCACACTTTCCGTAAAAACCGCACAGGTTAGACCCTTCCCAGTTACCAGGAATAAAATGAAATCGGAGTCATAGGAAAAAAAAAAAAAAAAAAAAAAAAAAACGAGGACAAAACCAAAGTGTTGCTCTCGCAACACAAATATAGTGTTTGTTCAAAAACCTCAGAAGAGTAAGATAAGGGTATTTGTTTCATGATTGCGGGGGTTACAAGGCTCAGAGTTGTCTTCGAAGGCCGTTTGGGAACTTAGAAATGTATCGGTTGGGATAAAGATTTTCGGAAGTGTAGCATGAAAGCAGTTTTTAATGAGAACCAGGTAAGTATTTACGAACTTAAGAAGAAGAAAATAGTGCAGTATAGCACAATAAAAAGTAAATATACACTGAGCTTTCAAAAATGTAGTGAATGAACGAGATAAAAAATAGACATTTAAAAAAAAGAAAAGAAAAGGGATTAATCGGGTCTAAAGAAACTTCTTACTAGATGGAACTCGGAGATATGGCCAAGGGCAGAAACGTGAAAGTCCTGGGCAATTGAAGATAACTTTGCACAAGGGTCAGAGGGCAAAAAAGTTGCAGTTACACGGGAATTCCTATAACGTCGAGGAAGGTACAAGAGAAATTGACATTTTGAAATAATAAGTACTGATACAATTTAAATCTGTTTGACTCAGAATACAAAAAATTCTGAAAAGGTTGCAAACAGAGGGAGAACAAAAATTATTATATAAACTACCAAGGGCTTTTCTGTTATACCTTCCTCTATTTGGACTATTTTTGGATCCCAAAACGTAAGTGGAGGGATACCTATGATATTCGCAGAAGTTGTCCGTCCGTCTGTCTGTAAGCACGATAACTCTCGAAGGGAATGAGATATTTTGATGAAACTTGGTCTGAAGATTTTTTTGGTCAAGGGTAAGGTCAAGTTCCTAGATGGACATTTGAGGGTGGGGGTAATTAACGCAGAAAGAAAATATTGTTAAACAGCTAACGTGATAGTCGATTATGGAGTAAGAAGGCATGCTGAGCGCGATGTTGAAAACCGTTTTTATGGTGAAAACCATTTTTTCGCCAGACAAGTAGTTCGTCCGGAATCCGGCAAAGACCCGAAAATTAGTTAAAAGTAAAAGTTTCATTTGGAGTTGATTAAATGTTTCATTTAGGGGTAAGAAGACTTGCCTGAGCACGATAGTGATATCCATTTTCTTGCCGGACAAGTAGATCGTCCGGAATCCGACAAAAAACAGAAAGTTGGTTAAAAGTAAAAGTTTCATTTGAAGTTGATGAAATGTTTGATCTCAGAGTAAGAAGACATGCTGAACCTGATGGTGAAGACCATTTTCTCGCCGGACAATTAGTTCTCCTGGAATCCGACCAAAACTGGATGATATTTTAAAAATATTGTAAAGTTGATTATTATAGATGACAGATTTAGGGGTAAGAAGAGAAGCAGAGTCTGTATATGACAACAGTCTTATGCCCGGACATATAATTAGTCAGGAATGCGGCTCTAACGGGATTTTTTTGTAAGTTAAAGTTGTATTTAAAGTTGATAAGATGTTCTTTATAGGGATAAGGAGATACGCAGGATTCGTTTCTGAATTTTCTTTTTTTGCTGGGCTAGTAGTTCATCGGAGATCGGGCGAAACCGCAAGTTTCGGTCAGTATCGTCAAAATAGATATGGCTTATAGAGGTATATCTGAGCTTAGTTTTCTCTGATGATTAGCACGGCGAAAACTGGATCTGGCGAAAGCAAGACCCAATCGTCTGGATCAAATATTAGATTTTTGGGATCCCATCGACACCTTTGGTCTTGTTCCATATCCGACAAGAGTGGAACCATTAACAGCCGAAAAGATTTTTTTTAGAGATTGTGCTATAATCATGCCAAGCCATTTTACGATAGGGGAATTGGGAAGTTTTTCATTTTGAAAATTAATAGCGCAATCTTTTGGGCGAAAAGACAATCTCTGACAATCTTTTTGTCAGAAAGACTCTGACAAATCCTTTTTATGTTAGATTCTAACCCACTTTTAGTTCGACTTATCAATAGTCTTATATTAATAATTTATTAAGAGTCTTCTGCTGCGGTTGACCTGAACGGTTGCAAATACCGGTTAACTTTTTGTTTATGAAACCGTTGAAAGCCGTTACTGAAAGTATGCGTTTGTGTAATGGCGCCAAATGAAGGCGATGAAGAGATGTCAGATAGTCTGGTTTATCAGCCAGTTCCGAATTTTTTCAGAAAAGTCTTGACTCGGGAGTTGATACAGATTCGGTCAAAACCTTCCCTGTGGAAGCGATTTTCGCTGCGAAAATTTTTGTGTGGGCTCTTGCCTTTCCTAGTGAGCTCCCCCCAAGAAGAAATGCCCAGGCCATTCATATGTGTGATATTGTTGATGCTTTCCGTCGCTGTGATGACTTGGACGTTCCTGTTTCTGATTTCGTCATACGATTTCCGAGCGAAGTTCCGGTCGTTCCAGCTGTTGCCATATCTGTATTGAGTAGCAAGCTGAGCGCTGATGCTAACGATGTCCGTTTTATTGCTGAAGCAGTTTCTACTCTTGATCGCTTCACTGCTATTTCCACTGGTGCCGAGGCTTTGACAGCCATCCCTTCCTCACCACCTTCAGATACGCACACTGTTGTTGTTAGTAATACCGCAATCGCAATCGGATCTTCTTAACATTGATTCGAGGACGCAACATATTGACACCGTTGAAGGTAACGAAGGGATTACTAATGTCCGAGAATACTCAAAGACATCGTCTCATCGTCCACACAAGTGCTTCGTATGCAGAAGTTGTTGCGAGATCATCGCCAAGGGTTTGCCGGAGGGTACTACTGCCGAGGTTATCTCTCCTAAGTTTTTGGGTGTTGTCAGGAGTGTTCCAGTCACTATTACTGCCGATGCATTGAAGACCCTGATTCCTGATGCTTGTGAAGTCGTGCCTATTTCGGGCTCTCGTTCTTTCAAAATTGGGTTCAAAAGTCAAGTCGGTCTCCTTACAGCTATGAAAATCGTGGTAAAAATCGGGTATGAAGTTTTTCGTGTTCATGAATTCCACCGAATGCCCAAGCGCTGCTTTCGCTGTCAATCTCCAAACCACGGTGTAGCCAAATGCGCGCATCAGTCTGATTCTCCAAAATGCGCTCGTTGTTCTGGTTGCCACAGTTATAGCAAAGACTCCCCTTGCACACTGCCTACAAAGCGTGCCAATTGCGACGGTTATCATGTCTCTTTTAGCCTCAGATCCAGCGTTATGAGGAAAGCCGTGGGTCTTGGCAAATAATGGTTTTTCAGGAAAAGAAACTGCGATTCATTAAATGTAAATGGCACAAAGGACAAAGATCTTCTACTTGATGATTTGCTAGGCAGCTCGGACATTCTGTGTCTCCAAGAGCATCTGCTATCTGCCCCTAGTAGAGAAAGTTTTCGCCGATCTCCTGAGCATTTTGTGTTCATCCAGCCGGCAATGAAAACTAGAGGTAGTCCTTCCGGTGGGTTAGCCATTTTTCTTCGAGCCAGCGAGTGTTCAGCACCACCAAAACTGTTCCAGTCTGGGTGTTATGCTCTTGCCGTTCAGTTGGACAATATTGTTCTTGCTAATGTATATTTACCTTGCTCATTTGCTAAGGCTTGTCAGAAAATCAGAAAACTTCTATCAGACATTTCAAGGAAAGGAATGAAATGGGCTCTTGTTGGGGATGTCAACACTGATTGTCTAACTTCTTCTGAACGGACTGACTTATTTTTCGATTCTTTACCGGTAGCTCACAGTCTCATTGAGAAGTCTCTACCCTTTTCATATATGGGTTCCGGCTAAAACACCCGGCAAAAACACCCCGAATCCTTTACATTTAATAGGAATGTAACAAGTGTAAGAATAAGCTTGTGCGTGCACAAAGGGTATGTATATGTGAAGCAGAAAGTGCTGGCTGGATGTGTTCTTAGTTTTGAATGCGTTAAGCCTAGGCAGAACAAATTTACACAAGGGAGGGGAGTGTAAAGCGAAGGTGAAGGTTGGTGGTGACAGAGTAATTGCTGAAGTGAACTAACACACGCATTCACCTGAAGCTGTGGGCAGTGAGGTGTTAAAAATGAAAGATCAAAACCCGTGCCACTCAGTGTAACGCCTCCTCCCCCCCCCCCCAGGAAATCCTTTCCCAATTATTTCCCCTTCTTGCTGAGGAAGCTGCATCTAGTTGCCGTTAGTTTTTGGGATCCCAAAACGTAAGTTCCAGGATACCTATGACATCGCAAAAGTTGTCCGACTGTGCGCACTATAACTCTCGACAGGAATAAGATATTTTGATGAAACTTGGTGTGAGGATTCTTTGGTTCAAGAGTAAGGTCGAGCTCGTAGATGGGCTCTGTAGCCCTACATTTAAGGCTAGGGGAGGGTGGTTTAATTTAAGGGGCAAATATAATATTTTAGTCCCATCGAAACCTTTGGTCTTGTTCTTGTTGTACCAGATCCCCTTGACAGACTAAGATCACGGGAAGTCAATTTAAATGGTTTGCATTTGTATTACATGTAAAGGATTGTGTTTTTTTTCGCCGGGGGGGCTGGTACCCGGAGGTTTTTGGTTGGGGGGGGGGAGGTCACGGTGGGGGGGGGATTCGCCGGGGGGGTTTGGTACCGGTGGGGGGTTGGCGGGGGGGGGGGGTTGTCAGTTGGGGTTTTTGCCGGGGGAGGGGGGGTTCTCGCCTAGACCCTTCATATATACATAATCGTGGCGCTAATGTTTCCAACCTTGATCATTTAATTGTTTCTGAAACAAGTCTCATTGACGGTATTGTTGAGGTTGATGAGGGGAAAATTGAGGACGACCATCTGCCTCTGTCTTTCTGTTTGGTTGTCCCTGTTGGTCGAATCAGTTCTCCAAATCCCAAGAAGGCTTGGATCCAAAAGCGTAACTGGAACTGTATAGATACTGTGTTCTACATTTCTACGTTAACTAATCTTCTGTCGCTTTTAAAAGTTCCTTATCACCTTCTTCAAACTGGTATAGCAGCTACCACTTCGTCCATTGCTTTTAATTTTTATTAAAGCGAGCTTGTCCATTGCTTGAAATTGGCAGCCGATATTGCTGTACCGACTGAGAGAGTTCGAGTTGGTACAAGGAAACCTATTTGGAAAGTCAGTCCTGAAGTTAAGAAGGCAAAAAAAACGGCAAAATTTGGCAAAAATTTGGATTGCTTCTGGACGCCCAGGAATTGGTACGGTCTTTAATGTAAAAGCTAAAACGAAGCGTGAATAAGAAGGGCATAGCCAATGGAATTCGTTACCCTCACGTAGCGTGTTAATCAAGTTGTACTTCGCTAATGTCATGTCTGCACATGAGATACAGAGCCACTTTGCACAGTTATCATAGTTTAGAGCACTGGATTCGGGCTTTAGATTGGTTTTTCGATCTGCACACTTATCTTCGCCGGATTTTCAGTGGCAACGCTGTTTATCTTTGAAGTTGAAAGTTCGCTAAGACTGGTAGTGGCAACACTGCCTTGGGCGGAATATTTGAAACTAGAATCACACACACTCCGGAAAAATGTTTCTCAACGTCCACCTTTAAATAGTAATTATTTAAGACGCCCAGAACCGTCTGCAATTGACCGAAAACTTTTCTCTTTGATGATAGTTCAGCTCAGAGTTTTTCGCTTGTTATTTTGAGGGTAAGTTCATAAATATTGACTTTCAGGAACCACTCTATTTTCACATAAATAATTTTGTCAATATTTGTTTCTTTTCATTGTTTTTCACCACAATCGTCAACTTGAAGGTAACAACTGCCGTGTTTGTTTTATTTTACCGGGTTTTTTATTAAACCTGTTCTCTGTTGAGGTTGTTACAAAAAACGCCTACTACACCAATTTTAAACTGATGGGCTAGTAACTAAAAATCAGCATTTGCCTCCGATTTCCAGGGCGTCATTGGGGTGGGGCAGGTGGGGGGGGGAGGGGCCAAGGGAGCCAAGAGCTACAGGGAAAATATCCGGAAAAAATCAGTTTCTCATCAGAACTGTGCCATCTGGTTGCGCCAGATCACTTGACCAAGGCCACTCATGAAAACTTAACACTTTTTAATCCGACATATGACCCATTGTTGAGCAATTGAATGTCTTCAACGCACGTTTGAGCCTGGGTCAGTCGTGTGTCTGAACTAATCTAAACATGGGAGAGACATGATCTTTGTAACACGGCGTCAAGTACCAATTTTCGATTCTTTTTTTTTTCGGGATAGCTCAGGGCCCCCTTGGGGGCCTGAGGGTCAGGAAACACTCATTGCCTTTTCCACTCACCCACAGTTTGAAGGTAAGAATTTTTTTTTAAATCTATGTTTAATGTGGGTTGCAGCAAAGGCTACTCCGGTTGGTAAACCTGAGAAGAGGACTGATTTTGATTACTATATTAGTATTTTAATGTCTATTTCATCCTTCTTTCCCACTTTCCTGAAGAAGAGGACTGATTTTGATTACTATATCAGTATTTTAATGTCTATTTCATCCTTCTTTCCCACTTTCTGTTTTAACTTTTCTAGTCTTGCTTTTTTACAAGCACATATCTCGCTTCTTTCTTTTCTAGATGCCAACATCTCTATTCTAACATTGTAGTAGGAAATTCTTCAAGACTACATTGTCTTGTTCACTCATGTCGAAGGTTTCACAAGGTCCATTCCATGACACCCTTTTTCTTCTTAATTAATTTCGTAAGAAAATAGGTGCTTTTATCCTTTCTGCAGGGGGTCCTGTTCCCTATACATAGCAGAACGGGATGAGAACGGTATGCAGAACGGAGGATCCTATTCCGTTGATAATCCATCAGAACGGAATGAAGAAGGAGATACAACTCGTTCTCCTTTCTTCTAAAAACGGACAATACCACTACGGCGTTCTACTAAAAACAGCTTGTAGGAGAATGGGATAGAGAACGGAGAACCGGTTGTTGACAAGAAACGCTGGTAATACTCTTGAAGGTAATAATACTCATGAGCCGTTTGGGAAGTTAAAAATGTATTGCTTGTTCAAGATCTTGGAAGCGTAATAGAAGGACAGTGTTTAACGAAACAAAAGTCAGGAAGTGTTTTAAGTGGTAATACAAAAAAATCCAGATCCGCCACCTGCAACCACAGCGTGATAAATATCCCCAAAGGAAAACCTGGGAGTAGACACGTGAAAAAATGCTGCAGTATATGGAGAAGTTGGGAGGCCTAGAAAATGTCGCAGTGTGCAGGTCTTATGGCAAATGCACCATTCACTCGGATTTATAAATATCGGGGGGGGGGGGGTCGAGTTCTTAGATGAGGCCTCAGATTTTACGGTTGCAGCGAGGTGCTTGAGTTGTGGACGGGAGAGTATTCATGACCTTTCGTCTCCTGACTCGTATTTTAATCAGACAGTTGAAAGAAGAATCTGTTACAAGGCTCACCTCTACGGCTAGTGGAAAGTTCTGGACAGTTGATACATCTTGGTTGAGGGAAAGAGAGGCCGTATGGTAAGCATGCCACAGCAATCTGTTGTGTGCCAGCCAACGTTGATGCATAGGTGGTGAAGGTAATGGTGGATAAAAGGACGTCATGATTGTTTAACATTCTTCCCCGTGTATTTACGGTTTCCAGAGATATGCTAGATTCTAGATTGAGTTGGCTATACACATCGTCTTCATTTAGGAAAGACGATTCCATCGAACTTTTTTTCCGTTCAGGTCTAAGGATTGTCGGGTTGGTAATCAATAAGTCTTCGCCATACCCCTCCTCTTTTTCCAGTGACCTATTCGCGACAAGAGCTACTTGTCCACGTTCATTGCTGATAAAATGAAATGGCAGGTGTGGTTTCACAACATGATTTTGTTTGACATGTCCTTCATCATTCAAGTTGTGGAAGGGTGGCCTGAAAAAAAACCCATAAAAGATATAAAATGAGGAACCTTCACTATTTTTTCTTACTTCTCTGCAAGCTTCCTTGACCATAATTATAATTAATTATATCAGCATAGTTAATTATCAATAATATTACTATACTTGAAAGTGATAAAACAGAAAAAATGTTTTTGTATTCTTTCTTAGATGCTAAGATCTCGAAAGAGAAATTGAAATTCCCCTTCATTTGTACTACTCCGGACGATGAGTTATTCTACTTTTACGGTAGTTTAATCTACAATCAGAGGGAAACAGAGTGGAAAAATGTAGTTCAGAATATCCTCATGATATATCCATTTAGTTTGCCTATTCTGCTGCTTGTAGAGAACTGTACATTGGAAGGACAGAATGTACAAAGAAAAACAAGAGAAAGAGGAAGCAAAAAATTGGTGAAAACTTTTGAAACCAGACGCAGTTTGAATAGGGACCATAGTGGATGTTTGGAGTGCACTCAAAGAAGAATCCAGCTACAGCAGAATTGAAAGCTGAGTGGCCACGCAGATTGACAGGATGTTTGGCGATAACGATTCGCTTAGCTACCTACTGTCAGAGAAATATAACATTCCTGTTCACTTTGCAAAGTGATATCAGTGAGTGATGAGCCAACATTAACCTAACCATTCTGACAGTAGAGTGGAAAAAAATAGAAAAGAAATCAAACAGATGATGACATCAAAAACGTAAATAAATAGCCAAATAAAATTTAGTTTTTTCCTCAAACAGAGCATAATGAAATTGATTAAGCAGGAAGAAAAATAACATGAAAGGTACAAGATTTATAAAAAAGATATCTCTGTGCAGTTTTAACAGAGCTAAAGAAAGAAATTTAAAATTAAGCAAGGATTTGAACTGAGCACGAGGAGACGAAACAACAGTTAGAACGCTAGAAAAAAAGAGAATATGAAAAGTGAAAAATTTATGAGATTGACAAACCAATTGCTCTAAATGGTTGATTCTGTTTTTCTAGTTATATTTTCTGGTCTTTGGGTTTTTCAGGAAAAATACTTAGTTGTTATCAAAATAACCATTCCCAATAAATGGTAATGACATGGTCCATTTTCCGCAATATCAAGCAAACTCCTCTAATGACACACAACAGAAACAAACATCTAGCACTGCTAGGACAATAGAGATCCCAAAGAAGAAGATTGTGCCATGCCACCCTAGACATAGAAGACATCCTAGCGTCGATATTAGAGAGATTAATAACGAACACGAAAATGAGGATTATGACAGTGAAGATAAATTTTTTCTGCAAAAATTATGTCAACTCAGATGTAGATATCAAATTTTGCTTCCAATTGTTTTCCAAATAAATATACCTATGAATAAAGAAATACGACAAGGAAATCGGCTGCATTTTATCATTTATTTGTGATTTTGCTCGACCCCAGTCGTATCCACAAGTTCCAAGAGATGATCCTTTTGGGACCGACGGAGCTATCAGCATAGTTTGCTGTAATCCAGGATTCCCATTAATAATACTGTTCTTGAAAGAGAAAGAAAAGTAGAAAATATGTTGTCAGGTTCTTTCTTGGATGCTTGAATCTTCGAAGAAGAATTCAGAACTCCGATTCATTTATTACTATAAATGAATGCTCTACACGATGTTCTAATCTACTTTTATGGTAGCTATGCTACAATCTTTAATTTTCATTGCAACCATTAATGTTCAGTCGCCATAAGATACAAATTCAACTACAAAATAGAATCAAGTAATCCGGATGGATCGATATCGCGTTTATTCTTCTCGAACTAGCATAGTAAAATCCAGATTTGTCGAAATCGGAAATATACACGAATTTAAAGAACAAAAAGATAAGAAAATTTCACGAAAGACAGTACAAACTTTATTTCATACCGTACATGGTCGCATAAGTCGCATTTTCTCTGTCGAATTTTTTGTGATGGTCACTGGGGCCGCTCTCGTAGGTCGTTCGCGAGCAGTATCAAATGGTGGCGGAAGTGTATGCTTATAGACAGGTTACTCAAGCATTTTTCTCACCAGAAGCCATTTAGGCTACAGTTTCAAATTACGGGACTCCAGGGACATATATTTCTGTAGGAACTGATTATAAGAAATTTTGGGGATCATGACATAATTAGTATGGCATGATCCTTTATTTTATCCATCCAATAAGCCTGGTTGTCAGTAAGACGAAAGTACCAAGCTTCCAACAGGTATTCTATTCCAGAACGTATAAAAGAAAGATAAAACGAAGCAGATCGGGAGTAGTTTTCAATCCAATAAGCCTGGTACTCAGTAAGACCAAAGTGACTGCTTTCAACAGGTATTGTAGCCCAGAACGAACAAAACAAAGATAAAAACGAAGCAGATCTTTTTCAGGGAATCTATTTTTAACAATAAGTAATTGGGAATTTCAGTTCCAACAACCCTCAGAAAAATGTGCGAAGCAGCTGGTCGGTCAACTGATAATGCGACGAGGATGGGGCGTGAGCCAGCCGACGAGGTCTAGCCGAAATCTACAGAAGTTTTTGCTCCTCCTCTGTGCTTTTTGTCTTTTATTTGCACCCGATTCTCTGGAGAAAAAAAAACTACTCGGCTTTCATGATTTTTCAAATATCTACGTGTTCTTCTGTGCCTTCCTCGTCGCATGCGCAGTCACCCAATCATGGAGAAGTTTTTTGTCTTGGACCCGACTTTCAAGCTAAAAGAGATCCATGAACATTTTCTTCCATCATCCAACCGCCTTCCTGCCCATTGACCAATGCGCCAGCTAATGCAGTAAATTTGTTGTTCTTTTCGTGTTTCGTTGTGTATTTCTTGTTTTGCGTTCATTTCTCTTTTGCTGTTGCTCTAGATTTTGTGTACCCTTTGTATTTCTTGCTAAGCGTTCATTTACTTTTTTTTCTATATGCACTGTGCAAATGTCTCTTTACTAGGCTGCATGTAATAAATTCCGTCATTCTTTATATACAGACTTGCAAACCCGCTCGTTTCATTTCCTTCGTTTGAGGTTAAATCATTTGCTATAATTAAACCGAGATGTTTTATTTGGTTTACACGCAAAATACTTGGAAGAGGAGGTTCAAATATTGGCAAAATGATATTAGCCGCTGCACGGGTGATCGTCATATTTACGTCTTTCCGGTCGATCAGAAGCTATATTCTTAATTATTACTAGAAAAGAAGCGGACTTAGCAATGTTCCCCTGTGGCACACGCCAAAATCTTTTCTCCGGATCCAATTAATTCTTATTCTGTTTCAGATGTTGGGACTTATCACACAAATCCTAAAGATTTTGTTTACAATATTTGGATTAACATCAAAATTATTCAAAAGTTTTATCTATTAGAATATTTTGCTTTGTCAGTTCAAGACCTATTTTGAAGTCAATCGCGAATAAATTATTCCTTTGGAGGGTTTATCACTGTTTTTTTAAATAAAATCTAAGAGATTTACACTATACTGTTTCGATGACGTTTGAGAACGATTTCCATATTATTGTGGAATATACAGAATATCCTACCAAAATATCCAGCCTCCAAAGTCCACAGTATCCTGCCAAAGTATTTATTTTTCTGCAGGAGTAAGATAACTGAGCATTGGAAATAAAGGAAGTACAAGTAAAATCCAGAGAAAAACGAAGCAAAACGTCAATGAAAAAGTTAACTACGCCTTTCGACTGTGGACCGTAGTGGATGTTTGGTCTGCATTAAACAAATCCGGCTTCTGAGTAGGGGATCTACCGGATTGACAGAATATTCAGCAATAAAGATTCGTCACCGACTATCGGGGAAGTACAAACAAAATTCTGATTCATTTTTCTGACTACAGTGATATCTGTGAGTGAAGGGCCAATATTCAGAAAAGCATACCGACAACAGACCAAAAGAAAATGTATTAAAAAGGAAGAAAGAGCGATTGAAAGGGATAAATGCACCAAAGATATTTTTATAGAATTTTAGTCTAAAGAGAAAAATTAATGGCGGAGAAATGGTGTTGACTAACTATGTATCAGGAGATGAAACAAACAATTAAATGCTAGAAGAAAGGGTTTATGAAAAGTCGAAAACTAATAACAGTTTGAATATGTGAATTATACAGCAAACATTAAAGCCCAGAATGAAACTGTTCTTGGTGGTAGTTTAAGAGAGTTTTGAATGGTAGAGGAAAAGGCGATGAAAGTGTCTTTGAATCACTGGGCAGCCTATTCAAAACTTTCATTAATCTCAAGGACATGTGAAGAGGACCTACCCTATAAGGCGGAAAAGACGTATTTGCTTACCGTCGATGGGGGTTAAGGTCTTCAGCCAATAACGGTTCGCTTCCGGAAATTCGTAACGGGAGTCGATTTCCAATGTATGATTCAGTGGATGTCCAATGGACCTCTTTCTTCTTCCTGTTCGTCGGACAGAGAGAAACCGTACTGACGGAACAGTAACACGTAGAATAAGTTGATATTGTTGATGTCACAATAACCACCGTAGTACTTGTAAATGTCCTCCTGTTGTCAAGAAAGAAGATGCGACCCGTGAGTGAAGTGTCATCTTTTTTTGCTAGGTGACTTCCGAAAATCTTTATTGGCGGCACTGATAATGTAAAAGCAGAAATACCACTGACGGCAATCACAAGAGAAATTAAAGTATTCCTAAAATGAAAGAGTCAGTTATTTCAGTCTTCTTTGACACCTGAAATGAACACCTGGGTTGACAACTTGGAAAAATATACCTACCGCTTGTCTTGTCGGGTGTAAATGCGCTTGGTTTTCCCCCGTAGATGGTGCCGGGTGCCAATAGCATAGTCTCTTATTGAAGGATAAGAACTCATTCATCAGAATCCAGAAGAGCAATCAAGTTTTCATAATGCCTCAAGCACTCGTAAATATTTGTCTTTTCAATAAGTTAAAAGTAAGCGATTTATTTGTAACAAGCCATTGTCAAAAGCGAGAAAGAAATCAAGAAAACTACAACAAAAACATATGCAATAGCTGGTACCCGAACCTTCCTCGAAAAGCTCGAATTCAATTTAGATTTGATGGGTGGTAAGATAAGATTCTCTAGATGATGTATTTATGTGCCAGAATCAGGTTATGTGCTATAGAGGGATTTGGAGGGGGCTTTCTGGCGATCGTAAACTATTGTTTTTTTTGTTTCAATTTTATTTTTTTGACATTTTCCAATCGTAAAGAACTGGAAACAATCGATCGTAAACAATTGTAAACAGTTGTTTACGATAGCGAGCAGTTGTTACGATTGTAAACAGTTGTTTCCAATCGTTTGCGATTGTTTCCTATTGAAAATAGTTATTTACCATGGTAGTTTTACGATTGAAACCGATTGTTTCCAATCGTTTTTTCACTATTGAAAACAACTGTTTTCAATCGTATTTTTACGATAAAAACAGTTGTTTCCGATCGTAGTTTTGCGACTGAAACCAGTTGTTTTCAATCGTTGTTTTACGATTGAAAGCAAGTGTTTCCAATCATATTTTTACGACCAAAATTTTCGACTGCAGATCCTTTTCCAACACACCCTCCAGCCCCACCCCTATGCCCTAAACTGTAGATCTGGGCCCAGCTTCCCATGAACGAGAGGGGACCCATCAAAATGCGTATCTACATCTCTTATTCCTCAAGTATAGCAGCTTTAAGTTTGATTCCAGTCACGGGTCAACAAAAATTTCATGGGCAATTTTGACACATTAGCCCCCCCCCCCCCCCCCCCCCCCCCCCCCCCCTGTCGAGAAGTGGAAGGCCTCAAGCAGTCGTAAATATTTGCCTACCCAATAAATTAGAAAGTAAGTGATTTATTTGTAACAAGCCATTGTCAAAAGTGGTATGTAAAGTAAAAAAAATAAAACAAGTAAATTACAACAAAAACAACTGCAAAAGCTGGTACCCGAAACTTCCTAGAAAACTTCGGATTCGATCTAGATTTGAGGTCGGTAAGATCAGGTTTTCTATGTGATGTATTTATGTTCCCTAATCAGATTATTTACGGTAGAGGGATTTGGAGGGGGCTTTGCGGAAACAGCTTTCCGTACGAAAATAATTCAAATCGTAAACGATCGGTATTTTTTTACTTGTATTATGGGACATTTTTCCAATTGTAAACAAATTTTTTTCTACGATTACAAACAGATTTTAACAGTAAACAGTAGTTTCCAATCTTTTGCGATTATAAAAATTTGTTTCCAGTCGTTTGCGATTATAAACAGTTGATAACGATTGTATTTTTACGATCAAGAATAGCTGTTTCCAACCGTTTTCTTACGATCGGAAACAGTTGTTTCCTGTTGAAAACAGTTATGTACGATCGTAGTTTTACGACTGAAAACGATTGCTTCTAATCATTGTATCCTATTTTACTTTTACGACCAGATTTTCTTACTGCAGATTCTTTTTCAACAAAAAAATATTACCAGAAAACGCTTGGGAAAGCTGCTTTTGAAATATTTTGCGACAGCATTTTCAAAACTGGATACAGTTGTTTCCTGTTGAAAACATTTATTTATGATCGTAGTTTTACGATTGAAACCGATTGTTTCCAATATTTCTTTTACGATTGAAAACAACTGTTTCTAATTGTGTTTTTACGATCGAAAACAGTTTTTTATAAAACAAGTTATAAACAATTGTTTCCAATCGTTTACGATTATATACAGTTGTTAACGACCGTGTTTTTACGATCAAGACCAGTTGTTTCCAACCGTTTTCTTACGATCGGAAACAGTTGTTTCCTGTTGAAAACAGTTATCGACGATCGTAGTTTTACGACTGAAAACGATTGCTTCCAATCGTTGTCTCCTATTTTACTTTTACGACCAGAATTTCTTACTGCAAATTCTTTTTCAACAAAAAAATATTACCAGAAGACGCTTGGGAAAGCTGCTTTTGAAATATTTTGCGACAGCTCTCAACTAAATTTTTCGAAATAAAAAACCGTCGTAAACAGTAGTAAAATTACTATTGGAAATAGTTTTTTCCAATCATTTACGGTTGGGATTTCAGATTCACCGTTTGACATAAATTATTTCGATCATTTATAACTCAACAAAATTCAACTTTTCTACTACCGCTGGTCTTGCAATCAGGTCTTTTTTCAAGATTTGAAAACCAGGTCGACTGTTTCCGATCGAAAAGAAATGAAAACGATCGAAAACAACTGAAACCGATCGTCAACAGTTAAACACTTAAAAAAAAATCATAAACAGTTGTAAAATTACGATTGGAAAGTTATTTCCAATCGTTTACGGTTGGGATTTCAGATTCAACGTTTCAGTTAAACCATTTTGATCGTTTTTGAAAAAAAACCAACTTCCCTATTGCCGTTGTTAAAACTCAGGTCTGTATTTCATGACTTGAAATCAAAACCAACTGTTTCTGATGGAAAACAATTGAGCACGACTGGAAACAATTGAAAACGATCGTTTTGGACGGATAGGAAAAAAACAGCGTAAAATTAATAGCGTAAATAACTGTTTCCAATTGTTAACAGTTGTTAACAGTTGTTAGCAATTGAAAACAACTGAAAACGCCGAGAACAACTGAAAACGATCGTAAACAGTTGACGCTTAAAAAAAAAAAATTCATAAACAGTTGTAAATTTAGAATTCAGATTTACCGTTTCAGGTAAACTATCTTGATCGTTTACAACTCAACAAAACTTAACTTCCCTACTACCGTTGTTAAAAATCAGGTCTTGTGTCCGGACTTGAAAACCAAACCAACTGTTTCAGACTGACAACAACTGAAAATGTTCATAAACATTCGTTCAATGACACTCGTAAAACAATCGTAAACAGTCGTAATTCACTGTTTCAGTTATACTATTTTGATCATTTACAACTCAGCAAATGATACTACGTGACTACCGTTGCTTAAATCATTTCTTCTTTCAGGACTTGAAAACCAAACCAACTGTATCCGCTTGAGAACAACTGAAAACGATCGAAAACAATTGAAAACGATCGGAAAGAAGCGAAAACGATCGTAAACAGTTATTCAATGACAACTTAAAAAAACAATCGTAGAAGGGGGACCCGTCTTTTCGTCCACCCGTCGATTCGTCCACCCGTCGATTCGCCCACCCGTCATAATGCCCCAAAAATACGTCACATTCCCCACTTTTTCCCACACTTCGCCTAACCGTCACTAGACCCAAAATATCCGTCGATTCGCCCACCCGCTGATTCGCCCAACCGCTTATTCGCCCAACTGTTGATTCGCCCAATCACTGATTCACCCACCCGTCGATTCACCCACCCGTCGATTCGGCCACCCGTCGATTCGCCCACCCGTCGATTCATCCACCCGTCGATTCGTCCACCCGTCGATTCGCCCACCGTCGATACGCCCAACCTCGTTTTTTGAAGCGTCGATTCACCGGGGACCCGTCTTTTTGCCCACCCGTCCATTCGAACACCCGTCATAAAGCCCCAAAAATACGTCACATTACCCACTTTTTCCGACAGTTCGCCTAACCGTCACAAGACCCAAAATATCAGTTCGCTCACCTGCTGATTCGTCCAACCACTGATTCGCCCAACCGTTGATTCATCCAACCGTCGATTCACCCACCCGTGAATTCTCCTACCGTCGATTCGCCCAACCTCGGTTTCGTGAAGCGTCGATTCACCCTCTTCTAAAATCCGTCAATTCGTCCACCCGTCGATTCGCCCACCCGTCATAAGACCCAAAAAATCCGTCACAAACCCGGCTTTTTCTGACAGTCCGCCTGCCCGTCACAAGACCCAAAAAATCCGTCGATTTGCCCAAGAAATCCGTCGATTCGCCAAAAATCCGTCGATTCGCCGAAAAAACTCGTCACAACCCCCACTTTTTCGAAAGTTCGCCTACCCGTCACGAGACCCAAAATATCTGTCGACTCGCCCACTTTTCAAAATCAACCTCTGATCTAGCGCGGCCTTTATCACTGAACGCGGTATCAGAAAGCGACTGAGTCACAGGGGAGTAATTAAGAAGGTTACGATACCACCCCATGTAAATACGGGTGAAAACTAGTCAATAAACCTTGAGCTAGATTGATCAGAAGCAAGATGTCAGACCTCGGTGCTGATAATGAGGAAGAAAAAAGAGGATGAATGCAAGAGTAAAACAAGTTTTAAAGAAAGAGGTGGGCTACATATTGCGTTTATGTGGTCCGTCGAAGAAAATTATGATGTCGCAAGATTAATCAAGTCTCAGTAGAGTGTAAGCATTTCTTACGGATTTCTTCCCCAAACTTCCCCTACAAACGAGCTTATTAGTTTCTTCTCAATCTATTTATCTATTTATCAATTTATTTATATTCTATTTATCAATCAGTTTTTCGAGTTAGGGAACTTCCGGACGTGCTAGACCGACGAAACTTGACAGGCGTAGCAGGGACCCGACCAAACAAACCTGGAAATGATCAGTTTCCCGATCCGACCATCTGCGGAGGAGTAGAGGGCGCAGGAATCTTGAAAATTTAGGGCAGTTTGTCACACTTTTTCGAAAAATTTTCTGGAAAATTGAGTAGTGCGTAACTTTAGAACGGGTGGTCGGATTGGAATGAAACTGGAAAACTGAACAAAGGGCATATCCCTGATGTCCCATTTGAACTCCGGACCGGATTTGGTAGCTATAGGGAAGTTGGAGGGCGGACAGAAATCTCGAAAAACGGTTGGAATGGAGGGATCGGAGTAAAACTTGCTGGGAAGACCAACCATGTTCCCCAGATTAATCGTTTACACAATTGGACTGGATCCGGACCCTTGGGGGGAGGGGGGACTGGTTGGAAGGTTCCCTGAATTCCAGTGAGGTCAGTTTTGGGGATTTTCACGACGAAACTTGGGAAGCATATCAGGGACCCGACCAAACTAACTTGGAAACAATCAATGTCTCAATCCGACCATCTGGGAGGGTGGGGTGGAGGAAGGGGGAATCCGGAATATTGAGTTATGCGTAACTTTGGAACGGATGATCGGATTTGGGTGAAATTTAATAATTGAACAGAGAACATGTCTCTGGTGATCTTTTTCATGTCCGGACCGGGCAAAACAGTTGGGGGGGGGGGGGCTGGAAAATACGTGACTGGCTGATACTGGAGAGATGGGATGGAACTTCGTGGGAACAACAAACAGATGGTATGGATAAATCTCTTTCAGAACTGGATTGGCTCCGGCGACTGTGGCGGAGTTTGAGGGGGGAGGGGTCCGGAATTCCGGTGACCACGAGTTAAGGTACTTCCAGCTGCACTAGGAAGACACAACTTGGCTGGAATATTAGATATTCGACAAGATCAGAGATTTCCAAATCCGACTATTCCTTAAAGTACCAATCTTGACCGCAAAGCAAGAAGAATACCTTTAACCAAAATAAACATTGTCATGATCTCAATCAGCCCCTTTAATTTTTGCCTCAGGGGTTTTGCTTACAAATGAAGTTCCGGCTCCCTTAAAGTGAGCATGTTAACTGCGAAGTCGAAAAGTATTTTTTATCAAATGAATCATCTCAACTTATGATAGCGGGTTCGACAGCTATGGGGAGTTGTGTGTGGGGGGGGGGGGTATCGGAAATCTCAAGAAATGGTTGGAATGGAAGGATTGGAGTTAAACTTGATGGGAAGAACAAGCATTTATTCTACATAAATCGTTTGCACAATTAAACTGGATCCGGAAACTTGGGGGGTGGGGGTGGGTGGTGGGCGGCCTTCCGGAATTCCTGTGATTGCGTTTTTCAGGACAAAACTTGGCAGGCATATAAGGGATCTGATCAATCTGACAGAGCCCTTACCTACTACATACAGGTGCAAGTGCCATATAAGCTTACAGCTCTTGTTCTCTTATTTTATCCGTTTTGCACCGTTAGATTTCATTAAAGCTTTGTTTTAAGGCCAAGTATCAGGCTCAATAATTAACACACCTAGTTTCGTGCCGTTGAAAAACGGTAAGTACCTTCTTGTAAAAGTTTTTTTTCTTTCAAGGTTATCTTTTTGTACAAAAAAAATCACTCGTTATCACTTTCCGCTGCTCAGAGCAGAGCTCAAGCGCACACGCATATAATAAATAAATCAGAATCGATTAGAGTGCCGAGATACGGGCACAAAATCCCAAACAAACAAAAATGGGGATATCATACACATTTTTCGGGTGGTTCCCAAAATCACCACGATCTTTTTGCCCACGACTCAAAATACCGGATTTGCCATTTAGAAGGTTCAATCAGGAGAATTCGAAATTGTTGTCTACCGAAAGTTTTACTAATTTTCACATGATTTTGTTATTTATGTTTTGAGAGAACATGGGAAGACAAAAATATGAAATGAAAGACTTAGTTGTGGAAGGTCACCGCTGAAAAAAGAACCGATCGAAATAATCTCATGATGAAATATATCCGGGATAAAACGTCCCCATTGCAAATCTCCCTGTGACAAGGTGTCCAGAAACACAAAAGTAGTGCGCCTTGGTTCCCAGAATCACGATCTAGGAAAACCGGCTTCAAAGTTTGCATTTCAGATTTGGAGACGAAGTCTTCTAAGTAGAAAAGTCTAATGTGAGACCAGTTGGACAGTTAGTTATGGGGAGGTTTCGCACACAACAATAAATGAAAAATATGTAGATATCGCTATTGCGTAACAAATATCCTTCAATTGCGGTTAAAAATTATCAAAGTTAACTTACATTAACTCCCACTAAGGAGGTGCTCACTTTCCGTTTGTTGGCTTAATGAGTGCAAGGCAGCGACTGAACGTAAAACTCAAACCTATTTTTTGCTTTTCACGCTATAGTGCAATTTGAGTCCGCAAAAATATTCCCGCAGTTCAAAGACTTTATCTCACATATAATTATTGCGGTATTATTCTCGGAAGATCTAGGAAAAACGGCTTCAAAGTTTGCATTTCAGATTTGGAGACGAAGTCTTCTAAGTAGAAAATTGTAATGTGAGACCAGTGTGACAGTTAGTCATGGGAGGTTTAGCACACAACAATAAAATATCTAGATATCGCTATTGCGTAACAAATTTCCTTCAATTGCGGTTAAAAATTATCAAACACAACTTACATTATCTCCCACTAAGGAGGTGCTCACTTTCCGTTGTGTTGGCTTAATCAGTGCAAGGCAGCGACTGAACGTAAGACTCAAACCTATTTTTTGCTATTCATGCTATAGTGCAATTTGAGTCCGCAAAAATATTCCTGCAGGTCAAAGAATTTGTCTCACATATAATTATTGCGGTATTATTCTCGACTGCAGCGCCAGACCGACTTAGCTGACATGTTAAAACAAAGCTACTCTTCCTATTTGACGTCATCAAATTGGAATACGTTCAGGAGCATTTGAACAATAGCTTTTCATGTAAGTTTAGTTCAGAAAAAAGTCTCCACAAGCTCAAGACTTTTTCTCACATCTAATTATTGCGGTTCTATTCTCTACTGCAGCGTCATGCCATGATCGACTTGGCTGAGAAATTAAAACAAGCCTGACCTTGACGTCAGCAAACTGGAACAACTCCAAACCATTTGAACAATTTTTTTTTAGTTTAATTGTACAGTTTCCAGATTTGTCCCGTTGGAAATGAAAGCCTTTGTTGAAATGCAAATTCTCCGCGTCTGAGTACATTTTCGGTTGTCGTGCAAGCAGCCTTCACTTTGAACTAGAGCCCCGGCTGAAAAAAGACAAAATCCCTTAGATGAGTTAGAATATTTCAGTGTATTGTCTAACGACAGACGTAAAAAGAAGATCTTTCAGATAAACTTGAAGGATTTTTCCTAGATCTGCGATTTAAATTTAAAAGCGTGAATTCGACTTGCTGTCCACTCGCCTATATAAACATTTTCATGAAAAAGATATTTTTCTTTTCTTTTTTTTTATCAGAAGGTCTAGCCATGTCTTAAGGGGTTAGGTGGGTAGGGGAATACGACAGGGGGGTTTTGGTACAAGAGGATGATGGTTGTTGCAAATGTTGGTTGTGGTTGTTAGGGTGTTTCGAATTTCAAATTATAATCTTCAGCCATCAAGTCAAGAGTAGAGTGATGGTTATGTTTGATTTTTTTTTTTTAAGTTGTTTTAAATGAATTAATAACTTGACGGATTAAGGATTAAAACCTAGTAAGCGGTATAATGAATGTCAATTCTCTTTGAAAATTCAGAGTCGTTTGAAAGAAACAATAACAACAGATTGTTACGACTCGGGGTGTGGCTCGGTCTCAAGACCTCCCGAGAATATTTTTTTTTCTCGTGAACATGTTTGGTAGTTTCGTTCTCGTCTCGTATCTTGGGATTTTTTCCACGACTTCGAATCGTCTTGACTCGTGAGCGTGACACTGGTCTTGGATGCGCTTGAGTCAAGTGCATTGCTATCGTGGGTATCTGGCTTCGTCTGTCTGACAGAGAGTTGGAAGTATTTTTTTTTCAAAGCTAGGACGAATGAACAAACAAGTGTGAATCACTAATATTAAAAAAAATAGCAGAATATGCAAATCAAATCAAACCGTTTGTTCATTAAGAACCTTACTCATGGCGTGTGCCGACTAACTGATTCCAACGTCAGCATACAAATACATATGAATATATATAAACAAGAAAATGCAAGCGTAACTGCCGAGTCAACTGCTATTTCGGTTTGCATCGAAACAACAGAAAAAAAATAAAATATATAAAATTAATTACACTCTACTCAACGGTCAAACATATTTACTTAAAAACGAACATAAGATCATGTGGGCTCTTTAATGGTGGATGAAGCGTTAAACAGTTTTACAAATGCCGGAACAAAGCTGTTACTGTATCTTACGTGTGTGCATTGGACAGATTTTAGTTTTGGAATTGGGTTCGCAACTAGTCTTGGAGGACTTTGCCGTTCGGTTTCAAAATCAGGGGGATGATTTTACGGAGGATTGGGTGTTCAAGAGTTTTTAGAGCGAGATTTACCGATATTTTTTCCTTACCATAAAGTGTCCGGTAGGAATACTAATATGTGAAGTTCCGAACGTTTTCTTTTATCAGCTATATAACCCTGAGAATTCTAGAACATATTTTTGTCATTCTCGGATACATGTATGTCATTTTCGAGTATCCAATTTCCATTTTAAGGTTAACTGCTTTTAAAACATTCTCGAATAATTTTATCTTTTCTCGAATACTTTTTGTAGTTTCACGAAGACTTAAAAATAATCTCTAAGACTTTTTATCGATTCTCTAATACAAATACCGATTCCTCGATACATTTAAGGGATTCTCGAATACATTTTCGACGTATTTAGCCTCAAACCTAGTCCATACTCGAAAGACCGAAAGTTGACAGGTGAAAAATAAAAATGCCGTTCGGAACGCTTGGAACGTGCTGAAACCAGAGACGAGCGAAACCGATCAGGATTACAATCAAAATGCAGGGCTCAGAATACGAGTCAAAGTCCAATTCCGAATCCACCATTTGATCTAAATGATTCGAATCCGAGCTTTAACAAACGAGAGCTAGAAGCTTATATGGCACTTGTAAAAGTGGCTCAGAAGATAAAAGATAGAATTTGCCTTTTTGTGGGTTTGTTCTGATCATTTGTAAACAAAATCCTTGAGATAAGAGTAATCATGGACTCGGAAATCACGAATGTATTGTTTGGTAAAAAGTATTTTACTTTTGAACTTCGACGTAATGATGAGCACTTTAAAGGCGCTAGAAATTCATTTGTAAGCAAAACCCTTGAGGCAAGAACGTTAACAGGCCCTTGGAGATCAGTAATATACCGTTTGGCCAAAAGTATTACTTTTACGTTTTCGGTTAAGATGCGCACTTTTAGGGTGCTAGAAATAAATTTTTAAGCAAAAGCTTGTGGTGTAAATGAAAATGTATCTCTTGATCAAAAATACTTTTCGACTTTGCGGTTTACATGCGCACTTTAAGGGAACTAGAATTTCTTTTGTAAGAAGAACCCTAGAGGCAAAAATGATAATGGGCCCATGGGGATAAAAAAAATGTAGATTTTGCTTAAAAGTATATTTCTTACTTTGCGGTAAGGATTGGTACTTTAAGGATTAGTCGGATTTGGAAAATGACGATTTTTAAGCAAATGTTGTCGAATCTTTATTATTCCAGCCAAGTTTCATTATCCTAGCACATCTGGAAGTAACTTGACTCGGGATCAACGGAATAACGGACTCCGCTTCTCCAACTCCCCCCATGGTGCCCGGAGAAAACTGGTTCTGTAAATGATATATCCAGAACATCAGCTTGTTATAACCACAAAGTTCCATCCCCATCTCTCCAGTCTAAGCCGGCAACGTATTCCCCACCCCACCCAATAGTTGTCGGATCCAGTCCGGACATGGAAAAGATCACCAGAGACATGTCTTCTGTTCAAATCTTAAATTTCACTCGAATCCGATCAAGTGTTCCAAAGTTACGCATGACTCATGCAATATTCCGGATTCCCCCTCCCTGCACTCTCCCCCCCCAAAGTGTCCGGATCCAGTCCAGTTGTGTAAACGATTAATCTATAGCAAATGGTTGTTTTCCCAGTCAGTTTCACTCCGATCCCTCCATTCTAACCTTTTCTCGAGGTTTCCAGTCTCGCCCCAGCTCCCCGATAGCTTTCGAATCCGGTCTGGACTTCAAATGGGATATCAGAGATATATCACCTATTCAGTTATTAAAGCACAGTGGACACTTCTAATGTTTTACTTTGTATTAAATGCTTCACAAATAAACATTTCCGACTTCTTTTAGAAGGCACTACGAAAATCGGCCGTTTTCTTGTTATCTCTTGTCTTTACCTCTCTGGCATTTCAGCGATCCAAATCTTAGGAGCTGGGATATCCCGGCAGGAAATTCAAAAACAACCAGCAATGCTTGATATAAAAGGATATATTTGAGATGTTACCAAAATCAAGCCGCAGATGCAGTTTACCTGATTGTTCTAGTGTTGCATCAGAAGTTCCATGGCTTAAAGTGCCGATTAAAAGTTTTTCTTTGTGTAATAGTGTTGTGAAGCTTGATTAGCTTGCTTTATAAAATGTACCAGAATATGCCATAAGCTTATAAAAAATAAAATAGCTCCAAAAACCATTCAAAAACAAATCACCTATTCAAATCTGAATTATACAAGCTGTTATGCATAAAATAAAGATCTACTAAGTATTATAAGAACATCACTTTTATCTTTGTCCAAGCAAGTAAATTGAGCAAGAACTGGCCCAAAAAATTACGATTTGAAATATCACAGAGAGGAAACTGTTGAAAAAGCTGCTGATCTAGCGAGTAAGCATTGTTCCTAGGTTGTTACAGAGTGGGATTCGGGTAGTTTGATGTGCCCATTGAACTTTAAGTTTCATTCCAATCCGATCACCTGTTCGAATGTTACACACTATTCAATTTTCCGGATTCCCCGCCCCCCAGTCCTCCCCCCCCCCAGATGGTCGGATCGAGAAACTGATTATTTCCAATTTGACGCTGCAAAACGGAGTTGCGACTGAGAGTCCGAAGCGCAAGCACGTTACCTGTTTTCTGCTAGTTTTTCTATGCGATATACTGACGACGAAGTAATTGTGCTCTTTTTGGCCATTCTATTGAACATTGAAGTGATCGAAGTGCGATGGGGAGTGAGAATGGTAAATCCGAGTACCAACATGCTTACAAAAAGAAACTGTCTGTTGAGTTTCCTATTTTTGTTTTGAGAGGTATTATTGAATATTATTGGCTGTTTTCGACTTGGCTGTATGTGTGCTTTCTCGATGTTAAGAAAACTTTTGATAGAGTTAATTAGACGAAACTTCATGCTGAAATCACAGCAGCAGCTTCAGCTCCAACCAACTTTCAAAGAACAAGTTCACAAAAGCAGATATTCAAGGAAGAATCTTTAATTGTTTTTCCACAAGTTTATTTTCCAGCTTGAGCGGTTTGAGCCTGAAGAGGGCCATTGCCAAGAAGGTCCGAACTATAGCTCTAATAAAATGTAGCTAAATTATCCGTTTTGCACCGTCAAATATGATTGGCAGTGAGCTTGGGCTGAAGGAACATTGATTATTTCCAAGTTAGTTTGGTCGGGTCCCTGATATGCCAGCCAAGTTTCATCGTCCTAGCACATCTGGAAGTACCCTAACTCGAAAGATTGTGACAGGCTGCCCTTAATTTTCCAAATCCCCCCCCCCTCAAGATGGTCATATGGGGAAACTGATTATTTCCAGATTAGTTTGATAGTGTCTCTGAAACGCCTGCAAAGTTTCATGGTCCTAGCACATCTGGAAGGACCCTAACTCGAAAAAGCGTGACAGACAAACGGACCGACCGACTAACTGCCAGACCAACGACAGAATTGCGATCGGTATTTGGCACTTGAGCCGGAGGCCACAAGTGGTATAAAAACAAGTCATATGCATGGATTATAGTTAAATAAGTTGAGCAAAAAACACTGATGCCGATAAGGTTAATGGTGTTGAGCAGACTACGGAGAAATGGAATTACGGAAAGCACGTTGTGTTTAAACTGGAAAACGGGAACTGGCTGAAACTCAGAAATGGACGAGAGAATTCGTGATATTAAGATTTTGAATCCAATTCCGAGTATTGCCTGACAGGCAGAACATTTGAATCCGGTCAAAAGAGCGAATCCTGGATTGGAATGGGAAATTGATGGACATCTCTGGCTGAACCATACCAAGTTGAATAATGAATGGGAGCCAGCTGAAACTGCCGATAAAATGGTAAATGACGGGAGCAAAATAAATGCCACTTTAACCTTGAACTCAGTACAGGGTGAACCACGTAATCGGTTCTTACTACTGAATTTGGTGACTGACAAAATAATCAGATTACCTAGTTTGGCAATGGAAAGTAGAAACTAAATAAATAGTTAAAAGATCGGGACCAGTTTTACAAAGCGAATTTAGTAATGGATTAAAGCTCTTCTTAGAACCAGTATAAAAACCGAATGTAGCAAGTCTGGTAATAGATATGGAGTAAACGAAAGTAAGTTGAATTACCAAGCTCGGTGATGATAGAAAATCAACTGAATCCAAAAAAACAAGGAATTACTTAATGGACTGATTGGATGCCAGGGAACAGATACGGGCTAAAGAAAGTCCGGGGAGTTACAGAATTCGGTACAGAACGGGGTCCAAGGAGACATTATCACATGAATGGCTGTTTAGTTAGACAAAAAATGCTATCCACGCGATGGTGCCACTGGTTGATGCCATCCACAAGACAACGGGTTGAAAACACTGGAAGGTTCCGTTTTCCACTACCCATTCAACAGAGTTCAAGGAGCGTCGTTGAAAAGGAGACACCCATTCAGTTGGATGGTGACATCGCCCGTCGAGATTTTCACGCGAAAATGACAATCTAGCTCTATGGCATCATCGCAAAAAAATGTAAGGTAACATAACGTAGCCATTGAAGTCATCGAAAGTGCAAATGGATGGACCGGATTCGGTGAAATTGGTGCCAAATAAAGTAAAGATCAGGTGATTACCGAATCCTTTGACGAACTGGAACCAAAGAAATGCGTTAAATCATCGACTTTGCGAATGGGCGGACGAGATGCGTTGGTATAGGTTCAGGCTATAAACAAAAGTTCGGTGAATTACCGAATTCGTTAACATGTTAATCACCCAACGTATAAATGGTCGGAAAATAATTGTGATATAACGGGCTTCGCTGCTTCACCACGAAGCTAGTTTCTACCGAAATTTTCATCTTTTGCGAAAATTTTACCAAATGCACAAAACGTAGGGGAACGCTGAGCACTCCTCCACCCTTCTCCCCACCCCGTCTCGGAACTCCCCTGGATATGGGTTTCAGTGCTTCATTCAAGGACGTTACCAGTCGATATGATGTTATCAATCTAAATAATATGAAAAGTTATAAATCTAAATAATATGAAAAAATGGTTTTTTTTTTAAGGATGTTTATTTTTTTTTAAGTATTGGGTTGGTCTCCGGGGTTCGCCCATGAGGCCTCCATGTCTTATGACTCACTTGGTTTTAAGTTGTAAAATTAATTGTGTCTCAAAATGGTGCGCGGAAGATGGAAATGGTATCGTACGGCACGGGATTTGTTTTTTATTTATTTCTGCCAAGATTTGTTAATCTGTCTCGTTTTTTTTTTCTTTTGGATAAGAGAACTATTTATTTTTAATTTTTGTGCATATTTAGTGCTGCTTAACGGTAGCTCAATTGCATTCGAGCTGTACTCTCAGCCTTGAGTTACCTAATACTTTGTATATATTGGTTATATTAAAAGAACCTTGAACCTTGAACCTTGAATCAGCATTCAGAAATAATTTAGCGCAGTGTTTCAATGGAAGACGTTGAACGTAAAAATTGAAAACATTGAACACATCTGTACATTTGTATCTGCTGACCCACACCTACCAGTATTACTTCGAAATAATTTAGTGCAACTGGCCCATCCTTTCTCCAAATTTTTGAATGTTGGTTACATGGACATTGCAAAAGTAACAATACTTCGACCTGAGTTCTTTAAAGTTAAACCGAAAAAGGGCTGATACAAAACAATTTAGTTACCCATCACTTATTTACTTAAAGAGGCTTGAAGACCCGATAAAAATGTGTTACTTTGTTCCTCCGCTATTCATGCATAATCAGTTTCATTTAGTTTAATTTCCCTGTCGGATTGGTGGAACCTCTATACGCTTGTACCTGTGTTGTATGCTTGATGAAAGCGATTTCGAAGAAACAGGTCTTCACGCAGTATATGATCACTGGGCACTGAAAGTCGCGTTTGCATTGAGATTCAAACTTTCCGCGTCATCAAATTTTGCGTTGTGAGGACGGACGTAGATCCTTCCTCACTACTAGAGCAAATAGTGAAAAAAAAAAACATTAACACAATTCAAATAATGCAGAGTATTCAGTTAAATGATACAAAAATAAGCTGGCTTTTCAGTTAAACTTTAAATGATCCATTATTCTCTCAACGTCTCTTATTGTTTCATCAATTTTAATTAAAATCAAATAGTCAAGAAACACGTGACCCAATAATCAATACTTATGTAGACAAAATTAAATCTTCTTCAATTTCTGTGAACAGAAAAACATCTCTCACTAAAATTTGCACACTTTAGTGATTTTGCCTTTCATGGTCGGTGAGAACTGACATTGTTTTCACAGCTGAAGTATTAACACAAAAATAGAAACTAACTATCAGAAAACCACTGATAACTTAAATAGCATACAGTTACAAATATATTTTGCTTCCAGTTCTTTAACGATCATGATCCTTTAATTTCATATTATTACTGGGCTGCAACAATAAACAGAGTATTTATTGCGCACTCGCAGGCAAACATAATTAGGGTGATTTTAGCAGTCGATGGCTCCAGACTGACAACGACGGGTTTCCTTGCCAAAAGCTTTTGACTTAACTGGTTCATGGCCTGCTGTTTTGTTTTAGGACGCTTAATGTTTTTATGGCACTTGCCTTCGGCCATGTTCCATTTACCGATCGCAATTCCTTCGGTCGGTCGGTCCCACGATTTTGAGTTAGGATACTTCCAAATGATAGATAGATAGATACTTTAATTTTAGCCGTTAGGCCATACACAAAATCATACATTTTTAAACACTTCGAGAGAGCGGTTATCTAAACTCACATGTAAAACGATTTAAACTCCCACTACCAATAACTATTTACATCTCCTTAACGCTTCTTTGACAAAACCTGTAACTGCCATTATCGCTGACCGTGAAGATGACTTTAGGATACCAGGAAAGAGCAACCCATCTTCACCAAAAAATCTTACTCTCAAATCCGAGAGCCCCTTGCATCTTGACAGGAAGTGAGACAGATTTTCCTCTTCCAAACCACATAACGAGCAAGTATAACATGACTTCGGGTTTCGGGAATTTCTTTCAAATAATTTAACCCTACTCTTAAGAGGGAGACTATTCGCTCGGATCTGGAACCACAAACGCAGGTTTTCAGTCGGTAAACGTAACTTAAAATAAAATTCAAAACCAATCGACTCTTTAATATTCCTATAATCTTTCAGAGTCTCTGAATTAACAGTCTGTGCATGCCAAAGTTGAATTTCCTGATCCTCCTGAACTCGCGCAAAACTGCGACAAAGTTTATCTTGATCAGTTGTAGGACCGAGACCCTCATTCCAAGCATAAGACAGCCCTGCTTTATCAAGTAGGGCGTTCACTTGAAATGGCCAGGATCTCTTCTTTCCCTGCTTTAATAGTTCCAAATACGCTGCCTTCAACAGCCTCTCATCTGGCAGTTGAAGAAGTTTTATCCAAAACCTAATAACCTGGACAGCTCTATCTTTCTGCAAAGTACAGAGTCCTAAATCCCCCTTAAGGGCTAGCGTGGGAATTGTAGGATGGACCCCAATTAATTTCTTATAATGTTGCAGCTGAACGGTTTCAAGTTGCGGGATAGCTTCATACCCCCAAAGTTCAGCCCCATAATGGATAGTAGGGCGAATTTTTGACTGAAATATTTGCTTATGCATTTTTAAATTTTTTATTCCACTTATCACTGAATTTCTCAACACAGCAGCAGACACTGCTTTACCTCTACGAATCATTTCTTTAATATGATCTTTCCAGTTTCCTTTTTCATTCAACAAAAACCCAAGATACTTGAAAGTATCACTTCTTTTTAAATCAGTACCTTTATTGAAAAATTTGTGATTATTTTTATTATTACCAAAAACTACTATTTCTGTTTTTTTAACATTCAACTTCATCTTCTTTTTGTCCAAATAATCTGCTAATATATTTAACAAACTCTGCAGTTCTTCGGGGGATTTAGCTACCAGCGCAGCATCGTCAGCAAATAGCAACAGTGATAATGTCAAATTCCCTAGACGCACCGTGGGTGCCCATTTCTCCTGGAAATATTCAACAATATCATTTACATAAATACAAAAAAGCCTCGGTGACAAAGTGCTTCCCTGCTTCACTCCTACCTCACAATCAAATAAATCTGAAAATCCCTTCCCTGCTACTTTAACCATTCCTTTAGTAAGCCTATACATATCCCCAACTAATCTAACAAAAATCCGGGGCAGGCCTATCCTCAACAACTCTTTACAAAGCAGGATTCTATCTACGCTATCAAAAGCCTTCTCTAAGTCTATGAAAACAATAAACAGGTTATTCCTCCCTCTACAATACTTCTCTATCAATGACTTAAGTATAAAAACCCTATCAATTGTGCTATAACCTTCCCTAAAGCCTCCTTGCTCCTCAAAAATAATTCTATTCCTACTTAACCACGATGCTAGCCTATTATCAATTATCTTTTCTAGAATCTTACTTAAACATGAAACTAGAGCAATTGGACGGTAATTACCATGTAGTGATGGGCTCCCCTTCTTAAACAATGGCAAAATCAGAGATGTCTTCCATCCTGAAATCCACTTTCCAGAAGAAATCACATTATTAAATAACATAATAAATATTGGCATAAACAGACTGGAAAATTTCTTATATAACCGAGTGGGGAGCCCGTCCATACCTGGTGCCGAACCTCCATCCATCTTTTTTAACGCCTCACTTACTTCTTCACGAGTCACTTCACCTACAAGCGAATAATCTTCTTCCCTCATAGGATAACTAACTTCTACATTAAGACCACCAAATTCTTCTTCACACCACTTACCAAGATCTCCTTCTTCTTTACTTGAGAAATGTTCCGGCCAGGTTTCAGGATCAGGGATTCCAAGTAATGTTTTTCCTTGTTTATGGTTCACCCGTCTCCAGAATTCTTTCATATTACTTTCCACGTAGAGGCGACTCGTCTCCTCCATTTGGCGAAGAAGGAATGATCTTTTCTTCGACTTAATTAGCCTCTTGTGACAACTTCTCAGCTCGCGAAATCTAGTTAATAGACTAAAGCTTTGAACCTCATCCCTCGCCTGCTTTACTAATTCTAGAGCTTTTACTAATACTTTCTTGCTCCTAATACACTCTATATCATAATAACTATCAATCAATGGCTCCGACGACCCTAAAACTGGAGTAGACAATTCCAGCAATAATGAACTGAACTTAGCTTCTAGATCTTCAGCATTACTACTAGTTAACCTCATCTGTTCTAGCTTTTGATGCACAACTTCTTCACTAAAAATCGCGCTTAATACCTTTTGTTCCATCTCACCCCACGCACTCTTAAGCCGACGAGGCAGCGGTAAGTTTTTTGGCGGGGGTGATTCTTCAATTTTTTTACGGGCCTGAACCAGACTCAACTTAATAGGTAAATGGTCAGAAACCTGAATATTTAAAACCTGAACATCTAGCGATTCCGGATCCAGGCGAATATCAATTAAAACATAATCAATAACACTTGGCCTAAGACCCGAAATACATGTATACTCACCCGCCAACTTATCAACTCCAAATCTCCCATTACCAATGGCAACTCCAACTTCCGCACAAAATGCCAGGAGCTTTCTACCCCAAACGTTCAATCTTCTTTTAACATCCATACTCTTTCGTGGTATCCTATACATCAGTGGGATAACAGAATAATTATCTGGAATTTCCACTTCGGGTAACTCAATTGAATCCGCTGTATACGCGTTGAAGTCTCCTAACAACAAAAAACTATGGTTCATAAATTTACATCGAAGAGCTGAAGTTTCCTTTTCTAAAAAATCCCACGTATCCTCTGCATTATCGGAACTATTCTGGGGAGGGATATAAACTGAACAAACAACCAATTTCAGCCCTGTATGGCATACCAGTCTTATCCAAATTAGGTTTTTTGATTCGCTTTTTAACCTTTCATAAACCAAAAACTCATTTTTCTTTATTAGCACTAGAATACCTCCGTAAGTCCGCAAATTCCTCGACAAAGGACGCGATACACTTTCTACCGCAAAACCGCGAAAAGATGGCACATCGTCGCTACTGTGCCACGACTCAGTAAGTGCCACAAAATCAAACTTAGATATTTCGTTCTCCACTTCACACATTTTATTTTTTAACCCTTGAACATTCCAAGAAACGAATTTCAAATCACTTCGCTGTGTATGGCCATCGCACCACTAGTCTACATTACGGCTTGGACCAGGCTCGGGTTGGGAAGGCATTTGCGGGGGCGTAATGACTGGTTCACTGAAGTCCATTCTGTAATAATCTGGATGTGGACTGTAAGCCCCCCTACCTCCAGTGCTGCGGTCGTAGCTGCGACTTCTCATATTTTCTTTCCAGCGGCCACCGCGGACATTTCTTGATTGGGTTCTAAGTGGGTCATCCGGGCTTATTTCCGAGCTCTTGCGTCGGCGCTCAGACAAAACCTGCGCATCGACTACAGTGCTCGTATCACTTTCTTCACTTGCAGAGGTATCACCCCCTGAGCTTCCTTGATAATTCGGATTTGCTCCCATCGCCGGGATAGTGTTATTGCTAACTATTGGGGTCTGGGAGCCACTCCTTTGGTTAGCAATACGGACAGTGTCATTTCCAGGTGCTCGATGTTGAGTACTTTCGGTCACTTTATTAAGTTTCGAATCATAAACGAAAATGCGACCTTGAATAAACAGTTTCGTACCCCTGAGTTTGGCATTTTTTCCATCAGATACTGCGCGATCTAGTACTGGTTTCAAGTGGCTGCGGGCTTCCCTTTGTGCGTACGTATAATCCGGAGCTACTTTTACTCCAAACATCTGTAAAACTCTGCTGTGGCGCAAGATACAGTCACGAAGAGCAATCACATTAAACTTGATCACCACCGGTCCCGTAGCACCTAGTCTGTGAACGTCTTTTAAGTCGTACCTTGATAGATCGAGTCTCGGAAAAGCTTGTTCTAGTAGCGACATCACCCCCTCCTTTAACGTTGTGTTGGCCTGCTGCGTCGTAGTGAAATCATATAGAATGAGGTTAGCGCGTTTCATCTCAGATTCTAACAAATCAGCCCTCCGATTTGCTGTCGATAAGCGCTCGCTCATTTCACGCATTTTTTCCGCCATTTCTTTGTTAGCCTCTAAAGCTTTTGAAAGCTGTTCTTGTACTTGGCTTACATCTTGCTGAACGACCGATACTGCTGTAGACAACTTCGGCAGGAGATCTAACTTAAAACTTCTCTCCTGCAAATGCTGGTTCATCACCGCAGCATCCATAAACCCAGTCACGCTGCTGGCGCATGTACTTTGAAGGCTCGCTTGCTGCAAATGCTGGTTCATCACCGGGGCATCCGTAAATCCAGTCACGCTGCTGTTGCGTGAACTATGAAGGCTCGCTTGATGCGTGGATTCCATTTTCACTGCAAAAATTCTCTGCAGCGTATTCACTGAAATCAGGAATAATCGTTCGTCGAGTCCAAAGTCCAAGGACAGTGCAAGTTCGTTATCCGGTAATGGTAATACAATCACTAGGGCAGAATGCGACCGCTCTCATCGAACGCTGAATGAATACTCGACGACGATGAAAATTGGCAGGCAAGTCAGGAACCCGACAAGATTAACGACAAGTCACTTGCCCGATCCGACCATCGAGGGGGAGGGAGGGAAGGGCGGAATCATGAATTTATTGTCATGCATACCTTCCCGATGCATGGAGTTGTAACTTTCCGATGTACGGACTTATACTTTCTTTTTTCAACAGTGATTGTATTTGCCCGGACTGGGATTTACATTATACAGAGTAAGTTGAAAATAAAACTTTTTATATGTTAACGTAAATCCAAGTCTCCTACCACCCTTACTTACGGGGGGGGGGGGGGGAATGTTGGAAACGTTAAGAGCAGAGCGATCGGGATGAGACTTGGTGGGATGAACATGCACAAGCCCTAGGTATATCAGCGAAAGAACTGGATAGATCCGGGCACTGAGAGGGGAGGGTGGTTGGGGGCGGGGCCGGAATTCCGGTGATCCGGAGTTAAGGTAATTCTAGGTGGGCGAAGACGATGAAACTTGGCATGCATATCAGGGACCCGATCAGATTAACTTGGAAACAGTTAGCTCCCCGATCCAACCTCCTTAAAGTGCTCATTATGACCGCAAAGGGAAAAAATTGTTTTGAGCAAACAATACATTGTCGTGATTATCAATTAAGGGCCCATGATCATTTCTGCCTCAAGAGTTTTGGTTAAAAATGATGTGGTGATGGATGTTGTGGCTTCAAAGCTATCCGGTTGATCTACCGTAAGGTCAAATGGCCATACCGGACTAGCCCACTCAAGCAGTGGGCGGATGAAAGCAAAGTAAATGCGGAGAACAAGCGGTTCTGGGAATGAAACTGGAAAATAGTTTGATGAGAGACAGAGAAGAACTAGCCTGCTTAATAATCATTCAAATATGAGCCTCCCATGTTAAATAACTTGTCAGTGTAATAGCCAAAAGTTCGTTTATTGTTGTAATTACTTCATCTGGAGTGGTGAATGGCTTTGACTTAAGAAAACTTACTATCATGAATTTAGATTTCTGAGAATTAACTGTAAATTTTCGACTGAACTTCTTCAGCAGCAACATCTTTTAAGTATTTTTGTTACAATACTCTTTTTGTTCCTTTTGCAAATTTTAAGCAATGACGTGTTGTCCATAAAATTCTAGCTATCGGCTGATTGCTTAGAAGGCTATACAAAATTACCAAAAATAAAAGAGGACCTAAGAGCGTTCCGTGTGAAAACCGGAAAGAAATAGGGAGACATCAGCAGATGCGATTCGAAGGACCTGTCCATGGGAGGGGGACCTTCTAAATATGCGACTGGCTAAAAGCACAGCACCGGCAGGCTCAATAAATATTAACGTTGAAACAAAATATTACCGAAAATGCTATTGTAGTAATAAAATAATAAACAAAGAAGTAGCAGGAATTAGACGATGCCTTTCATATAAAATTTCGCTGGAGAGAAGACAAGCCTCGGTACCAGCTTCTGACAGCTTCCTAATCCGGGCAAAATTTAACTACTCGTTTACAACTTTTACCTTTTAATTTAGTTAAACCCCAAATCTCAAACTTAAAGCCTCAAATAAATGATGCAAACTTCAACTAAATAGAAATAGGGTACGACTACGAAAGAGCCCTAAAATTTGTCAAATCGGCCTTTATTCGGCAAGATTCGACTACTTCCCACACAAACTCTTGCCATTAACGTGGCTCAGATCTCAAGCAGCAGCTTTTACCGTTCCGTATGGAAATAATTCAAGTCGTAAAATATCATAAGCTATCATTTTTTTCTAATTGTAACATGGGACATTTTTCAATCGTAAACAATTGGAAACGATCGTAAACAATTGTTATTTTTTTACGATTGGAAACAGTATTTTTCAATTGTAAACAGTTGTTTCCAATCGTTTGAGATTGTTATCATTTGTTTCCAATCGTTTGCGAAGTTAAACAGATGTTAACGATCGTATTTTTACGATCAAAACCAGTTGTTTAAGATCGAAACCGATTGTTTCCAATCACTATTTTACGATTGAAAACAACTGTTTCCAATTGTATTTTTAAGATAAAAAAAAGTTGTTTACGATCGTGGGTTTAAGATCGGAATTTCCGAATGCAGATTCTTTTTCAACACACCCTCCCTCCCTCCCCGCCCATATGCCCTAAATTGTAGATTGTCGATAACTGGAAGGTATTTGAAATCTGTCTAACTTCTAGTAATGCTCAATTTAGTGAGATTAAGTTCAGTCAACAATATTAAGAAGCGATATTTGCACTGTGGTATATAGAGACAAATATTTTTTCTTCCAAACTATCGATTAAACGGCAGCACAAAATTACCAGAAGACGCTTTAGCAGTATAGAGGGGGCATCGACTGTGAAAGCTGCTTTTGATTTGTTTTGCGCTTCACAGAAAAGTTAAAATAGCAAAAACACGAATGACAGCTCTCAACTTCAAGCATTTCCATGTCTTTTAAACTTTCGGAAAAAAACAATCGTGAACAGTTGTAAAATTACGATTTTCGTTTTTGATTGGGATTTCAGATTCATCGTTTCACTTAAACTATTTTGATCGTTTAAATTCAACTTAAAATTCAACTTCTCTACTACCGTTCTTAGAAATCAGGTCTTTTTCAGGACTTGAAAACCAAACCAACCGTTACCGATCCGAAGCAACTGAAAACGATCGTAAACAGTTATTTCCGATCAATTACGATTGGGATTTCAGATTACAGTTTCATTTAAACTATTTTGATCGTTTACAACTAAAAAAATCAACCTCCCTGTTACCGTTTTTAAAACTCAGGTTTGTATTGTACGAACTGAAAACGAAACCAACTGTTTCCGGTCGAAAACAATTAGAAACGATTGGAAACGATCGTATACAGTTGTTTAATGGCGGTTGAAAAAAAAATATCGTAAACGGTTGTAAAACTACGATTGCAAACAGTTATTTCCAATGGTTTACGATTGGGATTTAAGATTCACGTTTCAGTTAAACTTTTCTGATCGTTCACAACACCAACAAAAATCAACTTCCCTATTACAGTTGTTAAAACTGAGGTCTGTATTTCACGACTTAAAAACAAAAACAAACGGTTTCCGATCGAAAACAATTGAAAACGATGGAAACAATTAAAAACGATTGGAAACAATTGAAAACGATTGGAAACAGTTGAAAACAATCGTTTTGAATGGATACGAAAAAAACGATCGTAAAATTATTTTCGGAAACAGCTATTTCCAACAATAGTTTACAGTTGTTAACGATCGTAAACAATTTCCTTACTGGAGTTAAACTATGTTGATCGTTTTCAACTAAACAAAAATTCAACTTCCCTACTACCACCCCTTAGGGAAGAAATCGGCCTGGAATCCAGGCATCTGGAAATTTGGAGCCTGGGTTCCAGGCTGATTCTGGAATTCCAGACTTCATCCGGATTCCAGGTTCCAAATTTCCAGACTAGGATTCCGGGCTGAATTCCAGGCTCCATCAGGATTCCAGGTTCCAAATTTCCAGACTAGAATTCTGAGCTGGATTCCAGGCTTTGTCCGGATTCCAGGTTCCCAATTTCCAGACCGAATTCCGTACTGAATTCCAGGCTTCGTCGGGATTCCATTTTCCAAATTTCCAGATTAGAATTCCGGGCTGGATTCCAGGCCTTGTCCGGATTCCAGGTTCCAAATTTCCAGATCCTGGATTCCAGACTACCTATATATTCTGGATTCCAGACGGCTGGTCTGTTCTGGATTCCAGACACCTCATCTGTTTTGGATTCCAGACTTCATTTGTTCCACAACTGTCCAGAAACAAAACTGATATGTTGATTTGATTGGAAGGATATATATCTAGGATTTCGCTCTCATCACAGAAGTATATACAGAACCATTCCCCGACATTTTCTGATCCTACGACTTTTGACATTCTGTCGGATTGCTTTCAAATTTTAGCCCACGTTTTCGTTGTTTTTCGGTACGGCTGCTCCTACCGGAGGACGTCCATCAGAGCGTGTGTGTAGATTTGTCCGGAATAATTTCTCGGTATCTATCTTTGCGAAGAGTCAGTATTTTATGGCGATAATAATATCAAATTTTATACTTTTTACGTGTTACTTGCCGACAAATTATCACAACACAGATTCTGATTTTGATTTTAATTTTGCGAGTTCACTTCTGTCTCGAGCTATTATTCAAATTCCGAGAGATTTTCAATGGCTAATTTGTGGTGATTTTAACTGCGATCTGAATGATTCTGATATTCGGGCATCAGCATTACTTTCTTTACTCCCGGCGTACCATCTTGTAGAGAAATCTTCATCTGGAACGTATTTGCATAACTCAGATTCAGTATCGGATCTGGACAACGTTGTAGCTTCAGATTCAACAATTGTTTCATCACAGGTGCATGTCGGTTCTGATATACCGATAAGTGACCATCTTTATCTTTTTTTTATTATTGTTATTCAAGATTTACCTATTTTATTTACTCAACATTCTAGTCAAATCGTACCAAGCCTTAAATGGGACAAAGAAAATATACCCAAGTAGCATGATGAAGCAGATAAGCTTTTGTCTCAAATAATTGTAAATCATCATTCGAATTTTGATCAGATTGCTATGGATATTTTTATCAAGAAATTGTACATAGTTTAAAAACAGGGGCTAAAAAAGCTTTTGAAACTACTGTTTCTCGCCCCGGTTCTCTCGCCCTGGTTTCTCATTTTAATAGTAGTTTTTCGGTGCAACATAACCAAGTCCATGACCGACTTGATCGTGAGTTGGATGAAGAGCTGTCAAAGCCATGGATAGTTTGTAAAATTGAAATTACTGAAGAAGATGTAAAAAACGGGATAAAACTACTTAAAAGTAAGCATTCATGTGACCATGACGGACTCCACTTTAACCACATCAAATGGGCCTCTCCAAATGCTATCCTTCTACTGTCTACGCTTTTTTCAACTATTCTCTCTTCTGGTCTGCTTCCTACTAGTTTTTCGAGAGCTACAACCTCGCCCTTCCCAAAGAAAGGAGGTAATCTTGAACAGTGTGGTGGTTTTCGGCCAATTACGGTTTCTTGTCAAATAAGCAAACTTTTTGAAATCACTATCCTAAAATACTTTGAGTCTTGTAATCAAGGGCTAAATCAAATCGGGTTTCGGAAGAATTTAAGTATGGATATAGCCCACACTGTCCTTGCTCGTATTGTTTCTTTTTGTAGTTCTAGGGAGAAGGTTTATGCTTTGGTACTAGATTTTGCTGCTGCAGACGATTATGTTATTCATTCGTGGGCTATTGCTGCACTACTTAAATATAATATTACTCTCTATAGTATTAGTCCTAAGAAAATTGTAAAGTTCTTCTCGTCTGAGAATAAAATGGAAAACTAGTTACAGTGGATTTAATATAGTCTAAAAAGGGGTTTAAGGCAAGGAAGCATTCTCTCGCCTACCATTTTTAATATTACTGTCTCAGCTTTGCTTGATCAGATTAGAACAACATTTGTTTATGGTAAAGGATACCTTTTATCTTGGATAACATATGCAGATGATTTACTCCTTCTGAGTAGATCGGTAAAATCCCTCCAAGCTAATGTAAATTTTCTTGTTAAAGTTTTTTCCAACCACGGCCTTCTTTTTCGACCAGAAAAATGTCAGTTACTAGTTCTGGGCCCTAGGCCGAATGATATAATAAATAATTCGGTTTCAATTTCTATTAATAATTAAACTTTAAAACCGTTAGATTTTTTCACTTATCTTGGAGTGCCGTATGGCCCCACACTTTCTTTGTGCCGTGCTTCAGTTTCAAAAGCTTTTAAGTGTAGTATTGCAGCAAGCTCTGGGGCAGTAATATCTCTTCGCGATTATCTGTCTCGCCGATCTCTGGCAAAAGTTTTGAATACTGTTGCTCTTCCTCAGGCCCTTCTTTCTCTCTTTTACTTCCTTTTTTCACATCGAGTAATTTCTCTCACATCAAAACTACCTTCTTCAACTTTGCCAAATATCTTTGTTAAATATCAAAATTTGAGTCGAATTCTTTTATGATGGAGACGTATCGATTAAAAAACCCAATAGATATCATATAAAAAAAGGCTAATTTTCTTTTTAAAATTCCTCGAATCCATCACAACCTCACTGAGGTAGTAGCTGATGGTTGAGTTATTACGCATACGTTTTATTTAAAAAAAAATTATTTTGTTTGATATTTGCTTGTTGATCTATTTTATACGATACGGCCTTGTTATGTCATAGTTCTTGTTTTATATTTTTGGCCAGTTATGTATGTGTTTACTATGTTTTTTACTCTCCGATTTCTGGAGGAAATACATTACTTGAACTGAATTGAATTGAATTGAATGTTGAAAGTTTGTCGCCTAAAACTAATCTTTTTTCATCTTTACGATCTAAAGCTTTTTTATTTTGTTCTTCTTGGAACATATTGTGCTTCTATGATCGTAAATTATATTGGGTTACAGAAAGATTTCAGTTTGTCCAAATAGTACATCTTTATAGTTTTGAATTGTAATTTTATCTTTAACTGTACTCGTTTTTATTCTTTTCATTTTTTTGCTAGCTTTTGATTGATCTTGATAATCCTTTAAATAAGCATAGACTTTTGATCGTAATCCAACAAACTCTGTCATAACCTGTCCATCTAATTCATCTTTCATCAATCCTGTAACTTTTTAATTTACATTAGAAAATCCGTATGGATTCTTTTTTTTCTTAACCAGACGTATCAAATCTCTAATTGAAATCCTATTTGATATCTTGATAGAAATCTTCGGTTCTAATATCAAATATAAAGCTATCAGTATCCATATAACACAAATCAATTTTATCTAAATATTTAGGTTTCATATAATCATAATGGAATTCATACATTATTAGCTTGGGTAGAGAAATTCAGCAAAACCGATGTATACTGGTTTGTCTAGTTTTATCTTTTCTTTTGACATTCGTGCCACTGAAAAGTTTTCACTGAAAATTATTTCAGAATGAACGCTGGGTTTCTTTATTATTTTTTCTCTTGTTTCATTATCAGTTATTATTTCCATATCCGCTCGCCTCCTTACGTTTTCGATATTTTTTCCAAAGCAAGCATTGTTCATAAGCTTAAAAAAATCTTTTTTAAAATCATATATACCTTTAGTTATAAGGGTTGTGTTGTGATCTATGTATCCCTTTAAGTAAGCACTTTCAGAGATTCCTAGTATTCTGTGTACTCTTTTCAATACGAGACCTTTTTGTAAATAGAACTCTAGATTCCTGTCGTGAATTAAATAGTTCTTTTTATCTAATAATGTGGTACATAGTTTACCATGAAAGTGTTCCGGTGCTAATGGTAAATCTTTGTGTAATTCGTGTAGTTCTTTGGATATTCAAAATCTACTTCATATATAGCACCTACATTCTGTAACTGCATCACCTAGTTAATATGATTTTTTAGATGGTTGTAATACTCGATTGATTCGTATTCATTACTTTCTTTCAAATAATCCGGTATTGAAATGAATTGGAAATCATTCGCTTGTAACTTTTTTGACATTGCCCACCCATATAAATAATTTGTATCAAAATATATTAAATAATGAGATGGATTATTATTATTATAGTCGCTCATATATTTATTAGTACCTTTTGCGTATCTCTTTATACATATTATTCTACTTCTTCATCTTCTTCATCATTTTCCTGCCGATGGAAAATAACATGCGTTACAAATTGAACTCTATATTGATAACTTTCATTCGTTCTTCGTTGTAAATCTGCGAAAGTAAAATCAATAAGAGTAAGCTCGTCAACTCCATTTCCTTGTATTCAAACTTTTACAGTATACATGTTTTCACTTTCGCTAAAAATATTAGGTTGTTGTTCTTCTTCCGTTTTAAACAAATATTCAGGAATAGATTTTTCTTCTTTGATTTGTTCTTATTTATAAAGGGAGTGAATAAATCGAATACTTTTTCTTTATTCTCATCATTCCTTTCTACTTGATTTCTTATGAATTTTCAATTTTTCTGTATAGATTCTTCATGTTTTTCAATATTATTCTTATTGTAGTATCTAACCGTTTTTAGTACTTCATCTCGGTTTCCGGTAATTGATAGGTTTTTGGTTCTTAGAAATCTTATCAATTCACTTGTATCTTTTTCCTTTATTTTTGTTTTCTCTTGTTTTATTTTTGTAATAGTGATATTACTTTCTTTTATCTCATCTTCCAGAATTGTTCTTAATTTCGGTTCTGGTTTATAGTCGGATGGTCTATTCTTAATATGGATCCTTTCGTCTCTTCGTAGAATATTAATTAAATCTTCAGATAGTAAAATATTCTTATTAAGGTGATTTATAATAATACTTGTTATTTTTATAAATGAATTTCTCTCGATTGAGAAAACTTAGATGTGAAGAAAATCATTTGATCGGAATGCATTACACGAGGTAGACGCCATCTATATTTCCAACTTTGACGCAAAAGATCAAGAAAATCATATTGTAAAAGTTACCTAGATGGCGTCGATATTAAGGTAGACGCTATCTATACTTCCAACTTTGACGCACAAGATTGAGAAAAAGTTACCTAGATGGCGTCAGTGTTTCGAAGTCATTTAGGCTGGAGCTACCCTCAGTAAATAATTTTTTAAACAATTTAATTATGTTAAATGGAAGAATTAGAACTGAAAATGTTTTTGTACCGACGAAGCTACTAGTTTTACAATAATATTAGTAATTGCTTACTTTTATCCAAATTTCTCTTCTCCACGGCCGGAATAAGTGCGTTTCTTCTATTACCTCTTGCATCGTTAAGTCTCGGTTCTGTCATTATTGAAATAATTGAAAAGCAGTTAAGCATTGCTGATAGAAAACCAGAATATAGAACTAACTACAATTTCTATACTAAGGTCATTGCTAAAATGCGGGTAATTAACAATTGAGGAGGTAATTCAGAGTGAAACTGAAATGCGTAAGACCTTTAGATTTTTTCCTCGCAAAAAATACATGTATCAAGTCCGTCCAAATGGTTATATATATTCTAATAAATCTATAAAAAGTCAAGAGAAATTACCAAATATATAAAATTTTTGCAAAACCTCCCACCCCAGACTCTGAAGATTGAAGATGTTTATTTGTCGGTTTTTTTTGTGAGTCTGGGGCGCCCCGTGAGGGGAGGAAACACTCTGAGATTTTTTTGTTCGCCATCGCTCACCATTAACCTCAAGTTGATGGTGGTATTCGATCTCACGACATCGTTGATTCAGTGGTTAATCCAAGATTTTCAACATCTTAGATCACTACGCCAAAGGGGCCTGCAAAATCTCCGCAACGAAATATTTTGTGATTTGAATACTTACGTCATCTAATGCGCAATGAGATCCTGTCTTTTGTTGCCCTAAGAGTGTTATCAGTACTAGAGGTAGAATTGTTGGATACGTCGAGGAGATTTTAATCTGATGATATGATAAATATCGATTCGAGTGAATCAAGTATATATAATCGAGCAGCTGCTGATATTGAAATAAGTTTTACATTGAAAGACGCTCAACCTATAGCATATAATGTTTACTGTATTCTATATTATGAAAGAAAAGCTATATTAGATATTATCAATAAAAATATGTATGTGAGTTTGTTAGTTTAGATTTTTATTTAATAAAATCATTCGCTAATAAAGGGACTCTACGAAGGAGGTCTTGAATACAATTAGAATAAACAAATACAATGAGACAATCAGAAAAGAAGCATTAGTATTAGGAAAGAAAAATAATGTATATAAAATGAGAATTGCTAAGACAAAATACGAAGATAAGTCGGTTGTAGTTATTAATCATAATGACAAACCATGCGATTTGTTTATAACTCAGAAATATAATGCTATTGCTAACGAATTGATTTTAAAGAAAAATCTAGTTTTGCAACCGATTGTACGGGAAAACAAGAACAAAGAATAAACTTTTTACTCAGTGGTATATATTGTAGTAGATTAGAGGATACCGTTATTTTTTTTAGTACATATATATCAGTAGTTTATTGAGATTAAATGGTAATATTTTCATTTCTGGGGGCCTTTATTTTTAAATTATGAAAATAAAAAAATCTTTGAAATGGGGATAATTCGATATATAATATGTTAAAATTAGTAAATTTCACAGGGGTTTATTTTATTGGGGTGGGTCTGGGCTAGCTTCGGCGGTCTTATACACCTACTTTTAATAATCACTGCACGGATAATCCAGTGCTGAGATTTAATTTTGGACACGGCTGCTGCTTTTGCTGCACGGTTGGGGCGACAACAGGAAAGATTTTTTTCTGCATTTTGATCGACTTCGTTTTGCCCTTAATAAGGGTCTGAAGCTTAAATTTTATTCCATTAATAACCCCGTTGCACGTTTCCGGTAGGGAGTACTCTCCTGTATCTTGGTTTATGCCTGCTTGGTTTTGCTTAATCTCAAAGGCTTCTCGAATAGTTTGATGGAGTCCGGAACACGTTGCAAAAAATTCGGGCTTTTTCAAAATGTATAGTTATGAAGGTGTTTGTTGGAGAGGGGGTGGTCAATTGTTTGCTCATGCTCTGCAAGTCGTTTTCCTCAAGTTCTTTGTTTTCTTCCTAGGTAACGCTTTCCGCAATCACAGGGTATTGAATAAATGCCTCTTTGGTACTGATTTGGGACTTTACCTATTCCGGAGTTAAGGTAAGACAGCACAGTACTTTGGGTTCTTTCAAAGACATAGATGTTGGATTTTCTCAAGCTTATGGACAATTTGTCTGTCCCTAAACGGACGTACGGAAGTTAAATGTGGGCATGTTTTTCCTCTGCCTCACCATTACTAGGGGACTTGCAGTATCGTGCTGAATGCAGCTTAAGTCGTCTTCTGATGATCTCTTCAACTAGTTGAACGGGGTATTTGTTTCCAAACTGGACTCCCCAAATGTGGCGAAGTTCGTCATTTAGGTGAGCTTCGTCGCAAATTTTGATGGCTCCGTCGACTAGTGAGACAACTGCTTCAAGTTTCACATATTCTGCCTGGTAAAAATCGTAAGGTAGGTATCGATGGTTGTGGGTGGGTGTTATGTAGACTGAGCGGACAAAACTTCCTCCACTGTTTGCAATCAAAACATCTAGGTATGGCAGCTTCAATGCATCATCCTGTCATGACGTTTTCTGTCATCGCCCCAGTCGAGCATCAGAAACAGCAGCCGTTTCAAAAATTAAATCTCAGGACTAGTTTTTCCCTACAGTGGTATTAGAAATTTGCCAGAATAAGGTATTTATAGTTGGTAGAATCTTCAGTTATTTTTTACAGGTTTATTTCCTTCCCCGACGTTGACCCTGAAGATTGACAGCCTGACGAAGCTCCTTTTCAAGAAGGGCCGAAATATCGCTGATGAAGCATCGTCGCTGACTTATCCTTTGTATACATTATTTGAATATATGTTTCAAAGTCAGCTTGGGCTCAAGGAATATTTATTGTGTGGTACATCGGGATCCAGCGAATGGATCTAATGGGCTGAACTTCGAAGTTAAAATAGGCCCTAGATGATCCGAGGCAACGACGGAAACTGTCCGGGAATTCTCAGAACCGAGGGAAAATAGAAGGGTTGTGCGAGCAGATGACTAAATCTCCAATTTCTAGGTCCAAACCATAATTTTCGACAGTGGAGGGGAGGAATTAAGAGGTATTTCGTGACGTTCTCATCTAATTTCTTGTACCACCTACTCGTAACATGTGCCATATGAGATCGTAGGCACTTCGGCATAGTCAAGTGCCGCATAGCGATCGTCATGTCTGTCAGATTACAACGATTTTGCTAGTCTGGGCAATTCCAAATAAGCTAAGACCATGGAAATTGGCAGGCATCATAGAGATAGTGACCACATTGACTTGGAAATGGTTAATGGCTAGATCGAGTCGTATTGGGGGGATTGGAAGGATTGGGAATCCGGAATCTAGTGGCAGCATATCTTCCGAATAGGTAATCGGTAGTGAATGATACTCGAAAAGTTCGGAGACAGAGCTACTGTCTCAGAATTACTATTTTAATTCCGAACAGATCTGGTGGTTTCAGATGTGCTAGTACGATGAAACTTGGCAGGCGTGTCAGGGACTTAACCATATTGACTAGAAATAGTCTCTTCCCCGATTCGATCATCATGGGGCGAGTGGAGGAATGGGAAATCCGGAACCGAATGTCATGCAGAAATTTCGAACTTGTAATCGGAATGTGAATAAAACTTTGACAAGTGAAAAGAACCTGTGTCTCAAATATTCCGTTTCAAGTCCAGACTGGATCTGGTAACTGTGGGGGAGCTGCAGGGAAGCACCAGAAATCTTGTGAAACGCTTAGGCTAAATGGATTGTTGAGAAGCTTAAACCCTAGATGCATTATAGGAAAAACAGGACCGGATCGGGGCACTGGAGGGAGAGCTGGAGGGTTTTTCCTAGAACTCCATTAATCACGAGTTAGGGTACTTCCAGATATGGTAAGGTGACAAAACTTGGCAGGCGTATCAGTCATCCGACCAAATTGACTTGGAAATAGAAATCTTCTCGTTTCGATCATCTTGGGAGGACTGGAGGGATAGGAAATCCAGAATCTCACTACATTACATATGCAGGCTAGTTTGCAAATTAATTATGCATAACTTTCGAAAAGGCAATTGAATGTGAATGGAACTTGACAAGTGGCAAGAGTAAATGACAAAGATGATCCATTTCAAGCCCGAAGCAGCTCCGTCAACTCTAGGGGGGAGCTGAAGGGGGGCACCTGAAATCTTATGAAACGTTGGAGTCGACGGATCAGGATTGAACAAGAGCAAGCATAAATCCAATATACATTATCGGCATAACAGGATCGTCTTGGGGCAATGTGTGAGAGTTGTACGGAGCTTGCCGGAATTCCGTCGATCGCGACTTAGGGTACTTCCATATCGCGGCTGCGGCGTGCACACCTCGTGTGATGAAAAAATCAAATTGTTCAGGAGACGATACAAACTGATTTGCTCGTTCGATTTTTAAGATAAAAATACCAAAAAACTCCAAGTGACTCAGAAAAAATCCGTACATACGAAGATATCAATTTTATTCATCATACACAGTTAGAAGTGGTATAAACAGCTCATACGAGGTGTGCGCTGCTTCCCATTTGCTATATTCGAGGTGTGAACAAATCAAACGCTGTGAAGAGCCAGTTTTACGAGGTGTGCCAGCGTTCTTACACACATTCGTAAGGGTTAAAATTTGTTTGCGAGCTGTCTCCGATGCATAAAGTTGTAGGCTATAGGCTACAACTTTAAAATCAGACTGTTTTTCTTTTTAATTAAACGCTATTCTAAGAAAACAAAAGTAGTTTACAATCAAACTGATGCATCACTTAGATTTGATACTTCTATAAAAATCATGAGTATCTCGTGGCAGCACATGCAGTAATTCCATAAGATCTTGTACCTTACATGCATCAAGGCTAAGGGTTTCTGTGTGAAGTGAACGTATTCGAAGTTTAGGATCTTTTCGTCCAGAAGCTGTCAAACAAACCTGGCCTCTCGCTTTCAGAAATGACTGAACATTCGAAAAGTCTCAGTATTCGTAGGTATGTGTAGAGGGGTAGCATAATATTAACAGAAGCAATGTTGTAAATTAGAATCCTTTAGTGCCAGTATATAGCCTATATCAATGGACCAGAAGCTGCCAATCAGGGGCTGCTGCCAGGAAATCAGCTACATACATAGCTGTAATCGAGCGTTCTTTTGTCAAAACAAACGGAGTTGCCGGGTTCTGTTCAACACTGACAGGAAATGGTGTGACGAAATTAAGGCATAGAGCTATTATTACTTATCATAGTCCAAAAGAGAAGTTGAGTCAGCACAAACCAGTACAAAAGAAAAGGAATTTTATTCCTTTTGTAGCTTTTAGCTATTCGGATTAAACTTGATTGATTGATTGATTGAAATGAAGCATTTCGGCACTGCATCAAGAGTGTAAAAGTATTTTTTTTTCAATCCAAAGGGCACTGCAGCCGCTGAGGGATTAGTGGAAGGGTTGCATATTATTAGTAAAAGTCTGTATCTATTGTTCCCGCACCTGGAACTGACGCCTCAAATACTAAAAGTACTCGACCGGTTGAATACCTCACGACGAAGGAGCTAATATTACTCAACAAGTCGAGTAACAAGGGTCACGGGAGCTATAGGACTATAGAACAGTCGAGGAATTGAACCTTCAGCTGCTATTAGTACTAGACTGATCGAGTACACACGTCTCGGAAAGCTACAGTACTTGACTGTATGGAAGGAGCTTGGACCCAGAAAGTAATAGGTCGAGTACTTTCTACCGTAGGAGCTATCTGTCCTTGGACTTGACAAATGAAATTCGGGTAAGTTTCGGGTACTAACCAACCTACCAGCGACTAACAGTACTCTACCATATTATTAATGATTCAGTAAGTCGAGTATTTATGAATGAATGAATGAATATATTTATTACCCATCTTTACATAAAAATGTCACTGATGGAGTATAAGAAAAGAAAAATAAACAAAAAGGAAAAATGAAAAGGAAAAAAGAAATGAACAACACACAAAATACAATTTTAAATTGGCACTACATAATGCAAACAAGAGAGACAGATAAAATATTAATAACTACTTAACTTCTGCTTAATTGCTGGATAGAGGCTATTTAGAGGGTCGAGGGATTTCAGAAATCGAGCACGACGCTCTAAAGCAGCCACAATCGGATCTTTAACTCCATGATTTAATGTAACGCGTCGATTACGAGACCACAGCGGCAGCCCAAGCAGGAATTTAGCATATTTGAAAAAAGTACTTCTAATAGTCCTAACATCAGATGTGTTGAAAAGTTTCCAGAAAGGTGCTAGTGCAAGTGCATGCGGTAATGCAAGAGCATTATACAGCTGCGCTAGTACCAGTCTGTTGTAACGCGCTTTCGAGGCGGCAAGCATACCATATGCTTTTCTGACTTTCGCGGAAAAATGCGCGATTAGGCCGGAACGTGTAGATCGCAGGTCTTTACCGATCGGCAACCCGAGGTAAGTCAGAGATTCGGAAGGGATTAGCACTATGTCCCCTAACTTCACCTTAATCGAAGAACAATCACACTTTCTACCGTTAAAAATAATTACATCACTTTTACTAGGGTTAAAAGCGAGTCCTATGGCCGCATACGAACGACTAAGTAAACTGAAATTCTCTTCAATACGGGAGATCGAACGGCTCAGGTTGAGTACGTCATCTGCATAGTTCAAAAGCGACACATCAAGCCCACGGAAAATAAAGCTCGATTTCGCTTGTTTTTGCGCTTCAATTACGCTATTATTGTACAAAGGGGGGGATGAAAGGGCACCTTGTCTAATACCCTTGCGTACAGGAATAACTTTATCTGAAACTACATGTCCTTCCTTAGAAGGATATTTTACTTTAACATGGAGCTTACGGTACATGGCACGGTAGGGAACAATAATTGAAGAGTCGAGACCTCTCTTATGTGCTGACAGGAGAAGTTGAGGATGCACACCCGAATCAAAGGGGCGACGTACATCGTGACTCGCAATTACGATACTTTCATCCGAACAATCAGATTCTAGTAGCACATTTGCAAGGAGACTGTGCACGTGTTCGCGACCTTGACCTTTTTTAAAGCCGAATTGAAAATCAGGGGTAGTGCAAGTACTCCTAATTTCTTCCATCACCAGAGCCTCCATAACTTTGCAAAGAACAGGAGAAACGGTGATAGGACGGTACGATTCACACAGACTAGGATCTTTTCCCTTCTTACAGACTGGCGTAATTATCCCGGAGCAGAAAGCGTCCGGAACAAGACCACTGTTAAATATCATTTGGTACAAAAGTGATAGATGCTGTGCAAGAATTTCACTAGTATATGATAAATGCATCCCACATAGCTGATCGGCACCACACGAATACTTTTTCTTGAGCTTTCGGATAGCCTCGCGTAGTTTGGTGGTCGTAACCACATACCCGGTTTCGGACCTCTCTAGTAACAGGCTGTAATAAATCTGGTCATGTCTCTTATGCAACTGCCAAGCTTCATCGTCCTAGCGCATATCGCGGCTGCTGCGTGCACACCTCGTATAGTCGATTTTTACCAAAAATTACTTTTCATTTGATTCCGATGCAGTTTTTCATGCCGCGTCTTCTGGTGGCAATGAAAAAATTCAATCTCTGATACTTTTGCGTCAAAACGAGTAAAACACACCTTGTAAAGTCTTGAACAATTTCAGTAAATATATACAAGTCGTGTACTGGAATGCTTTCGTAAGCCTTTGTTTATACAAGGTTTGCGCATAGTTTAATCTGCCTGCACAATTTATACGTGGTGTGCAATTGGGTCGATTTACACTGCGGCTTTGATACGAGTTGTGCCGTCAATCTTTTTACGTAATTTCATCAGCATCATCATTGATTGATTACCTAAAAAGACTGCATTACTCCAACTTGGTTGACTGAGGGTCATGGTAGTCAGTGTGGACACTTCCTCAGTCCTCTGTTGAAGCAGTCTAGTACACTAACTCTTTTTGGTCAAGGTACATAAACGTATGACCTAGGGGCTAGAAGTCCATGTACCATTCCTTGTCAGGGTAGCCTACTCAGATTCCCAAGCATCGTGCTAAAAAAGGGGCCACTGCATTAGACTGGAGAGAAGTAAAGTACTATACAGTTATAGTGCAAACACACGATCAGGGTCAGGAGCTCCCGGACTTAAATTCCTGCCCGGATTTTCAGCACCATCGTCACTTCCATATGGAAAAGTTGAAATAAATCCGGGCAGGAGTTCCAGACCAGGAGCTCCCGATCCTGATCGTGTGTTCGCACTATTACCTTGGTGAAGTTATTCTGTAGCTACATGGGACTAGTGTGCTAGACAGAAGAGAAGTAAATGATGAATTTTTTGACGGTTGACTTGTTTTTTTTCCTAACAATTTTCAACTACAGTCACTGAGGGACCACACGTTTTTACTAAGGCAGTGTTTATCGTTCCCGGACCTGGAATTAGTACCTCAAATGCTAGAAATTGTCAACCGGTCGAGTACTTTACCATACAGGAGCTAACAGTAGTGGACCAGTCGAGTAACAAGGGTCATGGGGAGCGATAAATGCTCGACAAGTCGAGAAATTAAACATCGAGCCGCTATTAGTACTAGAATGGTAGAGTACTCGTGTTTTGGGAAGCTAGAAGTACTTGACCACGGAACTTGTAGCCAGAAAGGAACAGGTCGAGTAATTTCTACCATAAGAGCTATCTGTCATTGAATTTACAGACGAAATCTGTAAAATTGTAAGGTCGAGTAACCAACCCCCAGCGACTAATAGTACTCGACCATAATATAAATGGTCAAGTAGGTCGAGCACTCATAACAGTGGCAGCTATTAGTACTCGACTTATAAAGGATATCGAGTATTTGACGTCCCAGCAGACGTTTATAGCAGTGGCAGCTATTCGCACTCGATCTAAAAGATGAGTATAGATGGGTCGAGTATTTGACCTCTCAGCAGCTATCCGTACTCTACCTAGTATAATGGTTGGAGATACAGTATTGAAGATGGTGCTCGCTATGAGTACTTAACCTAATAAATGGTGACGTGGAAAGTGAATCCACTACGCTAGTGGAAAGTGATATCGGCAAGGAAGCGAGAAGTTGCAAAGGCAAACAACTTTCCGTTTGTTCTTGCGCTTGGCGGATTCTCGTTTTTATTTTTTGAAAGTGAATCCGTGACAACGCTAGAATCGACATCTTATCACCTGTTCAAGGCATTACCAAGATTAGGTCGAGTACAAATAGCTGCTGGGACGTCAAATACTTGACATACCAATCCTCCTTCAATAGGTCGAGTATGTATAGCTGTCACCACCCTGAAGACTTGACCTCCTCTTAGTAATATTAGTGTGAATAGCTGCTGGGACGTCAAATACTCGATATCCTTTATAAGTCGAGTACTAATAGCTGCCACTGTTATGAGTGCTCGACCTACTTGACCATTTATATTATGGTCGAGTACTATTAGTCGCTGGGGGTTGGTTACTCGACCTTACAATTTTACAGATTTCGTCTGTAAATTCAATGACAGATAGCTCTTATGGTAGAAATTACTCGACCTGTTCCTTTCTGGCTACAAGTTCCGTGGTCAAGTACTTCTAGCTTCCCAAAACACGAGTACTCTACCATTCTAGTACTAATAGCGGCTCGATGTTTAATTTCTCGACTTGTCGAGCATTTATCGCTCCCCATGACCCTTGTTACTCGACTGGTCCACTACTGTTAGCTCCTGTATGGTAAAGTACTCGACCGGTTGACAATTTCTAGCATTTGAGGTACTAATTCCAGGTCCGGGAACGATAAACACTGCCTTAGTAAAAACGTGTGGTCCCTCAGTGACTGTAGTTGAAAATTGTTAGGAAAAAAAACAAGTCAACCGTCAAAAAATTCATCATTTACTTCTCTTCTGTCTAGCACACTAGTCCCATGTAGCTACAGAATAACTTCACCAAGGTAATAGTGCGAACACACGATCAGGATCGGGAGCTCCTGGTCTGGAACTCCTGCCCGGATTTATTTCAACTTTTCCATATGGAAGTGACGATGGTGCTGAAAATCCGGGCAGGAATTTAAGTCCGGGAGCTCCTGACCCTGATCGTGTGTTTGCACTATAACTGTATAGTACTTTACTTCTCTCCAGTCTAATGCAGTGGCCCCTTTTTTAGCACGATGCTTGGGAATCTGAGTAGGCTACCCTGACAAGGAATGGTACATGGACTTCTAGCCCCTAGGTCATACGTTTATGTACCTTGACCAAAAAGAGTTAGTGTACTAGACTGCTTCAACAGAGGACTGAGGAAGTGTCCACACTGACTACCATGACCCTCAGTCAACCAAGTTGGAGTAATGCAGTCTTTTTAGGTAATCAATCAATGATGATGCTGATGAAATTACGTAAAAAGATTGACGGCACAACTCGTATCAAAGCCGCAGTGTAAATCGACCCAATTGCACACCACGTATAAATTGTGCAGGCAGATTAAACTATGCGCAAACCTTGTATAAACAAAGGCTTACGAAAGCATTCCAGTACACGACTTGTATATATTTACTGAAATTGTTCAAGACTTTACAAGGTGTGTTTTACTCGTTTTGACGCAAAAGTATCAGAGATTGAATTTTTTCATTGCCACCAGAAGACGCGGCATGAAAAACTGCATCGGAATCAAATGAAAAGTAATTTTTGGTAAAAATCGACTATACGAGGTGTGCACGCAGCAGCCGCGATATGCGCTAGGACGATGAAGCTTGGCAGTTGCATAAGAGACATGACCAGATTTATTTGGGAATAGCGACTTCTCCGATTCCGAGAAAACCACTCCAACTCCCCCACAGTGCCCCGATCCAATCCCCTTTTGTTAATAATGTATCTATAGGGTACTAATGCTTGTTCTTCTCACCAAGGGATAGGGATGAAACTTGGTTGGAAGAACATGCACGAGTCCTAGATAGCCTACATTTTTGACATAACTGGAATTGATCTGGGGCACTCTAGGGGGAGTTGAAGGGGGGGCCAGAATTACGGTGATCCCGATTCCCGAATGAAGGCACTTCCAGATCTACTAGAGAAACAAAAATTTGCTGGCAAACGAGAGACCCGACATACCCAACGACCCAACGATACTTCCCGGATCCGACCATCCTGGGGGGCGGGGTGAGGGATGTAATATCCCGAAGCTTGAAGCAAACATTAATTTTGAACCGTTGATCAGATCTCAACGAAACTAGGAACTTGTGGATCGGACTCCGGATCGGACCCGCAACTGTCGTGGGGGGAGGGGCATCGGAAATCCTATGATAAGCTTAGAATGGAATGACCTGTCGAAAGCTTGATGGGAAGAAAAATTATAAGCCCCTGAGATTACACAACTGGAGCGGATCCTGGCACTATCGGGAGACGGTGAACGGGATTGGGCTGCCTAAGTCTCGTGACATGTTTAGCTCTGGAATAGGAGTTTTAATTGCGACGGAACTTATAAGAGAAATGAGCAGTAGACACTAAAAAAACTAAAATTTACAAAAGAAGAAGGGGCAGGTCGTGGTGTGGGAAGTTGTTCAATTTTTTTTTTTTACTAAGTACCGAGGTTTTCAACGATATATCCGGAAGCGTGTAATGAATACCTCTTAAACTGCATATGTTAGTAAAATGTTACAATACTTTTCATCAAATGATACTTTTTCATAATCCCCAATGGCCCAAGATCCAAATATGAGAATAATAAGATGGAGGTGGTGGCGTGTGTAGTGCGCGAAGGGTTAGTTAAAGTAGTTCACTGTAGCGTGGTAATTATTTGTAGTGGGCGAGCATGATAGTATTGGCGACTGATTTCTGATTCCTTTTGAGGCGAAACTCGGTTGTTAGGTCAACAACTAAACAGGCTATATTAGTTCAACTTATATTGATTCCGAATATACCGCTGACACTGCACTATCAGCTCAAACTGGACGCTTCCCCGAGTCCCTTGGTTAAGCTGGGGCTATGCCCCAACTTGAACTGGCTTCCAGACTATGAAAAATTGCCATTTTGCATGGTTTCAAATCGCTACAGGAAGCATGCGAAACTTGTTTTTTCTGCACCATTTGAGGAAGCGTACTTTACAGGATGGCTATCAGTTTTATGGATACAGACGAAAGGAAACCCATATTTGAATTAAGGATCAGCCCAGTTTGGTTTGTCCTGCCGCTTAGATATTATAGCTTCCTGACTATTTCCATTAAATTAGTCAGACGGAGATATAAAGAGATTTTCTAGTCTGGAGGGAGCAAGGCTGTTAGGCTGTTAGAATTAAAAATAAAGAAAAGGAGTCTGTTTAAAAGCTAGTGAATCTTATTTGGTTCTAACCGTATTCCCACACATTTGTGACTCAAATGTGTTACTTGCAAATGAATTCCTTAAAGTAGCCTACTCATCTTAATTGCAAAATACAAAACATACTTTTGAGCAAACAATGATGAATGAACACATGATCACCAAGGGCCCACAATAATTTTTACCCCTAGGGTCTTGCTTCTAAATTAATTTCTAGCGTACTTCAGTGAGCATCTTAACGGAAAAGTGAAAAAATACTTCTGACCGAACGATATATATTAGCAAGATATTAGCCAGATCCCCAAGGGCGTATTAGTGGTCTTATCTAAAGTCCATCATGTGAACCAGCATTGCAAGTGCCATATGATCTTCCAGCTCTGTTTGACACTATAATTCCAGCTTTTACTCTGCGACATGCCAGCTAATCTCTCAGCAGAACCAGAGGCAAGAGTACCATGAACAATGCAGGAGCCAAATGCGTCATGAACTAGTGAATTTGCTTTTACAACTTGGGAAAAAGGAATTTTTGGTTGAATGGGTGTTTTATTTAAGTAATCCTGCTAGTGCAAAGGCTGCTTTGATGTACGGGATCCAGCGTTTTGCAGATACTTCAATGCAGCATGTGAGGAGGATACAAGTTCGTGCTTCATGACCGATTGAGATTCAAGACCTCGAGTGAGGCATTTTCAGCATTGATCGGTATCTATCGTCTTACCTTGTACATAAATCTGTTCAAGGTGTAACGTTAGGCCATGGAAGTAAATTTTTACAAGCTTTCTGAAGTCTTACGATCAGAAAACGATGTGGAATAAATTATGTTTATATTGTTACGAGGAGAGCGAAATCCTAGATCTATATTCTTCCTATCAAAGCAAGGTATCAACATATACCAGTCATGTTTTTTGAAAGTCGTGTAACACGTGAAGTTTGGAATCCAGCTAGGAAGACGAGTAGTCTGGAATCCGGAATATAAGGGTAGTCTGGAATCCCAGATCTGGAAATTTGGAACCTGGAATCCAGATGAAGCCCAGAATTCCCTGGAATCCTAGTCTAAAAACTTGGAATCTGGAATCCGGAAGAAGTCTGGAATTCCAGAACAGAACATCCCTGAATTCTGGACTGTTTTAGCCTGAAACGGAATATGAAAAACTTCCCGGAATTCCAGAATCCGACTGTAATCCAGGTTCCAAATTTCCACAGGCCTGGATTCCAGGCCAATTTTTACAATTGGGCAGGGGCCTATATGATCATTTGTGTTTGATAGTGCAAAACAGATACGTCAGCAGAATGTTAGTAGTGCTATATTCGGTCCTTCTTGGCAAGTGTCCTCCTCAGGCTTAAAACCGCTTAAGTTGGAAAATGAACTTGTGGGAATTTTTTTTTATCATTGTGTATCAAGAGTTTTGCTAACACATGAATTCCTAGTCCCCTTTAATGTGCGCATCATGACTGCAAACTGCTTGAAAATAACATTAGATACGGTGCATTTTCATGATCCCCAAGGGCCTGTGATCATTCGTGCCTCAAGGTGTCTGCTTATAAAGGATTATAATAAATTCTCCCCTTTTTCTTTTTTGTTGTAGTGGTTTAAAAATAAAGAACTATTACTATTATTATTACGAAACCCACAAGTTGAAAAATACCCGGAGTCATCCTCTGACCCAAATTCCGGCGAAGGAAAAGAGAAGTATTATGCTGAGAAAATGTGTTGCAGAAGATTGACAACCAGAAATTTGTTAGAAAAGACCCGCTGAATCAAGTAATACTAAGTATTGTCTCTTCGGACGGATAGTCCGGTCGGCTTCTATTCAAAACCGTCTTATTCGCCTTATTATCCATTTAGCCTTATTAGCTGGAGTATGACTTTTCTGTTTTTGTCTGTTTTTCAGTGGTTGGTTGAATTATAAATAGTGTTTAGCAAAAAGACTGATGTTTGCGAAATATTGAACATTTGCAAGACCTATTTATCTATATTGACAAATATTCTCCTTTGGGATCCCATCGAAACCTTTGGTCTTGTTTAATGTGAAAATATCGAAATTTAGCAATTTGATGACACTAATGAGCATGTTCATTGTCTCTTCTACAGACCCTGAATCTATGATTTATACTGCGGATAACTGTAAGGGTGAACTAAATAAAAGCTAGCAGTGCATGTTCCTCTGAATCAGACAGATTTTATTATAACGGATATGCCCTTTAGAAGGTTAAAACAGGAGAATTTAAAATTGTTGTCTACCGAAAGTTTTGCTAATTTCACATAATTTGGTTGTTTCTGTATTGAGAGAACAAACAAGGACAAAAACACGAAATTAAAGACCTAGTTGTTGAACGTCCCCGCTGAAAAAAACAAAACTATACTCAGACATACTATAACTCTACGTACTATATTCAGAAGAAAGGACCTTCGACGCATACGCTCGAAATACTTCAGATATCTGAGATTTCTTCTCTACCTACCCCGGCGCACACGGAACCGCTACCTGATCCGCCATTTGTTAATTTCCGACCCATTGTTGACGCTTGGAGCCCTCTCCTCTAATTTGTGTTCTCCGATTGGAAAATTACCTCTCCACGATCCCATCAACGTGATTTTAAATTAGTGAACCCTTATGGAAAATATTTGTTGAGTTTTTTGCGATTATTTTATATTTCTTTATCTTTTTTTACTGCACTTACGCCCTTGGGCAGTGCGTCAGAAAATCATTCATTCATTCATTCAAAAGATCAAAATAATCCCATGATGAAATATATCCGTGATAAAACGTCCCCATTGCAAAATCTCCCCGTGACAAGATGTCCAGAAACCAAAAAGTAGTTCGCCTTGGTTCCCAGACGCAAAATCTAGGAAAAGTGGCTTCGAAGTTAGCATTTCAGATTTAGAGACAGATTTATATATTTAGAGATTTAGAGAAATCTTATAGGTAGAAAAGTCTAAATTGAGACCAGTTGGATAGTCCTTCATGGGGAGGTTCGTAGACAACCGAAAATGAAAAATATCTAGATATCGTATTGCATAACAAATTTCCTTCAATTGCGGTTAAAAATTATGAAATATCACTTACATTATCTCCCACTAAGGAGGTTCTCACTTTCGGTTTGTCGTCCTAATCAGTGCAAGTCAGCGACTGAACGTTAAAGTCAAAGGTCATTTTATCCATTCATGATATACTGCAATTTCCACCCGCAGGCCTAAGACTTTTTCTCCACTATAGTTTTTACGGTAATATACTCTATAGTAGCGTTAGACCGACTTAGCTGACATGTTACAAATCTACTATTCGTATTTGACGTCATCGAATTAGAATACCACCAGGAGCATTTGAACGATAACTTTTCATGTAATTGTAGTTCACCTTTGGTTTGTCGGCCTAATCAGTGAAAGGCTGAGATTGAACGCTAACCTCAAAGCTCGTTTTTGCTATTCATGCTATAGTGCAATTTAAGTCCACACAAAAATTCCCGCAGGCCCAAGACTTTTTCTCACCTATAATTATTGCGGTATTATTCTTTACTGCAACGTCAGACCGACTTAGTTAACATGTTACAAATCTACTCTTCGTAATTGACATCATCAAATTTGGATACCTTCAGGAGCAATTGAACGATAACTTTTCATATAATTATAGTTCCGAAAAAATCCTCCACTTTTTCCCACATATAATTATTGTGATCCTATTCTGTGCTGCGCTTCATATCACAACCGACTTGGCTGAGAAATTAAAAAGAAACCTGCTCTTCATGTTTGACGTCAGCAAATTGGAACAACTCTAAACCACCTGAACAAAAATTTTGTCTTGTAATTATACAGTTTCCGTATCTATTCCATTGGAAATGAAAGCCTTTGAAGAAATTCAAATTCTCTGCGTCTGAGTTAATTTTAGATGAGATCGGAATAGTGAATAACTTACATGTGCTGGAATATTTCAGTGTATTCCAATAACAGATGTTAAAAGAAGCTGCCTTTGTAGATAAACTTGATGGATTTTTCCTAGATATGCCAGTTAAATTTAAACACGCGACGGCGATTCGCTGGCCTCTCGCATATCTAAATATTTTCATGAAAAATATAAATTTTTATTTTCATTTTTTTTTATCAGAACGTCTAGACATGTCTTAAGGGGTTAGGTGGGTGGGGTATTCGACAGGGAGAGTTTGGTACCAAGAGATGTTGGTTGTTGTAAAGGTTGGTTGTGGAGTATTTGAATTTTATGGTTTGAAGCCAAGCTGACCATTGATTACGAAAGAAATAGAAAACTAAGATTTTCGTTTTTTTTCTTGATCAGCTAATTCTTCGTCTAAGATGATGTGCGAGGCATAACTATAATTTCGAACAATTCGGTTGCACTTCCGTCCAACCATTCTCAGCGAAAAAAAAAACTAAATCATAAAATCCAACACAATACCAACAGAAAAACGATAAGGAACCAACAAAACATAAAACGACATGTAACTAAAAACCGGAAGAACGATGCGGATTGAACGACAGAGAAGTCCAAATAAAACAACAAATATTAAAATGTGCATGTTAAAAGTGTATATGTACAAATCTGTGATCATTTCACAATTCTGAGTTCTGTGTCTATTTACAATTTACCATTTTTTTTTACAATTATTCCCTTGGAAAGCGCGGAAAGCTTTCACCCAGCATTTACACAATCCTTGTTTCCCATCAATGTCAAATATTTTCACACAAACTATAGTTATCCCGCACATCATCTTAGAGGGATAACTAGCTGAAACAAGAGCTAAAACCTCATATGGCACTTGCAAGAGTAGGCAAAATGTTGGCGGGAGTTTTTTGTTTGGGAGTTTTGTACAGAGTCGAATGTTACTTTATTATACACTAGTAAGTAAAAAGTTCTGTTTTTTTTAGCATTTACTGCATTTCTAGAACTCCTCTTCTTCGTTGGGCAGTTCAGTGGTCTTCAATATGGTTTCTATATTCATATCAAGTACGTTTCTTCTTTAAATTGTTGCTGCTTAATTTCCCGTTGCATCTGTAAGCAAAACCGCTGAGGCAAAAACGATAGCAGGTTCTTGGGGGTCATTGATATATACAGTTTGGTCAAAAGTAGAGCCCTTGTGCCACAAATGATAATGGGTTGAGATGTATCGTTTGACAAAAAGTACTTTTCGACCTTGCGGTGAAGATGCGCACTTTAAGGGAGCTAGAACCTTATTTGTAAGCAAAACCCTTGAGGCAAAAATGGTAATAAGTTCATGGGGATCATGAAAATGCATATTTTGCTTAAAAGTATTTTTCTTAATTTGCGGTGATGATTGGTACTTTAAGGAATGGTAGGATTTTGAAAGTAGCGAATTCTAAGCCAATCTTGTCGAATTTCTAATATTCCAGCCAAGTTTCATCGTCCTAGCACATTTTGAAGTACCTTTACTCGCGATCACCGGAATTCCGGACTTCACCTTAAACTCCCCCCACCGTCGCCTGAGCCAATCCGGTTCTGTAAATGATTTATCTGGAGCAGTTATTCCCACAAATTTCCATCCCTATCTCTCCAGTCTAAGCCGGTCACATATTCCCTCCCCCCCCCCCCCCCCAGTTGTTGTCGGATCCGGTCCGGACATGAAAAGATCACCAGAGACATGTCCTCTGTTCAATTACAAAATTTCACTCAAATCCTATCATCCTTCGAAAGTTACGCATGATTCAATATTCCGGATTCCCCCTTCCTCTATTCCCCCACGACTATCGGATCGAGTAAATTTTGATTTACAAGTCAGTTTGATAGGGTCCCTGATACGCCTCCCAAGTTTCGTCGTGAAAATCCCCAGAACCGTCATCACCAGAATTCCGGGTAACACCCCTCCACCCAAGTGTCCGGATCCAGTCCATATGTGTACACGATTCATCTGGAGCAGATGCTGGTTATTCCCAGCAAGATTACTACGATCCCTCCATTCTAACCGTTTCTCGGGATTTCCGGTCTCCCCTAGAAAGTAATTTTCGACATTGCGGTGAAGATGCGCACTTTAAGGGAGCTAGAACCTTATTTGTAAGCAAAACCCTTGAGGCAAGAATAGTAATGAGCTCATGGGGATCATGAAAATGCATATTTTGCTTAAAAGTATTTTTCTTAATTTGCGGTCATGATTGCTACTTTAAGAAAGATATAGTAGGATTTGGAAAGTGGTGAATTCTAAGCCAATCTTGTCGAATTTCTAATAATCCAGCCAAGTTTCATCGTCCTAGCACATTTGTAAGTACCGATACTAGCGATCATTGGAATTCCGGATTCCCCCTTAAACTCCCCCCACAGTCGCCTGAGCCAATCCGGTTCTGTAAATGATTTATCCGGAGCATCTGTTAGTTATTCCCAAAAAGTACCATCCCTATTTCTCCAGTCTAAGCCGGTCACATACCCCCCCCCCCCCCCCCCAGTTGTTGTCGGATCCGGTCCGAACATGAAAAGATCACCAGAGACATGTCCTCTGTTCAATTACAAAATTTCACTCAAATCCGATCACCCGTTCCAAAGTTACGCATGACTCAATATTCTGGATTCCCCTTCCTCTACTCCCCACGACTATCGGATCGAGTAAATTTTTATTTACAAGTCATTTGATAAGGTCCCTGATACGCCTCCCAAGTTTCTTCGTGAAAATCCCCAGAACCACCATCACTGGAATCCCCTCCACCCAAGTGTCCGGATTCAGTCCAAATGTGTAAATGATTTATCTGGAGCAGATGCTGGTTATTCCCAGCAAGTTTATCTCCGATCCCTCCATTCTAACCGTTTCTCGGGATTTCGGCTCCCCCCCCAACTCCTCCATAGCTGTCGAGTCCAGTTCGGACTTCAAATGGAACATTAGAGATATGTCATTTATTCAGGAATTAAGTTTCATTTCAATCCGATCACCCGTTCGAAAGTTACACACCACTCAATTTTCCGGATTCCCCCACCCTCCACTCCCCCAAAATGGTCGGATCGAGAAACTGATTATTTCCAGGTTGGTTTGGTCGGGTCCCTGATACGCCTGCCAAGTTTCATCATCCTAGCACCCCCTAGTCTATATCAAACCCTACTAAGGTTCAACAGCATATTTTGCCATCCCCTTCAACCTTCGATTGATTTATTTCTCTCCGAACGAATTCTAGCAAAGAATGACTCAACCACGAGCAGAACTATAGTAGTGTGATGAAAGAATTTCTCATCTATGTGCAGAGCTATACAAGTGCCAAAAAAGGGGTAGGGGTTTGACGAAAACTAGAAATAGCATTTCAAGTTCTCCAGCCCTTCAGCCCCCGCCAGTTATCGGATCCGATCCGAGTTTGACAATGAACATCCAAGACATTTGTTCTTCATACCTGTCAAATTTAATGCACACCCGATTATCCGCCATATCAACCCCTACTAAGGTTCAGCAACATATTTTGCCAACCCCTTCGACCTTCGACTGATGTAGCTCTCTCTGAACGAATCCTAGCAAATCATCCACGAGCCCGCCTATATTAGTGTGATGAAAGAATGACTCATCCATGCGCAGAGCTATACTAGTGCGAAGAAAGGGGTAGGGGTTTGACGAAAACTAGAAAATGCATTTCAAGAGATTTCGGGTGTCCCCCTCCCAGTTATCGGATCCGATCTGAATTTGACAATGAGCATCCGAGACATTTGTTCTTGATACCTGAGAAGTTTAATGCATGCCCGATTATCCGTTCCAAAGTTATAAATGTTACTAATTTCAGGATTCGCCATGTTGCCACTCCCCCATTGATGGTTGGATCGGGGAAGTGATTATTTCCATGTTAATCCGGTTGGGTCCCTGATATGTGTGCCAAGTTTTATCGTCCTAGGTCATTTGGAAGTGCCCAAACTAACAAAATGCGGACAGACCGACAGACAGACAGACATTACGATCGCTATATGGCACTTGAGTAAGATCAAGTGCCATAAAAACCATGAAAATCACGTGTTTTATTTATTTAGTCTGAATTTCAATTCACACTCTTCAGCGACCAAGGAAAGAGATTAGCAAAGTGATGTTTTTTTCTTAAGTAGTATTAAATCAATTAATACCTTGACGAATCAAGGACTAAAACTGAGAAATAGCGGTTGAATCAACGTCAATTGTCTTTGAAAATTTATAGTCGTTTGAAAGAAACAATAACAACAAATTGTTAGGACTCGGGGCGTTGCTCGGTCTCAAGACGTCCCGAGAACATTTTTTTTCTCGATAACTTGTTTGGTAGTGTCGTTGTCGTCTCGTATACTGGGAATTTTTCACGAGCTTGACATTGGTCTTGGAGACGCTTGACTCAAGCGCATCTCTGCCGTATGTGGTTTCATCTGTGCGACAGGAGCTGGAGGGTATTTTTTTTTTCAAAGCTAGCAGAAAAGAACAAACAAGTGTGAATCACTGCAATTCAAAAAGATGTAGTAACTTGTCCTGTAGAAATACTAATATGAGAAGTGCCAAACGTTTTCTTTGATCAGATATATCCATGAAAATTATCTACTACATTTTTGTCATTCTCGAATACATTTATGTCATTTTCGAGAACCTTCAATTTAAGTATCACTTTTAGAACATTCTCGTATACTCTTATATTTTCTTGAATACTTTTTGTATTTTCACTAAGACTTAATAATAATCTCGAAGACTTTTTATCGATTCTCTAATTGCAAACATCGATTCCTCGAAGACATTTGAGGGATTCTCTAATACATTTCGACGTATTTAGCCTCAAATCCATTCCATACTCGAAAGACCGAGAGTTGACGGGTGAAAAATAAAAATGCCGTTCGAATATAAGGTTTGAAGCCAAGCTGACCATTCATTACGAAAGAAATAGAAAACCGTGATTTTCGGGGTTTTTTCTTGATCAGCTAATTATCCCTCTAGGATGATGTGCGAGGGATAAATATAAATTCGGATATTTCGGTTGCACTTCTGGCAAACCGTCCTCAGCGAAAAACAAAACAAACTAAATCATAAAATCCACCACAATCACAACAGGAGAACGATGCGGAACCAACAGACAATAAGACGAGATGTAACTAAAAACCAGAAGAAAACGGTGCGGATGCAGATACAAATAAAATAACGTAAGATAAAATGTGCGTGTTAAAAATGTATATTTACAAATCTGTGATTATTTACAATTCTGAGCTCTGTGTATATTTACAATTTACCATCCGTCTGGGAAAGCGCAGAAGCTTTCACCCAGCCGTTTACTGGGTGAGAAAAACAAACCCGTTTTTCTCACGGGTTTGTTCTGACATTTGTAAACACAACCCTCGAGATTAGAATGGTGATGGACTTGGAAATTACGAGAATGTATCGTTCGGTAAGAAGTATTTTAATTTTGAACTTTGCTGTAATTATGTGCACTTTAAAGGCGATAGAAATTCATCTGTAAGCAAAACCGTTGTGGCATAAATGATCATGAGTTGAGAAGTATCGTTTGATCAAAAGCACTTTTCGATGTGCACTTTAAGGGAGCTAAAGCATCACAGTATTTGGAAGAAAAACCCTGGAGGCAAAAATGATAATGGGCTCATGAGGATCACGAAAACGAATATGTTGCTTAAAAGTATATTTCTTACTTTGCGGTAAAGTTTGGTACTTTAAGGAATACTCGGACTTGGAAAATGACAATCTCTAATATTTGGATCCGGCCAAGTCTCATCGTCCTAGCTCATCTGGAAGTACCTTAACTCGCTATCACCGAAATTACGGACAACCCCCCCCCCCTACCCCTCCAACTCCCCTCACAGTGCCCAGAGCCATTATGGCTCTTTAAATTATTTATCCAGAGCATACGTTTGTTATTCCCACGAAGTTCAATCCCGATCTTTCCAGTCTAAGCCGGTAACGCACCCGCGCCCCCCCCCCCCATAGGTTTTGGATAAGGTCCGACATGGAAAAATCACCTGAGTCACGTCTTCTGTTCAATTCTTAAATTTCACGCGAATCCGATCACCTGTTTCAAAGTTACGCATGACTCAATATTCCGTCTTCCCCTCCCTTCACTCCCCCTGCGATTATCGGAACGAATTTTTTTGTTTTCCAAGTCAGTTTGATCGGGTCCCTGATATGCCTCCGAGCTTTCGTCGTGAAAATCTCCAAAATGGCCGGAAAACACCCCCCCCCCTCCCCAAGTGTCCTGAACCAGTCTAACTGCGTAAACGATTTATCTAGAGCAGATGGTTGTCTTCCCAGCAAGTGTCACTCCGATCCCTCCATTCCAATAATTTCTCGAGATTTTCGGTCTCACCCCGAGCTCCCCCATAGCTTTTGACTCCAGACTGGACTTCAAATGGGACATCAGATATTTATCATCTGATCAGTTCTTAAGTTTATTCCAATCCGATCACCCGTTCGAAAGTTACATACTTTAAAATTTTCCGGAGTTCCCCACCCTGAAATCCCCCTCCAGATGGTCGGATCAGGAAACAGCAAGATAGTTTGATCCGGTCCCTGATACGCCTGCCAAGTTTCATCATCCTAGCATATTTGGAAGTACCCTAACTAGAAAAATTGTGACAGACTGCCCTTGATTTTCCAGATTCCCTGCCTTCAACTTCCTCCTCCTAGATGATCGTATGGGTAAACTAATTATTTCTAGGTTAGTGTGATCGGGTCCCTAATATGCCTGCCAAGTTTCATCGTCCTAGAACAGAAGTACCCTAACTCGAAAAAGTGTAACAGGTCAGTCTGACCGACCAACCGACAGACGGAATTGTGATCGGTATTTGGCATTTGAGCTAGAGGCTGCAAGTGCTATAAAAACAAATCGAGTGTATGAGCTATAGTTAAATAACATGAGCCAAAAATGCTGACTACTATAAGGTTAATGGTGGTGGTCTGACTAAGGAGAAATGCAATTACGGAAAGCACATTTTGTTTCTTTAAACTGGAAAACGGAAACTGAATGAAGCTCAGAAATGGACGAGTGAATTCGTGATATTGAAGGTTTTGAATCCGATTCCGAGTATTGCCTGACAGGCAGAATATTTGATTCCGGTTAAAAGAAAGAATCCGGATTCTAAGCCGAATTCAGATTCACCCATCTCGGGCTGAACCACACCAAGTTAAGTAATGAATATGGGAGCCAGCTCAAACTGCCGATAAAATGGTAAGTAACGGGAGCTAAATAAATGCCGCTTAAATCTATCCAACTAATTACAGGGTGAACCACGGAATCCGTTGGTACTACTGAATTTGGGAATGACAGAACTACCTAGTTTGGCAACGGAAAGAAGAAACTAAATAAATAGTTAACAGACCGGGACCAGTATTACAAAGTGAATTTACGAATGGATTAAAAACTCGTGTTAGAACCAGTACAACAATCGAATGTAGCAATTCTGGTAATAGATTCAATTCAATTCAATTCAATTCATTTATTTGTATCCGCCAAAGCTGGAGAGTAGAAAAAAATATAATAAAATTCACACAATCGGTTTACAGACTAATAACTAGACCATATACTTTCATAAAAACTCTACGTCATTTAAAAAACAATTAGCCTACACTATCCTAAATGAAGTCTACCTAACACTTTAACCAAAATACAATCAATGCAACGCATCGGACAAAGTGTGCTTTATGGAATAAATTTTTGAAAAAAAAGTTTCCCGTTTCTTTTTCAAAATATCAATGGGGTTTTTAAACCATAGTTATCCATCATAAGAGAACTGGATTGGTATTTAAAAAACCGGCATACAAATTTCCCAAAATTAAAAAAAGTAGTTTTAATACGCGATAAATTTGTCAACGTTAAAAAGGGTAAAAAAGAAGATGCAAGCAAAGCCTGTGGAAGAGCAACAGTGTTAAAAATCTTTGCAAGATTGCGTCTAGATAAGAAATCCCTAAGACCAATCACCGCCCCGTCGTTAATGACAAAGTCGGGCCATAAGGGATTCCCAGATATCTCAAAGACTCACATGGTTTTACGATTGAATTATTTTTACGGACAGATACTGAAAGAGAAATTTGTTCAAGGGGTTTTGGACCAAAAACCATAAACTGGCATTTTTCAGGTCGAAAAATCAGGCCATATTCATTAAAAGACTTAACTAGATAATTTACATTATTCTGAAGGCCCGACAGAGAACGGCTAATAAGGAGTATGTCGTCAGCATACGCTATAAGAGAAGCTAGGATACCTTTACCATAAATAAAAGAAGACTGTACACCATCAAGACATGCAGCGATAGTTATATTGAAAATCACTGGAGAAAGAATCCCTCCCTGACGAAGACCCCGATTTAGAACAACATCAAAATCAGTGAAAGAACCCTTCCAAAGAAGAAGAAGCTCCAAACCACCGACGCAACATGAGTACTATCCTCACTGGTACACCATTCTTCAACAAAGATCTCAGTGCCCAAGCTTGGATGATACTATCGTATGCTGAAGCAATGTCTAGGGCTAATAACTCAAACTACGAGAACAGAAGAGTGTGAGCTACATCAATATTCAACCCTTTCCTGAAACCAATTTGATTCACACCTTGATTAGAACTACCAAAATACGGGAACCAATTTGATTCACACCTTGATTAGAACTACCAAAATACGGGAGGAGTGTTAGCTCAAAAAGTTTGCTCATTTGACAAGAAGTAGTTATTGGACGGAAAGATTTACAATCATTTGGGTTACCTCCTTTCTTTAATAGGGGGGTAGTTGTTGATTTTTTTAAAAAACGACGGAACCAAACCTTACTTAAGTATAAAAGTAAACAGGGATGCAATCATAATAATAGTATTGTGTGAAGCCCATTTTAGATGATTAGCATGGAAACCATCACAATCTAAAGATTTTTTGCTTTTCAGTTTTTTTGTAGCTTCTTTTACATCATCTACTTTAATTTTAATATCCGATATTACATGCTTAGATAATTCTTCTTCAAATTCAGAATCAAGTTTACAATATATCGTCTCATCAATTCTAGAAAAAGTACCATTAAAATGAGCAATCCAATTATCAGCCCCAAGACTACTTTTATCATTCGGGTGCTTTCTATGTGACTTATTTCTCACAAATTTCCACAGCTCATCTTCATCTTCAGAAATACGATATCCAGTTTCATCCCGAATAAAATCATTGTGAAATCTTAATTCCTTGCGGAACAGCGATTTAGAATCGCTGTTCCGCAAGAAATGCGGACCAAACGAAAATACAGTGAATTAACAAGCTCGGTGATGAATCAAAATCAACTGAATCTGAACAATCATGGAATTATTCAATGGACTGGTTGGATGAGATGGAACAGATATGGACTAAAGAAAAGTCCCGGAAGTTACCGAATTCGTTAACGAACGGGGACCAAGGAGACGTTATCACGCGAATGGCGGTTTAGTTGGACAAAAGATGCTATCCACGAGATAATGTCCTAATGTCTTAATGTCGTCAACCCATTCAACAGGGTGTCCGGTCAATTCCTCACAGGACAATTTGTCATAGGACAATTCGTCACAGACATTTCGTCACAGGACAATTTTTCAGAAGGACATTTCGTCACAAGGACAATTCGTCACAATGACAATTCGTCATGTGGACAATTCGTCATTGAGACAATTCGTTATACAGACATTTCGTCACAGAGAGCCTGATTTCAAGTTTGGATTTCGTTTTTAAGCTATCTGTTATTAAATACTCAGTTACATTAAAATAGTATGGCTATATAATACATTATAATATGTATTAACGAGCAATTCGGCGAGTATATTCGAGTACGTCAGTTTGAATAGACCAATAACTCCCTACTATGGTTTTCGGTCGCAGTTTTGTCTTCGTACTTCCACTTCTTGGGAGGGTTCGGTCACCCAGCAACAAATCCCTCAATACTCATTTTTATTTTGCTCTGCTCCGGCAGCAGAAACGAAATGAATTTACAAATATTCTGCTCCAACCATCTTTGTTGAATGCTGAATGCCACCATTCAAATTCTTGTTAGACTTCGGAAGGTCTTCTGAGACGTGCTCAAACAAGTTCCAGACAGGGATAGGAAAGAGAGTATATCTGCTTGCCCTGATGTCCTGTCATGTTCTTCCTATGTAAGTGTCTTCAAAGTAGTCGAGCTTTGGATATACTTCAGCTGGACAGATTTGAACATAGCGTTCGAACGCTGATCGGATATCCGCCATTAGGAGAAAAGTCAACGCTGTCAGCAGTCCCATGGTGAGGGCAAAATCGCTGCAAGACGAATACCTCTCGAGAACATGGCTGTTTGCTTGAATTTGTCTTTTGTATATGAGAATCCTTAATAATAGAGTTTTTAACGACCACTTTCAGTCTTTGCGAGTTCCATATTTAACTAATAACACCTTGAGTCTCCTCGAGAATATATAGCACTAAGACTACCGATTAAAAATCTGAGATAAAATAATGATTCAAATATTGATTCAAACAACCTCTAGTGAAGGGGTGAAATTTTTTATTTTATCCAAACTACCTATAGAAAACTTTCTAGAATATGACGAACTGTCCTAGTGACGAATTGTCGTAGTGACGAATCGTCCTGTGACAAATAGTCTGTGTGACCAATTGTCAGGTGAATAACTGTCCGTGTGACAGTTTTTCTATGACGAATTATCCTGTCATCAATTGTCCTGTGACCAATTGTCCTACAATCATTCAACAGAGCTCGAGGAGCCTCGCTGAAAAGGAGACATCCATTCAGCTGGATGGTGACGTCACCCGTCGAGATTTTCACGCGAAAATGACAATCGAGCTGTCTGGAATCAACACAAACAAGTGCACAAGCGCTCAGACGTGGAGCATCCCTAACAAAAATGAAACGGTCGTTTTAAGTCCATTTTATGTACATTATTGACAAAAGGCCATAAAACGTCCGTAAATGTAAGACGTTTAACAGGACGAAAAAGGACCCGTTGGTTTGTTAGTTCTGGAATTATCTTATGTACATGAAACGCCCGTTCTCTAACGCTAGGTAATTTCGACTCTGTTAAACGGCCGTCAACCTACGTTGCAGTAATGTACGTTGCTTTAATTGAAGAACGGCTGTTTAATGTAGGTGACACTGACATTAAAGGGTTTGAATCATAATGATTTTTCCTGCTCTTGGAGAGTATTTCTTACCAGATGGCAGAATTTGAGACGTTTAGTGAACAGAAAAGAAAGAAAATAAAACAGATGAAAGCGCCTCTTAAAATAATACATATCTGGGTATAAAATTTAAAACAACGAAAATTGTTAGCATTAAAACTGAGCTATTAATCCGTTATCCTTCCAGACTTGTCACGTATATTTTTGTTATCAAATTTTTATTTCCCATTCCCTCGAGCTCTGGTCAGTCTGTTCAGCTGTGGTTATATTAAATATAGCCGAACATTAGGCTTTACACATGCACAGCATAATGTAATCCTTACTTGAAAAATGACCAATATGATGTACTATTTAACATTCTATTTCTAATATTTCAACTTGGACAAAACCTAAGAAAAATAAAATTCCTTATCTAATTCATAACAATAATAAATTCAGGACAGGAAAGTCTTCTTTTTAGATTTTTTTTTTTATACGTAAAAAAACTGCATTTAGATGAAATTAGTGCATTCATTAGTTAGCGTCAGCATCTCAGATCAATCAACAACAGTGGTTATCTCCTTTCACGAAGCGTTCAGTTTTCTTGTTAAAGTTTTCATTGACACTTGACAGATTTACAGCTTACGACTGGCATGTGTGGATTTTCAGAAAGGCATTTTGCACCATAACCAACCACCCCAGCAAAAGGGTCATCCATTATTTGTCCCCTGCCAAATCCAATGCCTGCGAGCTATCATCTTCCAAACATCTGTATGTTAAGGTCTGTGTCTACAGGGCTGCTAAGTTGAAACCAGGAATACGTCAAACGAAGGAGGCAAACGACCGTATAATAATTGTATTTTTTTCACCTATTATGCATTCACCAAGAAAAAGACGAAATATAACCACAAAAAAAAGAACTAAAAAGAAACAAAAATATAAATTCTAACAAACTAACCTAATAACGAACCGAACCAAAACAAAAATTAAGGAAGTATGTTTGCCAGACTAGGCGTGGCGATTGGTACAAACCTATTCTTTCTCGTGTTATACCAGCTAAGATTGCAGAGCAAAAAAAGCTGTAAGAACGTATTTATTTCATGTTGGTATTTGAAAGTCTCGCATTATGGCACTACGGCTGATTATACACTGCTTATTAAATAAGTTAATGGAATATAAAAATCCCGGCATCGCCGAGTGTATTCAAGGGTGAGCCAAGGAGTTAGCGCTTGCAAGAGACAACCTGAAGGATGTGTTCGTTTGTGCAATTATGTATGGTTGTATGTTATTTTCAAAGAACCCATAAGCTATAGGTATCCCGAAATACTGAGTGTAGGGAGGGTTATACAGAAATATCATATTTTAAAGCCCCTTTCATCAGTTTGACAGTAAACACCAGACTCCGGTGAAACTGAAGATCTTAGACTGAATAAAGTAGGCGGTGGAGGTAAATCTGCACGACTTCCATTTTGTCTCCGAGAGATATTTTTTGCCCCGAAGACTTTTGAATAAAAATTAGCCGTCGTAAATTCTTCAAAGGTAAGGAAGGCGCATCAAGCTGAGCCATCTCATTATACTCTTATATTAGCTTTGACAGTGCAAAACGGATCCATCAGATACACTGTAAAAAGTTTCTCCGAGTAAGGATTAAAGTTAGCTGGAGTATTTGCTACAAATTAGGTATGAGATTATCTTTATAGAACAAGGTTAATCACAGTAGCAAATACTGCAAGATTTTTTTACAGTGTAGAGCTGTTTTTCAACACTTATTCGCAAGGGTCCCCTTCAGGATCAAACCACTAAAGCTTGACAATAAACTTGTTGAAAAACTTCAATTATTGAATTTTCTACTGTTCAGTAAAATCTTGCTGACCCATCCGGTTTTCACTGTCAAATGTGATTCGAAGACAGCTTGAGCCGATGTAATACATGCTTATCTGTTTCGAAACTCCCTCCAATAATTTGCTTGAGACTTTATAATTTAGTAATTTTTAGTTTGATACAAAGCCACTATATAATTTGAGATACAACCATGTCAGTTTTTTTACATTGTTTTCCGGATTCCAGCTTAACCTTTCACCGATATAAAAAAAAAAAAGTATGGTAAGTAGTACTAGCCGCATCAACTAGACCGTGATCTGTCTGCTATCTGTACCCACTTTCCGATTTATACTCGATCCCGGCTGGACTATTCATCCGCATGCAGCAAAACCGTATTGATGGCATACAAGTGACTTCGAAAAGTTTGTCTGTCTCTCTGGATTGTCTGTCCGTCTGTTCGTTTATCCGTCTGTTAATAAAAATAGAATAAATAGCCCGATAACTCTCGAACTGGTTGACGTATTGTGTTGAAACTTTGTATAGGCATTGAGTCAAAATACATGGCAATTTAAGACCTAGACCATGTGGCCCTGCAAGCGGTGATCAGTTTTTTTTCAAGAAAATAAGAATATTTTTAGAATAAAGATAAGTTTAGGGGTAAGGAAGCATGCTGAACCAATATTTTGATTTCTTTTCATCGCTAAATGCTAAATTCGTTTCTGATTTTTGTTCGTTCCCCGGATAAAATTCACCATGAATTCAACATCGCATGAAAGTGGAAGTTAATCCTGAAGTCATTTTGAACACTGATTTGAGCGTGAAAAATCATGATAAATCTCTCTCAGTTCTTATTTTTTTTTTTTTTTTTTGCTTCTTAAGTTATTTTAACTAATGTTCTTATTTTCTTTGCGGACCAGTCGTTAGGCTAAGCGTATTTGACAAAGCAAAACGGATACGTCAGCTACATTTTTCAGAGCTATACTTCGGCCCTTCTTGGCGAGCGGCTCAAGCCGCTCAAACCTGGCAGTAAGAATAGTTAGTATGTTTGTCAGTGTTAAGAATGTTATCCCACTTCTGGACCCCATTGTTAAGATTACATCCCACTTCCGACAACATTGTTAAGATGTTGAACCTGGAGGAACTTTCCAAACCCTGTTCTTACACCTTGTTGAGAGGATGGACGAGTGGAGGCGAGGTTTAATGAAGATAAGGCTCCTGGGGTGTGGGCTGAAGACATTCTGACACCGTAGGTGCCCACTAGCCCCAGGACCAGTCAAGAAACCGGATAAAAGAGACAAGGGAAAGTCTCAGGGAATTCTATAGCTCAGCCGCAGTCAATCCAGAAATCCCTAATCAAGCTGGTTCACACATCCTAGCGAAGCTGGAATTCACATATCCAGTCAAGCCCGAGGCCTACTAGCCGAGATGGACCATAACGTCTATAGTTAATTTATCTCCTGCAAATCGTGTACAAGAGTGTGACACATATAATATAGCACTAATGGGTCCCTAACTAAATATATAAACTGGTCCTTACCATAAATTATAATATAGCGTAACTGAGGTCTTGCTCCGACCAAGGATGAAAGAGAACTCTTCATGGCTGCGGATTCATTACGCAGCCAAAATACTTAGAATGAAATGGATCAAAGCCTGACCTCGGGTTAGCCAGCAGCTAACTGGAGCTAGTGGATAAAGACCGAGTGACCTATTGTCACGATGCCGGGAAATTAATGATGGTGATGGAAACCGAAGAGATATATAGACAAGTAGGCGATAGAGGGAGGGAATAACTAGGAGGACTATTGCAGAGCCAAGTGCTATGGGATGTCTCCATAACACACCTCCCCCCCCCTTGGGCAGAGTGGTTTACGGGCAACAAAAGATTTTACAATGTTTCCATTCCAGCCCCACCAACCAACATACCATCGATAGCTAAGCCATCGCGGCAACCCAGGTTTCTGACAGAGGGGGCGATCAAATAAGTGTGAAACATCAAAGCCCACTCTCTGTTCAGTTAGTTCAGGGTCCTTTATTGAGCTTCAGTCCTACTGACCTTACCCTGACCACATAACCAAACCAAAACAAACATAAAATTCGAAATAAAGGCAGAATTAATATTTGAAGCGTCGATGCCTTTAAGTTCTAAAATAAATTCGGGGCTGGAAGAAACTTTAAAAAGGAACTATCAGGTAAATGTTGGGGAAATGTTGCCAGTACCACAACTCGTCCCAAAAGAGAAGTCTCTGAGATTTGTTAAAAATAGAAAAAGGAAAAGGGAAAACTAGGAGGAATTTGGGAGGAAAGGGAAAAAGAAAGGCCGCAATTTTCAAAACTACTCCAGTTAGCTGTCGCAACGACCCAAGGTAAGACCTTGATGCAAAAAAACTTGAAGTAGAAATGGGGGAGGTCCTACGCACTCTAAGCCGCAAAATAAAGCACTAAAGGTAAGGGCACGCAAGTAATGAAAGCGCAAAAGACAGGCGCAAAGCATTTTTAAGCATGATTGCCGGACACACGGCGTCAATCTGATGATTGGTCTATATACATTATGTGCAGAAGTATAAGGCAACAAGCGCGGAAAACAAAAGCTATAGTGGTGGCCGACGAACGGCTTCAGTCAGATCGACCGAAAAGCTGCATAAAGTGCAGTAGAGACGCACGAGGAGTAAAAGCAACGCTTCAGCAGAAGCGCACTTATCGCACGGATTATATCCCACTTCTGACAACATTGTTAAGATGTTGAACCTGGAGGAAGTTTCCAAACCCTGTTCTTACACCTTGTTGAGAGGATGGACGAGTGGAGGCGAGGTTTAATGAAGATAAGGCTCCTGGGGTGTGGGCTGAAGACATTCTGACACCGTAGGTGCCCACTAGCCCCAGGACCAGTCAAGAAACCGGACAAAAGAGACAAGGGAAAGTCTCAGGGAATTCTATAGCTCAGCCGCAGTCAATCCAGAAATCCCTAATCAAGCTGGTTCACACATCCTAGCGAAGCTGGAATTCACATATCCAGTCAAGCCCGAGGCCTACTAGCCGAGATGGACCATAACGTCTATAGTTAATTTATCTCATGCAAATCGTGTACAAGAGTGTGACACATATAATATGGCACTAATGGGTCCCTAACTAAATATATAAACTGGTCCTTACCATAAATTATAATATAGCGTAACTGAGGTCTTGCTCCAACCAAGGATGAAAGAGAACTTTCTTGGCTGCGGATTCATTACGCAGCCAAAATACTTAGAATGAAATGGATCAAAGCCTGACCTCGGGTTCAAATCAAATCAAATCAAGTTTATTAATTAGCCATGATTATCCAAAAACGAATAGCACTGCACGTCAAAGATACAAACACTTGGGTCACAATTTAGGTCAAGTCACTGTTAAAAGTGTTGCAAAAGTACGGGACGAATGAACGGTCATACCGAACACTGCAATTTGCAGGAGGGAGCTTTAACTTTTGCTTCCCCGAATTTGATCCTCGAGTAGCCAGCAGCTAACTGGAGCTAGTGGATAAAGACCGAGTGACCTATTGTCACGATGCCGGGAAATTAATGTTGGGGATGGAAACCGAAGAGATATATAGAAAAGTAGGCGATAGAGAAAGGGAATAACTAGGAGGACTATTGAAGAGCCAAGTGCTATGGGATGTCTCCATAACATCAGATATGGTTTACAGTTGTCAAGGCTGCATCTCTCTCCCGATATATAGGAAAATCGGCTTGATCTACTAAATCTGAAATGGTTATTCCACTCATTGATAACTTTTTCTCTCACAACGATGATCAGATCAGGGGAGGGACTATTTTTAAGCCAATCTGACAGCGTCCCTAATATGCCTGCCAAATTTCATGGTCATAGCACAGCCTGCCAAGTTTCATGGTCATCGCATATTTGGAAGTACCCCAGCTCGTGATGACCAGAATTGTGGAAAACTCTCTCAAACTCCCCCAACTGTGACAAGATCCGGTCCTGTTTTGTCAGAATTGTCTCATATTGTCTCTACGGCTTATGCTTGTTCTTTCCTCCAAGTTCCAACCCGATCTCTGGACTCCAAGCGTTTCACGAGATTTCTTGCACCCCCCCCTCCAGCTCCCCCCCCCCCCCAGTTATTGGATTCGTTCCGAACTTGAAGTTGATCATCTGAGACACTTGTTCTTGGCACTTGTCAAGTTTCATACACTCCCGATCACCCGTTCTAAAGTTATGCATGTCACTAGATGCTAGATTCCCCATCCCTCCTCTCCCCCCAGCATAACCGTATCGGAGAAGGAACCATTTTCAAGTCGACCTAGGGTTAATACTCGTTCTTCCCTTCAAGTTCCATCCGATCCCTCGACCCTAAGCGTTTCAAAAGATTAAAAGTCCCCCCTCTACCCCCACCCCCAGTTACTGGATCCGGACCAGATTTGAAACTGAAAATCTGAGACATTTGTTCTTCATACTTGTCAAGTTTCCGTTCCAAAGTTAACCTTTACCAAATTACCCGTTCCAAAGTTATGTATGATTCTAATTTGAGACTGAATATCCGAAACACTTGTTCTTGATACAAGTCAAGTTTCACGCATGTCTGATTACCCTTTCCAAAATTATGCAAGTTAATAGTTTTGATTTCCGCTCTCCGCTCCCCCCACTATGACTGGAAAGTGATTATTTCCAAGTTAATCTGGTCGGCTCCCTGGTATGCCTGAGTTTTCATTGTCCTAGCTTATGCGGAATCGTTTCACGAGATTTGTTTAGTTTAAGTTTAGTTAGCATCAGAGCAAAATAGCTCTAGTTATTTTGCTCTGGTTAGCATTTAATATTCGTTCTGACCAATTGGTCTTACTTTAATCTTTAAGCCGTATCTACTCCAGCATTCGCTTCTCACTACATCAAGTCGTAGCGCCGTGGTGGAGCGCTGGACCTACGCGACAGAGGTCTGTGGATCGGTACCAGATTTGGGCAGCGCTTTTTTACTACCTTTTGCTCCGCTTTTGCTACCGTTGTTCCTAGTTTCCGGATCGGTGAAAGTCGGATTGGGGAATTGATGATTTGTAATTTATTCTGGTCGAGCCCCTGATATGCCTGGGAAGTTTTATCGTCCTAGCTTGTGTGGAAGTTCCCGAACTAGATCAACTCCTACTAAGGTTCAACAACATATTATACCAACCCCTTCGACCTTCGATTGCTCTAGCTCTCTCCGAACGAATTTAAGCTTAGCATGACTCACCCACGAGCAGAGCTATACCAGTCTGAAGAAAGAATGACTCATCCACGCGCAGAGCTATACTAGTTTGAAAAAGGAGTAGGGGTTTGGCAAAAACTAGGAAAATCGTTTCAAGAGATTTCGGGTGTCCCCCTCCAGCACCCACCCCCCCCCCCCCCCCCCCTATCGGACCCAATACGAATTTGACAATGAACATCCAAGACACTTGTTCTTGATACCTGTCAAGTTTAAGGCACGCCCGATTCTCGGTTCCAAAGTTACTGATGTTACTAATTTCCAGATTCCCGATCTTGCCACTCCCCCACTGATGGTCGGATCGGGGAAGTGATTATTTCCAAGTTAATCCGGTTGGGTCCCTGATATGCGTGACAAGTTTTATCATCCTAGGTCATGTGGAAGTGCTCAAAAAAATGCGAACAGACAGACAGACAGACAAACATTACGATCGCTATATGGCACTTGAGTAAGCTCAAGTGCCATAAAAAACGCCCAAAGAGAAATATTTATGCAGACTTCCTGATGCACCAGTTGATTCTAACAGATTTTAGGAAGCCGTAAAAGAATATGAGATAATTAGTCTCATTCGTAAACTTTCGCCTGCACCAGGATTCCAACCAAACTATATATTTGGTGTGGATACACAAACCAAGATTTCCTGTATTTTCAGCACTCCTATAATCGGGTTAATGGCGTAAGTGGAGGGATACCTATGACATCGAAAAAGTTGTCCGTCTGTCTGTCCGTTCGTCTGTGAGCACGATAACTCTCGAAGGGAATGAGATTGTTGGTTGAAACTTGGAGAGAGGATTCTCTGAGTCAAGGGACAGGTTGGGCTCTGTAGCTTGACATTTAAGGATGGGGGAGCGGGTTCAAATTCAGGAGCGATTTTTCTGTTTTGTTTACAGGCTAAAGAGATAGTCGATCTAGGGAAATGATGAAAACAAATATGTATCACTTTCTCGTCGAACAAGTAGTTCGCTCGGAATCCGAATATGTATCACTTTCTCGTCGAACAAGTAGTTCGCTCGGAATCCGGCCAAAATCGAAAAATTGTTAAAAGAAAAAGTCTTCTTGGAAGTTAACAAGATGTTCGATCAACAGGAATATAAAAATCTTTCTCGCCAAACAAGTAGTTCGCCCTAATCCGGCCCAAACCGGAAAATTTGTTAAAAGAAAAAGTTTCGCCTGAAGCTGTACAGATGTTTGATTGGGGGGTAAGCAGATATGCTGAATAAGTATATGACAATCATTGTTTACCCGGACATGTAGTTCGGCCGGTCTCAGTCTGAAAGCGTAAAATTTATTATAAGTAAAAGGTTTATCTGAAGGTATATAGTCCTTCAGCCCAAGCTGACTGTGAATCATATTTGACGGTGCAAAACGGATAAGTCAGCTACTTTTTATTAGAGCTATATTTCGGCCCTTCTTGGCAAAGGTCCTCTTCAGGCTCAAACTGAAAAATGAACTTGTGGAGAAACAAATAAAGATTCTTCCTTAAATATCTGATTTTCTGAACTTCTTCTTTGAAAATCGGTTGAAGTTAAAGCTGGTGCTGCGAAATACAGCTCTAATAAAATGTAGCTGACTTATCCGTTTTGCACTGTCAAATATTATCTGAAGTTGATGAGAGGTTCACTATTGGGGTAAGGGGATACTCTGGATACGTTTTTTTGCCGGTGAAGTAGTTTTCCCGGAATCCGGCCGGAACTGTAAAATCGGCAGAAGTAAGGCAGGAAGGATAAATTTTTCCACAAGTCTGTGTTTTCCAAACTGAGCGGCTTTTAGCCTGAAGAGACCATTGCCAAGAAGGGCATATACAGCTCTAATAAAATTTACCTGACGTATCCGTTTTGCACTGTCAAATAAGGTAGGAAGTTTTGTTTAATTTTTGTCAAAGTAGATATGAAGTATAGGGGTAAATAAACATGCTGAATCGATATTTGAACTTGTTTTTCTCAGATGATTAGCCATTGGCCTTATCTGTTGCTAATTCCTTATATTAAAATTCTTCAAGGAGTCTGGCGAAGACCGGATATTTACAAAACCAAATTCTTTGGATCAAATATTAAATTTTTGGTACCCCATCGAAACCTTTGGTCTTTTTTTACGCTTCACGATTCTGTGTGTGACCCTTGCGCAAGAGCCATGCTAATATTCTTTGCATTGATCCAACCTGACCTCCAATCTGCTATGTATCTGCCCTCCCAATATGATAAATTGCCACGAACTGATGACCAGACTTTTCTATACGGAGTTCCAAGATGTGCTATATTTAGCTCAAAACCCAAAGAGGGGATGCTACCTGAACGAGTCTAAATTTGCTCTCGAGTCGATACTTGGGGTTGGCATTTGGAAACAAAAAGGTTGTTTCTCATTTATCAAGACGAAAGGCGTGAAAAAAAATTCAGTTGCACAAAATCAATAGCAGTGAAGGTGACTGTCGAATGGAAACGCCAGAGCAAAAGATTTTCAACCGTCTTATAGAAGCCGGACTACTGTACAAAGGTAAAGATCATCTTCTTCGTGTTTTGGTTGATGATGTCCAGGGCATTTCTCGTCAGTGCTGACGTATTTATTTTGTTGCGGCTTTGTGTGCAAATTCTGGCTTCTGACGGGGGTGAGGAAGGTCTATTGATTTCCTGATGGGTGATTTGTTGTTCAATCTAATAAAAGTCGATTTAGGGGGGCCTAAGAATCTATAATGAAACCGTTATCTAAATTTTTAGAGAGTATTACTTAAAAGGGTATTTCTATTGAGGTGAATAGTGTGGCGGCGGACTCGGAAGAAATTTGGAGTAAGGGTGGGGGCTCAGGGAGGAAGTGAGTAAATGAAGTCACGTGATAAGACTGTCAGTGAAAGCGAGGGATTCCCACTCTCGATCTGAGTGTATAGCAATTGCACCTGTTGATACCAGTTGGCACCGGTTGCTACATGTTTTGACAACAAAGTAAGCATGTTAGGAAGCGTTGGAAAGATAAATCGTCTAATTTGTCGACGTCACCTTTGCCTTGAAAAATACCTCCATAACCCCCCCCCCCCCCCATGAGGATCGGACCTAGAAACAGGATTTCTAGTTTCTCTCTAGTCTGAGCGTTTCCGGCATCGCCTAAGATCATCTGGGGCAAACTTTTCATCCCACTACTTTGATCCACAGGAGTGCTACATTATTTCCGGTACCCTCTCCCTCAAACTCCCCCTACAGCGGCCGAATCTTTTTCAGGCATACAAAACAGATCATCGAAAGCATATTCTACTCATGCCCCCCCCCCCCCCCTCCTCCCACCACCGTGTGATCCACTCGTGTGACCCATATGCGAACAATAAATTTTCTGGGACTCCCCCTCCCAAGGGGTTGCGCACTGGTGCCTCATGGTGTACAAGTTCCCTGCCTCATGCCTGCCTCACGTGCCTCATGCCTGCCTCACGTGCCTCATGCCTGCCTCACGTGCCTCATGCCTGCCTCACGTCCTCATGCCTGCCTCACGTGCCTCAGGCCTGCCTCACGTGCCTCATGCCTGCCTCACGTCCCTCATGCCTGCCTCACGTGCCTCATGCCTGCCTCACGTGCCTCATGTCTGCCTCACGTCCCTCATGCCTGCCTCACGTGCCTCATGCCTGCCTCACGTGCCTCATGCCTGCCTCACGTGCCTCATGTCTGCCTCACGTGCCTCATGCCTGCCTCACGTGCCTCATCGCCCGTTCTGGTGACACGTTTAGGGATTTTTGAAATTTTTTGCTCAGCTACGAGATCTGTGATGAATAACAAAAAGAGAGGGAGCTTCTTATCCCTCGGGAAATTTGAATTGGGTTGTCCATGCGGATTAGCTTAGAGCTGGTTTTAATGTTAAAAATGGCTAAGAAGGCAAACCAAATTCGGCCTTCGGCAAAATACACAGTTGCACATGGATACATATTATTTTATTCATGGAATCTACCAGATTTTGATAGCTACAAATGCTACGGTAGGCTATTGAAATATGTTTCCGGATTATTGCTGAACAAAACTTATCATTTGAGGCTTGTTCTTCCAACCAAGTCCAACTCCGATCCCTCGACTTTAAGCGATTCACAAGACTTCCGGTTTCCCCTCCAGCCCCCCCCCCCCCCCCCCCCCCCCCCCCCCCCCCCCCAGTGATCAAATCCGGCCCTGACTTGAAACTGGAAATCCAAGACACTTGTTTTTAATGGTTGTCAAGCTTCACGCAGGTCCAAAATTGTGGATGTTATTATATTCCGGATTCCCCACCTCTTTACTCCCCACGATGATTGGATCGGGGAAGGGACTATTTTCAAGTCAATATGTTAGAATCCCTAAAATGCCTGCCAAGTTTCATGGTCCTAGCACATCCTGGGTATATCATGGTATAGCACATCGAGATCATCGGAATTCCCCTAAACCCCCTCCTGCTCCCCCCACTGTGACACGACACAGTCCTGTTTTGTCAGTAATGTATCTAGGGTTTAAGCTTGTTCTTCCCACTAAGTTCCAACCCGATCCCTCGAATCTAAGCCTTTCAGTAGATTCCCGGTGCCCCCTTCCAGTTATCGTATCCGGTCCGGATTTAAAAGGAACATCTGAGCCACTTGTTTTTGACACTTTACCCCTTTACACCGATTACCCCTTCCAAATTTATACATGTTACTAATTTCTGATTTCCCATCCCTCGACTCCCCCTACGATGGTCCAATCGGGGAAACGACTATTCTTAAGTCAGTCTGTTCGGGTCCCTGATATGCCTACCAAATTTCATCGTCCTAGTACCGAACTCGTGGGATCACCGAATTAACCCCCCCCCCCCCCCCCCAACTCCCGCCACAGTGCCCGAATCCGGTCCGGTTCTCTCAACGATGTATCTAGGACTTGTGCTTGCTCTTCTGACCAAGTTTCGTCCCGATCCCTCCACTCTAAGCGTTTCCCAAGATTTCCGGTTCCGCCCTCCAGCTCCCCCCAAAGTCACCAGATCCGGTCCGGATTTTAAGTGGGTCGTCTGAGGCACGAGATCTCTCCAAGCATCATTGTGTTGCGAGAGCAACACTTTGTTTTGTCCTCGTTTTTTTTTTTTTTTTTTTTTTTGTCCTATGCCGCCGATTTCATTTTATTCCTGGTAACTGGTAAGGGTCTAACCTGTGCGGTTTTTACGGAAAGTCTGGACCTTAGGCCGTATTGATGAATAAGCTCCGTAGAACTCTTGCCTGGGGACAAAAAGGATGGTTTTTGCTTGTCCTCGAGCCAGAGCCTACGGTGTGCGAAGTGAAGATGAGTTGTATAGCCTATGTCAGAGAGGACTATCTGAAGTTGTGCAGCCAACCTTTCGTTTCATCAAACCATGTTTCTGCTTTCGAGTGGAAAGCTCAGTTCTAGCACGCAAGCAGGAAGGCACCAGTTTGAAATTGAAGATGGATTAAAATCTATAAGTGTTAAATATATGCGGCAGTTACACGGCCCCATAGCCAACATACCTTCTTTGAGTGATAAATAGAAAAATCTACAGAAACCAAAAAGTGGCTTTTTCCTACGGGTCCGAAAGTGCTGCCATCTATTGTTTCTATCCATTTGTGTTCGCGGTTTCAGCTGAGTTTATCGTTCGTTTTTTTGCACTTGGGTGTGCCGTAGAGAAATGGTATCAGATGTACCTCTTAAACTTTAGAACTCCTCTCATTGTTAAAGAAACTAGAGCTTATCCTTTGCTCCTTTCTAAGTGGTGACGTTAGAAAGTTGGCCTACGACAAAAAAGTCAACTTTTGAACTAAGACAGGTAGAATTTGTTTTTCAACGGCAATCGATAGCCGTTGATGAGCTGACCAAAGTATATGACATCCATTTTTTGGTGCAAAGATTCCTTCATGAGATACACCAGTTTGAAAGTTTCAAGGGGTTGACAACTTCAGTAGGAATGTACACACGAAACCAACAATAGGCAATACCAGCTGTGAGACATGTAGGGGACTTATACGCGACAGTCGAAATATGTTAGCTCATAATCATCTTCGGCAATGAGGGGTTTGCAACTTTTGCCAGTTGGTGTATCTGTGATTTATTTCCGGTGTATTCGATGGTAAGAACAATTTGGTTCGCAATTGTAAGACATGCAAGGGACTTGTAAGTAATAATCGGCTGTTATGCTACAAAAATCTTCAGCGATGAGGGGTTTGCAACTTTTGCTAGCTGGTGTACCCATTATTTGTTTCCGGTGAACTTGATTCTATCACAGGAGAGGGACTTGTAAGTAGGAATCGGTTCACGAGGGGCTAGAAATTTTTGCAAATTAGTGCACATTGTATTCGATTTCTGTAAATATGACGGTAAGAAAGTTTGTATCGATGGTCTATCACTATAACCTAGGATTAACTGTTTACGCAAGGGGTACAAACGATAATGTAAAACAATGAGGTAGTTTCGTAATAATTGATAGCGTCATCTATGGTATTTTAATCCTGAAAAGTTAAGGACAGCTTTATAATACCAACTAGATTATATAAGATATTGTTCCAAGTTTTCATCCGTCGCGATGTCTACCGATTGAAAAGGATAAAGTTCAACTGACCGCAAATTCAATTTAGTCCCTACTTCCGATATTGTTTTATTTTTGTTTTTACAACGCTAAAGAATATCTTTCAATTGATCATGTGATTCTTCTTTTTAGAACAAACCGTTTTAAAAGCTTCGATAAGTTGACAACTCCAGCATTTAACCCACAGCGAAGAAACAAAACCAAAGTGTTGCTCTCGCAACACTTTAGTCGGCGAAGCCGGACAAAGATTGCCGCAACACTTCACGTTGCCCAGGCAACGTAGGTCTAGTTTTTCATTGCTATCCGATCACCCATTCAAAAGTTATAAATACCTCAAGATTCCTGATTCCCCCTCCCTCCACTCCCCCAACGATGCTCGGATCGGGGAAATGATGCAACTTAATCATTTGGGGTTCCAAGTTTGATCGTCCTAGCGTATGGGGAAATGCCAGAACTAGCCAAACCCGGACCGACCGGCGGACGGACAGAAATTGCGATCGCTATATGGCACTTGGCCGAAGGGCAAGTGCCATAATAACATGACAAAAATGGCTAAGAAGGCAACAAAAGGTTCGGCGTTCGGCTGAATACAGGGTCGCACATGGATGCATGTTTTCAATGATTATTTCCCCCCCCCCCCCCTTCTCCGGATGAAGAATAATATTTTAAGATCTGGGCAGTGAATAAACTTGAAAGAAATGACGTAGGAATGCAAAGAAATTCCGGAATTCCAAGGTAAAATCTCGGACAATTCTGGTATAATCTTGGAGCTGCCCCTCCCCACCCCCTCCCCCTACAAGGAAGGGCTCGTGATGTCCCTGGGTCTACTGTAAAACCATTCAGGGTTTTGTTAAGAGGATAGACGAGTGGAGGCGAGGTTTAATGAAGATAAGGCTCCTGGGGTGTGGGCTGAAGACATTCTGACACCATAGGTGCCCACTAGCCCCAGGACCAGTCAGGAAACCGGACAAAAGAGACAAGGGAAAGTCTCAGGGAATTCTATAGCTCAGCCGCAGTCAATCCAGAAATCCCTAATCAAGCTGGTTCACACATCCTAGCGAAGCTGGAATTCACATATCCAGTCAAGCCCGAGGCCTACTAGCCGAGATGGACCATAACGTCTATAGTTAATTTATCTCATGTAAATCATGTACAAGAGCGTGACACATATAATATAGCACTAATGGGTCCCTAACTAAATATATAAACTGGTCCTTACCATAAATTATAATACAGAGTAACTGAGGTCTTGCTCCGACCAAGGATGAAAGAGAACTCCTTTTGGCTGCGGATTCATTACGCAGCCAAAATACTTAGAATGAAATGGATCAAAGCCTGACCTCGGATTAGCGAGCAGCTAACTGAAGCTAGGATAAAGACCGAGTGACCTATTGTCACGATGCCGGGAAATTAATGATGGTGATGGAAACCGAAGAGATATATAGAAAAGTAGGCGATAGATGGAGGGAATAACTAGGAGGACTATTGCAGAGCAAAGTGCTATGGGATGTCTCCATAACACACCTCCCCCCCTTGGGCAGATTGGTGTACGGGCAACAAAAGATTTTACAATGTTTCCATTCCAGCCCCACCTACTAACATACCATCGATAGCTAAGCCATCGCGGCGACCCAGGTTTCTGACAGAGGGGGCAATCAAATAGGTGTGAAAAATCAAAGCCCACTCTCTGTTCAGTTAGTTCAGGGTCCTTTATTGAGCTTCAGTCCTACTGACCTTACCCTGACCACACGAACCAAACCAAAACAAATATAAAATGCGAAATAAAGGCAGAATTAATATTTGAAGCGTCGATGCCTTTAAGTTCTAAAATAAATTAGGGGCTGGAAGAAACTTTAAAAAGGGATTATCAGGGAAATATTGGGGAAATGTTGCCAGTACCACAACTCGTCCCAAAAGAGAAGTCTCTGAGATTTGTTAAAAATAGAAAATGGAAAAGGGAAAACTAGGAGGAATTTGGGAGGAAAGGGAAAAAGAAAGGCCGCAATTTTAAAAATTACTCCAGTTAGCTGTCGCAACGACCTAAGGTAAGACCTTGATGCAAAAAAACCTGAAGTAGAAATGGGGGAGGTCCTACGCACTCTAAGCCGCAAAATAAAGCACTAAAGGTAAGGGCACGCAAGTAATTAAAGCGCAGAACAGGCGCAAAGCATTTTTAAGAATGATGGCCGAACACACGGCGTCAATATGATTTTTGATAATATATACATTATGTGCATAATCCTAAGGCAATAAAGCGCCGAAAACAAAAGCCAGCGGTGGCCGACAAACGGCTTCAGTCAGATCGACCGAAAGCTGCATGGAGTGAAGTAGAGACGCGCGAAAGCAGAAAAAGCAATGCTTAAGGAACAGTGCAGTTATCGCAAGGGCTAGCGAAGCGAAACCGAAATCAACATATGTACAAAAGCGACTTTAAAGAGGGCCTACACAATTAAACTAAGAAGGGGGGGGGGGACGAACATATATATACCTAACCGGAAATATTTATAGCCGCACTTGCGAGCGGGAAAACGCGGACCTAACACTCCTACCTAAATATTTACATTTCCACTTGGCTGTCGTGGTGTCCAGTCCAGGTGATACGGATTGATGGAGGTGGATTTGGAGGATTTGACTAGTGATGGGGGTTGAGTTGATGGTGGAATAGTTGTTGGTTGTTCGTGTAGATGGCGCGGCTGCTAGTGATGAGATTTGCGTCGATGATGTTAGAGTGATTGTTGGTTTAAAGCTGGATTGAGGGTCAGGGTGGAGAGGCCGGAATTGTAAGTGGACGAGGCCGTGACGCAGGACGGAGATCGGCTGTCAGAGTAGGCTCGGCTTGGCTCGACCCATGGTGGGGAGATAGGAGGATGCTGAGTGCTGAGGTGGGGTCCGGAGCGACGGATAAGGGGGGGGGGGGGCTGGCACGGATTGTGCGGCGTGCCCGTTATCACTGTTGGGGTTGGCAGCGCGATTTCAAATGTCGGTGGCGTGCTTTCGAAAGATTGGCGGCGTCGGTGGCGTGATTAAAAAGATTGGCGGCGTCGGTGGCGTGACAGGCTCCGTTGGTGGCGTTGGCGGTGTAAGTTGTCTCAGAGGAGGCGCCTTGACGCTCGAAGACGCTGGGACCTCAGCGCCACTGCCTCTTCTGTCGCAACCTGCGTGCCATACAAAAAGTCCGTCCGAAAATGTAAATATAAACAAACATTTGCAAAAAAAAAATCGATTGGGAGTCAGACCACTCTGATTTAAAGACTAATTGCTAACGTTTGGAAATTTTGAATCAGATAGAAATGTTCAACAAACTGGAAAATTTAAATTAGAACTGGCAACCAATTGGAGAATGGAATTTTTCAAACAATCTTGAACATTTTTCATTAGATTTATTTTTAATTTTTTTTTATTTAGAGTGTATCGTGGTATAATTAAAAAAATGGCGTCAGATCGAGACAGAAAGTCTGTTCGGTTGCTTGCGCCGTATGAACCTTTACAGACTAAACATTATTAGTACCAATACAGACGGTACGGCACGGGGCGGGGCGGCAACTGGCGCGGGTCCACCAGCGGCGATGACACCTGGAAGAGAAAAGTGATTGCTCGGAGGGACACTCCGGCGTTACTGGCCGGGGCCAATCGCTTCTCATAGTATCATTTTGCCCTGTATGACCTTTTTCGTGAGGGGATAGAGAGAAAAGCCGACTATACTGGGGAGGATAAGAAGGATGCTCGATAGGCCTTGACACTGGCGCTACTACAGCTGGTTGAAGTACTGTTGGCGCCACAGCTGTGCGTCCAAGTACTGGGCAAGAAGGAGACGGGTAATACTCCGTAGTTGAAGCGACCGGCGCTAAAGACGGCTCTTTCCAAACAGGAACGGTTGGTAAGTTAGGTGCATCGACTCTTAGCCCTAAGCGTGGAAATCGTGGACCAAAATTTTCCAATCGGCCATAACTGACGACTTGTTCTTCTGAACCGAATTTCTGGACCACGTAATTTCGGCCTTCGTCAAAAACATGAACAACTTGATAAGGTCCATCTTCACACACTTCTGAAATCTTTGACCCTATACCAAATGCGGGAGGGAATTTCAGAAAAAACATTTCTCCAATCCTGTGCGGGGTAAATTTGTTACAATTTTTGTCGATGGACAGGAGGGAGAGGTCACCTTTTCGTATTCGGATTTTTAAGGGAGAATGATTCTCTGCGATGAAAAACACATTACCGTCGGGGAGAATTTGCACAAACTGGGGGTTAACCGTAATCTTTCGGGCCCGTAGGGCTGCATTGCCCTTAATCAATACTGTTCTCGTACCAGGGGGTAAACCGACAATTTTGCATTCAATTTGTCTCGAATAATTTGGCCTGATACGATGAACGCTCTTTAACGGAAGTATTTCTCCGTCCGGTAAAACTTTACATGTTTTTGGTTGGTTTGGGCATTTACTGGGCACAACTTCGTGCAAAGGTTCTCTACCTTTGTACCATGGGAATTGTGGTTGGTCCTCAGTATGCGAGTCTGGTAGAGGTTGGCATTCTCGCAGATACTGAGACCAACCAAACCAAGGATCTGGAAGGGGAAGAGATTGAGGATCTCTTGAATACTCATTTTTAATATTAATTTTAGGGGAAGATAGCGAAGTGCGGGGTCGAGGGACAGGGGGGCAAACGGGGTAATTGTCCATTTCGAAAATTCGTCATGAGTGCAGGTGACCTCAATAGCGAAAAGGCAAACTAGCCGCTAAGATCACCCAAACCTTTCACTCGAAAATTTGAGAAAATAATGACAGAATAAAAAAAAAAATCAGAAAAATTACACTTATACCAAAAATATTAAAGTTTACACGGAAAATGAGAGGGGGAACAAGCTCGACTGGACGTGTAAAATCAGACTAAACTAAGACGCGGAACCAACTTGATATCTAACCATTGTTTTTACTTCATGAGGGAAAAAAAATATGTGGCATGAATAAATGGCATTAACCTTAAATTTATTATCAAAAGAAAATAGGCCTGAGGCTTCATGCGAAATCGCCGCATCCGGATGGCGAATAAACACACATACGCTAGATGGCGATCGAAACGCAAGAAAACCTGAAAAAAAAAATTTGGTGGTGGGGGACTGATGACAGAGGGAACGACTGGCGAAATGCACACAACGTCTATGTGGCAAATTACTACACACATTTGACCGAAACCAGTCGAAATTCCACGAAAATGTCACGAATGAAGTGCGATGTACATTCTTGAGAGAGTATCTATCTCCGCAAGAAAAATATACAAACAGATCACCACCAAACAAAAAAATAAAATGGCCGATAGGGGAATATGAAAAATTAAGGATAAGCCAAAAAAATGCCACAAATATAAATACGACGTCCCTGCATCACTCCATAGGGCTTGAAAATCGTGCCATAAAGACAACGTCTAGAAAAAACGGCGAAAAAGGTTGATTTTTTTCCGAATAACCATGGCTTTCATGCAAAAAAAAAAAATATGTCGGGGAACTAAACAAAAGAATCATCATGGAATTGGGAATAATCGCAGGCAAAATTACGTTTCCGGGTATGTGAAAAATGAAATCATACGCAAGTGCTAGTTTATCAATGGTACCGCAAGCACGCACTGTCAGTGTTGAGAGCACTGATCTAAAATAGACACGGCGAAATGACGCAATGATGTACCCCGGTGGATAAATTATTTTGCCGATGCGATGACGATTTGCAGTCCGTGGCGCGAAAAACACTCACTTGACGACAAGTAGACAATAACAAATACTGAAGGGATGGACAAATCGCGATCTGTAGTGCGGCGACACACATACAACGACGACCGGAAAAATCCTGGAAGGCAAAGGGGCAGGGAAAAGAAAATCTGCAATCAGTGGCGCGACACACACACACATGAAGACTGCAAAATTCCTGAAAAGGCAAAGAGGGCAGGAGAAAAGAAAATTCGCGGTCAGTGGCGCGAAATACACTCACATGGCGACCGGAAAAATCCTTAAAAGGGAAGGGGGAGGGACAAGAAATTTCTCAATCAGTGGCGCGAAACACACTCACATGTAGATCGGAAAATTCTTAAAACAAAAAAAAAGTAGGAGGAAAGGGGCAACGAAAATTCACAGTCAGTGGCGCGACACACACTCACATGTAGACCGGAAAATTCTTTAAAAAAAAAAAGTGGGAGGAAAGAAGGAAGGAAAATTCACACTCAGTGGCGCGACACACACTCACATGGCGACCGGAAAAATCCAAAAAACTATACAAGGGAAAACAAAAACAAAAGGATAAACCCGACATAAATTAATTTTCATATGTGAAGAAAGCCGACGGAAATATCAAAGAGCAAAAATGGAAAAACCTAAACCTACATTTTTGTTCTGGACTGACCGAGCTGAACCATAAACAAAAATGAAATAAAATAAATAAGGGAGTTATTTTTATTTGCTAAATTAAAGGGTAAGGCGGGTGGGAAAAAAAAATTTAATTGTCGTGACTACGAACAAAAAATTTGGACGTGGGTCCTCCTTATTATGAGAAAATAAGGGCTTACAAAAATAAACTTCCCACTTCTGATACCATTGTTAAGAAGATGGACGTGGAGGAAGTTTCCAACCCCTGTTCTTACACCTTGTTGAGAGGATGGACGAGTGGAGGCGAGGTTTAATGAAGATAAGGCTCCTGGGGTGTGGGCTGAAGACATTCTGACACCGTAGGTGCCCACTAGCCCCAGGACCAGTCAGGAAACCGGACAAAAGAGACAAGGGAAAGTCTCAGGGAATTCTATAGCTCAGCCGCAGTCAATCCAGAAATCCCTAATTAAGCTGGTTCACACATCCTAGCGAAGCTGGAATTCACATATCCAGTCAAGCCCGAGGCCTACTAGCCGAGATGGACCATAACGTCTATAGTTAATTTATCTCATGTAAATCATGTACAAGAGCGTGACACATATAATATAGTACTAATGGGTCCCTGACTAAATATATAAACTGGTCCTTACCATAAATTATAATACAGAGTAACTGAGGTCTTGCTCCGACCAAGGATGAAAGAGAACTCCTTTTGGCTGCGGATTCATTACGCAGCCAAAATACTTAGAATGAAATGGATCAAAGCCTGACCTCGGATTAGCGAGCAGCTAACTGAAGCTAGGATAAAGCCCGAGTGACCTATTGTCACGATGCCGGGAAATTAATGATGGTGATGGAAACCGAAGAGATATATAGAAAAGTAGGCGATAGATGGAGGGAATAACTAGGAGGACTATTGCAGAGCAAAGTGCTATGGGATGTCTCCATAACAGTTTCACACTCAATGACTATGGTGTCAAAACGAACCGTCAAATGTAGGCCAAAATCAAATGGTCAAATGAGAATCTTCTGCAGATGGCGCGCGGGAATTTTTCCATCCCATCCGTTACATTGCAAGATAGGCGAGTTAGACCTCGTATATTACTATCATGATACTCTGTGGCCTGAACAGTACTGTCGGAACTGGGTACTTTCAGAGATTCGCCACAAACGAATTGCTTAATCGATATGTAATATCAAACAAAAATGTTGCGACATTTTGACACTGACAATGCTAAGATTTTTTGGTCCGATGACTTCAATTCTACGCAAGTTGTATTTTCATCGTGTCTGCCTCATGTCTGCCTCACGTGCCTCATGCCTGCCTCACGTGCCTCATGCCTGCCTCACGTGCCTCATGCCTGCCTCACGTGCCTCATGTCTGCCTCACGTGCCTCATGTCTGCCTCACGTGCCTCATGTCTGCCTCACCTGCCTCATGCCTGCCTCACGTGCCTCTGCCTCATGGTGTACACGAAATCGGCCAGTGCGTAACCCCTCGCCCCCTCCAACTCCCTCCTACTGTGGCGTAGGTTACATAAACTTCACATCTCCTCTTCTCGTCCTTCAAGTTACGTAAGTAGAAACGTAGGTAGGTAGAAGAAACGTAGGTAAGTAGGTAAGTAGAAACGTAGTGTGTCCACGTACACTAGAAATAGAAGCGGACCAAGCACTGAGCCTTGGGGCACTCCACACTTGACATCATGAGGCTTTCCAATTACACTGTCAACAACATCTGATGGATCTACCATGTAGGTATGAGTGGAACCACTCAGGTCGCTTACCGCGTACTCCTAGAGCCAATAGTCTCTTCATTAGCAGTTCAAAATCGACAGTATCGGACGCTTTTTTAAGATCAATAAAGACCGTAAGGGGTATAAAGGGTGTGAAGTTGAATGTTTTTTTCGAAAACCGAATTGGCACTCATTTAACATACCAAGTTTGTCCAGATATGCACTCAGTCTCTTATGCACCACCTTTTCTATTATTTTCGAGAAATTGGCAGAAGTGAAATTGGTCTCCAGTTTTTTAGTTCTTCTTTGCTTCCACCTTTGTGTAGTGGTAGAACTTTAGCCCGTTTTAGGGCCTCTGGGAAAATACCCTTCTCTAGGGATAGAATTATAGTGTAAAGTAGGCACGGGAGTAGGTATACAGATAGTGATCTGAGCACTTTTAGACTGATTCCATCAATTCCAGCACTGTTAAATTTTACATTATCAACAATTTGTTGCAACTCATATGCACTGCACTTTTCAAAAGTAAACGTATGCCCAATACCTCGGTCGTCCAACAAGAGCTGTAATCTCATATGGCACTTGCAAGCATATGTAGTAAGAAATACTCCTACAAGAAAAAATTAAGGGGGCTGAAAATTCAACCTATGGTTTCACTTTAAATATAAAAATAGGAGACAGAAAGCAAAAGAAAACAAGAAGGAAAAGAAAAACGATGGAAGTGATGGTCAAACGTTTTTTTTACACTTTTGGTTAAGATGCACACTTTAAGGGTGCTTAAAAATTAATTTCTAAGCAAAACCCTTGAGGCAAAAAGGTTCATGTACTCATGGCGATCTTGAGAAAGTAAATTTTGCTTTAAAGTATTTCTTATATTTTGTGGTTAAGATGAGTTCTGGAATGGTCGGATCGGAGAAGGTGACGATGTCTAACCCCATTATGTCAAGTTTCTAATGCTCCAGCAAAGTTTTATCGTCCTACCACATCTGGGAGTACCTTAACTCACCATCACCGGAATTCCGGACACCCCCCTACATCCCAGCCCTTGGTACCTGAATCCGGTTCGATTCTGTCAGTGATGTACCTAGGACTTGTGCCTGTACTTCCCATCAAGTTTCATCATGATCGCTCCACTCTGTGCGTATCACAAGATTTCCGGTTCTCCCCTCCACCCCTCCCCCCCCCCAGTTCATCGGATCCGGTCCGCACTTGAAACGGGACATCTGAGACATGGGTTCTTTCAAGATGTAAAGTTTCATTAAGATCCGATAACCCGATCGAAAGTTACGCATGCCACTAATTTCCGGATTCCGCTGTCTCCCCCTCCCCCCACGACGGTAGGATCGGGCGTGACTGTTTCCAAGTTAATCTGGTCGGGTCTCTGATATGCCTGCCAAGTTTTATCTTCCTAGCCCATCTGGAAGTACATCAACTACGGGTCGCCGGAATCCCGGAACCCCCATCCAACTCCCCCCACAGTGTCCGAATCCGGTCCAGACTTGTCAGATATTTATCTAGAGCTTGTGCTAGTTCTTCCCACTAAGTTTCATCCCGATCGCTCCACTCCAAGAGTTTCACACGATTTCCGGCTCCCCCTCCGACTCCCCCTCAGATTCACCGGATCCTGTCCGAACTTAAAATGAGACATCTGAGACACGAGGTCTTCCCAGGAATCAAGTTTCATTAAGATCCGATCATCCATTCGAAAGTTATGCATGCCCCTATTTTCTGGATTCTGCAACCTCCCCCTCCCCCCACGATGGTCAGATCGGGCCAGTGACTATTTCCAAGTTAGTTTTTTCGGTTCCCTAATCTGCCTGCCAAGTTTCATCGTCCTAGCATATCTGGAAGTATTCAAACTCGCAAACACCGGACTAACCGACCGACCGACAGACCGACGGAAAAGTGATCGGTATGTGGCACTTGGCCGGAAAGCAAGTGCCATAAAAACTGGTCTTCTCCTTCTGGGCCAGTAGCATCTGCTACATCTTGTTTTATTTCAAGTCCCACATTTGCGAAATAATTTCCAAACTCATCTGCAATTTGTTGTTTGTTAGTAACCTGACATCCATCTATTACCAGACTATCAACCTCGTCATTCTTATTAACACCACCTTTAATTACTTCATTTATTAACTGCCATGTACCTCTAACATCTCCTTTTTTTTCACTAAACTTTTTACGATAATATTGGGCCTTCATAATATCTCGTCCTTCAAGTTAGTCACAGCATTTGCTGATGACACAGCACTTACTGTAGACGCTAGATCATTGAGTGAGCTAATTTGTAAAGCTAATGCAGCACCTTGTGAACCTATCAATTTTATGAAGTCGAGTTTTATTGCAGTGAATCCGTCGAAAACCAATTACATGATATCAAGAACAAACTAGACCTACGTTGCCCGGGCAACGTGAAGTGTTGCGGCAACCTTTGTCCGGCTTCGCCGGCTAAAGTGTTGCGAGAGCAACACTTTGGTTTTGTTTCTTCGCTGTCGGTTAAATGCTGAAATTGTCAACTTATCGAAGCTTTTAAAACGGTATGTTCTAAAAAGAATGATCACATAATCAAAAGCTGTTCTTTCGCGTTGTAAAACCAACAACAAAACAATATCGAAAGAAGGCTATCCGTAACGTTTCAGGATTAAAATACCACATATGACACTATTAATTATTACAAAACTACCTTATTGTTTTACATTACCGTATCGTTTGTACCCGTTGCGTAAACAGTTAATCCTAGGTTATAGCGATAGACCATCGATACAAACTTTCTTACTGTCATATTTACAGAAATTGTGCACCAATTTTTCAAAAATTTCTAGCCCCTCATGAACCGATCTTACTTACAAGTCCGTCTCCCGTGATTGACATCAAATTCACCGGAAACAAATAATGGATACACCAGCTATCAAAAGTTGCAAACCCCTCATCGCTGAAGATGATTATAGCATAAAAGCCGATTATTACTTACAAGTCCCATGCATGTCTTACAATTGGGAACAAAATTGTTCTTACCATCGAATACACCTGAGACAAATAACAGGTATACCAACTAGCAAAAGCTGCAAACTCCTCGTTGCCGAAGATGATTATGAGCTAACAGTCGACTGTTGCTTACAATCGACTGTTGCTTACAAGTCCCTTACATGTCTCACAACTGGTATCGCCTATTTTTGGTTTCAGTGTGTACCTTACTCCTGAAGTTGGCAACCCCTTGAAATTTTCAAACTGGTTTATCTCATGAAGGATTTTTGTTCAAAAAAATGGATGGCATATATTTTGATCAGCTCTTCAAGGGCTATCGATTGCCCTAACCACAACAAAAGCATATCGGAAAAAGGGACTAAATTGACTTTGCAGTCAGTTGAACTTTATCCTTTTCAATCGTAGACATCGTGACGGATGAAAACTTGGAATAATATCCTATATAATCTAGTTGGTATTATAAAGCTATCCGTAACTTTTTAGGATTAAAATACCATAGATAACACTATTTTCCAGACTCAATTCGAGAAGCGGAAAGTGTACCGCAGTTTAAAAATCGGTTAAAGAAACATCTCCTTCAGGGTAGTTGGTGAGTGGAGGGTTATGAAGACGAGAGAGGACAAATTGACAAATTAATTAATAAATTTTTAGTTTATTTTAGTGAATTTTTGGTTAGAATATGATAGTAAATGTGTACTGGTTGCGTTTTTCAAGCGCGTATGTGCTTTGTGTGTAACCGGTCGTCAAGCCGGAATGATTTTTTTTTAGTAAAGTTGTTGACTCCTGAATCCTGAAATCCTGATTAATTATTACGAAACTACCTTGTTTTACATTACAGTATCCCTAAATGTCTCACAACTGGTATCGCCTATTTTTGGTTTCAGTGTGTACCTTACTACTGAAGTTGTCAACCCCTTGAAACTTTCAAAGTGGTGTATCTCATAAAGGAATTTTTTTTTACCAAAAAATGGATGTCATCTACTTTGATCAGCTCATCAGCGGCTATCGATTGCCGTCGAAGTTGAACTTTATCCTTTTCAATCGTAGATATCGTGACGGATGAAAACTTGGAACAATATCTTATATAATCTAGTTGATATTATAAAGCTATCCGTAACTTCTTTTCAGGATTAAAATACCATAGATGACACTATTAATTATTACAAAATTACCTTATTGTTTTACATTACCGTATCGTTTGTACCCGTTGCGTAAACAGTTAATCCTAGGTTATAGCGATAGACCATCGATACAAACTTTCTTACTGTCATATTTACAGAAATCGAATACAATTTGCACCAATTTTCAAAAATTTCTAGCCCCTCGTGAACCGATTCTTACTTACAAGTCCGTCTCCCGTGATTGACATCAATTTCACCGGAAACAAATAATGGATATACCAGCTATCAAAAGTTGCAAGCCCCTCATCGCTGAAGATGATTATAGCATAAGCTTTTTAAACGGGATGTTCTAAAAAAATTAATCATATGATCATAAGGTATTCTTCAGCGTTGTAAAAACAACAACAAAATAATATAGGAAAAAGGGACTAAATTAACTTTGCAGTCAGTTGTACTTTATCCTTTTCAATCGTAGACATCGTGACGGATGAAAACTTGGAACAATATCTTATATAATCTAGTTGGTAATAGAAAGCTATCCGTAACTTTTCAGGATTAAAATACCATAGATGACACTATTAATTATTATGAAACTACCTCATTGCTTTACATTTTCGTTTGTATCCGTTGTGTAAACAGTTAATCCTCGGTTACATTGATAGACCATCGACACAAACTTTCTTACCGTCAGATTTATAGAAATCGAATACAATGTGCACCCATTTGCAAAAATTCCTAGCCCCTCGTGAACCGATTCCTACTTACAAGTCCCTCTCCCGTGATATACATTAAGTTAACCGGAAACAAATAATGGGTACACCAGCTAGCAAAAGCTGCAAACCCATCATCGCAGAAGATGATTGTAGCATAACAGCCGATTATTACTTACAAGTCCCTTGCATATCTTACCATTGGGAACCAAATTGTTCTTACCATCGGACACACCGGAAACAAATAACAGGTATACCAACTAGCAAAAGCTGCAAACCCCTCATTACCGAAGATGATTATGGGCTAACAGTCGACTGTTGCTAAAAAGTCCCCTATATGTATCATAACTGGTATCAGTGGTATCGCCTATTTTTGGTTTCAATGTACCTTACTATGAAGTTGTCAACCCCTTTGAAATTTTCAAACTGGTGTATCTCATGAAGGAATTTTTGTACCAAAAAATGGATGACATATACTTTTATCAGCTTATCAATGGCTATCGATTCCCGTCGAAAAAAAAATTCTACCTGTCTTAGTTCAAAAGTTGACTTTTTTGCCGTAGGCCAACTTTCTAACGTCACGACTTAGAAAGGAGCAATGGATAAGCTCTAGTTTCTTTAGCAATGAGAGAACTTTTAAAGTTTAAGAGGCACATCTGATACCGTTACTCTACCACAAACAAAAGTGCAAAAAAAAAAAATTATAAACTCAGCTGAAATCGTCGCAGACATGGACAGAAACAATAGATGGCAGCACTTTCGGACCCGTGGGAAAAAGCCACTTTTTTGTCTCTGTAGATTTTTCTGTTTATCACTCAAAGAAGATATGTTGGCTGTGGGGCCGGGTAACTGCCGCATATATTTAACACTTATAGATTTTAGTCCATCTTCAATTTGAAACTGGTGCCTGCCTGCTTGCGTGCTAGAACGGAGCTTTCCACTCGAAAGTAGAAACATCTTTTGATGAAACGAAAGGTTCGCTACACAACTTCAGATACTCCTCTCTGACATAGGCTATACAACTCCACTTCACTTCGGAAACCGTAGGCTCTGGCTCGAGGACAAGCAAAAACCATCCTTATTGGCCCCAGGCAAGAGTTCTACGTAGCTTTCCAAAATGTAATGTCATATTCATCAATCCGGCCTAAGGTCCACACTTTCCGTAAAAACCGCACAGGTTAGATCCTTCTCAATTACCAGGAATAAAATGAAATCGGAGTCATAGGAAAAAAAAAAAAAAAAAAAAAAAAACCAGGACAAAACCAAAGTGTTGCTCTCGCAACACAATAAGAACAAGAACTGCTGTCTCCCTATCTCTGTCACACAACCAAGCTGAGACGAGTCGACTCCCGACGCAAACGAGCGGAGGTGGATCTTACCCGGGACATCAAAAGTTGTTACCTCTACAGAGAATGTGTAACGCAGTAAACCACTGAGGAAGAAAAATCGAATGGAGGCAGCAGTAATAAGCCTGTTCACACTGGGCTGGGCGGGCGGTGAAACAGCGGTTGCCGGCTCATTGATTCAGACAAGTTTTCGGGGGTTGACAAGAAAACTCCGAAGCAATTAAGAATATATCAAAATATACAGAAACTGCCATTTGATGCAAAGCAGATTTTACAAATGCGTCAAATTTAGTTAAAAGTACGACAAACTGTATATATATCTGTATTGAAAAACCCAAAGGCCGTATACAGGTAACGTAAGATATATGGTAACGTAAATTGTATCTTTTCGGGGTCAATTCAATTAAGTGGTGTCAATATCCAGAACAAAAAGAGATAAATTTCATTCCAGGTATTTGCTCTCATCTGAGAGTATCAGATGAAAACAGGCAGATTCTTTAAAAAAAGAAGGCCGTGTTTCAGGTTTAATAGGCTCAGTGAAAGTGAACAAATATTACGCAGATGGAATAGGCTTCTACTCTGACAAACTAACCAGAAACAATTTTGAATTAAATAAAAAAAAAACTAGGACTTCTATGTGGGTCCTAGACAAACTAGAACTCATGTGGCAAGGCCTCAGTACGAAAACCAAAGACTTTATTTGATGGGAAAATACACCGTTGACATCGAATTATGTGTAAGTAGTGAACTAAAAGACAAACAAGATAGACCAGGTTGAGGTGAACTTTCGTCTTTCGATTAACTACTGAATCGAAATCTAACTCACTAAATCGAAATGTATACAATTATACATTTCGGAAAACTCACCTACATTTTGACTATTCCATGCTATTCTACCATTTCGGTAATTTCAGTAATCCTCGAAAGCCTTCATTACGTTACTCTTAGTTTACACTCGTCTGACAAAGTTAATACTACAGATGTTGAAACTCAATGGGTCATGACTTCAGTGAGTGTGCTTCAAATCCCGGTTTGCATTGCATGGTTCTCCCCAGAGACATAAAAGGAATGTCACAAAGGATGTCACAAGGGATTTCAATCTTCATATTGATGGTCATTCTATAACAAAAGCGATTATGAATGACCATCGTGAAGTTTGCTTTTATTTTTCGCATCACTAATATTCACTAATCAGACGCCAGCGTCTACTCAAACAAAACCAACGCTGTTTCCTTCCCGTGTGAACAGGCCAGAACATCCGCCTCGCTAGTGGCTACGTTGTTTTCTTCGTAAATTGACTCAATTGTGTAACGGCGGAGAGTCGGAGACCAACGAGTATACACGGGCGACCAAGAAATGGCTCCACCTCCGCTCATTGTTGTCGGAACATTTTTAGTCGTAGGATGGACGAGAGACCATTGTTCTTACTCGTTATTTGTTCTTGATGATATTTAGTAGACTTGAACGAATTATAAATGATCAACAACACGTTTTACTTGGAAATTCCTCGGTTAACCATGTTTATGCTTGTAAATATCTTGGTTTCAATCTTGATGTAAATTATAATTGGAAAAAACACAGTGACATTATTGCAACAAAAATGGTGAGAGGCGTGGATGTAATGCGTCAATTCAAAAATATTTCACCGGTAATAGCATTAAGAGACATTTATTTTTCAACTGTTCATCCATATTTAATATATGGATGTTCTGTGTATGCCAGTAACTTTAATTCTAATTTTAAACGTGTTGACACCTTGGTAATGGTGATAATAAGAAATAAAGATTCGTATCTGCTTTCGTATTCTCAGCGGATCTATTAGCTGTTTTGCCATAAATCACAACTTTCACTCTTCGTACATTGTTGTGCAAAGAAGGAAAGTGGGAGAGGATGAGGGGTTATTTCAAGGTCTGTAATTGATTGGGTCTCTGCGAGGGGTTGGCTGGATGGTGGCCATAGACTTAAAACATTTGCTAGATGTGTCCGATCGCATCAGGACAATGTGGGGGACCTGGAGTGATGGAACAAAAAAAAATTTGCGCGTAACTGTTTACTTCTTTGGAGCACTTAATCAAAATTTCCTATCTCTTCACCTCCCCCACATAGAAAATTCTAGCCCAGACCTCGAAGGGTATCGAAGGCCCGTTTCGTATGTACCTTACAAGTTGCATCACTATATCCTTCTATCCTTGTAGTCTCAATCATATGAGTATCACAGCATTTCCCGGACCTTTTTATAGGATCCCCACCAGGCCCGTATCCAGGAATTTATTTGGGGGGGGGGGGGGCCTGCGGGTCGGACAAAAAAAATGCAAAAACGACATAAATCAGAGGGAAAAGCCAATGAAAGTGATTACTTTTGTATGTTTCGGGGGGGGGGGTCAAACCCCCTAATCCCCCCCCCTGGATATGACCTTGATCCCCACCATGCCCAGATGCGATTCGAACTCATACATTTTCCTTCTAGGGCATTTCGGCATTTCCCCAACCCCCTCCTTAAGTTTCACTCAAACTGGAGCACTTTTGGATCCGGTGCGGTATCCCTCCCTCCAACTCACCCCGCTGAGACCGGATACAGTCCGGACCCCAAATAGTAAAGTTGATATATTACCTTTATAGTTTTTAATTTCCGTAGCTATCTCTCGATCCCTTTAGTCCCTGTGTAGATTAGACCCCCCCCCTTCTGTCTCGCCTCAAAGTGGGAATACCATTTTGACACATCAACATGATATGAAATCGCGAGTATATGCTCCTGACAACCATCAGCTTTCGGATCACTAGTTCGATTTCGCCTCCTTTCCGTCCCCACACGGATAATCGGATCTGGGAAATAGACTCTTCGTCCCCATTCTGTCGGGTCCTTTATAAGTATGCCGTGTTTCGTCATCCTAGCTTACGTGAGCGGGCTCGAACTAGTCAAACTGTAACAGAACAACAAGCGTTAGATCGCTATAAGGCACTTGAGCCGAATTCTGCAAGGCAATAAAACCAAAGGCAATAAAATTGATATTTCCCATTTGGGGTGCCAGGTCTGGAATTCCCAAGGTGCGAATCGGTTTTAGAGTGGGTTGGATGGAGGATACTGCCAACATATCAAGTTGATGACCTGTCTTGAGGATCCAGAATCTAGAATGTGAGGAAAGGGACTACAAATTCAGTTTCCGGTCTAGCAAAAGATGCTCAGCAAATCATGCTTTATTCTGTAGAGTTATAAATGATGCCTAGAAGGTCTTCGAAGTTTTTTGGGGTGCCTTGCAGGAGACCGACCGGTGGATAGTTTTGATGGAGTAAAATGGCAGCAGTCAAAGGCAGTCCAGGTTAGTTAAACGTCTACTTTTTTTCGGTCCTTTCTGGCTTAAACCGGGAGTTTGGCTGATGAACATCCAGGAGAATGTGGCATTGCGTCTGAACAAAAGCTTTCCGTACATAACTCGTTAGGCTCGGCAGCAGTAGCACAAAAATGGGTATATTTTCATGGGTTATTTTCTCTTCCAGGTGTACTACAACGAACAATTCAGTCAAAATAGCTTTTCCCAAGCCGACAGCCGACGACGGAGCTCTTCACAGAAATCCAAAACCAGTTTCTTCCAGAAACGGAAGAGTCCGAAAACCTCACACATTATCGTGACGCCTATAGGTGAGCATTAACATCTTGTGAACGATCGAAAGAGAAACCGACTGGCCGAGTTCGCCGTAAGCATTGCTGAACTTTCCATTTCCGTCACTAACCAAAATCTGGGCGTCCTGAAAAGGCGATGGGACCGAGTGGCGGTTATCCGCTGTAATCCGCGCGCGAAAGAACTTCAATAGCCGCGTTTTTGTAAAACTCTGTTTTCCTTACGCTGTTCTCCGTTCTGTCTATAAGCCCGTTTTTTGTTCAATGAGTTTCAAACTCGTTCTCCGTTGAGGTTGTCACAAAAAACGCCCATTGCACCAATTCTAAACTGAGAGGCTAGTAACTAAAAATCAGCATTCTGCGTCTCGATTTCTGGGGGTGTCAGTTCGGTGGGGCAGGTGGGGGGGGGAGGGAGGCAGCTGACCCCTGGTTTTCCAAGGGAGCTCAGAGCTACCCAGGAAAATGTCCAGATAAGAAATAGTCTTTCATCAGAACTGTGATATTTGGTTGCGTCGTGTCAGTTCACCAAGGTCACTCATGAAAAATGAACACTTTTCCATTCAGGGGGCCAGTCAATAAGACATTTTTGATGCCCTCTTGACCGAGCGCGAGATAGTTCGAGATATACCCACGGGTATAAAAAATACCCTACTATCCAGACAGAAATTTTGTTCGTAGCGATTGTGCTGAACTAGGGAATATTTATTTCTCTGTAATGGAAGAGTGTCCTGGATTGTTTGTCCTAGCTTAGGTACCTGGTGGCATGCTGAATAGTCCTAAATGAAGATGGCTCATACAGAAAGGTATTATTTGTACATAATCATATCTGTGCATGAATGAAGAGTTGTGTTGTGTCAAAGATGCAGCCACTGACAATGTGTGATAAGTTGTCTTGTGGTCTTTCGGCATGCACCCGATACAAATTTACAGAATTTGATTTTTTTATGTGGAAAAAGAACCTGATATGCCGACGAGAATACCGACGCCTAACAAAACCATCGAGCATTTGATTTTTTCTATGTTTTGCTCCACTAAACTGTAGAGAACTTGATTTCTTATGTGTAAAATTAATGCCTTGGACCGATAAGACTTGAACTTCCCGGGTGCACCCGACAAAGTTTGCAGGATTCTCATTCTTGCGCATAAAAAGAACCTGATCTGCTGACGAGTTGACTGACAAAAGCCTAAAAACAATATTTCGTCTGGATTACCAAGGCACAATAAAAGCATGCAGAATTTGATTTGTCCATTGTTTTGACCGACATGTTTGCAGGATTTCCTTTCTTGCGCATAAAAAGAACATCATGTGCCGACGAGTCGACTATCGCCCGACAAAACCTTCAAAAATTATTTATTTGGGATTACTGAGGCACGACAAAAGCATGCAGAATTCGATTTCTTCTGTGTTTTGCCCGAAAAATGTTTGCAGGATTTCATTTCTTGCCTATAAAAATAACCAGATTTGCCGACGGCTTCTGTGTTCTTTGAAACTTGTGGGAACAAATATTTTATATCTGAGCAAGAACGCCGATTCGACCCAAGCTGAAGTTTTGGAAACTAGCTGTGGCTCGGGCAACATAGCAACATAGAAGCATAGGAAATGACTGGCCCTCCTGTAAGGAAACTTTACCCTGGTAGTATGCACTACTCGAGACTACAAGTCCTGTTCAGTCATGTCGAAGAACACCCTTGTTAACATTACCACAAATTTTGGAAATCAATGAAAATAGGAAGATCCATTCATGACATCTTTTTTCATCTTCATTAGTTTCTGTTAATTTCGTAAAAATAGGGTACTTATATCCATTTCTGCAATTTTTATTAAGGTACTGTTCCCAATACTTTAAATGTAGCAGAATCATCCAGCAAAACTGAATGTATAATGAGACGTAACTCGTTCTCCATTCTGCTAAAAACTGGAAATAGCACTACTGTGTTCTACTAAAAACCGCTGATAGGAGAATGGGATAGAGAACGGAAAACGGTGTGTTTACAAAAAACGCGGCTAATTTCTTAAGGCTGTGCAGAATATTGATAGGTATTAAGCAGAATATATTATATTTGTTTTTTCTGCTCGAGAGAAATTGCAAAACACCCCTAGAAACGAAAGAAGATTGAAGAATTTCTACTCAATAACGTGTTGATCTTTTTTAACTTACCTTTACCCTCTTCACAGAATTCACAAAATAGTCGGCTTTAAAGCACTGAACCGGAATATGTTGATTTGTTGTCTTTAATGCAGTAAATAATTAATTTATTTGTTACCCGCCGATCCGAAAGAGCGGAATTAGTAAGAGATATCACAATTTTGAATCTCTGAGTGAGAGCCATCTGCCGAAAAATCGTCTTATATCATTAGGTATGGCAAGTTTGGTTTATGTCTCCGTGCTCATAACCGTCCGTATACGTCCCTCATTAAATCCGATGAAAAAAAATTGCCACCAGACGCGCTAGAGGAACAATAAGTATCACACGTGAGATCTTTGTATAAGTTATCTGAAGGGGGAATAAGCGATTAGGCTTTCGCTTCATATCGAGTCGAGTATTAGCCCCGTGGGAAAATCAGCCAGCAGTTAGGCCTAAGAGGAATTGAAGATAGCCAAACAAACATGGATAAACGAACACCAAGAAGTAACGTGTCATTTTTTTCTTTATGATAGCGAACCTAGCGGCCAGAAAAGAACTAATCTGAGAGGAGTTTTATTAGGGGAGTATCCGTGTCAGTCCTGTCAGTCACCGTCAATTGCTAGTACTCTAGTCTCTGTACAAGAGCCTCTCTGGTACCGCAACTGGATCTTCATCAACACATGTCATGAAACTCTAACGAAAAAAGCATGCCCTTAGCTAAGCATCATGTTATCCTATAATAGTTGGTTTGTTACGGCTAACCATTTTTCTGTTTCCTAGGGTTCTCCTTGAAGATGCCTCGTAGCACCCTCTTTTGGCCATAACACGCGCAGCAAGAACGACCCGAAACCCAAGCTTCTTCCCTCGCCAAGGAAATCTTCCATATTTCAGTGAACATTTCAAGTGTACTGATTTTGTGTTCGTTTCGTAGTTATTGTTTGTTAGTTTGTGTTTTATTTGTGTTGTACGTGTGTTTGTTTTTCCAATTTACACCCGTGTTAGCGTAGTGCATAAAATAAAATTGATTGATCGATTGATAGCCTTATGAGTATAATGACTCGTGTCAAATTCTAAAGAAAAAAACCCAAAAAGTTTCAAAGAACAGCTACTTTGTCAGATTATCAGATTCATGATTGTTTTGCGGAATGCACTGTATTTAGTTTATTTTTATCGTCTGCGTAGTTCTTGTCGCATTTGTTTATATCGCATAGATATTGTTTTCGCAAAGCCTGGTTTGAATAAATGACTACTTGATTGGTTCTATGCAATGTTTTTCCTCTCCTACATAGTAAAAAGTTACTCCGAGTAAGGATTAAAATTGACTGCAGTACTTGCTACTTGGATTAATCTTATCTCTACTGGGATAACATTAATCCGAATCTCGTCTCTACTGAGATAATCTTATCTCAAAAGAGACAAGGCTAATCCCATTAGCAAATACTGCAAGATTTTTGTTTACAGTGTAGTGAAATTTTATTTTTGTTGTTTGTCAGATGTGTTTCCATTGTATAGTTTTTGCTTTCAGAGACCTGTCTAAATATCCTTTTTGCTCGGCATTTTGAAGTTTCTACTGTCTTTTTATTATCGATGTGAAATTCACTTTTATCTTTGTTTATAATGTATATCCTAAAGACAAATAAAAATTAAACTTAAAACTGTTCTTGTTATCAATCAAGCATTCAAATGCAGATGGTCGTCAAGAAGCGTCTTCACTTTTACACGATCAATAATGCCTTGGCGAAGTAGGCTTGCAAACATTCATTATTTGAAAGAAAAAAAAATATAAACGATTGAAGCGCCATCAAGCTTCTAGAACTACATTCAAGTGCTTAACACTGTCACACAAGATGTCGACGAGCCCGAATGGTTACAATTGTGCACCAGTAGATGGTAAGGCAATAAAGCATTTCGATCTGTTCGGAATGTCCATCCGACGGACATAAAATGGATGTCATAACTGGTCGAAAATCGACTCCATTCAGCAACGGCCGTTCAGAGAACGCATGTTTAATGGACTCAAAACTACCCTTCGTTTATTACACCCTGTCAGACGGCTTACATTCAACGACCGTATTAAATGGGGAGAAAAACGTACGCTCCATTTTTGTTAGGGAGTGAGAAAGTAAAACATTTATCACATTTTATAACCAAACAGCAGACATTTCTCATCCCCAATAACCAAACATGTATTGACTATAAAAGCTTTAAATGTCAACAAACCGCCAGGATAAATCCAAAGAAATGTTGAAGATCTTGCAGGAATAGCTCGAGATCGATCACGGAATGGTCTGCCAGCCAGTCCCATCCTTTAAACCTGTTTGTCATTAGCAAGGTAATAACAAATGTAATAAACCAAATCGTAGTAGCTTAGTACCCCTTTGCAGGGGCGTCGCAAGTGCATTTTCGGTGGGGGGGTGCAGAGCCAAAATTTTACCGAATCTTTCAAAAATTTTACCGAATCCTAGAACTAAGAATTCGAGCTTTAAATTCTAGAACAGAAACGATTACGTAGGAAGAGTAACAATAAAGGACAGCATGAAAGACGTTAAGCCAACTATTAGGCGGCGTTTTGGCGAAGCCCACATGTAGAATATACTGCCGGGCATGATTGCAGTAACAGCTTCTATCTATTATAACCAACAGAATATTAAATCGAGCGCCGCAGGCGAAAATTTTTAAAATCCTTTTTTTTTCTGTACGCTAAAATTTAATTTAACTGCTTCTCTGACAAATTCTATCATTTACCGTTGATTAAATACCGAGACTCTAAGAAGCTCCAGAAACCGGAGGGAGCGACGCTCCGGCAGCAGCAGCAGCAACTGTAGTCTGGTTAATATCCCACAATCACATAAAGTGAGCGCCGCAGGCGAAATTTTTTTTATTTTTCCTCCCAAATTTAATTTCCATCCAAATTCTAGCTTTTAATGTTTCAAAACCTCCATTCTAAAACTCAAATGACGCGCCTTTCCACAAAATAGAGAATATTACGAAAAGTGCTGCAGGCGGAATTTTCGAAATGTTTATGATTAGATATTCTTTTGGAGATCCAAAATAAAAGTAAGGACTATCGATGGTATCATAGATCATCCCTTTTGTCTGCGACCAGTGCTTCACTCGACCTCTTCTGAGGTTCGTGTTAGCTTCCAAATCCTGGCAGTTTTAACGAATAAATTACCGAATCCCAGTTATTATACCGAATAAGTTGAGACCGATAGCATGTTAGGGATTCTGTATAACTACCGAATCCCGGTTACTATACCGAATTGTTTTGGTGTCGAAAGACTACCGAGCAATATTCTTATTCGGTATACTTTCGTCGAAACTGGAACAAAGTCAGGATTCGTTGTTAACTTCCTAATCCTGGAGAACTGGCTCTCGACAAGAGAAGTCGCATTTCATTTCACCCGTGCAAAACCTGTTTGTGATGGGTGATAATCTGGTGTGGAATGCAGTTCTGAACTTTGTATCACGAGCCATGCTAGCAGGTGTAAAAACGAATGTTTTTATAAGGCGAGGGAATGAGTTTTTCAGCCGAGAAGCGATTCTAGAAGCGAAGGAAACTATCTATCGCAAGTCAGACTTAGGGGAACGTGTGGTGAAACATATAAAGGACGAGGATAATCTGCTTGACATTGCGAAGATGTTCGCTCGCTGCGCCAAAGAAAAGATTCAGCTTCCGCATTTTGTTATTTTCGAGCCCCAAGAAGTTCCCGCCTGCAACGAAGAGATTGCTGCTTGTGTAGTGTCCACCGTGAACGTGATGAGTCGCAAGTTTAACGGCCTGATTGACCGTTTTAACCAAGCGCCGTTACCGTGGCCTGGAGGCAACCCCGTTGCTGCCCAAGGTAATGAGTCTTCCCCTCCTCCTCCATCTTACTCAGTAGTCTTGAAAAAGCCTCCTCCTACTGTTGTCACCGCAGAAGAAAGGAAAAACTTTCTGTCGAATATCTGTGGTGACGCTCTGAATGATGACGATTTTGAACTCCGTCGAGGGAAGGAAGAATGGCGCCTCGTAACTAAGAACAAATCTAAAGCTGCAATCCTAGCAACCTCTATTAACGAAAAATCGCCTGAAACCCAGGCAAGTGTTAAAACTCCCACTTTCATCGGTATGGTCAAGTTTGTTCCTGCACATGTTAATGCCGATGCACTGAGGAGATGTATACCGAACTGTGAAAAAGCTGATCAATGCGGCAAGACCAGATCCTTCAAAGTATCCTTCTCATCCCGCCAACATCTGAACCACGCCATGAAAAACCCTCCTAAAATTGACTTGGAGCGATACCCCATCGAGGAATTTGTTTTTCTTCCTAAGCGGTGTTTCAACTGCCAGAACTTTGGTCATATTGCTGCTACCTGCTCTAGCCAGCAAGTCTGCTCTAGATGCGGAGAGCAAGGTCACGGTTCTAGCTCTGACCAGCCGTGTGTAAACCCTATCGCATGCGCCCTCTGCAAATCAAAACGCCACACGTGCCATTCTTTCAAGTGCCCCGTAATAAAAAAAATCGTCAGTGAGCTGAAACGGCCTAATGTCCAATAGCCCAACTGGTGTCAAAATTATCTCATGGAACATGAACGGGGGAGTCCCACACAAACTTGCCATTATTCAAAAGTACTGTTCAGACTGTGATATTATGTTCATACAAGAACACATGCTCTCTCCTCACAATGTTGCTCTCCTAAAGTTCTCGCACGAATATACTTTTCACGTCGAGCCCGCAAAAACTCGGACTCTCGGACGTCCCTCTGGTGGCCTGGCGATTGTTTGCCGCTCTTGCATTGAAAGCAAAGTGCTGTTTACGCATGACTACTTCCTGGCTATATCTTACGGTAATATCGCATTCTTCAATGTATATCTTCCTACAAACTACCATGATGATAAATCGGAGCGAAAGTTTATGAACGCAGTTCGCGATCTAGCGAAATGCCTGAAGTCTGTGACCAAGAAAAATCTGCAGTGCGTAGTCATGGGCGACTTCAATTGCAACTTGCTTGACAGCACATGTCCGCGCAGTCAACTGCTAAACGGCGTCTTCGATGGTAAACTTGCCATTCTCACAAAGGATAGTGACTTTTCCTTCGTTCACAACTCTGGATCCGTTTCGAACATAGACCATACGGTCTGTTCGAAGGAAATTAACGGAAATGTATCTGTTTTGAAAGACGCTGTGTTCGCGGATCATCTGCCTCTACTAGCGTCTCTTAGCATAAAACCAGCTCTGCGTCCTCTCAAAAACGATAAGTGGAAAGTTGTAAGTGAATGGGACAAAGTTACTACTTCTCTGTATCATCAAGTGCTGAACTCACTTCTTGTAAAGATACACATCCCCTTCCATTTACTCCAAGTGAACTCCAATACCGATCCCAAGGAAGCAAGAGTACTTGTCAATATATTCTGTGCCGAGATTACTCACTCGCTGCTTTCAGCAGAAAAAATCGCGGTTCCTACTAGAAAGGTCAGAAAGAAAACAGAAGTTCCCAAATTCTCGCAAAATCGAGCTCTAGTTAAGTGTTGCAACGAAGCTAAGTTCTGGTTCAGAGTCTGGCAAGAATGTGACCGTCCCAAGTCCGGCCCTGTTAATTCAATCCGTTTGTGGACGAAACGAAAATTTGACAAGCAACTGAAAGCTCACCGTACCAAACTAAAAGAAGAATACTCATCCAGAATTATAAGTGACCCAGCTCTAATCTGGAAAGCACGGTTAAGTGAATCGGCTGCCGGAAAACCCCATGAATCCATTAACGAAAATGACTGGGAATCGTATTTTTCCAAAGAATTCAGTGCCCCCGACCCAAATTTGTCTAATCCCTTCGTACATAGGCTAGAATCGTTACTATCCAACCAGTGTGACCCGGAGTTTGTTGTTACTTACGGAAACGTATCTGATGCTATTTTAAAGCTGAAGAAAAAACATTCCCGTGGTGAAGACAATCTGTGCGCGCTAAATTTGCTACACGGTACCACTTTGCTTGTGGAGCATCTGACGCTACTGTTCCAGATTATCTTCACTACCGGTATAGTACCTGATTCTTTTTGTGTTGGTTTGCTATCACCTATCCTTAAAAAAGGTAAACCCGTGGATCAGTGCTCTTCGTATAGGCCTATCACCGTTGCCCCAGTACTTTGCAAAGTTCTCGAGCTTTTAGTTCTAAAAGAAATTCAGCATTCGTGCAGAATGCCTGACCATCAGTTCGGTTTCCGACCAGGACTAGGATGCGCTCACGCTCTTTTCAGTCTAGCCGCTATTCTAGCGGATTCCCATGAATCTGGTGACCTCATAGTGATCGGTGCTTTCGATGTTAGTAGAGCGTTTGATTCGTCGATTCATGCTCAGGCCCTTCTAGCGGCTTACCAGCAAGGTGTAAACCTCCGCGTCACCCGTGTCCTGTATCATATGTATTGCCGTTTGAAAGCGCGTATCAAGTTAGGAAGCCGCCCCACTTCAGTAGTTGTTCCGGTAGAGAAAGGTGTTCGTCAGGGTTCATTATTATCCCCTAGTTTGTATAATAACAGCGTTTTAAATGCCCAGGCAAGTGTCAATGTTTCATGTATCGCCAAGAGTATAAACGTGTCGCTACTTACGTACGCGGACGACCTATTAAGTTTAAGCCGGTCTACTAGTGGTCTGCAATCGAATTTCATGATCCTACGAGATGAATATCGAAAAATCGGCCTCGCCTTCAATACGTCTAAATCTGCAGTACTGTTTTTCAATGATAATTCCCCTCAACCTGAACACCTTCAACTGGGTAGCGAGTCAATTACCGTTTCGTCTCACGTCGTATACCTTGGTCTGCCGATAGGCCGTAACCTTAAAGAAACTCGTGTACTAATCATTAAACACGTCGAGAAAAAACTTCGAACCGCATACGGTTCTATCGTCGCCAGTAGACTCCTATTATGCCGAAAGTATCTCGCGATCATGTATAACGCTGTCGCACTGCCGCATATCCTGTATGTCGCGCCGTTTTGGAATTTGTTAACCGAGACCCAAAAACGTAAGCTCCGGTCCCTTTACTTCAGATTTGCAAAGTTTCTGCTGCGTTGTCCCTTGTGGACGAGGAACACTTTTTTGATTGAAAAACACCAGATTGCGGACCCTAGTATCGCCGTGGATCGGGTAATTTCAAATTTCCAGGGGAAATGGAACCACCCCTGGCTTAGACACTTTTATAGTTCGTGATCCGTAATTATTATGTAAAACGTCATGTGTCTGTATATGTTGTGCCTTAAATGTCTCTTCTTTTTTTCTTTTTCTTCTTTTTTACTCCGTTTTGTTCTTAAGTGAAAAATACGGGAAATAAATACTTTACTTACTTACTTACTTACTGAACAAAATACCGAATCCTAATCATGATACCGAATAATTTTGAACCAATAGCCTATTCGGGATTCTGTGTAACTACCGAATCTCCATAAATATACCGAATAGTTCCGGCATCGAAAAATTACCAAATGATTTCGGTAAATTCTCTCACCAAATGCGTGATAAATACCGAATACTGGCAAGTATACCGAATCCCGATCATTATACCGAAGAGATTTGTACATATAGCCTATTTAGGATTTTATATAACTACCGAATCCCCGTAAATATATCGAACAATTCTGCTATCGAAAAAGGCCCAAAATTTTACCGAATTTCAAAAAGGTGGGGGGGGTGCTGCACCCCCCCCCCCTTGGGACGCCACTGCCCCTTTGTCACAATTCGTGAAGAACGGCATATCATCGATCATAAGACAAAACAGTCAAGTTACCAACTGTTCATTACAGATTAAAGTTCGTCACGTCGTCTTATTTGTTGCTTTTACACCAATTCCTCATCCATAGATATATCTCCCCAAATATACAAGAGTTGTACTTGAGACCTGTCATAAACAAAGAGGGGGGGGAGGTCGTAACCCACCAAAATGCGTATTTACACCTATTTTTCCTCAAGTATACCAGCTTAGAGTTTGATTCCAGTCACGGGTCAAAACTTTTTTCATGGCCGATTTGGGCCCACTTGCACATGAACGGGAAGGATGGGGGTGGCTCTACTCTCCCGAACCCCTATGATTCAATAGCACAAAGGAATTTCATCGTCTTATCTCCAGTTCTTATCAAGTAAAAAACATTAAAAAAGGGGCAATCTGGGACCAATTGCCCCTGAACCATGTGGGGGTGAGGTTTGGGATCCGAAAAAAGAACAAGACCAAAGGTGTCGATGGGATCCCAAAAATCTATTTTTTGATTCAGACAATCGAGTCTTGTCTTCGCCAGATCCAGTCTTGGACAGGCTAATCATCAGAGAAAACCAAGTTCAGATATACCTCTATATGCCATATACTGACCGAGACTTCCTGCCGATTTCCGAGCGAACTACTAGTCCAGTAAAAAAAAAATACAGAAAAAAAACCAGCGTATCTCTTTATCCCTATAAAAGAACATCTAATCAACTTTGAATAGTTTGACTTAAACAAAAATCCGGTTACAACTGGACTCCGGAATAATTATATGTCCGGGTAAAAAACCATTGTCGTAAACCGACTCAGCCTCTCTTCTTACCCCTGAATCTGTCATCTAATCGAACTTTTGCTTTTAACAAATTTTCCGGTTTGGCCGGATTCCGGTCGAACTAGTTGTCCAGGGAGAAAATGATTTTCACATCGTGTTCGGCATGTCTTTTTACCCATAAATCATTATTTAATCAACTTCAGATTAAACTTTTGCTTTTAACCAACTTTCCGGTTTTCGCCGGATTCCGGGCGAACTACATGTCCGGGTAGAAAATTGTTTTCACATAAGTGTTCAGCATGTCTTCTTGCCCTAAATTGAACATCTAATCAACTCGAAATAAAACTTCTAATTCTAACAAACTTTTCGGTTTCGGCCGGATTCGGGGCGAACTACTTGTCCGTCGAAAAAATGGTTTTCACCATCGTCTTCAGCATGTTTTCCTACACCTAAATCGAACATCAAATTAACTTCAAATAAAACTTTTACTTTCATCAAACTTTCCGGTTTTGGTCAGATTCCGAGCGAACTACTCGTCCGATGACAAAATAGTTTTCACCATCGTGCTCAGCATGTCTTACCCCATAATCGACTATCACATTAGCTGTTTCAAAATATTGTGTTTGTCCCTTACTTTGAACCCCGTCCCCACCCCTAAATGTATGGCTACAAAGCCCATCTACGAACTTGACTGGTCCGACGACCCAGCGAGTCTTCCAACCAAGTTTCATCAAAATATCTCATTCCCTTCAAGAGTTATCGTGCTTACAGACGGACGGACAGACGGACGGACGGACAGACGGACAACTTTTGCGATGTCATAGGTATCCCTCCACTTACGTTTTGGGATCCCAAAAAGAGACCCCAATGCTCACAAACCTACCAAGTTTCAACTTGATACCTGTTGGTTCCTGTCACGGGTGACGAAATTTCAGGGCCAATCTGGGACGAGTTGCCCACGAACGGGGTGAGTAGGGGAGGTGCAATTTTAAAAGCAATTTCTAATCCCTAGGATCTACATGTACAAGAAATTTCCTCGTCATTTGTCCAGTTCTGGTCAAGTTATGAACATTATTCACTGGTCATTCTTGGCCCATTTGCCCCTGAACTGGGTTGGCGGAGGAGTGGGGCTCCAAAAGACGCAACTAGACCCCAATACCCACAAGTGTACCAAGTTTGAGTTTGATACTTGCACTGGTCTTATCTTGCACTAACAGCTTGAGCCAGTCCGACCCTTTAAACCTCTTTTGCATTAGCAAAGTGCAATAGACCAAATCGTACTAGCCTAATAACCCCGTCGTCCCAATTCATTCAGAACGGCGTATCATCGATCATACTACAACAGTCCAGTTTCCGACTGTTCATTAAAGATTAAAGTACGACGCGTGGTCTTACTTATTGCTGTTGCACCAAAATCCTCATCCTTAGCTATATCTCCCCAAATATAAAAGAGTTGGACCTGAGACCTGTCATAGACAAACTTAACGCATGGGAAATATGGGCCCAGCTGCCCAAGAACGGGGTAGGGGTCTGGACCCATCAAAATGCGTATTTACACCTCTTTTTCCTCAAATATGCCAGCTTTGAGTTTGATTCCAGTCACGGGTCAAGAACCTTTCTCATGGGGAATTTGGGTCCACTTGCCCATGAACGGAGAGGGTAGGGGTTGGTTCAGCTCCACATATATATCCCCAACCCCTATGATCCAAAAGCACAAAGGAATTTCAGTGACTTATCTCCAGTTATTCTCAAGCTAAAAACATTAAAAAATGGGAAATCTGGGCCCAATTTCCCCTGAACCCAGTGGGGTGGGGTTTGGGACCTGCAAAAAGTAAAAAGAGACCCCAATGCTCACAAACCTACCAAGTTTCAACTTGATACCTGTTGACTCTTGTCACGGGTAACGAACTTTACTCCCGGGCAATCTGGGCCCAGTTGACCACGAACGAGACGGGGGGGGGGGGGGAGAGATGCAACTTTAAAAGCAATTTCTTAGTCCTAGGATCTATACGTACAAGGAATTTCATCGTCCCATGTTCAGTTCTGGTCAAGTTATGAACATTATTCACTGGGCAATCTGTTACTATTTGCCCCTGAACCGGATTGGGGTGGGGTTGGGACCCCCAAAAGGAACAACTAGACCCCAATACCCACAAGTGTATCAAGTTTGAACTTGATACTTGATGGTTCACTTCTCATGTGCTGCACAAAATATGGTGAAAACCGAAAACCGGAATCCGAAAGCCGAAAGCTGCGACAGCGCTCGCAATAGTGTGTCGTTCCAAGGAAAACCCCACTAAAAAGGCTTCAATAGACTTCATTCGAATGTTGCTTTGCAAAGATAATGTCAGAAATGCTTAAAATACTACCCGAAGTCTATTCATTACCTGCGGATCCTCTTAATTCTCTTCCAGTGAAACGTAGACTCGCGAACTTTTGGACAAAGGATATTGTATGCTGGGAGCTGAGGCATAGGCTGAGGCACTACTTCATAGCTTCATTCAAATGTTGCTTTGCAAAGATATTGTCAAAAATGCGAAGTCTATTCATTGCTTGCGGATCCTCTTAATTCTCTTCCAGTGAAACGTAGACTCGCGAACTTTTGGACAAAGGATATTGTATGCTGGGAGCTGAGGCATAGGCTGAGGCACTACTTCATAGCTGAGGCACTGGGATATTTCCCGGTTGAAGCATTGTTCCCCCCCAATCTAAAATATTTTCCACTCTTTTCACTGACAGGGTTGACATGATGAAGAATACCAAACACCGTTGCGCATTTAGTACATAATGATTATGTCTTTATACAGCCCCTCAGAGCGGTTGGTTGAGAGTGCAGAAAGTCAAGAAGAAACCATTACCAGTAGATATAATGTTTACCAGCATTTAGGAGTAATTTAGCGCAATGTTTCTATGGATTGAACGAAAAACACTGAAAACATTGAACACATCTGTATATTTCTATCTGCAGACTCTAACACCCACCAGTATTAATTAGAAATAATTTAGCGCAACATCCTTTCCCCAAATTTCTGAGTGTTGGTTACATGGAAATTGGGAAAGTGACAATACTTCGCCCTGACTTCTTAAAGTTTAACCGAAAAGGGCTGATACAAAACAATTTAGTTACTTATCACTTATTCACTTAAATAGGCTTGAACATCCGATGAACATGCGTTACTTCGGTCCTCCGCTATTCATGCATAATCAGTTTCACATAGTTGGATTTCCCTGTCGGGTTTGTGGTACCTCGATACGCTTGTACCTGTGTCCTATGCTTGATGAAGGCGATTTAGAAGAAATAGGTGTTCACGCAGTAATCTATTTTTGACATGATGATCAACGGCCACACAAACGCTGCGTTTGTATTGAGATTCCAACTTCCCGCGTCATAGTAAAATTTTGCGTTCCGAGGACGGCAGTAGATTTTCTGAACGACATGCTAAAGCAAATAGTGAAAATAAAAGTAAAAAATCCCTGAACAAAATCCAAAGAACGCAATGTATTCAGTTAAATGATACACAAATAAGTTGGCTATTCGGTTAAACTTTAAATGATCCGTTGATATCTCAATGTCTCTTATTGTTCCATCAATTTTACTTAAAAGCATCTAATTAAGAAACACGACCCGTGAATCAATTCTTCTGTAGACTAAATTATATATTGTTCAATTTCTGTGAACAAAAAAGTATCTCACACTAAAAGTTGATCACCTTGGATATTTTGCCTTTTATGGTTGGTGAGAACTGACTTTGTTTTCGCAGCTGAAATCTTCACACAAAAACAGAAACTAACTGTCACAAAAGCACAGACAACTCAGATCGCATGCAGTTACAACAATGTTTTTGCTTCCTGTCCTTTCACCATCAGGAGCCTTTAATTTCGTATTATTACTGGGCTGCATCACTAAACAGAGTATTTATTGCGCACTCACAGGCAAACATAATTAGGGTAATTTTAGCAGTCGGTGGATCCAGGCTGACAATGACGGGTTTCCTTGCCAAAAGCTTTCGAAAGTCCTAATACTTTAAAACTTGTCCGTCTTAGAATGACTAAAATTCCAGAAAGGACGCAAACGGGGGGGGGGGGGTAACAAGAGCTAGTATTTCTATACTAATACCAATGGCTTTTCTTTTATACCTTCCTCTGTTTGGAACTATTTTTCCGCATCCGACATTCTTCAGTCTTCATTCGACCTACTTGCCGATAGGTACTGTACAAATTCTACTTTTCCGCAGTAGAGCTGACTGAATATGAATATGATGGATATTTAAACTTTCGATTGTGGAGAAAATCATGGTTGTTTGAGCTCCACACAGTAGGTAGGCGTTTCTGTTTTTTTCCACCGGGTCAAGACGATGTGTGCGGATATGAGGTGGTCCTCTTCCCAATCAAACTAGCGGGCAGCACCAACTCCCTCCTTTCAAGTTAGGCAAGCCAAATATAACTGTCCAGAGCCCAGCAATTTGCAGGACAATTCAGTGCACCAAATGCAGCCAATGAGGGAACACCGCTGCATTTTGGTAGGTAGTGTCCAACAATCACACTTGGAGTTGGAGAAAAATACAGGCATGGCTGTGCTTAAACTGTGGCTTACCTGTCTCACCTGCAGCCGAGGTTCGGAAAACTAACACAAAAAATTACAACACACCAAGAGCAAGCCCAGGCCTCTTACTAATAAACACACCTTTAGGACTTCTTATCCCCAAGCAAAGACATTCTCTAAGCCAAAAAGTAAGGATGCATCTCCTTGTGCGAATTGTACAGAACATATACGAGACATTTCAGTTTTAACTAGTACATGTCCGGTCCTCGAAAATGAGCTTGCAATTCTTGTATCCGCTATCAGAAACCTTGACAGTGAAAGGAAGAACGTCTCTAATAAGCTTTCGACTGAAACAAAAATTAGTTGGATTTCAATTGTGAGACATATAAGGGAAGTGTAAGCAACAGTCGGTTGTTCGAGCCTAAACCTCTTCGGCCATGAGAGACTTGCAACTTTTATTGCAACCCTGTTATTTTTCTGTGTATTTAATGGTACGACCAATTTGGTCTATCATGGGTAAAGGGCAAATTAGTAAAAATTTTATTTGATCTCTACAAATCTGAGGGTTAGAAGAATTAAATGTTTACGCAACGGATACAAATGATACTGGAAAACAATGACGTCGTTCCGCAGTAATTAATAGAGTGGCAGCTATGGTATTCTGTTCCTGAAAAGTTACGGTTTGCTTTATAACACCAACTAGGACATAAAAGATAATGTTCCAAGTTTTCTTCAATATTCGTTTTAGAATATATCTAAAAAGACATTTTAGATCATTTGATTGCGGAATATGTCATCAAAAAACTATTTTGAAAGCTTCAATGGGTTGACAACTTCAGCGTTTAACTGATTGCTTTAGTCGGCGAACCACAGATATAAAGTTAAAACTTGGTACACCTGCTAGAAATGGGGTCTAGTAGTGTTTTGTACGGGTCCCACCCCCCGCACCCACCAGATTCAGGAACAATTGGGCCAATATTGCCCAGTGAGTCAGTGGTTCATAACCCGTGAACAATGCAAGAGATCAAGTTGATCCACTAGGGTCTAGTTTTGCCTTTTAGGGGGTCCCATTCCCCCATCCACCCAATTAAGTTTTCACCATTATAATCTACGTAATTTATAGATGGAAGGCAGTGGCAGCTATGGTCTCTCCAACATTCCCAGCATACGGCCTTAATGAACCAATAAAAGACAGAATGTTCGTCAAGAATGCGAGAATGGGTAGTTCTCTTAAGAAGTGGATAGACATTGCATGAGAGATATAGGAGCTGATTAGTGTGCATTTTTGAACAACCCACTCTGTCGGACAATGTAGATAGTTTTTGGTTATCAATTTTTTGTTTTTCCTTTCGAGTTCGTAAATGTTGAATTATGACAGGTAGACAGTTATTAAGTTTAGACTTTGTACGTTTGTTCGCATGGGGATCTAGTTTTATCTTCTGAAGACCCATCTCCCACACTCGCACTGTTCAGGGGAGATTGGGCCCAGATTGATTCATTTACTGGAAGTTCAAAAGAAAAGATTGTCTTAATGAAATGCCGTACCGTAGGAAGGGATGCACTGAAAAATATAATCGAAAAAAAAACTAAGGCTGTTTCATAGAAGGAAAAACTGAAGAAACAAAACTATTAAGAAAATCTAGAAAAAGCACATCCAAAAAGTTTCAGCCGATTACTACCATAACAAAGTAAAAGAACTCGTCAGTGCTCGACCGAAGCATTAGTACGATACAGTCAAGAATAAAAAAAAAATGTTAATTTTAAACGTTATGAACCTCCAGAGACCTCAATAATTCACTCAATAAACACTTTGCGGCTATTTTAGAAACCCTTCCTCCTCTCCTAAGTAATATTCCTTCTCCCCCAGTCTCAGTCCAGGTTATCCCAGTAACACTACCTGTGGATACTGAAGCAAAAATACGAAGAAATGACCATAATTGTCTAAAGTAGGCCACAACTAGACTTGCTCTTTAAATAACTAACATAAATCGGTCTGAAATAGTTCTTTCAAGCATCCGAGTAAGTATCTACGACCAATTGTTTTTGGTCCCCACACCCTGAATCAGGAATTCTCTTTGCATAATTTTCCTTCGCGGAACGACATGCACGGAAATAGGAAATTCTATAGTCTGAACTATTACCTTTTTTGAGCATTGCCTATGTTTTCTCTTGATCAGGATCGAAAGCTCGAAGTTTCAGAATCAGGACGCGAATCCCAGAATTTCCTAATTTTATTTCTTGGTTTTCATATATTAAAAATGCAAAGACAAAAGGTGCAAAACTATTCAGACCTTTCGTGTCGCTAGTTTTTAGAAGGAATGCACGCCGTTACTGGCTTCTTCAAATTTTTGTTTGCCATCCAAGCAGATGGCCATGTTTTGGTCAGCTGTTTTATTATCACCCCGAACAACGACCATAATTCCTCTACGGGGTTACGTTACGACCAGACGGTCCTTGAATTCCTACCAGGATTTTCCGCACATCATCAATTCCATACGGACAAATTTAGATTTTTTCAACTTATTGATGAAAGTGGCGAAAATTGGGGAGGGAATTCCGGATCGTGTCTTCGTACTATTGCTAGGAAAATATGTGTGTGCAGTAACCAGTTACTTTCATGGAAAGGTAAGTTAAAGTCCAAGTATAAATCCACTGAAATAAATTGCGTTGGATCTGGTAGGTGCAAGATTCGTAGGCGGGTCCAATCTTTCAACTGTCGGGGGTCTGGGTGTGGGGGTTAAAAGGTGATTAATTTTTTCCTTTTGACATCGATAAGGGCACAAGCAAAATATGTAAATAGCTGTATCGTTGAGAAAAAAATAACTTTGAGTCAAAGTGTCAAATGTTCTTTTTTTGTTAGGTAATCCTCTTAAGGAAGCTGCTTTGGTGGAAGGGATGCAACCGTTTGAAATTGTTGCAAAGCATCATACAGAGAGAACGCAGTTTTCATGATTGGAGACCGACTGAACTTCAAAACCCCGATGGAGCCAGTTTCAGCATCAACTAGTGTCTACAGGGATATTCCTATTTTCCCGTCTTACCTTTGGCAGTTCAGTTTTTACGTTGTGGGCACTTTTAAGATCACTTTTCGGTATGTCGGTCGGTCAGGCCACTGCTCTCGAGTTAGGGTAAGTGCTAGGACAATGAAGCTTTGCATGCGTATCAGGGACCCGACCAAACTAACTTAGAAATTGTCACTTCCCCGATCCGACTACTGGGGGGGGGGGAGGGAAGGGGAATGCGGAATTTTGAGGTATGTATACCTTTGGAACAGGTGATCGGCTGTTAATGAAACTTGATATCTTGAAAGACTTCATGTCTCGAATGTACCATTTCAAGCCCGGACCGGATTCGATAAATGCGGGGGGAGTCGGAGGAGGGAAACAGGAAATCTTGTGACGCTCTTAGAATGGATTGATTGGGATGAACCTTGATTGGAAGAACAAGCATAAGACCTAGATACATCAGTGACAGAACCGGGACGGGTTCGGGCACTCCGGGGGAGTTTTGAGGGGGGGGGGCGCAATTCCGGTGATCGCGAATTTAGGTGCTTCCAGCTGTGCTAGGACGATGAAACTCGGCTCGGAAATTAGACACTTGACAAGATTGGCTTAAGAATTGTCAGTCCCCAGATCCTACCATTCCCTAAAGTACAAATACCGCAAAGTATGAAAAATACTTCTAAGCAGAATATACATTTTCGTGATCCCTATGAGCCCATGATCATATTTGCTTCAAGGGTTTTACTTACAACTGAATTCCCTTAAGTACAAACAATACTTTTGAGTAGACTATACATTTTCGTGCTCCCGATGAGCTCATCATCATTTTTGCTTCAAGAGTTTGATTACAGATTAACTTCTAGCGCCCTTAAAATGCGCATCATCACAGTCAAATGCATTACCAAACGGTACATTCTCGTGGTTTCCAAGGACCCATGATCATTATTAGTTCAAGGGTTTTGCTTACAAAAGATGACAACAAACCCATGAACTGACAAATTCCTACTTTCATCCTCTGACCCAGCCTTGCAAGTGCCAAATGGGCTTCCAGCTCTTTTTTAGACTTGATCATCGCTTTATTTTTTTAACTTACCCTTGAAGCGATGATATGATTTTTGGGGATTTACCGCCACTTAATCATATTCAGGCTTGTCTTATATACTCATGTATTCGAAGTGCAATGTTTTTTGGTGACTAGAACTTTTGTATTAATTTATTTCTCTGTCAGTTGTTCGACCTGAAGCAATAAATCAAACTATTTCTTACACTTGTGTTCCAGGACTGCCGTTAATGGTATATCCTGTGGGTGCGGCTGACAAGGAAGTTAGCTTTTTTTTGGAACCATTGTGGTTCTCAAAGGGTCCATTTAGGTTCCTTCTAACGAGGTGTTAGAACCGTTGCTCTGGGTATATAAAATTATATATAACTGCTAATGTCGATATAATACTTCCACTTTTGCAGCTGTAACTCAGCTGAAGCATGCATCAGTTTAGGAATCATAGGGGTAAAAAATGTTGACAGAAATTGTCGGCGTGATTGAAAACGACTAATCAGGAAGTGTTGAAACCAAGACATGTTGAATTGCCACGGAAATAAAGTGCGATACACTTTTCCTACACTTCTCCTAACACTGTCATGCAGCCAAAAACTCTGGGGAACCTGGGAAAACGTTAACAGAGACTGATTAATAAGCAAAGACTCTCATGCCAAATCTGTTGAATCGCAGAAATGTTAATATAATCTGTTTAATGCCAAGACTGTTCTGCCAAATCTATTGAATCTCAGAAACGTTGAGTTGCCACGGAAATAAAGTGTTATACACTCCCTAAAACTGTCGGAAGATTAAAAAAGGTCTCGGGGCCGAGGGAAAATGCTGAACGAGCAATAACTGCTTTGCCACAACTGTTGAAACGTAGATACATTTATTTTCCACGGGAATAAAGTGTTTGCGCAATATGGAGATTGCGAATGGAAAAAAAAGTGTTGAATTTAGAGGAAAGTTTCGTAAAACTTTTTACAGTGTGGGACCAACCTGGAGGCCGACCCGACCTATTTTATTACTCTTACACCTATATTTTCATAACTGTATGAGAATTTCGTGGCAGATTGGCTTAAAGAAAAGATTGTTGGATTAAAAGATGAAAATCAATTCGGGAACATGAAAGGTTAATAAACGAAAAATCAAAAAAGTTTTCAATGAAAAATCATAAAGTCACCACTTTTTCTAGACAATACTATTACATCTTTTTTTTCAATTCAAAGTCGTGCCGTAAAGTAGAAACAATTTTCAGATGTTCTCCTATTTCTTTTCGGTTTTCACAGAAACGCTCGTCGGTCCTCTGTTATTTTTTGTAATTTTGTACAGCCTTCAAAGCAATCAGCCGAATATTGGAAATTTATGGACAACACGTCATTGCTTAAAAGTTGCAGAAGGAACATAAAGAGTATTGTAATGAAGATACTTGAAGATGTTGCTGCCTCGGTTGCTGCAGAAAAAGTCCAGTCGGAAATTCCCAGTTAATTCCCAGAAATCTAATCTCATGATGGTAATTTTTCTTAAATCAAAGCCACGGAATGAAATAATTATTACAAAAAGGAACTTTTGGGTATTACACTGACAAGTGATTTGTCTTAAATCAAAGCAATTCACTACTCCATTACCATTTGAAGTAATTACAACAAAAAAAAAACTTTTGGGCTCTGACAACTGATTTGACGTGAGAGGCTCATATTTGAACGATTATTAACAGGCTAGTTCTTTCTATCTCTCATTATACTGAGCGTGTTCCACCCTACTTACCGTAGTTACTACGCATGACGTCACGAACTCAGACTTTTTACCGTCAAGGCTGGTACAATTTTTCTATTTTCCAGCAGGATCTCACGCCAGGGGGAATCCGACCAATCACGTTACAGAGATGCGTAGTAACTACGCTTACTACGCTCCCAAGCATGGTAAGCAAATAGTAAGTATCAGTTACTATTCCGACAAGGTTGGAACGGTCAGCGTAGTATCTTTTCGTGAGGATGGAACGGAAATACTAAGTAATTGTAACTATTGTTAGAAGGGTGGAACACGCTCATCTATCTTCATTTCCAGAATCACGTGTTCTTCAGTTCAGTTCAGTTCAGTTCAGTTTATTTTACGACCCAAATACATTTAACTATGTTGCCAGTACCCGCCCCAAGAAAGGTACAAAAAAGCACTTGCAGTTGGGCGGGTACATAAAACTCATATCCTAACTAATAACTAACTAGAAACAAAACATACCAGAATAAAGCACTAAAACTAGAAATAATAACCAATCTCTCATCAACTCATTTATTAATAATAATGAGAAAAAAGAAAAATAATAAGAAAAACAAGAAGAAAAAACTATGAACCTTGGCCTAACAAATACTTTTTCAATTTATTTTTAAATAATCCGCATTTACATTGCTTTCATCCGTCCACTTCTTGAGTATGCGTGTCCAGTATGGCCATTTGACCTGACGGTAGATCAATCGGATAGCCTCCAAGACACACGATCCATCACCACATCATTTGTAACCAAAATTCGTGAAGAACAATGATGATGGGCCCATGAGGATCACGAAAATGTAATGTTTGCACGTCCTGTCATGAACTACTCGTATAAGAACGAATGATAAATAATGAATGACGTATGATAAATCGGTAAGAAAACGCCAGCTTATATATTTTTATAAGTAGTGAACTGATTGAAAAAAATGCTCCTCAGCCGGGATTTGAACCCAGGCCCTCTGTTTACAAGACAGACGCTCTACCAACTGAGCTACCGAGGGGCTTGTGAACAGAGTTCGCAAACCACTACAATAGTCTGGTAGAAGCCGGCCATAAGAACAGTGATCCCGCCTGAAGGCAAATTCATCTAGCCATTTCACTTCCCCATATCACGGAAATTAATAGTATAGATGGCACTTTACACAAGGGACTTGTACCGTAACCAATACCATAGGGGCTCAGACAAGGGAGTCCTAGACTTCTAAATTATATTCGAAAAATTACTAAAAAAAAAATTACCTACTAAGAACAAATAAGAGCAAGAACTGCTGTCTCCCTATATCTGTCACACAACCAAGCTGAGACGAGTCGACTCCCGACGCAAACGAGCGGAGGTGGATCTTACCCGGGACATCAAAAGTCGTTACCTCTACAGAGAAGGTGTAACGCAGTAAACCACTGAGGAAGAAAAATCGAATGGAGGCAGCAGTGATAAGCCTGTTCACACTGGGCTGGGCGGGCGCTGAAACAGCGGTTGCCGGCTCATTGATTCAGGCAAGCTTTCGGGGGTTGACAAGAAAATTCCTAAGAATATCAAAATATACAGAAACTGCCATTTGATGCAAAGCAGATTTTACAAATGCGTCAAATTTAGTTAAAAGTACGACAAACTGTATATATATCTTATTGACAAACCCAAAGGCCGTATACAGGTAACGTAAGATATATGGTAACGTAAATTGTATCTTTTCGAGGTCAATTCAATTCAGTGGTGTCAATATCCAGAACAAAAAGAGATAAATTTCATTCCAGGTATTTGCTCTCATATGAGAATAACAGATGAAAACAGGCAGATTATTTAAAAAAAAAAAGGCCGTGTTTCAGGTTTAATAGGCTAAGTGGAAATGAACAAATATTACGCAGATGGAATAGGCTTCTACTCTGACAAACTAACCAGAAACAATTTTGAATTGAATTTAAAAAAAAACTAGGACTTCTATGTGGGTCCTAGACAAACTAGAACCCATGTGGCAAGGCCTCAGTACGAAAACCAAAGACTTTCTTTGATGGGAAAATACACCGTTGACATCGAATTATTTGTAAGTAGTGCACTAAAAGACAAACGGGATAGACCAAGTTGAGGTGAACTTTCGTCTTTCAATTAACTACTGAATCAAAATCTAGCTCACTAAATTGTATACAATTATACATTTCGGAAAAAAAAGAAGAAAAAACACAAAATATACACTCACCCACTGGTATTATTTTGACTATTCCATGCTATTCTACCATTTCGGTAATTTCAGTAATCCTCGAAAGCCTTAATTACGTCGGTGGATGGACGAGAGACCATTGTTCTTACTCGTTATTTGTTTTTGGTATTGGTCACGGTACAAGTCCCTTGTGTAAAGTGCCATCTATATTAGCTTATATACTTTATTTAGCTCGAGTGCATTTGACTTACTATCAAGGTGTGATTCAAACTACAGCTGAAATCGTTTGAGGCTTGATTCAAGCAGCAACTAACATCTCTAACTCTGAATCTTCACTTGTGCAATTAAAAAGTAGAAATACTGAAGGATCATTTTTCCCTTCGCTATATACATAGTATTGGGATTCTGCCGTATTATGGCGTTCGTAAACCATGTCGATAGTTGAATTAAATAAATAACTATATTCTGACAGAAATACTTCCGATCGGTCAAACAAGATGAAGATATACAACAAAAGATACAAGATAGTTAAACTCAGTCTTCGCTCAATAGCTTTCCTCAAAATCAAAGTTAATATTCAGCACGGCACAGGTAAGGGTTAGGTGTGTTCTCCCTTCTCTCCGAGATCGCTCTGACGCTAAGGTCACCCGACCTCGCGTCCTTAACTAATTCATTCAACAGTTGGCTATTGTTATGATGGTTGACTTTGGGGAATAAACTGCTGAGTGAAGAGCTAATTGCTAGGGATAGTGTAGCACGAGAGAAAGGGCTGCGTGGGAACGTATCCCACAACACATAGAGTTGGTTTAGCGCTTGACATTGAGACTGACACAACAACGCAAGATCTGAGGCACGAGGTCTTTCCAAATATTAAGCGTCATTAAGATCCTATCACCCGTTCGAAAGTTACGAACGGGTTACCCTCTTCCTCCACTCCCCCCCACGATGGTTGGATCGGGGAACTGACTGTATCCGTGTTGATCTTGTCGGCTATGTGCCTACAAGTTTCATTGTTCTAGCCAATCTGGGAGTGCCTTAACTCCTGATCACTCCAATTCACATTCGCATTCATCAGATCCGGTCCGGACGTGATATGGGACATCTGAGACACTAGTTCTTTCAGAGGATCCTGTTTCGGTAAGATCCGATCTCCCGTTAGAAACCCCATGAAAGATGTGTAGTTTCTGGGATCCCAAAACGTAAGTGGAGGGATACCTATGACATCGAAAAAGTTGTCCGTCCGTCCGTCTGTAAGCACGATAACTCTCGAAGGGAATGAGATATTTTGATGAAACTTGGTGTGAGGATTCGTTCGGTCGTCGGACCAGTCAAGTTCGTAGATGGGCTTAGTAGCCCTAAATTTAGGGGTGGGGGCGGGGTTCCAAATTAAGAGGCAAACAAAACATTTTGAAACAGCTAATGTGATAGTCGATTATGGGGTGTGATAGTCGAATACGATGGTGAAAACCATTTTGTCATCGAACAAGTAGTTCGCCCGGAATCCGGTAAAAAGTAAGAGTTTTATTTTAAGTTGATTAGATGTTCGATTTAGGGGTAAGAAGACATGCTGAAGACGACGGTGAAAACCATTTTCTCGACGGGCAAGTAGTTCGCTCGGAATTTGGCCCAAACCGGAAAGTTTGTTAGATGTAAAAGTTTTATTTTAACTTGATTAGATGTTCGATTAAGGGGTAGGAAGACACGCTGAACACGGTGGTGAAAACCATTTTCTCGACGGACAAGTAGTTCGCCCGGAATCCGGCCCAAACCGGAAAGTTTGTTAAAATTAAAAGTTTTAGTTGAAGTTGATTAGATGTTCGATTTAGGGCAAGAAGACATGATGAACACTTATGTGAAAACAATTTTCTATCCGGACATGTAGTTCGCCCGGAATCCGGCCAAAACCGGAAAATTGGTAGAAGTTAAAGTTTTATTTCTAGTTGATTAGATAACCGATTTAGGGGTAAGAAGAGATACTGAATCCGTGTGTGACAATCATATTTTACCCGGATATATAGTTCGACCGGAATCCGGCTGGAGTCGGAAAATTTGTTGTAAGTTCAATTTTTATTTGAAGTTGATTAGATGTTCATTATTGGGGAAAGAAGATACCCTTAGTTCATTTTTTAGCTTTCTTTTTTTCGCCGGACAGTTAGTTCTGGACTTTGGCCGAAATCGGGAAATTGGCGGTAGTGGCAGGAAGTTTTTCTCAGATGATTAGCTATTTGGCCTTAATCTGTTTCTGAATTTTAATTGTAAAAATGTTCAAGGAGTCTGGCGATGACTGGATCTGGCTAAGACAAGACCCAGTTGTCTGGATCAGATATTGAATTTTTGGGATCCCATCGAAACGTTTGGTCTTGTTTTAGTTGTATGATAGTTGTGCGAAAAAGTTGAATGCACAGATATGTAAAAGTACAAAACATCATCAATAGTATCATGTCTTGCTGATAGTAGCATGCAGTGGTAACAGTTACTACTGTATGCTAGTAAAACTTACATACATTTTTTAATGATATTTTCTATTTACCTGTATATTTGTATTCTGGGGGGGGGGGGGGGGGTACCGGGGATTCCAGGGAGGGTTTAAGTACCGGGTCAGGGGGTGATGGAGGTACCGGGGGTTTAGCCTACAGGGGAGAGGGGTTGTTGTGGATCAAGCCTGGAGCGGGGGTCACCATGTTTTTTCTGCATAGACCATGCAGAGGAACTCGACATTTCATCCCTTGACAATTTCACCACTTTAGATCTTTTTAGACCCAATTAGTCATTTTTTTTTCGGTGAATTTACTGCCAAAAGAGGCGGAAGGGGAAAAGATAACGATATTAAAACCATTTCTCAACAATCACCACACTGACCTACGCATTATGTCGGGGGGGGGGGGCTCGCCCAATTAGACCCAGTGACGCAACGCAGAGCTTACGCAGAGAAATAAAAAGCAACGTGTTGCGTCAACGCATACGCATCAGATTTTTCAGTTAAAAATGGAAGTTTTTGAGGACAAATTGGAGAAAACCCACTAACGATGAAGAAAAACTTAGTAATGATGAAAGAAACGATAACTCGGCAAAAGAAACTGAGAAAGGAAAACATAAATATACATCCAACATGAAAGCTTATCGCGACGGTGTGAAAGGTACGCTACGAAACCTGGACGCAGAGCAAGATAAACGCATACGCAGTGCAACACAACGAAGCGTCAATGTGAAAGCGGCTAGAATTAAAATAAAAAGCTACGCAAGAATAGAATTAATTTAAGAATATCATAGAGTATTCTTGCGTTGCGTCAACAAACTTGAGATAACCTACTAACGATGAAGAAAAACTTAGTAACGATGAAAGAAACGAGAAAAGAAAAAGGTAAATATACATCCAATGTGAAAGCTTATCGCGAAGGTTGGAAAGAAACGCTACGAAACCTCAAGATAAACGCATACGCAGCGCATCACAACGAAGAGTCAATGTGAAAGCGGCTAGAATTAAAATAGAAAGCAACGCAAGAATAGAATTAAGCAAGAATATTATAGAATATTCTTGCGTTGCGTCAACGCATACTCATCAAAAAATGGAAGTTTTTGAAGACAAACTTGAGAAAACCTAATAAAGTTGAAAACAAAATTTAGTAATGGTGAAAGAAAAGAGAACTCATCATAAGAAACCAAGAACGAAAAGCGTAAATATACATCCAATGTGAAAGCTTATCTAGCAGAAGTGAAAGATATGCTACGAAACCTCAAGATAAACGCATACGCAACGCATCACAACGAAGCGTCAATGTGAAAGCGGCTTATCAGTAAATAGTGCGAACAGCACTAGTGATTTCAGACGTAGTGGCAAGAAAATTCCTGAAAAGGCCGTAGAAAAGGTGGAAAGAATTTCAGTCACTAGCAGAAAACGAACTTGCATGACAACCAGAAAAATCCTGAAAACAAATCTTCCATGAGCAGAATTTCAATCTAACCAAGAAAATGCCAGGAGAAACAGTGAGAAGTACTGGAATAACGTTACAGTCTAAATAGACACGCCAAAAAAATCACTGATCTTAGTGTCATAAGAAAACTTGTGTGTTGAAATCAGAAAATCTGAAGATCGTTTGAAAATAAGAGTGATTCCTGGTTACTCTTGATCTAACAAAAGCACGTCCGGAATGCATGTATTAGCACTAGAATTACCTGAGTTATCCAAGTACGATCCAAGGAACCATAACTGATTTGTTGAGCCATTCTCGGACGATCTGACGGGCCGTTCTCTGGATGGCTTCGGTGTTGATAGAAAGATGTTCAAACTTGATCCTAGGGAATTAAAAGTCGTAACAAGCGCATCGTTTTTAGTGGAGTGTTCCTTGGAACAGTCCACTATCGCGAGCTTTCGGTTTTCGGTTTCCGGTTTTCACCGTATTTTGTGGAGCTCATAACTCGTGAACCAGTGCAAGTATCAAGTTGAAACTTGGTATACTAGTGGGTATTGGGGTCTAGTTGTGCCTTTTGGGGTCCCACCCCCAACCCTGTCAGGGGAAAATGGGCCCAGATTGCCCAGTGAAAATGTTCGTAACTTGACCAGAACTGGGCAGAGGAAGATGAAATTCCTTGTACGTGTAGATCCTAGGGCTGGGAAATTGCTTTGAAAGTTGCATCTCCCCCACCCACCACGTTCATGGGCAACTGGGCCCAGATTGCCTGTGAGTAAAGTTCGTTACCCGTGACAGGAATCAGCAGGTGTCAAGTTCGCACTTGGTATACTAGTGGGGTATTGGGGTCTAGTTGTGCCTCTTGGGGTCCCACCCCCACCTAAACCCGGTTCAGGGGTAAATGGGTCCAGACTGCCCTGTGAATAATGTTCATAACTTGACCAGAACCGGGCATAGGAACATGAAACTCCTTGTACATGTAGATCCTAGGCTGGGAAATTGCTTTGAAAGTTGCATCTCCCCCAGCCACCACGTTCACGGGCAACTGGGCCCAGATTGCGTAGGAGTAAAGTTCGTTACCTGTGACAGGAATCAATAGTTATCAAGTTGAAACTTGGTAGGATTTCATTTCATTTCATTTATTTCTTACCGCCAAAGCTGGCGAGTATTGTGAGCATATATTGTGAGCATCTTTTTACTTTTTGCGAATCCCAAACCCGACACCCACTTGGTTTCGGGTCAATTCGGCCCTGGTGTCCCATTTTTAATGTTTTTAACTTGATAATAACTGGAAATAAGGCAATGAAATTCCTTTGTGCTTTTGGATCGTAGAGGAGTGGAGAGAGCTGAACCACACCCAAACTGACCATGAAAAAAGTTTTTGACCCGTGACCTGAATCAAACTCTAAGCTGGTATACATGAGGAAAAAGAGGTGTAAATAAGCATTTGATGGGTCATGACCCCCCCCCCCCCCCCCAGCTGGGCTCAGATTTTCTTTGAGTTAAGTTCGTCTTTGACAGGTCTCAAGTCGAACTCTTGTATATCTGGGGAGAAATACCTATGGATTAGAATTTGATGTAACAGCAACAAATAAAACGACACGACGTACTTCAACCTTTAATTACCAGTTAGAAACTGGACTGTTTTCTCATTTGATCGATGATTTGCCGTTCTTAATGAATTGTGACAAAGATGACATTGGGCTGCTTAGATTTGGTTTATTGCACTGTTTATTACCTTGCTAATGAAAGAGGTTCAAAGGGTGGGACTGGCCTACAGACCATTTTCAGTGTTTGAAGTCAAGCTATTCGTGCAAGATCTTCAAAATTCTATGGATTTACTGGCGGTTTTTTTACTTTTAAAACTTTTAAAGTGGGATGATTACAAATTAGGTTATTTCAGTACTTGTTTGGTTATTGGGATGTGAAATGTCTTGGTTCTAAAGCTATTTGTAAATAAAATGAGATATACTTTTTACTTTTACACTCCACGTCTGAGCACTTGCGCACTTGTTGTTGCTATAGCGCTACCGCATCACTGCTGCAGCACTTCTTTGCTTTTGCATAACATGCGTTTTTTGATTCCCTCTCTTCTTGGTTGAAGTGGCAGCGCTGCAGCACCTTGTAGGGAAGCACAGACTTGGTCGGTGAGCAAGTCCGTGGTTCTCGAGAAACGCTGCCGTCTTCCTCGGAAGCACTGCAGTGCAAAAACGGATGTAAAAAGAATCAGTCCGTAATCGGCCGAGAAGTGAACCTGCAGCATGCAACAAAAACGAGGCTAAGGTTTCCGTAGTTGAACCTGCGGAAGGATCATTGAAGAGTGCTGTACTAACCGTGAGGTTACTTTTGGGTCAAATGAAAGCCTGGCGTTGGATAATAAAAGAGAGATTCCTGTTACATTTGGGTCAAATTAACGAATGGCGTTCGTGGGCTGTTTCATAAGATGATTACTTATATGGCAGAAGGCTAATTTTCTTAACTTACGATGCATCGAAATAGTCCCCATGAACAACTGCAAAGATTCAACGTGAAATCACGCAAGCGCAATTACATAATTTTCGCCAAGTACTTTTTGCATATCATTATCCTCGTCTGATTGGGCTGCAACAGAAAATAAATATTTTGTACTGACTCACAGACAACCGTAAAGAGGCGAAACTCGGTAATTAACACTGGCAATTAACAATTTCACATTGGTGAAGTTTTACTCCTCTTTTTTGTCAAACACTGTCCACCTAAACAGTCAATAGTACCATCTCATTTTTTGTTTGCAGCAGAAACATGTAACAAAAATAGGATATAGTGTTACCTTGTTACTGCTTTCTACTTCATGCTACTGTTAGCAGGACTAGATGCTAGTATAGCAAGAAAGGATGCTACTGATAGCAAGAATAAATTACTGATAGTAAACTTTACTATTTCATGTCAATGCATGCAAGTTTCTCATGCAGCTGCTATTCTAAAACTAGGCAGGCTACACATTTTTCATCGGGACCCAATAAATCCTTTCCCAATTCCTTCTCTCCTTGGCAAGGAAGTTGCAGTTAAGAAGCCACCCGTTCGTACAATGAAGAGCCACGCGCGAGACGCTTTAAATAGTATTTGCCCTATCCCCTTGCATGATTAATGTTACTCTTTACTTAATCTGAATTTTGTCAGAAGCCCATAGATGGGAAGCAGTTTTAATGTAAAGTTGATTGCATTAACGATGATCATCGCACACTAATGTTTGGGACAGAGCTTAGACAAGAACTACTTCGTTTTAACCGTCACGGGTTTTGTGATGGCCTTTATAGATAGTCCCAGAGATATTTTCATGTTTTTATTTCATTACAATTCCCTCGTTATAGACCAAGATCAAGTTAATTTATCTTAATTTGATGCCCAAAAAACTCTGAAACTCTTATATTCAAACAATGTTTACAATGGATACGTCAGCTACAATTCTTCATCAGCGATATTTCGGCCCTTCTTGGCAAGGGTCCTTGTCAGGCTATCAATCTTCTGGGTCAACGTCAGGGAAGGAAAACAAACCGGTAATCAATGTACATGAAATATATGTTTCAAATTCAGCTTGGGCTCAAAGAATATTTATCTGAAACTCTCATAAAAAACAAAAGTAGTTTGTGAAATTTAGTTATTGACCATTTTTTTTTACTTTAATTACAAAAGAAATATAATACCATGATTTTCGGGGTTTTTTTTCTTGACCAGCTAGTTATCCCTCTAAGATGATGTGCGAGGGATAAATATATACTCGGATCTTTCGGTTGCACTTCCGGCAAACCGTCCTTAAAACCCCGAAAATCACGGTTTTCTCTTTCTTTCGGAATGAATGATCATCAGTTGTGCCTTTTGAGGCCCCCAAAAGCCCAAACCAACCAGGTTTAGTGGCAGTTGAGCCCAGATTGCCCAGGTATTAATGCTCATAGCCTGACCAGAACTGGAAATCGAGCGATGAAATACCTTGTACTTGTAGATCCTAGAGCTGGGAAAATACTTTTAAAGTCGCACCTCCCCCACCCACCCTGTTCATGGGATACTGGTCCCAGATTGTCCAAGAGTAAAGCTCGTGACCCATGACAGTAATCGGCTGGTATCAAGTTGAAACTTGGTAGCTCTTTTGTTTTTAGGGGGTCCAACTTGGTTAGGGGACAAATTAGCCCAGATTGCCCTTTTCTTAATGTTTTAACTTGACAATGACTGGAGGTAGGGTTCTGAAACTCCTTGTGCCTATAAATCTTAGGGCTGGGAATATATATGTGGAGTTGAACCACTCTTCCACCCTCCACGTTACTGGGCAAGTGGGACCAAATTGCCCATGAGTAAAGTTTTTGGCCCGTGACTGCAATCAAATTATAAGCTGGTATACTTGAGGATATCTAGGTCTTGAGACGCATTTTGGTCTGTCCTGACCCCCTCCCCCTCTTTCGTGGGTAGCTGTGCCCAGATTTCTCATGAGTTAAGTTTGTCTATGACAGGTCTCAAGTTCAACTCTTGTATCCTTTTGGATCTATGTATTTATAGATGTGGAGCTTGGTGTAACAGCAACAAATAACAGCCCTCATTACGAAGCTGCGAAAAATGCTTTGCTTTTGTGGGTTGCTAATGGCAGACCTCTTGGGGGTGTGTTTGATTCTGCGAGGAGAATTCTTCACGGGAGGTTCCGGAGTGCCCTTCGGTGGTGCAAAAAGAATACAGAGAGTCTAAGAACTTCGGCTCTGGCCAGCAGTTTTAGTTCACTTAATTTCTGTGATTTTTGGAAAAAAGTTGCTAAATCTAAAAATGCTGGTCCTCAGAAAATGTCTGATAGAGTTGGTTCAGCGACTGGGCCCAAAGATATAGCGGAGCTATGGCGGGGTCACTATAGCACTGTTTTCTCGTCAGTTGCTTCTGATCCTAAAGCAGCGAGTGCAAGGTCCTTTTCCGAACCATGGACTGATCCTGTTAAGCAGCTGATTACGGCAGAGTCTGTGGCTCGGTCGTTGTCTGGGCTTTCAGGCAGTAAGTCCGGTGGCCTTGATGGGGTGACGACTAATCATGTTAAGCATGGTGGTCCGACCCTGATTTGTCTGTTGACACTGCTGTTCAATGGGTTCCTTAACCACAGCTACGTCCCAGATTCCCTTACTGAGGTGTGCCTGGTTCCAATTCCAAAGTCGAATACCGGAGACATGACATCGTTAAGTAATTACAGACCGATTGCTATGGCGGCTGTTATTTCGAAAATTTTCGAAAAATGTCTCTTTTCTTTGATTTCATCCCAGATTAATTCGTCGCATTATCAATTTGGGTTCAAAGAAGGGTCTTCGACGGAGTTTTGTGTGTTCATTCTCAAATCTGTCGTGCAGTATTTCTGGCTTTTTTCAAGTCCTGTGTTTGCGTGCTTCATTGACGCAAAGGCAGCTTTCGACAGAGTGAACCTTGAGAAGCTCCTGGATAAAATGGACACAAAGGGAGTTGACCGTCGTGTCATTGGAACTCTTGAACATTGGTTCGATGTACAGCGTTTCAGAATAAAATGGAGTGGTTATTTCAGCATGCCATTCCCTGTTCTGAATGGTGTACGGCAAGGTGGGGTCCTCTCTCCGTTGCTGTATAACCTATATGTGGATGGTCTCAACCTGCGTTTGGCTCAAACTAAGGTTGGTTGTTTCATTGGAGGTGTTTGCTTTAATAACCTGAGTTATGCTGATGACCTGGTTATTTTAGCTCCTACAGTGGCTGCACTAAACCATCTACTTTCAATTTGTGATGAGTTTGCGTCAGCTAATGATATCGTGTTTAACACGGCTAAGACCCAGTGTATGGCGTTCATTCCTCGCGGGACCCCTCTGAAACACATCCCTATGGCATTGCTTTCTGGAGTGTCGCTGTCTTTCGTTGAGTCCTACAAATATCTTGGATGCACGGTGGCTCCCTCCATGAGTGACGAGCTCCATGTTAAAGCACTTTCACGTTCGCTGTGCTGCAGGGCTAACTTACTTATTCGTAAGTTCGGGAAATGCGACCCTGCCGTGAGGTGTTTTCTTTTCAGAGCTTATTGCACCCCGTTGTACGGTCTTGCTTTTGTGCAATCTGTATCTGTTAAGTGTGAGAACTCTCTTCGGGTTCTGTATAACAATTCTTTTCGGTGGCTTCTTGGTCTTTCCCTTAACTGTAGTGCTTCCGGAATGTTTGTTGGTGGTGGCCTCCCTTCTTTTCCTGAACTTCGTAGGAGATCATCTCTTTCGATCCAGACAAGGATTCTTGCTTCGGACAATCCGCTCCTTCGGGTGCTTTCGGGGCCGCTTTTTCGGCTATCTCTGCCACTTTGGCGGACATGGTCTGGTGAGATCTATACACAACGAACTTGATGCTCAAGCACCTTTTTTGTTGTTTGTGTTTTTCTCTCTTATTTTGTTATTGTTTAATATGTTGTTGTTGTTGTTTTTTTGTATGTTTTTGAGTGGCCCTAGTTGGTCCTTAGTTCAATGAAAATAAATAAATAAATAAATAAATAAATAATACCACTACTTCAATCCTTAATGAGAAGTTTGAAACTGGACGGTTTTGTCAGATGATCGATGATATGCCGTTCTTAAGAAAGTTGTGAGGAAGGGGTTAATAGGATGCTCCTATTTGATTTATTATATTTGTACCTTTCTAATTGAAAAGAGGTTTAAAGGGTCCGATTGGCTGGCAAGACATTCAGTATTGAGAAGTTCTCAAGTTCTCTAGTTCTCTTTGGATTTCTACATGCGGGTTGGTTATTAAAAGAGTTTAATATGGGATGATTTCAAACTAGGTTAATTCAGTACTTATCTGGTTATTGGGGATATGAAATGACTTGGTTCTAACGCTGTTTGTATAAAAGATGTGATAAACATTTTAATTTCAAATTCCATGTTTGAGCGCTTGTGCATTTGTTAAAAGTTCGGCCCAGGTTTGAATTTTGGTCTTGGAAGCTTTCGTGCTCAGTGAGTGTATGGCTATATTCAGTCAAAGTAACAGTCAAAGTTGAAGGAACAGTCGAATCGAGCACCATGTTAATCTGTATATATAAGAAGTGACTGGCTGGACCAGTCCATCGGGACCACCAAATGAAATTTTAACAATAAACATTATCATTTGAATGGCACTTCAGCATACTCAAGTGCCATATGGCGATCATAATGTCTGTCGGTCCGTCAGTAAGATAGGATGATGAAACTTGGCACGCGGCATACCAGGTTGGCTGGATAGTCACTTCCCCGATCCGATCATCTTGGAGAATGGAGTGATGAGGAATCCAGAATCTAGTTGCATGCATAACTTTCGAAAGGGTAATCGGATGTGGATGAAAAGTGGCAACTGCAACTGTCTCAGATGTTGTATTTCAAGTCTGGAACGGATCCGTTAACTCTGCGGGGAGCTGAAGGGGGGGGGGGAGCGCTTAGAGTTGAGGGATCATGTTGGAACTTGTTGGGATGAACAAGTAAAAACCCTAGGTACATTACTTGCAGAACAGGACCGGATCGGGGCACTCTGGTACAGTTGGAGGGTGTTTGCCAGAATTCCTTTGATTGCGAGTTAGGGTAGTTCCAGATATGCTAGGAAGATGAAAGAGTTCGAAATAGTTACTTCCCCGATTCTATCATCGTGGGGGGGGGGGTAGAAGGATGGGAAATCCGGAAAGTAGGGGCATGTATAAATTTTAATGGGCTCTCGGATGTGAATGAAACTTAAAGGACACCTGAATGAAGAGTACCAAGTATCATCCCTGTCTGTATGAAATCCCGTTAACATTGCCTGCAGAAAACCCAATCCAAATACGAAAGAGTGTGTCCAAGATATGATTTTTGCTCCATTTTGCATCTGTCCTTATTTCAGTACCGAACAATTTTAGAAATGAACAAATGTCTCCAATCAACCCTTCTTCTGGAATATTGTTTAACCAGTTTAGCCCAAACGTACATCTAGAAGAAATTACAATACGATCCGGCCAGCACTGTACAATATTTGAATGAATTGCGCTTTTTGTCTTGGAGTCTGCATGTGGAAAGCTCCAGAAACGAACATCCCTATTTTGAAAACGTCACGCTCGGAAGAAGAATGCTCTCCGTGGCCATGTCTGTAAATGCATTCTTCATGGTGTGTTCACGTATGGTTTCATTGTTCAGGTGTCCTTTAACAAGTGGCAAGACCAAGTGTCTTAAATGTTCCATTTTACGTCCGGACTGGATCCGTTAACTGTGGGGGGGAGTTGGAGGTGGCACTGGAAATCTAGTGAAACACTTAGAAACGAGAGATTAGGATGGAATCTGGTGGAAGAATAAGCATAAAACCTACATTAAGTCCTTAAAGGACACCTGAACAATGAAACCATACATGAACACACCATGGAGAATGCATTTACGGACATTGCCACGGAGACCATTCTTCTCCTGAGTGTGACGTTTTCAAAATAGGGATATCCGTTTCTGGAGGTTTGCATATGCAGACTCCAAGACAAAAAGCACAATTAATTCAAATCATGTACAGCGCTTGCATGATCGTATTGGAATTTCTTCTAGATATACGTTTGTGCTTAACTGGTTAAAAAATATTACAGAAGAAGGGTTGATTGGAGGCATTTTTCCATTTCTAAAATTTGTTGGTTCTGAAATAAGGACAGATGCAAAATGGAGCAAAAATCATAGCTTAGAAACACTATTTCATATCTGGATTGGGTTTTCTGCAGGCAATGTTAACGGAAGTCATACAGATAGGGATGACACTTGGTACACTTCATTCAGGTGTCCTTTAACAGATGGTGGAATCGTGTCGAGACTTTAGTGGATAGTAGAGGCAGATAGCTGCCAAATCTTGTGGTACGAATGATATGCAATGTGTCGAACGGTTGTAGGGGTGGTATGTGGACATCCCTGATCCCTCGACCAGTTTGTTTGGTGCTTATAAACACCAGTTTACTGTCTATAGTACTGTCTAGAATAGTACTATAGCACTGTCTATAGACAGTAAACTAAATTCACACCACCGAACTCCCACCACAGTATCCGGATCCAGTTCAAGAACCTACCCAACTGTGCACTCAGAACGATCATAAGCTCTGGAAGTGAAGGATTTGAGTTATCTAATGACAAGAAACCGGTCAAGGAACAAGACCAAAGGTGTCGATGGGATCCCAAAAATCTAATATTTGATTCAGATAATCGAGTCTTGTCTTCGCCAATACCAAGTTCAGATATACCTCTATAAGCCATATCTATTTTGACGATACTGACCGAGACTTCCTGCCGATTTCCGAGCGAACTACTAGTCCAGCAAAAGAAATTTACAGAAACAAAACCAGCGTATCTCCTTATCCCTATAAAGAACATCTAATCACCTTTGAATAAAAGTTTGACTTAACAAAAAATCCGGTTATAACCGGAATCCGGAATAATTATATGTCAGGGTAACAAACCATTGTCATAAACCGACTCAGCCTCTCTTCTTACCCCTTAATCTGTCATCTAATCGAACTTTTGCTTTTAACAAATTTTCCAGTTTTGGCCGGATTCCGGGCGAACTAGTTGTCCAGCGAGAAAATGATTTTCACCATCGTGTTCGGCATGTCTTTTTACCCATTAATCAAATTTCATCAACTTCAGATTAAACTTTTACTTTTAACCAGCTTTCCGGTTTTCGCCGGATTCCGGGCGAACTACATGTCCGGGTAGAAAATTGTTTTCACATAAGCGTTCAACATGTCTTCTTGCCCTAAATCGAACAACTAATCAACTCTAAATAAGACTTCTAATTTTAACACATTTTCCGGTTTCGGCCGGATTCCAGGCGAACTACTTGTCCGTCGAGAAAATGGTTTTCACCATGGTCTTCAGCTTGTCTTCCTACCCCTAAATCGAACATCTAATCAACTTCAAATAAAACTTTTACTTTTAAAAAATTTTCCGGTTTTAGCCGGATTCCGGGCGAACTACTCGTCGATGACAAAATTGTTTTCACCATCGTGCTCAGCATGTCTTCTTACCCCATCATCGACTATCACATTAGCTGTTTCAAAATATTTTGTTTGTCCCTTAATTTGAACCCCCTCCCCCACCCCTAAATGTATGGCTACAAAGCCCATCTACGAACTTGAATGGTAAGCGACGATCCAACGAACCCTCACACCAAGTTTCATCAAAATATCTCATTCCCTTCGAGAGTTATCGTGCTTACAGACAGACGGACAACTTTTGCGATGTCATAGGTATCCCTCCACTTACGTTTTGGGATCCCCAAAAGTAACTGAAATCGCGCATAATCGAAATTATAATTGACAGGTTTCTTGGACACTTAGAAGCTCGCTTGAAAAAAAAAAAAATCAGTGGAGATTTTCACATTCTGGCCAGTGTGATTGAGGGAGTCACGGAAACTTGTGGCGTACTAGCCTCTCAAACTCTTGGTCTGGCTCGAAGTAAACCAGGCAGATGGCAAACACATCAGTCCCAGATAAGCCATCTGTAGATCAGGAACCGTTGCTTTTTCCTCATTTTTATCTTTGGCAGCCGAAGGAGCCCTTAGAAGGTTTTAATGATCCGATAATTTCTTGGAGACGTGAAGGGGAAGCTGAAACAGTGTGACAGAACTACCTCCCGAACCGAGGATCTGAATCGAATAGAACTTCTAGGTGTCAAGCAAAAAACCAAGACATGTTTGCTGTAAGCCCGGACCGGACTAAGCTAAGTGGAAGTGCTTTATGAGTTTCTAGTCCTTGATTTATAAAAGGGTTTCCTGAAGCCAACGCTGAAAATTATTGAAAAACTTTACTTATCTTTAAAAAAATAGACCTGCTGTGTTTGTAGAACAGGCTCTGAGCTCTGAGCCTTTTCTAATCCTTTTTTTTATACTTCTAAATTACGGTCCCGACAACACAGTGCAATTCTTTTCCCGGTACTTCAAAGGTAGCCCTCAGCCAACCAGACAAAAACAGATGATATTTGCCGCCATTTTACAATCCTGATAACCCTTCTTTGTTTGTTCAGGCTCATAACTGACCTAGCCTCAAACCAAGAAGAAATAAGAAAAAGAAGTCTCCTGACCTCTCTAATACGACCATGCGGAGTCGAACAGACTCCCGATGTCCTGACCGATGCAAACGAGTGTAGGTTAAGACGTGGAACTTTACAAACGGCACATCGCAGTAGAGCCCTGGATAAGCAAAGTCGAGAGTCTTCGACTATTGCACTGTCAGAAGTTTCATAACAGATAACACAAGGATGCGCGGTTTCAACATGTTGTGTTTCAAAATGTTATTTAAAGTTTAACTGAAAAGGGCTGAGAAAAGACAATCTAGTTTCCCATCACTCATTCACTTAAAGAGGCATGAAAACCCGATACAAATTCGTTACTCCCTTGCTTCACTATTCAAGAAGAATCGATTTTCATATATTGGAATTTCCGTGTCAGATCTGTGGTAACTCCATTCGCTTGTTCCTGTGCAATGGCTGAAGCTAAAGATTTACGAGAAATGCAGTGAGCAATGATCACATAGTTCACCGCAGGCCACTGAAAACCCTCGTTTACGTTGAGACTCAAATTTTCCGCGTCATAGTAGAATTTTGCGTTGTGAGGACGGCTATAGATATTCTGAACGGCATACCGAAGCAAATAGTGAAAAACAAAACAAATCCCTTTAAACAATTCAAATAATGCAGCGTATTCAATTAGATGATACAACAATAAGTTGGCTTTTCAGTTAAACTTTAAGATAAAAGGACCAAGCCGAACGGGGTGTCAAATGTTCGTTATGCAAGTCGCCCTTTTCGAGGATACCTATCCTAGAAGAATGCAGATGGTTGTTTAATTTCAGCGTAGTGTATTTACGAACCGTAGAAAAATTACAAACCATAGACAGATTAAGAACAGATTACAGACAGAACAGATTACAAATCCTATAAAGAGGACGAATGCAGACGATTTGTTTCGTCACAGTTAAGAACAGGTACACAGAATAAACAACTAACATAAATTAATTATTTTAATAAATTAGAATCATAAATTAATAAAATAAACTAAAACTATGGAGAGGCCTCCATAATCTGATCGCTCTCGAGCATAAAATGTTGTCCCCTTTCAAAAGTTTAACGACTTAAAGCACAAGAGGTAGTGGTTCAGTTTTGACGAAACTAGAAAGAAAAGTAATTTTTGCGATCGAGTTTAAATATTCATTGGACTAATTCGACTAATAAATAACTGATAAATATCCCTAGTTGTAACAAGAGAGAGGCTATAATATCTGCGACATTTCTTTTAGTCGTATTGCTCGTAACCAGTAATTTATAAGCAAATTGGAAGACTCCTTTTTGAATCTATCTTAACCTACTTTAACGGTTGGACATGTATTTGTGCATATCGGTCCAGGGAAAAATGCACCCGAACCTAAACACACCAGAACAAACTGCTGTATCCCAGCTGATGTTGAAACGAAGGAAGTGGCAGTAAGGGTAGACACCAGTACCGACCAGCTGTAAAAATTTCTACCTTCTCCCAGAGATATACTGGATTCTACAGATGGCCCACCGTCTTCCAAGTCTTCGGGCTGTCTCTTTAGACTAAGTCTAAGGCGTTTAGTGTCTGAAATCGGAAAAGCTTGGCTGTATCTGTTTTCGACCGTGTCAGAGCTATTTTTATCAGTAGCTACTTGTAGAATTTCATGGCTGGGCAGTTGAAGCTGCAACTTTGGCTTCGCAAAGGGTTTTGGTTGAATCGTCTCAATGGCAGTCTTCCGATTCTCGAAATTGTATGGAGATTCCCTAAAAAATGACCACTGACAAAAATCGACTACGAGACCAAAAGTTTGTTTTGGTCTTCAAAAGTTTCTTTTGGTTCTTTTTCATCCGGACTATTAGGTGTTGGTACCCGTAAGTATTTTACGTAGTCCCGAGAAACCACTTAACCAGGCCCATTCAATGACTTTCGGATCTAGCCAAGAACAGACGCTTCCGAGTAAGTAAGTAAGTAAGTAAGTAAAGTATTTATTTCCCGTATTTTTTCCTGAAGAACAAACGGAGTAAAGAAGAAGATAAAGAAAAGAAGAGAAAGTTAAGGCACAACACAGATTCAGACACATGACGTTTAGTCAAAATATTCTTTTCAAGAGAGGAAGGTATTCACCGGGCTAACATTAAAATGTCCACGATCACAATACCCACGACTAAAAATGCAAACTATAAATGCCAACAATTCAAAATGCCCACAATTAAAAATGCTCCCCACTCAAAATGCACATAACTCAAAATGACCACGGTTGACAATGCCCATGATTGGATTATTTGAGTTCAGTCTGTAATAAACTTGAATTAGGGGTGATTTGAGCAATGTTAGGAGTAGACCGAGTATCAGAATGATTCACGATCGTGTTTTGAACTGGCATAATCTCAATAATAACTTAATCCTGGTAAAATATTTACAATATGTGTATTGCCTCGTGGTTAGATGCCGCAAAAGCGCTGTGGGAACTTTCTTGAGGAAGCCTCTGACTGATAATGAACCCCCTTGGAACTTTTCTTTAAGAGCTATAACTTCCTGTTTTTTTCGGATCATTCTTCAAGACACAATAAAATAATTACTTTCAAAATGTTTTCCGTTTTTAATCCTATCACTTACAAACACGTAGTCCGTTGTCCCAGGATTCTGGCCTCCCTGTGGACAGTTTCAGCCGTCGGCATTTTGAACCAAGACCATATTAGCTCTCTCGGACCATTTTGAACTGTAGGAATTTTGAGCCGCCGGCATTTCGGACGATTTTGATTTTGGGTGTTCGATGTGGATTGTAGGTATTTTGAGTTGTCGGCATTTTGATCCGTGGGCATTTTAATCGTGGGCATTCTGAGCGTGAGCATTGTGAGAGTCGGCAAAAAGATCGTTCTGGTTTTGGGAACCCCCCATTTACCGACCGGCTGTTAGTTTTTACCGACTGTTTTCAAGGAAATCATTTTTTATAAAACTACTTCTGGTTTTAAGAAAAAATGATGATTTCTGAGCATCTCGCTTCGACTCATTTCCTTTAACGATTTGGCTGACAACATAAGTTTGGTGAAGACGGTTCTAGTCGGCCCCCTATTTCGATTCTAATCGAAATTGTATGATTTGTAGTGCACAATACGTTACTTCTAATCATTTTGAGGGTGTTCCACCCTATTTACTGTAGTTACTACTCATGACGTCACCTATCCTGGCTTCACATTACACACATTTCTATCTTCCGCAAAATACCGTTCCGCGGGCTGATCGGGTCAATCACGTTAAAGAGATCGTAGATACCACACTGACTACGCTCCCAAGCATGGTAAGCAAATAGTTATAATTAATTACTATTCAAGAAGGTGGAATGGTCGGCGCAGTAATTTTCTAACCAGGTTGGAACAAAGTAATAACTAGAAGTTACTATTCTTAGAAGTTTCTCCACGATCCCAAACCTATTTCGGCTGTTTTCAGCTTCGCTCAGTCTGCTCAGTTTGAATGGAAACAACAGTTTGTTCGCCGTTAGCTTTGCCGTTTGCTTAGTCAAAGTTCGCCGTTTGCCTAATTAGTGTTTTTATGAATCTGACGATCCTTGCCCGGTCGATCTTTCTTCGACGTTTCAAGCAAAGTTCGAACTTGCTAGCTCACGAGGTTTGACGGTCAGAGTGTGAAGGACAAAGAAACAGTGACCGGTGACCAAAAACGGTATTTAAACAGAGATCTTTGAGTTTGAAGGCAAGTTCAAAATTCGATCGAAAACGCAACTAATGAAAAATATTCTGACCAATAAGCTCAGTGGAAACTGATATGTCTCGAAAAGTGCCGAACGCGACATGTTCAAATTACCGCTGTGCTGTTCGGGTGGATAAAAACGGACAAGGAAAGTTCAAAGTCTTGGAAATGACAACGGATGGAATGATTAGGGATAGGTTTAATCTTTTACCAGATAAACCTTCGAAGAAGGCGGACATCCTTCGAGGACACTGCACCCAAAAACTGGGAAGATACGCACTCACTTACCATGAATGGGAGTTAGAATCCTCAGCCACGAAAGGCTGTTTTCCGGAAATTTGGACCGGAACTGGTTGCACTATGTTGACGTCATCGATTAGCCAAAGTGACCGTCTCTTCTTCGCTAGATTCGGACAGGCAGACAAAGCTGTGGTTGAACAGTAACAGGTGGAGTAAGTTCCAATAGTTCTTGTGACAGTGACCACTGTAGTCCTTGTAGCGAAGTTCAATCTCGAGAAGAAAAAAAAACGACCAGCAGTCCAAACATTATCGACTTTGGCAAGTATCTTCTTTGGCATCTGGAAGGGGTTGAAAGCAGCAACCGCGCTGACGAGAATCATGACCAATAAGAAGATATTCCTAAACGAAAGATACGTCTACTGCAATATTCTATATGATTAAGTCCAAAACACGTCAGTGATCCTCAGGAAGAAGGAGTAAGCGTGTCCGTACGACTCAAACTCAACGACTCAAATCCTGTGTCAACCAATCATGGCGATGTGGGCAGATGTGACACCACTTCTGCCTTTCGTCCGCTAGGTACTTGGAGAGGCAGGAGATTTTGCATCGGCAAGGAGAGATAGTTATCAAGAGTATCCCCAGTTAAGACTTATGTGGGTAGATCTTAATTCATCTGAAATCGATTTTACTAAACTCTTGTAGCATCTTTTACTTTTGGGCCAAGACTTCTCCCCCACATTAACTTTTCCTTAAACTCTTCCATGTAATTTTCCGAAAAAAAAAATCATGAAAGCCTTCGACTCCAAAAATTCTATCTCATCCATTTTAAGTGTCCTATCTTATATTTATGGTCTCTGTCTTCTGAATTCTTCTTTTTATTAATAACTACCATTTCTTACAAATACTTATTTTTTTTATGTCCGCAAACCACTCAACCACACATAAGCATTCTAACCTCAACCAAATTAACGCAAGTGAGAAAGGCCACCACTAGACACAAAATGATGAAAACTAAAATTAAATTCAAATAAAAAACTCAAACTACGATATTGACTTTATAATATAATTTATAATCTAAACATATCTTTTCAGTCTCTATACTAAATTTTATATTCCATGTCGATGATTTGATCACATTTCTTTTAAAGTGAAGCTTTGTAGTTAAGAATTAAATTTGGTTATTTTCACAAGGGGGGCTTGTGACTTTTTCAACCAATAGAGATAGGACGAGCTGTATTTAGGGAGTATTAGTTCTAGTATAAATTAGTATTTATGAGGGCTAGTTGGATTGAGTACGGCACATATAGACACAATTTTGCAGATTTGTTTTGTTTCGTATAAGTTAAGGTGAGTTAGGACGAAAGAGTTGTTCGAAAGAGTTTAAAAATGAAAGAATATCTAACTTTTTTAGACAACCAGCCTGGGGCTTAGGTCAGACCTTGTCACAATCATATATCAACTGAAAATACAACTTGTCGACTGAAACAACATCTTACTTGGAGACATAAGCTTCACCTAAGAGCAGATTTTAAAGCAAAACAAATATGTCGTCAGTCAGCCAGAAAATGTTCGTCGATGCAATGACGGTACTTTGAAAGAAAGCTAGATCTCACAAATAGGCAGCAAAAAGAATTTGCAATGACACTGTTATCAGTTTCGGACGAGGTTCAACTTTTGAAAAATGAATGAAAATTTATCTCAAAATAGTTTTAGGAGTTAAGCCAGCGTCGGATACCACCGATCCAAGCATATTCTGAATCACGATTTTCTGGCCTACAAAATGGTATCGTCAGACTGACTGTACCTTTTAGGTCGGGTGTTTTCGAAACTAAGCGTCTTTTGACGAGCTGGCGGTCGGACTATGTGGGAACTAGAAATTGCATACCTGCTCGAGAAAAGCTATATACAAATAACTAGCAACCCTCTTAACTGACTACCAGATGAAAAATTTGTAGCCTGCGTAATATTATGGTAGTAGTACGAAAACCTTGCATGTAATACTATGTAATAGCAAAGAATTATATCATTTAATGTGTCTCAGACTGGTCCAATCATATGTAGTACTATCGAGTAGTATCCTGTCTTGCTATAGTAGCATCCAGTCTTGCTAATAGTAGCATATAGTAATATGCAGTAACACGGTAGCCTTGAAGTAGAAGAGTAGCATCGTTAGTACTGCATGAAACTTTTTCGTACTACTTCATAGTACTATTTTGAGATAAATTTTCATTCATTTTTCAAAAGTTGAACCTCGTCCGAAACTGATGACAGTGTCATTGGCAAACTCTTTCTGCTGCCTATTTGTGAGATCTAGCTTCTTTCACAGTACCGTCATTGCATCGACGAACATTTTCTAGCTGAATGACGACATATTTGTTTTGCTTTAAAATCTGCTCTTAGGTGAAGCTTATGTCTCCATAAAAATCATCAGCAAATGCAGACTTACTGGTAAGGTGGGTAAAGGGGTAAGCGTATACGAATGGCAGAGACTGGGCTACCACCAGTAGAACAAGTCAAACAAGTTCACTCGTTGAATGACTGATCTATACTATCATTACAATACTGTATCAAGAATAAATGATAGAAACAAAAGTGCATGGGTCAAAGCAGTAGGCATTTTAGAAGGTCTAGAGTAGGCTTGGGTTGCTACTTCACTAAAATAAATATTCTGTACCCAAGTAGTAAAAAAGTACACTAATTGTCCTACCTAGAAAAATATTCTGTTAGAAAAAAGTTATAATAGCAAGTACGTAAGTAAGTAATTTATTTATAACCACCATTTTGAAAAAGCGAAGTGAACGAAAGAAAATAAATAAAACACGGAAACACACAGAAAAAAGACACTTGATTTTCAATCTTCGGCCAGGTAGTAGTGGATAACGTGGTGCGCTGTTTGAGCACTGTTGTCTGTGATTTTTTATAGTTAACATACCTCCATCTTGGTTCAAATCCTCAAGGGCCATTTAAAAATATAAACTTAAAAATTTCAACCTTGCCTTCGTCTCGGTAGATATTTTCATAACCTACCTCACCTTCAGCTCGGATAGGTTTCAGTGGCAGTCTCAATGTTATTTTCCGATATCAACCTCGATGTCTGAAGTTAACCTTTACTGCAGTTAAAATTTGGGTTTTGGATTTATTTAAAGTTTAACTGAAGTGGAAACTTATTTTGGTGTCATTTAGTTGAATACACTGAACTATTTGGATTCTGCAAAGTGATTTTTTTTTTATTTTCCACTATCTGCTCTAGTTATGACGTCCAGAATATCTGCGGCCGTCCCCAAAGTGGAAATTCTACTATTACGCGGGAAATTTAATCTAAACACAAACTCGGCTTTTCAGTGGACAGTGGTGAAATTGGTGAAGGTTGCTTGGTGTCTGGACAAAAAAAAAATCATAAATCTTTCTCGTAAAACACACAACAAAAATACAAGCGCATTGAGGTACCACAAATCATAAGAAAATTCCACTATTTGCAAACCGATTATTCGCGAAAAGCAGAATAACGAAGTAACATATTTTCAGTAGGTGTTCAAGCCAACATGCCCACGCCCCTCCACCCATGACCCAAGATGAAGCCACGACTCTATCTGACCGCTGGGTCATTTAGCGGTGCGGGTCGGAAGCGCATGACATGGGGAGGACGGAATCATAGTTTGACTTTGGATCTAACAAAATATTTTTATTGTAGCAAGCTTGTGGAAAATGTGTAAAAAAACTTAAACTAAATATTTGCATTATAGATTTCTTTAAGTATTTTGTTTTCTGTTGTTTTTTGGTTAATTCCCGCAAGTTCAAACAATTAAGGATGTAAACTAGATCACAATAAAAAAAACGCCGTAAATTATACTAAATTCGTTATTAAGATTTCTTGAAGATTCTAAGAATGAGTTAAATAATATTCAGCTTCCAAGACCCAAAAATGTCAAACTGGCCGATGATTTCTTCTTCCCACATATATAATCGTCGACATGGTGATATGCTTAGTTGTCCTAATCCTCTTGTACGCCATTTGAACTTCTCGAAGGTTTTAGCAATCTTTTGACCAGCGCCAGGAGATCAATAAACAGTTAATTAGCAATGGCGGATTTGCGTTTAGGAGTGAATTGGGTTCAAGTAATTTGTGGATAACTTTGGTTACCGTGAAGATTTTGGGGCAAACAAAGGTAGCAGTGTGCTCGTAAAAACTTGACCCCTCGAAAAATGATTGTGTCTCCCACCTTCTCGGCCCGAATGAATCAGAGACTTTGACGAGTCTCTTCAATAGTTCAATACAATAAAGAAAGAACAATTGGAGAATTCGATGTGTTTTTGGTCCTTGTACATGTTCATAAGTATTCGCAATACTAGCTTTTTGTCAACATAGTTTTTGTCAAATTGGTGGGAAAGAAGTTTTGTCACGCTAGCTGTCAGAGATATAATTTTTTATTTTTTGACGATATTTAAAAGCGCAAATCCGGCAATCCTCACGGAACTTCAAAAACGAACAATTGCAGACCCAATTACATGGTAACAAATACCTTGGTATCTACAAAAAATACAACTAATCACTAAATCCTGAAAGTTCATCAGCGATTCTTAGGAACCTCATGACAAGGGTCAGGTTCTCAAAAAAGGACCCGTGCCCAGAAGGGCCGGAATATTGCTGACGAGCATCGTAGCTGCCTACCCCTTTCAGCCATTACTTAGTATTACACCGTCTCTGTTAAAAGAAGTGTGAAGAATATTAGAAGACCAAGAAACACAGAAATGGGCAGGTACTGTTAGAGAATCGGAGACACTAGCAAATTGTAAAATGATTAAAGGACACCTGAACAATGAAACCATACTTGAACACACCATGGAGAATGCATTTACATACATGGACACGGAGAGCATTCTTTTCCTGAGCGTGACGTTTTCAAAATAGGGATGACTGTTTCCGGAGGTTTGCACATGCAGGCTCCAAGACAAAAAAAGCAATTCATTCAAATCTTCTACAGCGCTGGCCGGATCGTATTGGCATTTCTTCTAGATATACGTTTGGGCTTAACTGGTTAAACAATATTCCAGAAGAAGGGTTGATTGGAGACATTGGTTCATTTCTAAAATTGCTCGGTACTGAAATAAGGACAGATGCAAAATGGAGCAAAAATCATAGCTTGGAAACGGTATTTCGTATTTGGATTGGGTTTTCTGCAGACAATGTTAACGGACGTCATACAGATAGGGATGATACTTGGTACTCTTCATTCAGGTGTCCTTTAAAGAGAGTTTTGGACAGGAATTCTATATGAAGCTGAACCTCCCCAAAACTTACCTCACTCTCTGAATCCAATTGCGAGCAAACTGTCTTTCAGTACACTTGGAAAGTAAGTTCGACAAGAAAAAAAGAGTTTCCCCTAATACAAAAATTCCCTCTTCCCTTTGCGGCAAGGGAGACGATGACCTAGCCCACTTGGTTGCAAGGTGTCGCGAGCTCTCGATTTTAAGGCAATCTGGCTGGGGGGATAGGAAGGTACTGTTTCCTGATATCATGAAGAGCACATATCCAGGTGCAATTAGTGCAGTATGTAGATTTTTTTGAATAGTGTTAAAATAAAAGTAGATCTGGCGAGTGCAGTTTAGTTTAAGTATTCTGGTAACAGTGTTTATTGTGAAGTTTTATATTTAGTTGTTTGTTTTTCTTTAAATACATTGTTATTTAAATACATTATCTACCAGTCAGCTTGCGTCAAGGAGTGAATAGCAAAGTTTTTGATAACCTTTGGAATTTTTTCCCAACTGTATCAACCTGGAGAGAAGCTATCATACCACCTGTAGTATCTTATAGAGAAACTAGAACTTGTTAATCATTGAACAGATATAACTCACATTCTAACGCAATCAGGATATTCTCACTTTTGATTTCTTGACGTAATCAATGCTAAGCAGCAACTGAATTGTCAACTCGAAACACTTGTTCAGGTGATTCTACAATTTAAGGTACGAAAAAAATCTCGAAAGTCCTAGACGGTTTCTCTCCTAATTACTACTTCAAAACCTGTTGAGTGATGTGGAGCGGTCAAACCGCATCAGTCTTGACTGACAAAAAAATCCTGAACCTTCTATTTTGACGTCCGCTAACCGCAGTACCCCAAAACATGAGGTGTATTCTCGCCGTTCCCCGAGGACTCCTCGGGGAATTGAAGGGAACGACGTACTGAAACAGCGAGAACACGCGGAATGCTTCCGAAATGGATTTTGTTCGAAATAAAAATATGCAGTTGACGTAACTACTCTGGATCCACTTTATTTTTGTTTTTCTTTATTCTGATTGATTTTAACTAATTTTACGTTGTAACAACACCAGCAAAAACTGATTCCCTCCGAATCTGAAAGGGAGTCCTTTTTGATGATGGTGATGATAATAGAAATCATTCCCCGTTCGTGGGGACTCGCGAGAATACGGGGAATAAGTCCCCGGGACAAATAAAAACGCGGGGACTCCTCAAGTGGAGTCCTCGGGGAACGGCGAGAATACGCCTATAATTAACATGATTGATTACCAGATGCATCTCTTATTCCATTCTTTGAGGTTTTGTTTCTGTCCTAGCATGCCTTCTGAGAGACGTAACTTTAGAAAATCTTAGATTTTTCAAGGTTTAATTTCGGATTACTTTTTTCAAAAGATTACTTTTTATACACCGTAATGCTGTATAAGTAATTTCCGATTACTTTTTTTTTATTACTTTTTATACAACGCAATGCTGTATAAGTAATTTACCTGTTCGTTAGTATTTGCTACGAACAGTTAAATCTCGTCGGATTTAACACCCCTAGCCAAGTTGTTGAGGTGTCAACAGTTTATCATGTCATATCGATTAGTTTGTAAATATCATAGTTGTGCTTTTGCAGATACCATGGTATCTGATACCACAGTCTAAAGTCGTTTTTGCAGTTATCGTGGTATCTGACACCACGATCAAAAGGTATTTTTGCAGTTATCGTGGTATCTGGCCAGTGATCATGGTATCTGATATTCAGATACCATGGTCCGGCCGTGATAACTGGTGGGGGGATCTTGGTGGGAAAGAAGTTTGGCACTTAGTGATGTGACTGGATATCAGTTTTTCTTTTGAGATGATTTCGAAAAGTGCAATTTCGGCACGTTTTTGCAGAGCAACCGTATATCAGATACCACGGTAACTAAAAAAAATGACTAATTACAGATCCAGTTACCATGTTAACAGACACCACGGTATCTGCAAAAACGCAACTAATGAACCTGGAACATCAAGCCTCGTCATTGAAATTATGCCTTTGAAATGTTTTCGGTCATTATTCTGGAAAGAAGTGCATCGTAGAATTTCTTGCTCGAAACATCAACATCATCTAGGTAGTTTATACAGAATGTGTTTTCAAAAGTAAGCATTACGATTTTCTGACATTTTGAAGCAAATAAGTATTATTGACGCTTCTCTTGTTTCCAGAAATGTCTTTGAGGTGATAGGCGGTGCGGTAGTCAAAACTCGTTATACCAGATTCAGAACGGGTTTTGGTCGTTGAACAGATCAAAGTCAAAGGACTCCCTCTATGCGATGTTTATCTACGTTTCAGAGGTCATCAGAGGGAACTGGGTCGAGAGACTGACATGTTATGGAGACATTCCATAGCTCTTTGCTCTGCAACATTCCTACTAATTTCCTTCCTCCCTGCATCATCTACTTTTCGATATATCTCTTCGGTTTTCATCGCCATCATTAATTTCCTGGCATCGTTTTAAAGTGGGTCTTCATCCTCCAGCTCCAGTTAACGGCTTTGCTAATCCAAGGTCAGGCTTTGATGCATTTCATTCAAAGTATTTTAGCTACGGAATGAGTTCGTAGCCAACTAGAGTTCTGTTCCATCCTTAGTCCGAGCAGGACCTCTGTTTTATGTCAAACTTACGGTAAGTATCAAGTTGTATATTTAGTTTGGGACCCATCAGTGTTATATTATTTATGTCCACTCCTGTAAATGATCTATCAGCGGTTCATCACGTAAACAAACTGTCATCCTAATGTTCCGTCTCGGCTAGTAGGCCCCGGGCTTTACTGGATATTTGAATTCCAGCTTCGCTAGGATGTGTGCAGGCCCGTATCCAGGAATTTATCTCGGGGGGGGGGGGGGGGGGGTGCCTGCGGGTCGGACGAAAAGGTAAAAAACAGACATAGATTAGAGGGAAAAAGCCTATAAAAATGAGGATTTTCGTATGTTTCGGGGGGGGGGCAACCCCCCCCCCCCCCCCCCCCTGGATACGGCCTTGTATGTGTGCAACAGCTTGATGAGGGGACTTCTGGATTGACTGCAGGTGAACAATAGAATTCCCCAAGACTTACCCTTTCCTCTGTGTCCGGTTTCCTTACTGTTCCTGGGTCTAGTGGGCACCTACGTTGTATGAATGTCTCCAGCCCACACCCCAGGGGCCAGGAGCCTTAGCTACACTAAATCTCGCCACCACCATCCTCTCGAAAAAGGTATTACAAGAGAGACCAAAAATCCCGCCGACCAATCTCCCACTCACCCCCTTTTTTCACCCACCCATTTAAAGCCCTACCCTTAAATATAATTTCAGTATTTTATTTTATTTCTTTTATATATGGTGCAGCTCGGTCAGTCTAGAACAACAATCTAGGTTTAGATTTTTGGTTTAGATTGCTCCTTCATAAATTCGGGATGGAAATTGAGTTGCATTTTTGGTCTTTACTATTCCCGTCGGTTTTCTTAGTTAAATGAAAACTACGCTTCAATCATATTTGTGTTTTTGTTTTCACCCGTATTGTTTTCAGGATTTTTCCGGTCGCCAGGTGAGTGTGTTTCGTACCACTGATTCCGAATTTTCTTTTTCCCTGTCCTCTTTCTTTTTCTGAAATTTTCCGGTCTTCATATGTGTGTACATTTTTATTTTAGATATTTACATATAATTTACCCTTTTTTTTAGATTCTACTCAACCAAGTTTCTGTTTTTGCCAGACTCGTCACTTATCTTATACCCCTGAATCAAGTCAAAACTGACATCAGATATTTCTTTTACTTCCACCGAATTTTCTTTTTTGTCCGGATTACAGTCGAACTTCTTGTCCCGTAATTATAAAAAGCACGAACTGAATTCAGCAGATATCTCTGTACCATTAGAATGAACCTCTAAGACACTTCCGATTTTATTTTAATCAAATTTTCTGCCTTGACCGGATTCTGTGCAAAATACTTGTCCGGCAAAACATTCCAGTTCCAATACGGTTTCAGCAGGTATCCTTGCCCATATAGTTTTACCTCAAACTGACTTCAAGACAAGCTTCTTCTCTTCCGAAAGTTCTGTTTTTGCTGGAGTACGGTTGAACTGCAAATTTTATTTCGCCCCTTCAGCCTCACGCCCTCCCTCCACTCCCTCCTAAATGCAGGGCTACAAGTCATCAACTAACTTTAACCATAGTTTGACCCAAAGGATATTGACACCATGTATGAACAAAATATCTCTTGCTCTTTTAATATCGTAATAAAAGCCTGACGGGCAGACAAGCCTTACGAAGTGATAGGGATCCCTTCACTAACGTTTTGGGCTCCGAAACACCCGAAAGAAACCCGACGTTAGTGCAGTTGCATCATTGTTTAAGGTAAATGGATGGAAGAAAAAGCATGCACGGATCCCAATAGGTCTAAGATTCGACGTATTTTGAAGACAATCGGTATAATAACTGTGTCCAATAATCCGTACAGTAGGAACCAAGGCCGTATCCAGGGGGGGTAGGGGGTTGACCCCCCCCCCCCCCCCCCGAAACAGACAAAAATTATAATTTTTATAGGCTTTTCTCTCTGATCTATGTTTTTTGTACTTTTTTGTCCGACCAGCAGGCTAGCCCCCCCCCCCCCGAAAGGCCCCCCCCCCCCGAAATAAATTCCTGGATGCGGGCCTGGTAGGAATAATCGACTTAACTACAATTCATACCGCATCTTTTTGTATTCGTTAAAAAGTGACGGGTACATTCGTAAATCTGTCTGGGGTTATATTATTTATTAAAGTTTAACTGAAAAACAACTTGTGTTTGTATCATTTGACTGAATACGCAGCATTATTTGGTTTGTTTTATGGAAATTTTTCTTTTTCAATATATGCTCTACTGTAACGTTCAGAGTGTCTAAGGCCGTCCTCCTATCACAATGCAAAATTCTACTATGACGCGTGAAATTTGAATCTGAACACAAACGCGGCTTTTGAGCGGCCAGTGATCAGCTCATGAAAGGTAGCTCAGGGCATGAACATTTATTTTCCTCAAGTCGTTTTCGTCAAGCATAAACTACTGGTACCACAGCTCCGACCGGGAAATTCCACTATATGAAAATCGATTATTCGTAATATTATAATTATAATAATATTCTTTTAATCAAACAATGTTTACAACGGATACGTCAGCTATGCTTCTTCATCAGCTATATTTCGGCCCTTCTTGGCAAGGGTCCTCGTCAGGCTGTCAATCCTCTGGGTCAACGTCAGAGAAGGAAACAAATATGTAATCCTGTAATGGTAATAATCATCATAATACAAAGCATGAGAAAAGGCTTTCACCACTAAATAACTCTAAGAAATTTTGAGTCGTCGATCTGATCAGAGTTAAAAATCCCATCAACAATGCACTTGAAACTATTGATCGATTCAGCATTAACCGCATCTTTGATAAGGCTGGTCCAAGGATCAACAATTATGTTGCAAAAAAACCACTTAAAAACGTCCTTGTGGAATCTTGATTTTGCAAGATATGGTCATTATATATAATAATGATAATAATAATATAATAATATAACTGTAGTAAAAACGGCTTTTGCCTCTGTTCATATATAATGTTAATATATGACCAAGTCCAAAAACGCTAGTGAACCTGGAGAAAACCAGAAACGTCACCTAAGCGAATCCTCAAACTTGGCAAATCCTGTGTCAACCAATCAACGAAGCGTGTTGCGTGTTGCGACAATGATATTTCTGGCTCTTCATTAGGCACTGCGCCATTCTTCGTCGATACGATGAGTTCAGCCGCTTTCACATTAGTTGCGTTTTTGATCCGAATTCTCCGTTCCGAATTCTCGCTTCTGAATTCTCGGTTCTCGTAGAACCGAGTTCTTCTGCCGCCCGTTCTCTGCCGCCTCTCATCCAACCTCAACGTTTGCGTCCGCGAAGAGTGTGTGTGGAGCGAATACCCAAGCTAGAACCCCGTTACTACCGTACGGAGCGGTACAGAAATAGTTTTATCCCTAAATTTGTACCTATTTTCAACAAAGAGGTTTAGTCATTCTTGTGTGTGTCTCTTTTTATGTTTTTGTGTTAGGCCGTATTTAGTTTGAATTATTTATATTGATATTATGACAGACATTATTGATCTGCCTTCATGTATATTGACGTATTCAACAGGCCATTTGGCCCCAAGCCATGATATGTGTTGATATTTGAAATAAACTGAAAACTGAAATAGAAACTACCGTTTTTGCTACTCTGACTTCTCCATTCTCGCTTGTGACAAAAACACTAACTTTGCAGCTCATCCGCAACCCGGTATACGTGTATATGCATATTGAACACCCGAACTCTGTTGAGCAATCAGGGAGGAGAACGGAGAGAGGAGAATCGACAATTCACCATCGGAGCAAATTCTCGATTCTCAGAATCACGAGACTTTCCCCGTTCTCGATTCTGACAAAAATGCGAAAAGGAGAATTCACTATATCAATAGTCCAAGAACGCGAAATAGGAGAATTCCAAGGAGAATCGCGAGGATAATTCGGATCAAAAACGCAACTATTGACGCGTCGTTGCGATGCGACGTGTATGCGTTTATCTTGCGCTTCTTACCCCTGGTTCACACTGCTGCGATTTCACACAAAGTTCTGCGTCATGCGATGCGACATAAGCCACAAATCATGCGATAAGCAAAGCAGAACTTTGCGTTTTGTCGCAGTGTCGGATGCGTTGAAATACTTCAACTGATCCGACATAACGCATGCGATTTTTTTAGGGAAAGAAAAGAAAAAAACAAAGATTAGTTAATTTTCAAGAATAAAAATTGCTCTACCTTGTCTGACTGTAATCCTAGGATGGCTGAATGCAAAACATCTTCTGAATAGACTTTAGTTAACCTGTTTTGAGCAAGATGACGTATAGGGTTTGACGGAAAATTCGGGATGAAAATTTGGGTGGATATTCAGATGGGTAATCTCCCAGCATCTTCAGAGGTCGTTCCCTCAAGGGCTTCTTTGTCCTTTTGCAGAATAGTCTCGACGAAAAATTTCATTTTCCTTTTGCGTCTGCGTGGTGGTGGGAACATTCATGCGATTCTGTCGCACGTCGGAGCATCAAAGGAAAAATCGTGTTGTATACGAAGTAGCAGTGTGAACCTAGGGTTACAGGTTGCGTCGCATATCTTTCAAAGCTGCGTGACATGCTTTCACGTTGGATATGTTTTTACATTTTCCTTTTTCGGTTTCTTATGCTGAATTCTCGTTTCTTTCATCATTACGAAGATTTTCTTCATTGTTGGTAGGTTTTCTCTAGTTCGTCTTCAGAAACTTTCATTTTTGACTGAAAAACCTGTTGCGTATGCGTTGACGCAATGCAAGAACACAACTTGGTTATATTTTTGCGTTGCTTTTTATTTTCTGCGTAAGCTCTAAACCCATTGGATATTCCCAGAATAACTAAACCCCTGTGAAACTAAAGAGTGAAAGTTGGATCTACTTAACCTAAACTAAACGCCAGCGTACACTCCGACCTCCGTTGCGTCATCGGAAGCGCGACACAGAAGTTGTGTAGCCCGTATGAAAGCGACTTTACTCATCAATAGTATAGAATAGAATAGAATTTATTGCACAAAAAGCCTGAGGCCATGGCAAAAATGGTTACAAAAAAAAAAGAGAACACTTGAACGAAATAGTAGAACTAAACTAAAGAAAATTCTCTCTGTGGGCTAAAGCTATTTTTAGGAACCTTACCAGCCTCTTCAAATATTGAAAACAGTTACTTCCAATAACGCTCATCATCCATACTTCGTCATATATTGTAGTTACATTCCCAAAAATCTCAACCCGCAGGTCACCTAGCTCACGGCATTCACACAGCAACAAAGTAACAGATTTTCATCGGGTCTCCCCTTGAAGCGAATAAGGGAAAGGTAATTACAATGCTTTGTCTCAAAGCTTTTCGGTGAAACTTCAAAGCATAACTGTGGTAAGCCTAATGTGTTTAAACCCATGGCAATTCTTAGCTCAAGGGTCGAATTCACTCACAGCGTATTTCGTTTGCTTCAAGTGGAGCGAGTACTACAGGTGCAGTTTAGCGCAAAAAAGATAACTGTGATCGGGCCTAAGTCCTGCCATCTATCAGGTCTTGAAGGGCAATGAGAATAATCTTGACGACTATGAGCGTGTTCCACCCTTCTAACAATAGTTACTATTTCCGTTCCATCCTCACGAAAAGTTACTACGCTGACTGTTCCAACCTTGCCAGAATAGTAACTAATAGTCACTATTTGCTTACCATGCTTGGGACTGTAGTAAGCGTAGTAACTACGCATCTCTGTAACGTGATTGGTCGGATTCGCCCCCGGCGTGAGATCCTGCTGGAAAATAAAAAAGTCGTTCCAGCCTTGACGGCGAAAAGCCAGCATTCGCGACGTCATGCGTAGTAACTACAGTAAGTAGGATGGAACACGCTCTATCTCTCCTTGCCGATGCAAAATCTCCCGCCTCTCCGGGTACCTAGCGGAAGAAAGAAGTGGTGTCATAGCTGCTCCCAAAGATCGCCGTAATTTGTTTGACAGAGGATTTGAGTCGTGAGTTTGAGTCGTTGCGGAGAGATCACTGGCGTTTTGGACTTGGTCATATAGAGTACTGAAGCATGGTCTTAAATGGTGCTCAGCCACGTTTTGTGTTGACTTACGATGGGTTGTTTTGAAGCTCAGAAGTGTCAATGCTGCTAAGCCAAGTTGTTCGTTGTAGCATAGCGTTTTCTCTCCTTTCGATAACTCAGTTGATCGCTGTCAATAATGGCAGATCAGACAAAAAGAAAATCACACATTAAATAACACCTGCATTAAGGCCTGAGAGCAGTATAATAACATAAAAATAAATAATAAATCATCAACAACATAATAAATACTCAATCAGCATCAAGGGATCCAGTAATCTCCATGACGTCCACCTCGACAGTAGTGTAGAACTCTAGAAAAAAACAAATGTTATCCATGGGGTTAGCCTAACTAGTAACATTATATAGCCCTGTTAACAGAGGCGTTACTAGCCAAAATGTTGGGGGGGGGGGAACGAATTTACCGACTGGCTGGTAATTTTTACCGACTGTTTGGCAGAAATTACAGTTTTCTTGAAAAACGACCGTTTTGAAAAAAATCTGCCGATTTTCGTAAAAAAGATTGTAGGGTATGCTCTGATTCCAGTCTAACTTGATTAGGACATGTCAGAGATGCGACGTTTATGTTTCCGATTCGTGGTCAGCCACAGTGGGAGGACTTGGAGGGGGATTCCCGGAAATATTTTGGCTCGCATAGGGGTCAAACAAGTGACGAAAATTAATTCAAACAATGTTTACAACGGATACGTCAGCTCTGATTTTTCATCAGCGATATTTCGGCCCTTCTTGGCAAGGGTC